>JAQAHW010000009.1:14880761-16100951 GCA_027580185.1 Tuta absoluta
ACATTCAATCTGTACAGATAGAATTAGTCGCCGGGTATAAGTTGCAAAACTAACCCAGTAGATGGAGCCGTGCCACGCGTTACTGGCATTAAAATACACTAGCAAAATTGGCGGGCATGGGACGAGCTGCGGTAGCCGAGATGGAAGTGGCGTCGCCACTAGTAATGCGAAAGTCGCAGGATCAAATCCTGCCCGCACTTGAAAAGTTTTCAAAAAAATAAGCTGTAGATTACGAGTACTATAACCCTATTATATCCTTGACCAGCTTGTTCCCTTAGCAGAGTAATTATTCTGAAATGTCAAGCGTGATTATCTCGTGAGTTATGCAGATTAGCCTGCAGGACAGAGGCTACGTGTGCTTTTAACGTATTTTCACCCCAACTGTCCGGCCAAATAAAATTATAGGGTCGTTAGGGCTGGCGTTTAACATTTTTGGGTACGTTACTAAATGTAAGTAAGTAAAGGGCCAAAAAAATGTGTCAGTAAATTGTAATTGGTGTTGTACCTCTATATATGAGGAGTTTTAGAAGCGAAGAGAAAAACGCCTATTATTACTTTCCGCATCTAAAAGATATATATCTATTAAAACAAAATTTGACAGCATTACAGCAGAGAGCCAAGGCACTGGCAACTTTAAAGTAGATTATTACTATGTACACTATTATTCAATAACTTCAATACGTAAATAAAATCTATTTTAAATGACCGGACTAACTTGGACCCCGTCAAGGATCTATTGTTTGGAATCCAAAGTCATGTTTAAGCTGACTACGGCAAAGTAAGGTGGATTTGGATTAAAATGTGCAACCACAAACGTAACTAGATACCTACGTAGACATAACTCATCAATTGAAAAAGTATTTAAGCAGCAGAGCCGTATGAAAGAAAAGACGATGTTGTAGGATTACTCCTGTTTTCATTTGGTCCAGATGGGACGCATACATCTAAAAACTGACTAAAAATGTATGCAAACGCGAATGGAATAAACTAGGGTTGCCTCATAACACCTAGTAGGTACGAAAAAAAAACAATTTCGTTTGAAGCAAACAATACTTGATTGAACAGAACAAAATTATTAAGATGGCTACTTGAAATGTCAAGTGTTCTAAAAATCGAATAATATTGTTTTCTATTTTATTTTACAAAATATACAAATGGCGGATCTAATGCCTCGCAGCAGCAAAATAAAATATGTAAATTACGACAAGTTATAAAACTTTGTTTGCAAAAAATCATTTTTTACATAGTTGGAACTTTACTGAAACAAGAAAGTACCTTCAGTCAGTGAATGTAAATTGGGGAAACAAACTGTTTAACTCAATAAAGCTAACAGCTTTTGACCTTTTCGAAGTGCCTGCCCAATAAGTTTTATTACATTTCCTAGCCCAGGGCTACGTGTGCAAAGAGTCGAAATTATTAGTTTAGTTTTATACATGCAGATCCATAGTCAATACATAAAATGGTTTAAACCTTTATAAGGCGATGGGAAGAATGTTCCTACCTAAAATTTAACCTTATCTACCCGTAATAGATTGCAAAACCAATGATTTTTTATACATGGTCTGCCCGTCAAAGGAGAATAAATTTAAACTTATTGCGTTTTGCGATTTGACAAATAAAACGTTTTATATTAACCCTTACCTTGAAAAACAGTTTTAACTTACGGTCTTCAAAATCATGCAGCAAATAATCTGAATGTCTTGACAAACTTCGTGTTTTATCGACAAACTTCGAGTTTATAAAGACACACGAAAAAGGTGAGACCTGACAACTGACAGCGTCATATCGTATAGAAAAATATTATAAACACTGTTTAAAAGCGCATCAAACGTTTATGCGAAAACACGGATAAATTGGAACCCACATCTGAAGCTTTCCATAAAAATCTAACAATATTTTTCCTGCTTTTAGCGTAGATGAAAAGCCTTTCACTTACTGAAAGTTAGTTCAACACGCAGTATGTAAACCCAATCAATAACCGTCGTCTGCAGACGTGGGCAACCCTGGTGACACGGCGTTTTTTGTCCACCTGACCATTCATCAGGCCTGCAGTGCACGGCTCGCATCGGCTTGGAAACTGAGGGCTGTACGTCGATGTTATTCCTATTTACCGCTCGTAGCCGAAGCGGCCGTGACGTGTATAGTCCCAAAAATATACATATCACGCATATTATCCCTTGCGGGTTAGGCAGAGCGAAAACGGCCGCAAAAACGTACATTTACGTCACGTCGGACATATATTTGAGAGTCATTCGAAAAATTGTGTATCGCCATAGTGACAGGTTCTCAGCCCGAAGAAATGAAGACACATTTTCATTTTCATATGAAAACTGTAGTGGTAGTGTTGTCAAATACAATCAAAAGAAAAAATACTTTAAAAAATGAGAAAAAATGCTAAAGAATTGTAAACGGTGAATTATACAAAAATATAACACAGGTAAACGAAAAAGGTCGGTGTTTTCGTATTGTAACCTATATTATGCATTACTTACCTTAATATTTGGTCCTTTAAATGATCTGTCATATTTGACAACACGTACAGGCTATGGGTGCACATATTCTAGCTTTAACAAAAAATTGCAACTTTCTTACAACAGAGAGCGGAAAATAATAAGTACCATTTTCTTTACAAAATCACTTTTGGTTTTATGTCTCTGCCTCTCTGCCTATCAATGATATTTTTTTGTTCGAGTAGCGCGGTTCAAAAAGGCGTCACCCGATCGAATGAGTATTTTTGATTGGCCATGTGATTTTCTCCAAAAAATCCTTTAAAAGTGTTTAAGTATTCTTGATCCACTGTGGAAAGGTCTATGCTCGGTATCTCTATAATGAATAAAATCCGGTATGAGACTATCCGCAAAAAGACCAAAGTAACGGACATAGTCTGAAAGTGTAGCAAACTGAAATTGCAGTGGGCTGGGCACATCTGTCGTAGAACCGACGGACGGTGGAGTAAGCGGGTTCTCGAGTGGAGGCCACGCCTCGGCAAGCGTAGTGTTGGACGACCTCCGGCCAGGTGGACCGATGACTTAAAGAAGGCGACTGGTAGCAACTGGATGGCGAAAACGGGAGATCGTGCCCTATGGCGTACCCTGGGGGAGGCCTACGTCCAGCAGTGGACTGCAATAGGCTGATGTAGATCACTGTAAAATATTGGAATCACATAAAATAAAATATACCGACCGACCTCATTTCTAAACATTGAATTCATCATTAAAAAGCTTAAGATAATTTAATTTGTAGATGTATATAACCTAAATCATATCTAAGTATAACATTTATTAACAAAGTATTGGAAGTAAGAAAATTGGAATCTATTTCAAATCTAACCTAGTACTTTTATTATGTTCTGTGATCTACCCAGTTCTAAACTTGTAACCCTTGGGGTTTCATTAATGAGTAAATGCTTTTTTTATAATTATGTTGTTGTTAATGGGAAATTTTCTAGGGATTCTCGAGTGTCATGTAGAGGGCGCTAAGCTTTATTGAAATAACGTTTCTCTACACAAAATCTGTACCACTTTATAAATTATTATTTATTTTGTGTTTATTGAATTGTTCTAGAGCTCTTATTGGTTATTTGTTTACTTACACGAATGACACTCAATATAATAGCAAGGCGATATGTTTATGTAACGAACACAACGTGAAACGGAACCTGTGACAAAACTATGGCTGACGCCAGCCATATTGAAACGTCAAAATTTCAGTTTAGCACAGCGCCCTCTGGTTTGAAATTCAGAACTATCAAGAGAACTGTCAATAGAAAAACTCCCATTCTTTACAACTTGGTTTTAGGACGATTTTACCCAAACGTCCACCTCCAGACCCTTAATTGTTTATTGCAATATATTATTTAAATAGCCATTTTTTAAAGTCATATTTCAATATTAATCATCAAATTTTCATTTCAACTGTTTGAAAATAAATTAGAGGATTATTCGATAATTACATTAAATATTTTCCGCGCGAGTTGTATTAAGTCTCTTATCTCATATTAAAATGCGAATGAGTTCTGCCCTAACTTGCCGCCAATACTTACTTTGTGCCTAACCTTTTATTATTAGGATAAACTGACTGCCGTCGACACGTTAAGAAAAAAAGGATAAACTGCTTAAAAATAATTGTCCTATAACGAATGTTATTTGTAATTATTATTGTCCAACCTTTCAGCAGTATGATGACAAATGAATTCAACGTCATTGCATATTTATTTGCAACTGCAACACTGATTGGAGTGGACTATTAATTTGCTCGTAAAGCAATTAACTTTGTTTACAAACCAATTTATTTGTTCACGGTAGAGGGTATCATGGCTTTAATTATTTACAATAATTTAATTTATCTTTCTAAAATTAATATGTTTAAAAAACATAAATAAATTTTGTTGTGTTTGAGTCAATTTGCAGTCTTTGCTTGGAAGTCAAGCGAAGGGCTAAACGACAGATGGACCGATGACTCAAAGAGGTCGGCTAGTAGCGACGAGATGGCACAAGCCTTATGGCTTATGGAGGAGGCTTACGTCCAGCAGTAGACTGCTGTAGGCTGCTCTGGGTGATTTGGATGGCATGAGATTATAAGTATTACAACCTGTACTATTAAGCCAAGATAATGACCATTTTGCAATGAAAATCAGTTTTCAATTACCTGGAGATATTTCGTTTATCCACGATACATAGTTCGTTTATCTACGTTAATACGATTTGAAACTTGTTCTACCAATACTGTCGATAACCAATTAGCACGTTCACAATTCGCACTACTGGCTGCTGATACGAATAAACCAATCACTGGATTCTATTTTCAAAAATATTGTACGAATAGTACCAACACAGTCACAAAAATGAAACCATACCATATTTTAAATTATTGGATTTGTATTTCGAACGTTGCCGACTGACCGTGCCCGGATTTATCCGTATCGGCAAATAAAATGAAACTGTATCGCCACGCATATTATGATTTTAATTTAACGATATTTAAAACAGACCTTTTGCAGTAAATAATGGTAACTGAATTTCACTGAATTGGCATTTTGTGATATTTTAAAAGAAGAAATATTTAACGGCATTCTGTTTTTCGTAATTGGTAAGCATAAGAATTTTGTGGAAATCATGTTCAATGAAATTTATAGTACTTAGGTTCACTTTTTACTTCGAGAGGTTGCGTGATAATAACGCTTTATGACATTTTATTACGTAAAAAAGATTCTGTACATTGTGAAATCCAACATGAAAATGTTGGTCCTGAAACTCTGTAAGAAGGTATAGTAGAAAGTATGAGACTGAGAAAAACCTGACGCCTTGAAATATAGTTTGACGTTGCGCAGCTTACACGGCTCAGAGTGGCCAGTAACATCCAGCTCGCAATTCCCAGGCATTTTATTTTCCACATTATTTCCCGACTCTCATAGAAAAGGGACGACTATAAACTACATTTTTTTAAAATTGAAATTGAAATTCTTTTTTCAATGTAGGATAGTTTTATCACTTATTGACGTCATGAACCGTCTTTGTAAAAAAATAAATTTATATCATACATTTTTCATTTTTATATCAATTTTGTAATGTTGTAATAAAAAACCGGCTCGTTTGAGATAAAAAAGGCACTTTTAACAGTAAAAAAAAAGCCGCTTTTGCACATTTTTACTTGTAGTTTTTGTGTTATGTATTTGTTTTTGAATGTAAAATAAAGTGTTTTATATTCTTAAAATTGTTAGAAAAGCTCCTCAGCTGAAAGAGAAAGCGAATGTTGTGTCGTATCAAGAGCTAAAGTTGCTGACGAAGAAAAGAAAATAATGGCGGATTTACCACCGTTTAGAGCACACAGCTCTCAAATTAGGAATGAGAAGAAAATAATCAGTCGTGCCGTGTGGTTCCGGCTTAGCACCCCATTTCTACCTGTGGGTGTCGTAAAAGGCGACTAAGGGGTGAATCCAGGGAATAGATAGCAGCGTTCTCTGTGAAAACAATAGCTTCTACTGCAATCATTCTATGGTTAAGAGGGCGCGCAGCAAGCCATTAGTTAAAGAAATAACTCGCATGCTCTACTGAGAGTGTAACATAAAACATAATTTTCGACTGACTATTAGTGGCGAAATATTTTTATATTAGTTAGAATTCTTACCGTGCGACGCCGGCTTTGCCGTGTGATGCCGGCTTAGAATAGCATCACCCCATTTCTTTCCCTTCGGAGTCGTAAGTGGCGACGGAAGGACTCGAGGGTGTGTATTGGAATTTTAGGCGATGGGCTGACAACCTGTCGCTATAGCGATACGCAATTTTCCGCATGACCCTCAAATATTTGTCAGACGTGGCTTACATGACCGTTTTTTGCGGCTGTTTGCGCTCTGCCTACCCCGCAAGGGATTATAGGCGTGATGTGTGTATGTATATAGAATTTTTATTTTTAGATTAAAATAAACACCTTTATAAAATCCTTCTTTAAATTTAAACAAGGTGAGGTCACGTCAATTTGCGCCAGCATTCAGAAGTGTAAACAGGAGATCACGTAGTGTATGTCTGTCCCCGCTAGTATTTGTTTCTGAGGCAGCGTGGCGTGCGCGAAATACGAATTCGTACATTTATTCATGACTGCGAGCAAGCTGGCCACTCCCGCTCTTTTGTTTCCATACAAATATGCAAGAATATTTAAACTTCAACGGCTGCTGATGCTGTGTTTTGTAAATCTGTGAGTGCTTACTATTTTGTTTCCGTGAGATTGCTTCCGTGCGGAAAACTTTCGTTATAGAGGATGTAAAAATATTAACTGTTAATATTTTAAGGGGTGAATTGGACGATGAAATTAAACAACTTTGCCCAAGGAACATAGGTCGACATATGAAAACAAATTGGACCTCCCTACCCTCCCATGCACCCCCCCATGCAAAATGTTCCAGCCGACCGTTTCAAACTGTACCTATGGGAGGTCAAATAAAAAAAAAGTTTTTCAGTTTTATGGACCGATTCCCTGAAAATTACAAAAAATTCTCTATATGCCTAAAATATAGTATAAGGCATATACCAGTCTAATACCATATTTAACAGTCTAATACCATGTTATACCAACATAACATACGGGATTTGTATGCTTTTTATTTGTATGTTGTAATAGCATACAAATCCAGTACTATAATTTAATATTTACTAATGTTAATTATATCAAAAATTCGTGATATCAACAATTATATCTTATGATTAAAATATTCATTCGATGTATAAAATCTTTTGTATAAGCCAATTTATAGCGCTGAGATCATTTTTAAAACGATTCATAAAATTTTCTAGTAAAAGTAAGTCAAACACTTTATTTACAAGTCATCGAAAAATTTACTAAATATTTGCTAAATATTTTAACATCCTGTATGTTTTTAAACTCGCTAACGGTGTAAGTACTGGCGCTGAGCTTTTAATTATTGTTGTTCTACATAGTGCGCATTTCGTGTTTCAAACCGATCGACAAGAATATTTGAAAATCTGATTGGATTAATTAATAGATTTAACAATTTCGATTTGAATATACGGGGTGTAAGGGACGGTGTACTGAAAACCAAGCAGGCATGATCAGTGAAACTGTACAACTTTTTTTATGGGGGCATTCAAAATTCTTGATCAGCTATCCGACTTTCAATGGAAACTCAAAAAAGAATTCGTTCGCCAAAATATGAAATAAACGACCTCCCATACAAATGGCTAACACATTTTGTATGTTTTTTTTGTCATATATCTACCGTGTACCAATATGTTTCACTTGTGCAATAAATTATATTGTATTGTTCCTTGGGGTAGTTACAGTGACTCCACCGACAAGAGTTCTTAAATTTGAAGAAGTTCCTTGGGAAAAGTCTTCCAGTTTCATTCACTAGTTCACCCCTTAAAATATTAATTAAAAATATACCTATTTTTTACACCTTATACATTATTTTCTAACATGATCTATATTCTCAGCAAAATAGCAAAGAGCTAGCTAACTAATAAACCATTGTGGCTTAGTTCTGATCCCCAGCAAATAGATGCATTAGTCTTCTGCACGGCTTTCGAGTAATCCAACATCCAACACCCTCAATATGCGGGCACGGTAATACGCACTTATGGTACTCATCAACCTACCAAAGGGATCAACTCATACGGGTTTTTTCATACAGTTACTAAGGATTACCAGTATATGGTGATCCCTTAAGGCGAGTGTACTCGTGAACGGCCGCGATAGTGGCGCCACTTTACGACAAAATATTTTCTCTTTTATACAAACACTAGCTTTTACCCGCGACTTCGTCCGCGTTAGATAGTTTTTTTAGAAACAGGTTCAGGTTTAGGTGGGCTCCTAATGGTACACCTGGTGGTCTACATAAGGTACTCCAGATCCTCAATGTCCTTGTGAAAAGAAGCGGCCCATCATACTGAACAACTTTTGTTTTGGAACCATGCCTGTATCTCTAATAGTTTAGCTGGGCTCCTGGTGGTACACCTGGTGGTCTACATAAGGTACTCCAGATCCTCAATGTCCTTGGGAAAAGAAGCGGCCCATCATACTGAACAACTTTTGTTTTGGAACCATGCCTGTATCTCTAATAGTTTTAACTGGGCTCCTGGTGGTACACCTGGTGGTCTACATAAGATACTCCAGATCCTCAATGTTCTTGTGAAAAGAAGCGGCCCATCATACTGAACAACTTTTGTTTTGGAACCATGCCTGTATCTCTAATAGTTTAGCTGGGCTCCTGATGGTACACCTGGTGATCTACATAAGGTACTTCAGATTCTCAATGTCCTTGTGAAAAGAAGCGGCCCATCATACTGAACAACTTTTATTTTGGAACCATGCCTGTATCTCTAAAAGTTTAGCTGGGCTCCTGGTGGTACACCTGGTGGTCTACATAAGGTACTCCAGATCCTCAATGTCCTTGTGAAAAAAAAGCGGCCCATCATACTGAACAACTTTTGTTTTGGAACCATGCCTGTATCTCTAATAGTTAAGCTTGGCTCCTGATGGTACACCTGGTGGTCTACATGATGTACTCCAGATCGTCTATGTCCTTGTGAAAAGAAGCAGCCCATCATACTGGCCAACTTTCGTTTAGGAACCATTTCGGTATCTCTAATAGTTTAGCTGGGCTCCTGATGGTACACCTGGTGATCTACATAAGGTACTTCCGATTCTCAATGTCCTTGTGAAAAGAAGCGGCCCATCATACTGAACAACTTTTGTTTTGGAACCATGCCTGTATCTCTAAAAGTTTAGCTGGGCTCCTGGTGGTACACCTGGTGGTCTACATAAGGTACTCCAGATCCTCAATGTCCTTGTGAAAAAAAAGCGGCCCATCATACTGAACAACTTTTGTTTTGGAACCATGCCTGTATCTCTTATAGTTAAGCTGGGCTCCTGATCGTACACCTGGTGGTCTACATAATGTACTCCAGATCCTCTATGTCCTTGTGAAAAGAAGCAGCCCATCATACTGGCCAACTTTCGTTTTGGAACCATTTCGGTATCTCTAATAGTTTAGGTGGGCTCCTGATGGTACACCTGGTGGTCTACATAAGGTACTCCAGATCCTCAATGTCCTTGGGAAAAGAAGCGGCCCATCATACTGAACAACTTTTGTTTTGGAACCATGCCTGTATCTCTAATAGTTTAGCTGGGCTCCTGGTGGTACACCTGGTGGTCTACATAAGGTACTCCAGATCCTCAATGTCCTTGGGAAAAGAAGCGGCCCATCATACTGAACAACTTTTGTTTTGGAACCATGCCTGTATCTCTAATAGTTTTAACTGGGCTCCTGGTGGTACACCTGGTGGTCTACATAAGATACTCCAGATCCTCAATGTTCTTGTGAAAAGAAGCGGCCCATCATACTGAACAACTTTTGTTTTGGAACCATGCCTGTATCTCTAATAGTTTAGCTGGGCTCCTGGTGGTACACCTGGTGGTCTACATAAGGTACTCCAGATCCTCAATGTCCTTGTGAAAAGAAGCGGCCCATCATACTGAACATCTTTTGTTTTGGAACCATGCCTGTATCTCTAATAGTTTAGCTGGGCTCCTGATGGTACACCTGGTGATCTACATAAGGTACTTCAGATTCTCAATGTCCTTGTGAAAAGAAGCGGCCCATCATACTGAACAACTTTTGTTTTGGAACCATGCCTGTATCTCTAAAAGTTTAGCTGGGCTCCTGGTGGTACACCTGGTGGTCTACATAAGGTACTCCAGATCCTCAATGTTCTTGTGAAAAAAAAGCGGCCCATCATACTGAACAACTTTTGTTTTGGAACCATGCCTGTATCTCTAATAGTTAAGCTTGGCTCCTGATGGTACACCTGGTGGTCTACATGATGTACTCCAGTTCGCTTATGTCCTTGTGAAAAGAAGCAGCCCATCATACTGGCCAACTTTCGTTTAGGAACCATTTCGGTATCTCTAATAGTTTAGCTGGGCTCCTGGTGGTACACCTGGTGGTCTACATAAGGTACTCCAGATCCTCAATGTCCTTGTGAAAAAAAAGCGGCCCATCATACTGAACAACTTTTGTTTTGGAACCATGCCTGTATCTCTTATAGTTAAGCTGGGCTCCTGATCGTACACCTGGTGGTCTACATAATGTACTCCAGATCCTCTATGTCCTTGTGAAAAGAAGCAGCCCATCATACTGGCCAACTTTCGTTTTGGAACCATTTCGGTATCTCTAATAGTTTAGGTGGGCTCCTGATGGTACACCTGGTGGTCTACATAAGGTACTCCAGATCCTCAATGTCCTTGGGAAAAGAAGCGGCCCATCATACTGAACAACTTTTGTTTTGGAACCATGCCTGTATCTCTAATAGTTTTAACTGGGCTCCTGGTGGTACACCTGGTGGTCTACATAAGATACTCCAGATCCTCAATGTTCTTGTGAAAAGAAGCGGCCCATCATACTGAACAACTTTTGTTTTGGAACCATGCCTGTATCTCTAATAGTTTAGCTGGGCTCCTGATGGTATACCTGGTGGTCTACATAATGTACTTCAGATCCTCAATGTCCTTGTGAAAAGAAGCGGCCCATCATACTAAACAACTTTTGTTTTGAAACCATGCCTGTATCTCTAATAGTTTAGCTGGGCTCCTGTTGGTACACCTGGTGGTCTACGTAAGGTACTCCAGATCCTCAATGTCCTTGGGAAAAGAAGCGGCCCATCATACTGAACAACTTTTGTTTTGGAACCATGCCTGTGTCTCTAATAGTTTAGCTGGGCTGGGCTCCTGGTGGTACACCTGGTGGTCTACGTAAGGTACTCCAGATCCTCAATGTCCTTGTGAAAAGAAGCGGCCCATCATACTGAACAGCTTTTGTTTTGGAACCATGCCTGTGTCTCTAATAGTTTAGCTGGGCTCCTGGTGTTACACCTGGTGGTCTACATCTGTACTCCAGACCCTCGAATGGTGATAAAAAGTAGCCTATGTCCGTTCTCGGTATGCTAGCAATCTCTGTGCCAAGTTTCATGAAGATCGGTTCAGCGGTTTGGCCGTGAAAGCGTAGCAGACAGACAGACAGACAGACAGACAGACAGAGTTACTTTCGCATTTATAATATTAGTGTGGATGTGGATTCAATCTAAATGTCCGTTGCGCTAGTTTTTAGTATTATCCTGAAGTAAAATTAGAATCTACGAACTCAATGAAATATTTACTTAAAATTAAGGCAATTAATACCAAAAGTAGCAGTTTTTTTTAACCATAACTTTAATGACAGCGAATATTTCAATAAGTTTGCTGGTTTTAATTTTACATAAGTCCCTGATTCACTTAAATAGTTTGTTCCTTTCATTCGCGCTGCACCAGAGAGAAACAGACACTAATTTTGCGCTCAAATTTTCGGAAATGCATGGTTTTTAGGACATTGAAACTAGAGAAATACCGTAAAAATGTTTTAATTCGGTATTCGTATTTCTCGTAGAAAATAACGTATAATTTTTTCAGAATTTTATAACTGTAATTGTCTAAATAAAACTGGTTTAAAAATCTTGTTCGCGCTATATCCCCATCGACATTCTGATAGATTGTTTGTATAAAGATAAAACTTTTTTTCGTGAAGTGGCGCCACTGTCGAGGCCGGTCATGAGTACACTCGCCTTAAGTAGTTGATGTGTACACATTTGTTTTGCCTTTCCGGACAACGGTAAAGCCAACATAATGAAGATAGTGGAGCTGTGTCCGGTCAAGTGTAAGGGGAATTGCACACGTACCGGACGATATTGCGGATTGTGACAGCCATATACAAACCTTTGACAGCTCCATGTTTAATACGCAAACGTGTGCCATAGTATGTAGTATACGGTTTTTATTCAGATTTGATTGTTTTTTTTCGCGGACAATGGATGAGCCGCGGCAACCCAGATGGAAGAGGCGTCGCCAATAGTGATGGCGAAAGTCGCAGGTTCAAATCCTGCCCGCGATACAAATTTTGCAAGGTTTCTAAAATATCCAGTTTTGGTATAGGATGTAATAATGCTTTTGTCTGACAACCGTATCTTGCTAAACACCGGAAACATGTGATAGGTGTGAGAAACGCTTACAAATTTTGACGTACGCGAGTAATATAGGCACCTAGGTACCTAAATCATGATAAGTAGGTAGCTACGACATTGGCACGTTGATGGTTGCATACATAGGGAAAATTATTTAAATTCCGAAATAAATACTTAACTTTATTATAAGTAATTTTTGGTTTAGCACTCGCAGTTTTTTATGCAAGATGCATAAAATCAAAAAAGGGTTTTGGGTTGGGGGAGGGAGGGGCTGTACTGAAAACCTTCGATTATCGTACCAATTGAGTAACCGAGATCGTGGTTGCATAGTTACAGTCGAGCCCTAGACACAGTTGAATCTTTTCATATCTTACGGCTATTCTATCTACATACACACATCACGCATTAAGCGGGGAAGGCAGAGCGTTAACGGCCGTAAAAGTACGGTCGCCACGGTAAGTAAAATCTTTGAGAACCGTTTTAGAACAATCATGTATTAGTGACAGGTTGTCAGCCTATATCGCGTGTAATTTTCTCCAAACAAAATGAGGACGAGGCACGATGATTTATGTGTCCATTTGAAATTGTGTTCCTTTGGGAAAAATCCCCGTTAAAAAAAGCCTGAATAAAATAATTAGACATTGACATTGTTTTTTTTTTCAACTAATAAATTTATAGCGGACAGTACCCCTGCCTGCTACGCCGAAGGTCGTGTGTTCGATCCCCACAAGACCCAAAAATTTGTTAAGTAATTTTTTGATATTTAGTCTGGTTGTTTCTATCTATAATATGTATTTATATACAAAAAAATATATATAAGTATTAATATCAGCTATCTAGTTCCCATAGTACAAGCTTTGCTTAGTTTGGGGCTAGATGGCGCTGTGTGAATTGTCCAGGATATTTATTTATGTATTTAATAGACCCAATGATTATTTGTTTAAAGTTATTATTTGTGCTAAAGCGTCACTCAAACGTTATAATTAATGAAGTAAGTGTACCTATTGTTAAAACTTGAAATTAATTTAAAGTTAAAATGTTTTGTAGAGCTTGTTTTTGAACACGATGAACGGGATTCAATCAATCTAATATAATTTAATTAAAAGTAGGTTACTTTAGGTTTGCCGCGTGATGTCGAATTAGAATAGCATCACCCCATTTTTATCCCGTGGGTGTCGTAAGTGGAGACTAAGGAACTCGAGGTTTACATTTGTATTGCAATTTTAGGCGATGGGATGACAACCTGCCAGTCACTATGGCGATACACAAATTTCTGAATTACCCTGAAATGTTAGTCAAACGTGACGTAAATATACGCTTTCACGGTTGTTTACGCTAAGCCTACCCCGCAAGGGTTATAGGCATGATATATGTATGTATGCAGGGCCCTTTATTTTTAAAATTCAATTCTTATAGGCCTCAGCTAGTTATTTGGTGCACTAGAACTAGAAATTACGAAATCATATACAAAACAGGATACCTACTGAAACGTCGCCGCATTGAAATAGCAGCTGTCACTGGTTGTCATTTTTGCAGTGCCTGTCACGATTATCATCCGGTAAGGCCCTGTCCGCAAATTGACTTTTTTGTGCTATTTTAATATAAATTTTTTATATAAAATTATTTATATTGTATGTGCGGATATACTTGCATTAAATTCAATGTGTTCCACAGAATTGCGAACAAAGCCTATGTCAATTTTTCCACTTGTCGTCCGTCGCTGCGTTTTTTTTATGCACCGTAACGCATGCGTCTGTCAGACGAATGGAAATTCCGAATCCCGATCTCATTTCCGTGCGTATACGTTGCGGTCTGTCAAGTCGCTGGACTTAAACGCACCGTAGCCGTATTTGTATGGGAATTAGATCGGGATTCGCAATTGCCTTTCGTTTGACAAACGCATGCGTAACGGTGCTTTATAATTACGTAACGACGGACGACTAGTGGGAGAACCGCCAGAAATGAGAAAAGGCAGAAAGGGTTTTGCAAACATTGATTTTTGGAACAGGCACGGAGAACCTAGAGAAGATCAAAAACCCCACCATTTCTTGGGTAGTCTGGGTGTCGCTCAACAGACTCCGAGCTGGTGCTGGGAGATGCCAACCGGACAAGCAATGATAGGTGCCATTGTAGTGCTGTGAAGATGAAGATAGTCTCACATCCACCATTACATTAACATTAACAGCCTCAACAGCCTTTAAGAGGAGTGATGATGAGGCCAGTAGGCCGAGTGACGACTGTGAGGAAAAGGGTAGCTATCCACCTGGTCGGGTGTTGTGTGTTCCAACCAGACGGGTTTGGAAGTTGTATATATAGCGATTGGTGGAATAACTTCGATACCGCGTTTCAGGACTTAGTATGTGGAGTGGGGTGGATATGAGGCTGCCCCGATTGGGGAGTATTTGCCTTATTTACCACGCTTGGCAGGTGGATTGAAGAATGAATGAATGGTGGATTTGGATGAAGCTGTACGTGTGGCTGCTCATTGGTCTATATCAATTTAAAAACACTTGCCATCGACACGCAAAGAAGAAGAAGGCAGGCGGATTCGTGAGCGCAGTGCAAGATGTTGCATTCACAGGAAACTCTGCTGCCTATTTTCTGTTTTTTTTTTCTTTTAATGCTTTTTACGACACCCACAGATAAAATTGGGATGATGCTACTCTAACCCAGAATCACACGGCGCATCCTCTATGCTGCCCTACACCCCCTTCTCATGTACACTGAATGACCTGTTGCGGAACAGTCTAAATTTGTCTAAAGTGCTTCTTTTTCTGTCGTGAAGAATACCGACGAAGAAGAATAAAGACGCGATGAACTTTAGATGTTTTTAAACTATGACGAGTGACTATGATGAGTGACATGGTTGTGTAACGTCCGCCGTCGATATCATATACAGCAACTAGGACCAATAGCTTACCGTGCATACCGAAGGATGGAACAAACAGGTGGTTCAGTCTGTAATATCCTAACCTTACTGGGAACAAATTCACAAACTGATGAATATCAGCTTTGTAAGTGATATCGGGAATCGAACCAAGAACCTTTGCGCCGCATGCAGTAGGACTACGCCACATCGGTCGTCCAAAGTGCTCGTTACCATGATTTTAGATTTAGACGAAGTTGTAGACTAAAAGACAAAGTTGGCACCTATTACTTTGGCCAAGTAGATATGGACCGCACTCCTTAGTCCGTCAAAAGATATGGCGTGTCGATGGCCAATGCTCCTTGACAACCGTCAGGACTTGACAGCCGGAAAAATAACAGTCGTGTCAAGACACCAATTTTGCTCGCAAATAAAAATATTGTTGTTCTGTAGTTTACGTTATCCTCAGTGCATTTCACCTGTATATACCTCTGCGGACTATCAAATAAATGTGGAGATATCTACCCTGACTGGAGACTTTTATTTACTGAGTATCACCAGCAGTCAGGCAGGTGCCCCACATAACTGGTGACCCCGACGTGATTACGGCACTAGATACCATTCTAGATACTGCGCTACGTAAGATCCAAACCCTACATTATTTCCGAAAATCCCAAACCAGAAAATATGGCAAACGAAAATCGGACAGGGCCGTACCCAGGCACTTGGCCCCCCCTGGGGAACCAAAATGAAATTGATGTAAAGGTGCCGGAATTTAGGGCAGACCGCCCCAACGTATGGTCCGCAGAAACAGAAGCACAATTAATATTGGAAATGTCAAATCAAATCGCAGAGCTGAGGAAATGCATTGCTCAACTGTCACCAAGGGTTTACTCTAACACTCGTCGCCGAATAAACTCTCGCCACAGAAGTTCCTACCATTTACATGGAAGATCAGCATCCAACTCACGACGTTGTTGGTACCACCGCAAATTTGGACAGAAGGCCCACAAATGCGAAGGGTCCCCATGCGAACACTCTCAAGACCTTTCGGAAAACGCATCGGGCAGCCGGAAGTAGCGGCTAGCGACTGCCCCCGTTCACCCGGCCGCTTGTTCGTCACAGACAGAAGATCCAAAATACGCTTTTTAGTAGATACTGGTTCCGATCTTTGCGTCATCCCACGCACGATGAGAGAAGGCTACGTGACTCCAACGGATTACCAACTTTACGCGGCTAATGGAACAACCATTCAAACTTACGGTTTCGCACATCTCTGCCTAGACTTAGGCTTACGCCGCGATTTCTCCTGGCGATTTGTTGTCGCAAATGTCACCAAACCCATCATCGGCATCGATTTCCTCGCCCATTTTCATTTACTGGTCGACCCTCGATTCCATCGCCTGGTTGACGGACTCACTACACTTGTCACATCTGCAGAACCTGCCAAGCCTTCAGAATCCGTACACTCAGTCAAAATTAACCGGTACTCCGAAGTAATGTCATCTTACCAAGCGATCTTGAACGAATTCCCGAACATCATGCGCCCATCTGGAACACCAAAACCTTGCCCACATCAGACCATGCACTACATCAAGACGACACCCGGACCTCCCGTCTCGTGCAAACCACGACGCCTGGCTCCGGACAAGCTGAACATTGCGAAACATGAGTTCGAGGAGATGGTCAAAAACGGTACTGCACGCCCATCCGATAGCCCGTGGTCCTCCCCTCTACACCTTGTGCCAAAGAAAGATAACAGTTGGAGGCCATGTGGAGATTATCGTCGACTCAACGCACGAACAGTGCCCGACAGATATCCCATCAAGCACATTCACGACTTTAACGCAAACTTAGCCGGATCTACCATCTTTTCCAAAATTGACCTCGTAAAGGCGTATAATCAAATTCCTGTCTATGGACCAGACATCCCAAAGACCGCCATCTCCACGCCCTTTGGACTTTTCGAGTTTCCTATGATGACTTTCGGCCTTCGGAACGCAGCCCAAACGTTCCAGCGCTTTATTGACGAAGTCACTAGGGGTCTCGACTTCTGCTACGGTTACTTAGACGACATCTTAATTTTCTCGCCAGATCCACAGAGTCACGAAGCCCATCTACGCCAACTGTACAAACGCCTTGACGAATATGGCATGGTGATCAACGCCGCCAAGTGTGAGTTTGGCGTAAATGAGATAACTTTCCTCGGTTATCATGTTTCAAAGAAGGGCATCACACCTTTAGAGCACAGAGTCGAAGCCATCAAAAGTTTCCCGGAACCAAAGACAGTGAAAGAACTCCGAAGATTCCTCGGAATGTTCAATTTTTACCATCGCTTTATTCCACATTCCGCAAAACTTCAAGCTCCTCTTAACGACCTGCTCAAGGGCGCACGCAAAAATTCACAGACTGTCAGTTTTTCTGAAGCAGAGCGACGCGCTTTTGAGGCATGCAAAGATGGTTTATGTCAAGCTGCCATGCTCGCACATCCAGACTGCAACGCGAAAATAGCACTGGTAACTGATGCTTCCGATTCCGCAATTGGTGGAGTACTGCAACAATATCAAGACAACTCATGGCAACCATTAGCTTTTTTCTCCCGCAAATTGTCACCGTCACAGAAAAAGTATAGTCCGTACGATCGAGAGCTGCTTGCCATCTACAAGTCCATCCAGTACTTTCGTCACATGCTTGAAGCCCGTCCATTCAGAGTCTATACCGATCACAAGCCATTAACACATGCTTTCAGAACTAGCAAAGACCATTGTTCTCCACGACAGTTTAGATACCTCGATTACATCGCTCAATTCACCACGGACATCCATCACATCTCTGGCAAAGATAACGTAGTCGCCGACACTCTATCACGGATTGACGAAGTTAATGCCAAAGACTATGAGGCACTTGCTAAAGCACAGAGCAGCGATGATGAGCTCTCTCAGCTCCTGCAAGGTGGATGCTCTCTGAAAATCGAGAAAGTCAACACGAGCGGTAGCAACATACCTATCTATTGCGACGTGAGCATGCCTTCACCAAGACCCTTTGTAGTAAAGTCGATGAGACTCCAGGTGTTTCATGCAATGCACTCTTTGAGTCACCCTGGAGCAAATACGTCCGCAAAGCTCATAGCTCAACGGTTCGTTTGGCCAGGCATACGCAAGGACTGTCGAGAATGGGCCAAAAACTGTCTTGCTTGCCAGCGATCAAAAGTAACTCGGCATGTTTCTTCGCCAATCGGCACATTTTCCCTGCCCCCTGCAAGATTCCTCCACATCCACATCGACCTCGTCGGTCCACTTCCAGTATCAAATGGGTATCGCTATGCCCTCACAGCCATCGATAGATTTACGCGTTGGCCTGAGGTAATGCCACTGACCGACATGTCTGCTGAGTCCACAGCTAAAGGCCTTGTAGCCTGCTGGATTTCACGATACGGATGTCCTGCTACCATCACTACTGACAGAGGCAGACAATTTGAATCTAACTTGTTCAGAGCCCTGACGGCATTAACCGGTTCTCAACACAAAACAACGACGGCTTACCATCCTGCGTGTAACGGCATCATAGAACGTTTCCATCGCCAACTGCTGAATCACTTCCACTTGTCCTACTTGGAATACGCAGTGCCTGGAAGCGTGATTTAAAAGCGTCACCTGCAGAGCTGCTGTACGGAGAACCGCTACGCCTTCCTAATCAATTCTTCAATCCCAAGCAAGACGTTGCACCCGACATGACAGATTATGTCGCCAGATTGCGTGCCCTGACGTCGAAACTCACCCCAACGCCAGCTTCGCACCATACAAAAAAATCTATCTTCATATTCAAAGACCTGGCAACCTCAGAATACGTTTTCCTGAGAGATGACGCGGTCAGAAGACCGCTACAACCTGTTTATACGGGCCCACATAAAGTTTTAAAAAGAGGCGATAAGGCATTCAAAATTCAAGTGAATAACAAAGCTACAACCGTGTCAGTCGACCGACTCAAGCCCGCGTACATTTTGATTGATGCAGACAGCGGTGATGCAAATCTGACATCTACGTCCACACTGTCTTCACCTACCGTCAGCCAAAAGGCCACAGTCACGAGATCCGGACGTCGAGTACACTTTCCGAATTTTTATCGCCCGTAGTAACGGTCTCGGGGGGGGAATGATATGGACCGCACTCCTTAGTCCGTCAAAAGATATGGCGTGTCGATGGCCAATGCTCCTTGACAACCGTCAGGACTTGACAGCCGGAAAAATAACAGTCGTCAATAGACACCAATTTTGCTCGCAAATAAAAATATTGTTGTTCTGTAGTTTACGTTATCCTCAGTGCATTTCACCTGTATATACCTCTGCGGACTATCAAATAAATGTGGAGATATCTACCCTGACTGGAGACTTTTATTTACTGAGTATCACCAGCAGTCAGGCAGGTGCCCCACATAGCTAAAATAGCGTTACTATGGCTCAGACGCAGCTACAATTTTATATTTTTTTCTGTGGCAAGGCATAATGTTGTCACTCATTATCTTATTTGTTTACATTGTTTTAAATACCTAATTGGGCAGAGTATAGTCAATTCCGCCCCAAACCTCTTGTTTCAGGAAATTAGATTCCGCTTGGATGTAAAATTATTTACAAAGTGGTTTACTGAAATTGATTGTTTGTATTAATTTTACGTGTTTGCTAACATAACAGGGGCGAAGATAGAATTGATAACTGGTGAAATTGAATTGTGTTACTTATACAGGGTTGTTAACGACTATTTTTGATTTAAACGGCAATTATTTTGAGTTAGTGTCGTTCTCGTGTGGTGTCGGCTTAGCATGGCATCTCTCCTATCTCTATAAAAAATTGATTTAACAGTTCTTTAATAATTAATACTTAAAAGGGACATCACAATCTAAAGCTATGTACCTTGATGATAGTAGATCAATAGTCAGTCTCGAGTTTTTGCTATCGGTCACTAATAATATTTTACCCTATATACCCAGCCTCTGAAACTCGTAACAAAACTTTTGACAACTTGAAAAAGGTAAACAATGTAGGTAAACGGTTTTCCAGGTTAAAATACAATCAAATTTTTAAACCAATTTGCGCTTTCCACGAATTACTCAATTTATCAGGGTCAAGATTTGAATGACGGAAATTATCTACGGAGTTTATAATCTGCGTTATTTCGTTTTCTCTGTCGGGTGGTATAATTTGAGACAAAGCAGTCTTAATATTTATTTTGTACTTATTAATAAAGGTGCCGACAGAAGCGTTTATGCCATAGCATAGTCACTCAAAATAAAAGTATTTAATATTTTCTTGAATTTGCACACTATTACTTATCTTATCACAATAAAACTATTTGAAACGGATTTAAGTTGTGTTTATTTTGGATTTTTCAACTCCTACGTTTCAAGCTCTTTACAGATAATAAAGTAGGAATTGTCAAGTCCAAAATAAACACAACTTTAATCCGTTTAAAAGAGTTTTATTGTGATAAAAGTATTTATTTATATGAAAACATTTCACCAAATGTTTGGAGATAGGTAGGTTCTTATTAGAAATGATGTATCATAAAACCTACTTTACTTAATAATACCAGTAAGCCAGCTGTCACCAAGAAATGATTAAAAACGCCTACGTGGGGATACATTTCCAACCACTTTCTTAAAACATCTTTCGCTTATAATATTAAAGGAATTTTGAGTTGTTATTGCCGTGTGATGTCGGCTTAGAATGGCATCGCCCCGTTTCTTACCCACGGGTGTCGTAGGAGGCGACTAAGGGACCCGAGGGTTAGATGTGTGTTGCAATTTAGGACGATGAGCTGACAACCTGTCACTATAGTGATGCACGGTTGTCTGATTGACCCTGAAACTTTTGTCAGACTGGTGTTAATGTCCGTTTTGCGGTCGTTGGCGCTCTGCCTACCCCGTAGGGGATATAGGCGTGATTATGTATGTAGGATTTAAGTTGTGTTTATTTTGGATTATTCCTACATTTCGAGCTGACTAAGGTGTAGGACGACATTATTTAGAATTCAAATTGTTATTGTTCTACCGCTATCTATTTCTTAATTGCCTAGCGTGACGTCCTATGAATTTCTATGGCTTCCCGTACTTTCCTAGGAATGAAAGTCTGTCTCTCGCTAGGATTGCAGCCTTATCAAACCTGCCTTATTAGGTGGGGTTATCCAGGATATGTTCACACACTGCACAGTCTATAGCGACGGTTTTTCACATCGGAAATATTATGTTCCTTAAGACGAGTGTGAGAGTCTACAGTCACAGTTAATTTACGACATTTTGCTAACATCAAGGCAGATCCACTTTATGGTTTCTTTAGCCAGAAGACGTATCATTCAATTACAATGACAATGGGCGCCATTTGAAAAATAACCTCTGAATTACTTCGCGATGAATTGACAGTTTTTCACCAGCTCCACCGCTCCTCTTTATTGAATAGGTCGTACGGTGAAAAATGGGTCAATTTACCTTTTGAATACAAACTTTGTGGGAATAATTATAACACGGAACTTACTTTTGCTACTAAAATAGGTTTTATTCTAATCATAAAAGTTCCCCTTGATGAATGAGGGATAATCTTTTTAGTTTATTATATATTTCAGTTTATTTTTAAACTGAAGCCTCCTCCTTCTTTTCGTGTGGGACACTGATAAACGACCCGATAAACCTTGGTGTAAGAGTTTTTCAACCGCCTACTTTTACTAGTAGGCCTCTGACATGGTAATGTAACGATCGGCTTCTAAGTTGTCATAGACAGCATGTAAGACCGACAGTTTAACGTGCCTTCCAAAGCACGGATCTTTAATAGTGTACTTATTGTACAAAATAAACGAAAAAACACGTATACCGCGCTTTCAATGAAAAAACTTAAATACAAGTTAAACATACCTAAATAATCTTTATTCAGAAGTTTAGATTTGAGTTAGTGTTCTTTCGTAAATTTTGTGGAAAATTTACAATGGGCTTTATACCTGGCAAATAACAGAAACTATCTGTCTCAATACCTAACCAGTTTGACCCTGACAATTTTTGTTAGATAGGTCACAAACTCAAAAATTCATAAATGAACATAATAAAGTGGGTGCATAATAAAACCATAGTACTCCCAAATTCACCTTTGCAAATATCCTTCAATGACCCTCCAAATCAGGGATCTCTGAAAAACTAACAAGAGGTGTTGTTGGAAAAACTGCCAGCGATGCAAAACTAAATTGGGATGTAAATCAAGTCCGCCCGTTCCATGTTTTCGTTCGATACACCTGATTAGCAAACCAAGTTCAATATTCTGATACGGTATTTGAAAATGCGACGAAAGAACCTCGAAAGTAAATAAATAGTTTAAATTTCTTGTGTTTATTCTACAGTCATCGGTTTGCTTAGTGAAGGCGTTTTGCCATATTACTTATTCGCATGAAGCCACTCTAGCGCCGTCGTCATAGATGGTCATTATCATTAACTACTAAGGGGTTAAGCTACCGGTATTGTATCGGTACCGGTAAAAAGGTAGACAGAAAAAGCTTATTATAAAATTATAAAATTAAATTAACTTTTTTCAGTGTAGTATTATCACATATTGAATTGACTTGGATAACAGCTTTGTGAGCGGTCAAGGTAGCGTAAATAATAATGGTAGTATATCTGATTGTCTGATAAACTTTTGTTACAATCGGTTCAGTAGTTTTTGGGTGAAGAAGTTAAAAACAAACATACAATCTCTCGCATTTATATTATTGGAGGAAGAAGAATTGCAAAAATTCTCACAATATGAGTACACTTGATGATCAAGAAGAAGAGGACGACAGTTTTGAAACCACATGGCATTTAGCGGGAAGGGCAATACGGCCAGTGCCAAACTTAATCATTGTAGAGGGCTGTATTTACAATCATCTAAGTAGTTATAAATACGAGTACAGTCCTCTACAATACTCAAAAAGTCTTCAATCACTGTCCATGCTGC
Organism: Tuta absoluta; assembly: GCA_027580185.1. Taxonomy (NCBI): domain Eukaryota; kingdom Metazoa; phylum Arthropoda; class Insecta; order Lepidoptera; family Gelechiidae; genus Tuta; species Tuta absoluta. The sequence continues at coordinate 14,904,097 of JAQAHW010000009.1, forward strand.
GCGCTTGTGGAATGGATTACCAGCAGAGGTGAGGAAGAGCACTAATGTGAAGATGTTCAAATTCAACATCAGGAAGGCTTGGGGTTGTGATCAGGGTGACATGGATAATTTGTAGGGCTCGAAATAGTTGTAGTGCCTACTCACTAGGTTGTATTTATTTATTATTTCATTTTATTTATGTATGTTAGGTAAAGAGTATTTTTCCATACCATTAATTGCCATTATAAAGTATTGTGGTTTATCTGCAAATTATCTGAGAGACCCAAAGGAAAGTTGAGTCGCATAAAAAAATCTTATGCGACTTGAGTTTGTTTACATTTATTTTGCTGTAAAATAAAGTTAATACATACATACATCAAGATAAAAATCATAAAAATATTTTCTATCAGTTTTTTAACTGCTTTTTAATTGAAAAACGTTTTTAGTAATAATAACGAAAAAAAGATAACGATGGTAGTGGGTGTCCATTTAGAATATTTTGATGAGAAAGTTAGGCTTTCAAATTATTTAACGTAAATGATTTTATCGATTTAAAGTTTGGTCAGACAATTAATGTGATACCACGACCTCATTTTATCTTCATGCATTAAACTAAATACACTAAAATAGTTTTAATAGATGTTGATATAAAAAGTGTAGGCACGGAAGTTTTTAATTTCGTTACATTACTTTTTTATTTCGTTTCTTTGTCAGACATAGTTCAAATTTATGAAGGCCAAACAATAGGTTCGATCCAGTCAAGGAATTTTGAAACCTTGGTGTAAATGCCAGGCAGCTCCTTCTTCCCACAGCTAATGCCAAATGACGTCACACCGACGATGTGGTGCATGTTTCCCTCCCGTCTTGCCACTTGTGGAGGCAACGGGATCTTCCTTTGGAATGGACCACCAGAATCACCCTGAAATGATAAATTTGCTTTACATAAACATTTTTAGGAAAAATTTAAATACTAACAGAAAGGCGAACCAGAGATTTTGTGGTGGAACCGAAAGACTTTCTCAACCTTCTAGTGGTCTCCTTAATACTTCTATATCTTCTTCCGATATTCTTCTCTGTATTAGACTTTTTATACTGAGGATTACTGAAATGAATCCATTCTACCTTTTGTTCGGCCAACACGGAACTGGTGTTTCTCAAGCCTTCGCCAGTATTAAAGTCATAAATTATAATCAGTTTATTTTTAGGTGATTTTTATAAGACAAATAATGTTGTGGTGTTGCCAATCATAGGTTTTTGTTACGCTTATCATTATAATTAGTTACATCTTAAGTCTATAGTTTTTACATGATAATCACTTACCTGACAGGAGTCCACTCCACCAGCCATTTGACCAGCACAAAACTGGTGTTCCTCAAGTCCTCGCCAACGTCTGTTGTGGTACCGCCATAAGAATTCCTCACAGCTCTTATCATCAACTACATCTAGATCTGCAGCTTGAAGGTATGGGTGGCCTTCGTGAGCATCTGAAGACAAATAACTAACTTACTCACAAGATGAATGATAATCATGAAACCTGTCATCTATGGGAAACTCAGAACGGTACAGTACGTCCTTGCTAGAAATAATGCTTAATGCAAGGAGGCAAAAACCATACAGCCTGTTTTTGGCAAGAAGTAAATAGAGCCTTAGACCAAAATATACTGTAATTTGGGAAAGGTATCTGAATGATAGGTGGGTGGACCACAAAATGTGGATAATTGACCCAAATCCTTAACAATAAAATTTCGTATATTTTCTCACATAATCACAAGACAGTGTCATCCTATCCTATCCATCCATATAGTGTGATCTGTACTGGCATCCAAACTTGTGTTATAGAAGTAATAAACATGAATATTCATTGAAACCTCTTGCTGGATCTTCATCTTTATAACTAGATACTTTTATCAATAACTTTTTGTCAACGGGTTATAAGAAAAATCTCCTATTTTTACCTGGATTCGTAACACCCCAGCCAGTGACAGTGCCGTTCTTGACCCTGTCCATGTCTTCAGGCCAGAGACACGCCGGTTGAACGAACTTGTTGAATGTAATCGGTTCATCCAGCTCCAACAAGGCTATATCGAAATACTTTATAGGTGATTTGTACTGCGGGTGAACGTGGATTTTTGATATGTTGCGGTCGGTTGCTGAGTGGTCAAAGTCAAACTAGAAGAAATTTACACTATATGTAGTGATGGACATTTCAAATTCATAATTTATTGTTACAAAGGAAGGTACAAAAATTGTAGCAGTAATCGAAGTCACACACACACAACGCAAGTATTCTTAAATATGATGGCGATGTATAAAAACGGAGCTTTTTCTATCAACCCCGCAAACTATTTCATTTGTGCTGTGAATGCTTGCCTGTAGTAATGTTGGTAGTAGTAACCTCACTGCCCCTATATACTGAAGTATCAGAAGACATCACTTGCAATCGAAGGAAACACTGTTCAGACATTACATCAGAAAAATAGGCAAAGGAACAATATCTTCGACTCCAAACCTCACGATCTTGGGAACGACGTGTCGCTTCGTGTTGTGTCATAGCAAAAGAACATCGGACCATAAAAAAAACAACATTGCAAAACTTACCAAATTAACAATATCTTCGACACCGAATCTCACTATTTTCGGTAAGACGTCGCTTATAGTGGTGTCCCGACTATCGGCGCTGCTACAATGTGCGGCTGTCAAAGCAAACTTCGAGCTGATTAAAGTACTGCCGCACATGAACTTCCAATCTCTGTTTGGATCTGAACTTTTCCAACCGACTGCGCCCTGTAAATTATTTGAATTCATTTGTCAAACAGATGTAGTCAAATCGACAATTTAGAATAGGGTTGCCTCCTAGGTAGATGATAATTGAAATATGAGACATAGATGTTTAAAATCAGTGTCAAAAACAAACAAAATGTTTTCGTTCATCGTTTTTGAAAATATGCAAGATAAAACGAATTGAACTGAGAAACAATTTAACAGTTTCTATTTTGACGACATCCTAAATGGTATACAGTAATGTCACCACATCATCAGTTATTTATATAACATGTGGTTTTAAAAGTTGCTCGTATAGTAGACTTGACTTGTGTTCTACTATGACAAGTCAACGAGACATCGCACGCGAAAAAATGTTGATGTCAAATAGAACAAACAGTTCAAAGTTCTTATTAAAAAAATCTTCTAGTTCCCAAGTGATCCAAAACGTCCAACGTAGAAAGATAAACATAATAAAATACATTTTATCAGGTTTTTTTTGTAACCACTTTCCCTTGTCAGGCAATCAAAAACTACTATTTGTATGGAAAAAGCAATTACGTAGATAATAAATACTAACGACAACTAACTTATGATAACTTTATTCATTTATCATTATAGGCGTTATGTTCTATCAATTTCTGTTTCTGCTTCAATTTCAATTCAAGTTATGGAATGCTACAAGCGATGTTTGTATACAATTATTAGGTACTGCATAAATCATCCAAATAGTATTGCCGCGGGCTTAGCATTTAATATATTTTCACTGTCTATCTATTATATTAATAATATTTACTGTTCATTTGCGGACCATTTGACTGTATGTTTTATATATGGATTGGATATGATATATTCTATATCTAGAATGAAAGAATATATGCTGTATGAAGTGCAGGGCCTGTAGGTAGGTCCTTTGCCTGTCGTGCATATTTGGCCCGCGGTCTGCGTGCAGGTGATAACCATATCTCGCGCGTTTTAAACTCGGAAAAAGGTTAATCGACCCGTTATACAGACTGACGCAAACCATGACGTGACAGGTCAGTTTTGGGCAGTTTGTTTAAGGGTCGAGCAACCACTTTGTCAAGTTTAATACGCAGCGACTGGCCACATGCTTGATACGAAATCCTTGTTTGAAACAGAGTTGTAGGAGCTTGCCGTGTGATGCCGGCTTAGAATAATCACCCAATTTTTTTCCGTGGATGTCATTATAGGCGACAAGATGACTTGAAGGTTCGTGTGTATTAAAATTTTAGGCGATGAGAAGCTGTTACCATGATGGTGATACGTACACACTGCTTTGAATAACTCAAATGTTTGTCAGACGTGGCGTAAAAGTACGTTTTTACGGACGCTCTGCCTATCCCGCAAGGGATATAGGCGTGTTATGTATATATAGCTTTATGTTGAAATTGAAATTCTTTATTCAATGTAGGATTATATTATCACTTATTGACGTCATGAACCTTCATTGTAAAAAAAAGAAATTAGTATCACAAAATTTTCTTTTTTTTATATCAATTTTGTAATGTCCCAATAGAAAACTGGCTCGGCTATATATATACTATAAAGATAGCATACAACCCTAATCTCTTCAAAGTAAGAGTGAACAGGCTTCTTCTGGGTGAGCTCGCTCCATTTTAGACTCTGTCTCTGTCCTATGACCTAGACTAGAGTCAAGAGCAAACCCATTAAAAAAATAAAATAGGATGCTGGCATGACAGTTTCCACTCGAAAATTATTTGACAGGAAAAGGTTCCAAAAATCATACTGACCATGTGCGGGAATTCCTTAGGAAAGGCATCGTGTCCGCCCATAATCATCAGTGTGGGCACACTACTACTGGTACCGTTAATATCTAAACTATCTCCAGGATTTTCCTCAATAGTAACTTCTCTTTTAAAAATTTGGTTCTTCGGTTTGCTTTCCTGACCTGAAATGAAATGATTTCAATTAATTAATTAAAATTATTGACGGACATGACAATGAGAATGTCAATATAAAATAATTTACATTAAAAATAATAATAACATAATTTAAAAAAGTAAAGAATGAAGTCAATTCGGGATTTAAATTTTCCTTACTTGCCTTAAATTAGTGCTGTCACTTTCCGTCAAATAGGTTTAGAAAAGGCTAGAAGATATCTAAGTCCTGTCATTTTTAAAAACGTCAAGGGTTTTTTCGCCTTTCCTAGTCAATTTAGTCGCCATTGTTTTGATTGTCGCCTTATTTTGACAAATAACACGTATTTTCATGAAATTATAAGACATGACACGACTAAAATATCTCCTGTCCTTTTCTAAACCTATTTAACGGAAAATGACAGCACTAATTTAAGGCAAGTAAGGAGAATGTACATCCCGAATTGTGGCCATTATGTGTCAATAAATATAAAAATAAAAATGTAGTACATTAATCATTTTACAATTACGTCATATTCGCGCCAATATTTCAGGGTGCTGTACCCACTGTGTCAAAACTGACGATAGTCACTTGTTGTTGGACTATGTTAACCTTCCATTTTCCTGTAGTAATAACTTTGTTAAATGATGACTGATGTTAATGTGTATTTAAAGGTAATAATCTGGTATTGTAATCTTGTTTTTACATTAGTACTAGAGATTTATTATTCAGTACTTTGAAAAATAATGCATAGATCTATACGGGGTGTAAGAGACAACCCTCTGAATACTGATACAGTGCACGCAGACCTATCACTAAACAACTTTCACTTAGGAACGTAGGTCTGGAAAAGCAAAAACAACGACTTGCCATAACATACGAAATCACGATCAACTGACTGTCTTTACTACGCAAATAAAAAAAGAATTGCGATGCCTGAAATATATTTCCCGATAAAAAATCTGTTTCATGTCTCAATGCACCCTATTAGTATTCGAAGGGCTGTCTTTTTCACCCTGCATGTATACTTACATTGTCGTTCTCGTTCTGACCGTTCAATTCGTACTTTGATTTCCCAGAGGTATTCATGGCACTCTAGAAAAGAAAATAATACCTAAATTAAATGTAAGCACCATTTGATTTCACCATTTACAAAGACGACAATAAGAAAAATATTCAAGACTAGTATTGTAGTTTCAATTCGAGGAAAATACTACACTGGAAAGTAATAATTTACACTTAATCTTTCGGTTCTTTTTGCAAGCGGAAATCGCAATTTTTTTATTGTAGCCCAATTATCTAAGAAGCTGAAGTAGCTTCTTTGATATCTTATTCTTCTATGAATTTTTTACACATGCATACAAACACGCTGTATCACGCCAATATCACTTGCGGGATAGTCAGAGCGTAAACAGATGTAAAAAAACTAATATTTACGCTACGTCTGAAAAACTACTGAGGGACGTTCAGAAAATTGTGTATCGCTATAGTGACAGGTTGTCAGCCCATCGCCTAAGTCACCTCTTATGACACCCATGGTAAAGAAATGGGAAGATGCTATTCCAAGCCGGCATCACATTAGGCAATACACAGTTTGTAAGGTTGCATTTATAGGTAAGTTATATAATTAAGGTAGGTATTACAATTGTATGTTAAGATGTATGTTTTTGCAGTTTGGCGAGAATATTCAAGTAAATTATTGTTTAACTGTAAGTACATAATTAATAAATTAAAAAAATTAACACGGAAAGTTTCGTTTTCTTTTGTTTCTTTCTCAAAGCGAAAATCATAATCTTTTTGTAGCCCAATTATCATAGTAGCTAAGTAAGACTTTTATGATTTCAAGTATAGACTTTAGGTTGAAATGACTTACTAGTGATGCTCACTCGCTGACCGGGGCGGCTGAAGTCGGGTACAGTTGGGTTGTATGGTCTGCACGATTCGTCCTCCACCTCTTCATCGTGAAAGTCGTCAATCGGTGGCGGCTATTAATAAATAATATAAAAAATAATACTATCTAGTTTTTACTTGATAAGATTGGAAGTATGCCATGGTTCACATTTCATTTATTTTGAGCTAAGTAATGACATACTCAAGTACCAATACGGTTAGAACATTGCAGGCTGCACCACCTGAACCCGATATTATCAAACTACAGGCTACAATTTTACAAGTTAAATTCGATGTTCATTGCGTGGTCGGTTAGCCATTATGATACCAGGAATATGAACCAGCTACGCAATGTGCTAAAAATTTCCCCTGTAGACTTGTAGTCTTTAGCTTCATAACATAGGCACCTGATTGTCCGAAAAGAAAGATGGTTCCGTGCGTTTGATGGCACGTTAAGCCGTCGATCCCGGTTGCTGTCTATGATTACTTAGACGGCGGTCGTTACACACCCAAGTCAGAGGTTAAGAGGAGGTTGAAAAACTCTTGACATCAGGGTTCATCGGGTCGTTGGGTGACTCAGAGTCACGACACGAGACACGAGAAAGAAGAAAAAGAAAAAATATCAGGCATGGAGAAAACAGCGTTATTCACAGGCGTTTTATGCTTAGACTAACTCTGAAAACATGAAGTGTATTTTGGCTTTAGTTAAAACGTTTGACACAGTAGTGTAGCCATCGGCACGTATGCAGACCGGCTTGCATGGCTGGAGAAGCCAGCCAGCTACCATGGTTCAAACGATTTGATTTGAATGAGATTTTGATCCGACAGTCGAGACATTACACGTTTTTATATATTTCATTACCTGATTTTCTTAAATTCAATGTAAAAGTAAATTTAAAACATTCTTGTATTTATTTTGATAGCAGCCTCCACTAGCTACGTTTCCGCACAGTACAGGAGATACTAAGTCTGTTGAAAAATGTAGACACCAAAAGAAGACAAAAGATTATCACTTTAGTTAATTTATAAAACAGGAGTTAGAGGCCTACTACTTAACTACTACATCAGGGTTCAACGAGTCGTTGAAAGCCTCGGTGTCCCACTCGAAAGAAAAAGATGACATGCTCTATATTACTTACCGTTGTTGGTTTGACAGTAGTATCAGTGTTTGTGTTGCAATTACAATTACTCCAAGTTTTGCGCTAAAAATAAAGAAAATTATATTTATTTTAATTTAAGTCATGACGATATAAGGTAGGTACATGTAGAGGTACATACCACTCCTGATAATATAAACGCAATAATTGAAAATATTGGTATTAAAAACCGATAGCAAAAACTCAGATAGGGCTGGTGATTAGGAACAACTTTCCCCAAGGAACATAGGTCGAAATAATGAAAAGAAATTGTACCTCCCATACAAGATTGCCGATCAGCAGATTTAAGTTACTACGTAAGCTCAAATATTTTAATCATATTTCAACCTATGTTCCTTGGGGAAAGTTGTTCCTTATCACCAGCCTGTCTTGAGATTGCTTTATCGGTCACTAGTAAATTTCACCCTATATAACGAGTTCAGCTTACCGTCTTTTTCTCCTTAAACTTAGGACATTCCTGCCAGTTGTCACATGATATGGTCACGCTTATCCAGGACACTGTATAACATAAATAATAATAATAAAAATAAGTATTTATAGTTTAATAATACAAAAAAGTTCTGGCTTCTAAAACTCTCTTGGTAAATGCGTAAAAGCTATAGAATTAATTTATCAAAACAACCACAAACAACTTACACAATACACAAAGAAATAACACTGAGTTTTGATTCATATTACGTCAAGTTATATTAACTTTCACACTTAGAATAAGCAGTTCTTTTTGATCTTCACTTCACTCTCTGGCTTCCAGTTTCTTTTATTTTTTTTATAACATAAGATAAAGGTATAAAAAAATAACCTTCCTACTCTACTCTCAAAGATTTAATTAATTAAAAGTTAGCAAGACTAGTTTCTTAAAAAAGTATTAACCAGGTACCTATCAATTTAATAGTCATTAAGTATGTAGGTACTATAGCCTGTTATCGATAGTCAATTATCTGAATTAGTTTGATGGTTTGATAATTATCATTCGGTCATTAAATTAAGGTAACTTAATGATGCGTTATAGTCATAACAGGAGTATTTAATGGATGTATAATACGTAATAAGAAATAAAGTAAAAAACTTGCATAATTTTCTAAAGTAACTTAGTACGAAATTACTTGCTTGTTTATATTGTCTTTAATGGACTTATGGTAGAGTAAACTACCAAGAGTCATCTAGCACAAAATACGCCCGTCAATACATAATTTGTGCATCTAGCAAATACACGTACCTTTACACCAGGCACTTTGTTATTTTTGACTAGGGGTAAGCTTAAATCCAGCAGTATGCTGTGCCTACACCTATTTTAGCTCATATTGTAATTTGTACTGTATTTATTAATTGTGGTGCCTAAGATGTGATGCGAAATATTTGTATTTACCTGACTCCGTATATTTAGTGGCTTATGTACGTACGTATAGTGGCTTCGGCGCTGGCTATTCGATAACAAGGCTGCGCTCAAACAAGCCTCGAGGGTTGCAATCAGATCGACAAACAGCCGCCGCTGTGATGGCTGTATAGGTATGGCCACACGCGAGAAAGAAAGGAATTCCAATTTCAAACCCAATGGCAACGGCCATCTCTGAAATTAAACTTTTCTTCGGAGATGGTGCGAGCGAAGCGTTAGTACATAATACCTCTATGAGTGAAGCCGATTTAGTTTTGGTGAGACATGAGATGAGAAAATTTTGTTTTTTCTACTAAACTAAAGACTATCTTTAAAGCCGAATTATTGTTACAATTAGACTGAGTAATCCCACTGCTGGGCAAAAGCCTACCACGTGTAAACAAAACAACGCTAGCGCTGCAGTGGCTGAAAAACTCATTAGTTCCATCATACAGCGTTTTTTCAGTTAGTTGTTACGTTGAAAGTTTGATATACCCCAAAATTTTAGTACCAAACTAGGTGTTTGACTGAACAGTTTTTTTAACCATTTGGCTGCGATGCATCTCAATTTAACTAGGCATTAACACCGCATTAAAAAGATAATTTGTTCAAAAAGTTAAGGCGAACATAGTTACTTCTAGGTTACTCCTCGCCTGACATTCTCGTGTTCTTATGATTTAATCCTTGAGTGTGATCATAAACGATTAAACCATAATAATGTGTACAAAGCGCGAAAGTCTTAAGGCGAGTGTAGCCGTCAACGACTTCGACGGTGGCGCCACTTGACAAAAAATAAGTTTTATTTTTATACAAACAATCTATCAGAATGTCCGATGCCCAACTTTTCATACTTCATATTTCGCTCCGATGAGCTTAGCACCCAGTGCTAAAGTCAGTATTTTAACACGTGACTCCCAGATTGAAACGGCATAAATCGACAAGGTTTTTCAAAACGCATTTCCATTTTAACGAGGACATTTTTTGCTTCTCTAAAATACTTTTTTTATGAATCACTCTGATTCCATTATCACGTTTCGTATATTAAATTTACTTATGATTTTGCTCACAATCGTGCGTGACAAAAATACACATACATACACATATCACGCTTTTATCCCTTGCGGAGTAAACGGCCGCAAAATACGGACATTTACGCCACGTCTGACAAATATTTGGGGGTCATTTGGAAAATTGTGTATTGCCGTAGTAAGAGGTTGTTAGCCATTTGCCCAAAATGGCAATACACACCTTTGAGTATCTTAGACGCCTCTTACGGCTCCCAAAGGAAAGAAATGGGGTGATGTTATTCTAAGCCGGCATCTATTCGACAAATATTAAGCTACGATAAAAATGTCCCCACTAATCGTTATAAGACTTTATCCGTTCCTGCTTAGCATTTTCGTGCTATTGCACATTTTTTATTTCCTCTGACGGTGTTCAGAACATTTATCCCGGCAATTCAATTAAAAAATATCGGTGGCATTTGCGCTGAGAAAAAGCGTCGAGCCGCATAAAATGTGCGGTTATTTTAAGAAAAGTCAGTGTAATTCGACGTTCCAACGGCCTCAACGAGAGTAACGACTAAAAATCTCGCTCGTAAGTATACCTTTTAGGGATGGGAACGGATTCTTGATTTATTCCAATTGATTAATTCACTGCTATTATACCTATAGGGTAAAATTTTATTATCGATTGATACTGAAAACAGAGTACGGGTTGGTGAGAAGAAACAACTTTCCTTAGGAACATAGAATTATATTTCGACCTATAATATCATATCATATCACAGATATGTGTAATAATTTTACTGGTGACTAGCGGTCCTTCCAGTTGTTTCACCCACTGCTTTCCGTTAGTGAGTATAAAGCATTTTCCCGTGGAAAAAATACTTAAAACCTTCCTATTGAATCATACCATCTATTTTAAATATACCACGTCAGATCGGTTGCGTAGTTTTAAAAGGCGACTTCATTTTATATTAGCGGCCTGCCCAGTGTTTTGCCCGCTGATAACCATTTTCTTGCGGGACTAAGACATTTTAATAGATCGTATGTTTATCAAGGATAATCTAGGATACAAACGGCAAAAAAATTATGTTCGGTCCAGTAGGTATTTCCTTAGCCTATTCAATTGAGACAAACAATGAAATCTTTTCTCTTTATAATATTAGTGTAGAAGTGTAGACTATCAATTCTTCTTTTTTCTTTTCATGTGGGACGCTGAGTCGTCCAACGACTCGATGTACTCTGATGTCAAAGTTTTTCAACCGCTAACTAGTAGTAGGCCTCTGACATGTTGTGTAACGACCGCCGTCTAAATAATCATAGACAGCAACCGAGATCGGGATAATCAAGTTGTTCCGCCTGCAATGTCCTTACTAGACTAGGAACAAATTTACAAAGTGATAAATATCAACTTTGTGAGTGCCCCACCGAGAATCGAATCCGGAACCTTTGCGCCACATCGGCCGTCCATGAATTGATAACCACGGAACGTTATCAAGTGTTAAGTCAATGAATAAGTTCAACTAAGAATACAGTCCGTCTCTAAGAATAACTTTAAATCACTGGATCGACAGGATTATTCCCAACTCACGAACAATTGTACCAGCTTTATGATTCGGCATTGTAACACGTTTTTTCAGCAACCCACAAAGGTCTTTTCATCTTGGTTTGCTGGGAATATCATAATTTTCTTCACTGCGCAATGTTTAAGTCTTTTTTTTGTCGCGTGGGATAACGAGTCGGCGAATGTTCCGTTTCAGTAAAAATACTAGACATAAAAAACGTAATGTACAGTATCCTGGGGTATTATTGTTATGGTATTATTATTTATTTTATTTATGATATATTAAACACAAGTCAATTATCATGAGTTAAACAAACATCCCACAAATTGTCTACACAGTTTGTCTGCAGGATCAGGTAAGTCTCATACACGGTAGCTCAGTTGGCAGAGCAGTGGGACGATACCTCACGGTCCCGGGTTCAAATCCCGGCTAGCACATTTTTTTTTCTATATCTTATTTTCATTCATGACTCTCATACGCTATTAGTAGGTACCCTTTCAAATATTGATTGTGTAGTCACCGTGTAGCATCACCCCATTTTAACTAGTGGGTGTTGTAAAACTTGACTAAGGGATGAATCCAGGTAAGGGCAGCAGCGTTACCTGTGAATATCTACAATAACTTCCGCTGCGCTCGCCAATCCGCCTGCCAAGCGTGGTGAGTATGGATAATATCTCCCAAAAGGGGGAGGCATATGTCCAGCAGTGGACTGTTGTGTTGTGACTGTTGGAGTTGTAGTAGATAGTGTAGTATAGTGTTCTTAGTGAGATTGACTTCGCAAATTTCAAGAAATATTCGTAAGTAAGTAAAAACAGTTTATTGCACAAAATTACAAACAAAAATATCAGGAATAATTATTGCTGACATGCGCAAAGGTGGCCTTATCGCTACAAGCGATCTCTTCCAGACAACCTTTGGGTGGAGGAGAGAGTATTGAAAAAACAGAGCAGTGCGAGAGTAATCACGAAAAAAAAGGTAACTTGAATAAACGCAATAAATACAGAATACAAAACTATCATATAAATATAAACCTACATATAAAAACACGTATATTTATATATATACAAATATTAATATACGTATATGTATATATATATATATATTCGTTTACATTTTGTTTCTTTTACGTTGAATGTTCTCGTGCAGACTGTTTTTAGGGTTCTATCTCCAAAGTAGTACCCGGAAAGTTCAGTCAAAGAATTGACATAATATGGGAGTTCACGAAGACAATCTTAGGTGTCATATTCAAATATAATTTTCGGAACTGAACAGTAACATAACATAAATATACTTTATTGCACAAAAACAAGAAATGGACATATCAACTGTAACAATCTGACTGTAACAATTTTTTTTTAAGTATAACCTTTATATTTTAATCTAGCTGCACCACTTTATTTTATCATAATACTTCCTGTAAACTTTTTTTTTTACGAAATATTTATTTTATTACTGATTGTGTATTCTCTCATTGAAATGAAGCTGATTTAATACCAAAATCATTTTCATTTTCAAAATGTCGTCATACATGAGCATATACAGCTTATCCAGTAAAAAAGTGTAAGTAGAGCCAAGTTTCACAATCTAAACGCCCATATTCAAAACTCTGGATATCAAGGGCAGATGAAATCATCTGTAGCTTACACCCGTATACATGATCGTATTCATATTTTATCACTAAACATATTATCTAATTATTTTGATAGCTCCGTGGTCTCCGATCCGGAGATCCAAGGTTCGACGATTACCTAAGGCGGGGCACTCACGAAGTTGATATCACTCAGTATTTTTTTCATATTGGTTCGGAATATGCAGGCTGAAACACCTGCTTTGGAGCGTTACACAACCATTTCAGAGGCCTGCCAGTAGGTTGTTGAAAAACTCTAACGACAGGGTTTGTCGGGTCACTCGTCGACTTGATGTCCCACATGAAAGAAGAAGGTGAAGATTGCTGATTTTTCAAATTTTTACTTTGTTCCTCAGAAAAGATATCATTTAATACCCAAAATTTTAGTCGAGCCGAAGACTAATTTCATTACTGTTAACAAGTAACGTCAAAGGAAAGTTTAAATCAATGCCTACGCATTTTATTGTAGGTAATTCTGAATCAAAATATTGCTTACATAGCTGCCTTTGCCTCGCAATAACTGTACGATTTTCTCGTAAAGTCTACCTGTGTTATGGCACATTTTCAATAACTTTTGGTTTCGTATGAAGGAAAAAGGTGATCCATACTGTTAACACACTGAGGGACCATCGCTCAGTCGAGTTTCGTTCCGATTTTACTGCTTCGACGTCACACTTTCTGATATTGTTACGGAGCAAACGCCTCAAGTCATTTTTTAATGTCAGATAACACTGTCCGGAAAAGAAAATATGGTCCATGCAAGTGTAACGGGATACCGTCGTTTTGCATATTTTAATATCCTATCATAAGTTCCTAATATACTTTGGCATATCTCGGTTTGCATAAAATTCTTCGTCATACTATTTGTGTGGCATAATGTTTATATGTCATACTGCATTAAAAGTCAGACTTTTATTTTGACCTTTTATATTTTAGACTAGTTTTGAGTAGCATATTTGTTATTTTTAATGTTTTTGTTCATAGATAATAGGTTATGGTGCCCTTGGGCCACCCCTAAGCCGCGAACATGTTTTTAAAATAATGCCAACGAATAATATGCATAGTTATTTTTATGCTAATGAATAATATGCCTAGTTATCTTTATTGTTATAGACATTATGACTTGGTATTTATGCTACAAGGGTTATGCGTGTTGTTTTTATGACTTTGAATAATTATGACTATATAACATATGCGTTATACAAATATGACTTAAAATTTTATGCAAACTGACCCCAAACCAAGTGTAACTTGTCCATTCAAGGCCCTGATTCACCTGAAAAGTTTGTAATATTTTCTTGAGTTTGCACAACTATTACTCATCACAATAAAACAATTTTAAACGGATTTAAGTTGTGTTTATTTTGGATTTTACAATTCCTACGTTTCGAGCTCTTTACAGAGCCCGTGGTCACGGATGACTAAGGTGTTAGACGTCATTATTTAGAATTAAAATTATTTTTGTTGTTCTACCGCCATCTATTTCTTAATTGACGTTACGCTAGGCAATTAAGAAATAGATGGCGGTAGAACAACAAAAATAATTTCAATTCTAAATAATGACGTCTAACACCTTAGTCATCCGTGACCACGGGCTCTGTAAAGAGCTCGAAACGTAGGAATTGTAAAATCCAAAATAAACACAACTTAAATCCGTTTAAAATTGTTTTATTGTGATGAAAAGTTTGTCTCTTGAAGTAAATCTGTTGTCTATTATCTGATAGATCCGCGACAAAAACATATATAATCTGTTATCTGTTAGATCCTCGACAAAAACATAATTTTGTTCAGAATTTAATGCCTGTAATTGTCTAAATAAAACTGGTTTAAAAATCTTGCTCGCGCTATTAAGTGATCAAAACTGGTTTTTGCCTACAATTACTAAGAATAACCTTACATGGGAAGTTGATAAGTACTTAGGTAGTTAATTCATTAATCTATTGTTTTTGGCGTTTTCCCTGTGATTTCGCCAGTGTCAAGTTATATTTTTTATACAATTTGGTTTTTGATTTGTGGCGTTTTTATCACGTTTTTATTGTCATATCGCCAGAATCAGCATTTTATTTTGGGTACTTGATTTCTATCCATATAGGGTCTATTGTCATTTTACTATCAAGTCCTCGTAAGTATCGTTTTCACAGTTCGACTCTCACTATTAAAAAAAACCAAAGAAGACACATTAACCTGTATTTATATTAAATTCTCTACAATTATGACTACCCTAGTTAAATTTATATTCTACAGTAAGCATGTGGGCATTACCTAAGTAGTATTTTTTGCTAATATTCTTAATTAGGTAAAAAGCCTCGAGAGCGGTCGGAAGGAGATAGCAAGGACTGTACTCAAAAACTTGACGAAACTCCTAAAGTCCCTAAGCCACTAATTGTATTCCAACCTCAGATGTTGGCTTTTAACGAATATTGCTCTCCAAACTCTAAGCTCTGTAATTATGAAGAGATTTTTCCGACGAAATCATGAAAATTTTAATGGAAATATATTTCGGAGATGAGCCATAAAAGATATTGTTTTTCGTGGCGGATGATGGATTCCTTTCTTCCAATTTTCAAAATTATGGAAATATAACGTGATTTAGAGTATTGTTTAGGTAGTGGATTATTTAAAGTACCGAACAAGAACGGTTTCTCTCACTTGTCGTCCGTCACGTAAACATGCGTCTTGTCGTTTCTCAAGTCGTTTGATAGACGAATCTGTAATTGCACCATGGCCGTATTTGTATGGGAGTAAGATCGGAATTTGAAATTTCCTTTTGACTAACAGACGCATGCGTAACGCATACCTACCATACCTTACCATACCTGGTTGCCATTCCACCAATTCGGACTAAGCGCTTCCAGTCATCATTTGTACATCATCAATCAATTAGAATTACAAAAAAAACCGATGTCAATCAATACAAAATACAAGATTATCGGTTTGTTCACAAGTATAGAGGCAGAGGCGCAAAACGTGAAGGTGGAGGTATCGCTTTTTACGTAAATGAGAAATACCGTACGAAGCAGTTAGCTATTCCATCTAATACGCTCGAGCAATTATGGTATGAGCTTAAAATCAATAAACTTAAATTTGCTGTTGGTGTATTTTATCGACCTCCAACCTATAAGTATTCCGATTTTATAGAGTATCTTGGGGACTCTCTGTCTATCGTATGTCCTAAATACGAATACACATTTCTGTGTGGGGACATAAACTGTGATCTCCTGAAACCCGAGGAAAGTCAACAAAAACAATTTTTTGACCTACTTAAAAACTTTGATTTGCACTTGGTTGTGACTGAACCAACAAGAACTACACAAACATCTAGCAAACTTTTAGATGTTATCTGTTGTAATACAACTTTGATACCTGAGAATGTAGTTGTAGCGCACGATGATGACCTTAGTGATCACGCATTTGTGTGTGCTCAGTTCCCTTTAAGGATTCTTAAATACTTGCCAAGAATCGTAACATATCGGCCATTCCATCACTTTGATGTTGAAACATATGAAGTAGCTTCTTCAGTTACCCCTTGGGAACTGGTACAGTCTTTTAATGATCTGGACGATATGGTACGCTGTTTAAAGTTTCTCTTGCTCGGGTTATTTGATAATTTTATCCCTGAACGAACCAAGAGATTTAAACGGCCTCCATCGCCTTGGATAACGGAAAGCATTAAGGCTTTGACTCGAGATAAAGATATAGCTTGTCAAGTGGCTAAGAAATCTAAACGTGATGTAGACTGGGCACACTACTGTGCTCTGCGGAATTTGGTTACTAGCACAACACGTAATGAAAAACAAAATTATTTTAATGTCATGGTTAATAATAATATCAAAAATCCACGTAAAATGTGGCGAGGAATAGATAGCGCACTGGGAAATGATTTAGTTCAGGCAATACCTATAAATCTTCGAGACCCAGAAGTGATTAACAGTTTCTTTTTGGATAATATGCCAATAAGTTCTTCTGGTGTAGAAAGAATGGACCAGAATGAACGTTTTAATAAAGATAAGCAGTATAGTTTTCCAGTTTTTTCGGCAGATGAAATAAATAAATTAATATTGTCTATATCATCGAACGCTATGGGTTCCGATGGAATTACGATGCAGATGATAAAGCTAACTTTACCATATTCTTTGGTGGCAATCACGGCAATAATCAACAAGTCGTTGAGTGTAGGTAAATTTCCAACTGCTTGGAAAACAGCTGTAGTAAAACCGATTCCTAAGAAACCTAACGTTGAATCAGTTAGCGATCTTAGACCAATTGGTATTTTGCCAGCCCTGTCCAAGGTGTTAGAGAAAGCAGTAAATTTGAGCTTACAGAATTATCTTGAAGAATGTAGCGTAATAGCCGATCATCAATCGGGATTCAGAAAAAATCATAGCACCACAACTACGCTTTTACATATTGTAGATGAAGTTTTAACATTTGCAAATGAAAATCGTGCCACGATACTGGTATTGCTCGATTACAGCCGTGCTTTCGATTGTTTAAATAGAAATATTCTTATTGACAAACTGAAATATTATGGTTGTGACAAAATGGTTTGCGAATGGTTCCGTAGTTATTTCCAAGATCGTACGCAAGTAGTAGAGGTAACTGACTCGAACGGAGCTACTAGTAGGTCGGCACAGAGACAGGTTGTCAGAGGAGTAGTCCAGGGATCGATCCTAGGTCCTACTCTTTATTCACTATATTCAGCAGATTTGCTAAAATGCGTTCGTAATGGATCTGCACATATGTATGCAGATGACACCCAAATAATGATGCACGTGGATCTAGATTGCATTAATCAAGCGATAGAACTACTGAACGAAGACTTACAATCTGTATCTGATTGGTCCGAAAAAAACGACCTCAAACTCAATGTAAATAAGTGTTGCTTCGTTATCCTTGGAACAAAGCAACAAGTACAGGCTGTTAGAGAATGTAGTCCTTCCATTATAGTCGATAAAAGGCCAATTGTAGAGTCAAAAATTGTAAAAAATCTGGGGCTTACATTGGATAGTGATTTAAATTTTGAGAAACACATAGAGTCCAAAATAGGTGTATGTTATTATGCTTTAAAGAAACTCTACAAACTTAGGCCATTTATTAGTAAAGAAATAAGAAGAAGGCTTACTGATGCTCTAGTGTTATCACATTTTGATTATTTGGATGTAGTTTATGGCCCTTGCCTAAAGCAGAAAATGATAAAAAGAGTTCAACGCGTACAGAACTCATGCATCCGGTTTTGCTACACAGTTCCACCAAGGTCACATATTACCCCCTTTTTGAACACGTACGACATCCTAAATATGTCGAATAGACGTTCCTTAAAACTTAACACTCTTACTTATACATTAAGGAAAAAGGGAAAACCGTCATACCTTGCCAAAAAATTACATTGGAACGATAGGAGCAACTTCTCAAGGCAAGTGCGCTTTCCGTCTTTAACAGTTTCACCTCTGCCTCGTTTAACGTTATACAATGGAAGTTTTAGATGTGCAGCCTCAAGGCATTGGAACATTCTTCCTCCATCAGTGAAAAACTCAAAGTCACTAAATACTTTTAAAAATAAATGTAGAGAATGGCTTCTTAATCAACAAAAGTCTCAATGTAACTGGTCTCCTGTTGTTCTGTAAGTTTTATGTTACAACATTGACATGATAATTAATATGGATTGTATTTTTAGATTTAAGTAATGATTTTTATTAATAAGTATGTATAATTTTTTTAATTTTAAAATTTAATCAGCCTTAACATTTGAATAACCTATGTATAAGTACCGATTGAATAATGTATTATTGATGTCATTTTATAGCAATAATTTTAGGGAAGTCTGAAAACCAGCAGTCCTGCTGAGGCTGTTCCTTTTCATCCCTTTTATTTGTAAATATGTTGTGTGTTTTGGATGAATAAATGAATTATTATTATTATATTATTATTATTATTGTAATGCGCAGTGCTAAAGAGTGGAACTCACTACCTGCGTCTGTGTTTCCAAACGCATACAACCCTAATATCTTCAAAATAAGAGTGAACCGGCTTCTTCTGGGTGAGCTCGCTCCATCTTAGACTCTGTCTCTGTCCTATGACCTAGACTAGAGCCAAGAGCAAACCCATCCTTAATAAATAAATAACAGTGCGTTAATAATACGCACACAGCCGTGTGGTGCCGGCAGAGTAGAATAGCACCACCCCATCTCTTCCGATGGGGGTCGTAAGAAGCGACCGAGGGATAAATGCGACCCAAGCACAACGGTCCTGGAGAGGCCAACTCCACAATTAAACCCGGAACGGGGTCTCCGTCAGGCGCGTGTGACAGAGATCTACCGCGCGGCAGACTCCTGCAGCCGACCTGGCTCCGCACGTATCGACTAGTCGTTCCTGCGGATCCAGCCAGGAAGGCCGAGAGGGTGGCGCAGGTCCTGGGCAGCCCTGCGTTTTCCATAATTGCGTCCCAGGCTACGCAGTGTCTGCCTCAGACACTGTTTAAATCGTCTGTCACAGACGTGTGAGGCCAATGATGAATAATACGCAACGACGAACGACTAGTGGAAGATCTGCCTCTTTAAAGTTGACGAATGATCCGAAGAACCCTGAACGATTATAATTGCTCATGTCTATTTTATTAACTACAACTGAACGTAGTTTAGCAGGAAGGACTCAATCCGCAAAATTACTAAAACTGAGATAATCGAATCATTTGTCAACTTAGTTGGAAGATACATACATACACATATCACGCCTTAATCCCTTGCGGGGTAGGCAGAGCGTAAACGGCCGCAAAAACGAACATTTACGCCACGTCTGACAAATATTTGAGTGTCTTTCGGAAAATTGTGTATCGCCATAGTGACAGGTTGTCAGCCCATCGCCTAAAATACAATACACACCCTCGAGTCCCTTGGTCGCCTCTTACGACTCCCACGGAAAGAAATGGGGTGATGCTATTCTAAGCCGGCATCACACGGAGGAAATGAGAAGAGGAGGTAGTGGGAAGATATCGTAATCTAAATCGAAGTGACAGCTTATACCAAATTTAACTTTGCATTATGATCACAATCTGTACCTGTTTTGGCCGTCACGAGAAAAATAAGTAAAAATAAAATGATGAAAAGCCTAACATACAATCAGATGACATATCATACTTCATCTAGCTGTCACTTTACTTTGGGTCCCGCAGCTTAATAGACGCCATACATAACTTGCAAAGGATTTTTGCATGAACAACGGAATAGCCATATAGTCCGGTACGTCTGGCATTATTTGATGGCATAACTTTCAAAAATTCTAAAGTCGTATATTTTTTGTACGATTGCGTTATGTGTGTATGTGAAGTGCATATTGCATTTAGTGTATTTTTTACGCTGGTGTAATTTTTCGTTGCCGTGTTATGCCGGCTAGATTGCCGTGTTATGCCGGCTTGGAATAGCATCACCCCATTTCTTTCCCGTGGGAGTCGTAAGAGGCGACTAAGGTACTTCAGGTTGTGTATTGCAATTTTAGGCAATGGGTTGACAACCTGTCACTATGGCGATACACAGTTTTCCGGATGACCCTCAAATATATGTCAGACGTGGCGTGAATGTCCTTTTTTTGCGGCTGTTTGCGCTCTGCCTACCCCGCTAGGGATGATGGGCGTGATATGTGTATGTATTATGTTGATTTTCGCTTCAACGTATGGTAGCTCATTTATGAAATACAATTTGTGAGTGCCTATTATTAAATTAATATAATAAAATATCCCAGTATTGTATTTGTGACAGTTTACACAGTGTAAAAATCAAGTTTGATTCCATTTTGTGTGCTGCAAGTATGCAACGAAATATGCAGCGCACAAAAGTAGGTTGGCATATACCTAAAATAAAAAAAAATAATAAATTGTGTTCAGCCGATGGTCAAGGCTCAAGCCAAAAAATAAACGTGCAGACAGAAACACTTGATTGCTCACATTATTATTTTATAAGTAAAATTAATAACATAATAAGGACAAAAACAAACAACATAATATAAGCAAAGGTGGCCTTATCGCTTTAAACGATCTCTTTCAGGCAACCCTACACACTAAGAGAAAACATTTAAAAAACAACTGTAAATAGCAGCGGCAACACATAAAAAACATATTCATACCTACCAATATTATTTTAAATATAAGTACTTTTGTTTTTAGTGTTTTTCAATGTTTTCTCTTAGTGTGCAGGGTTGCCTGGAAAAGATCGCTTAAACTGATAAGGCCGCCTTTGCTTATATTGTGTTGTTTGTTTTTGTTCTTGTATATGTTATGATTATTAATGTGAGCAATAAAGTGTTTCTGTCTGTCTGTCTGTCTTTACTTACTAAAATACTATACCTATGTTTAAAACATACATAATTATAAACCAGTTTGACATTTTTGAAACATTAACAGCTAGTCATACTGGACTATATTTAACAGGCACAAATTGAAGGAGAGTAACGAGACCCCGATCTAAATAATATATCTCAAATTGAGCCTTTTTACGTGAAAAGAGAGGGTTGGGCATTAGGTCCAAACTGCCCATCGTCCTTTATTTATCATAGGATACGGAAAATGTGATGCTTTTTTCTTCACGTATGAGTCTATTTATCAAAAGAAGATGATGTACTTACGCTAAAAGCTGAAGCTAAAACAAAATGATCATCATGATGTTAGTTTCTCTGGCCTATTAGTAGTAGTAGGCGGTTGAAAAATTCTGACAGCAGGTTTCAACGGGTCGTTGGATTACTCAGTGTCCCAAACGAAAAATAATAGTGAGATGTCTAACTGTCTATCCGTACTACGTAACATCTATATGTACTACTAAATATAAAATTTGCGTTAATTTGTGTTACGCAAAGGTAAAAGAAAGAATAGAAAAGAAAATTAATTATTTAGATACTAAACCAGCAGTCTTGACGCTAGTAAAAGTATTTTTTTCATTTACTAAATTCAATTCTAGCATAGAAATTTCTTTCCTCATTAAACGCATTAAAAATGTTAAGTGGCGCAAATATTCAAGCGGAAGTTTAAAATCTTTCATGAAGGTAAAATACATATTTGCGCTAACTTTATAATTCCATTGTGAGTGGTAGATGGGTAAGATATTAAGTATATCAACAGTCTTGATATATGATATCTAAAAATAACAAACCCGTTTGATGCCGGCTTAGAATAGCATCACCCCATTTCTTTCCCGTGGGTGTAGTAAGAGGCAACGAAGGGACTGGGTGTGTATTGCAAATTTAGGCGATGGGCTGACAATATGTCACTATGCCGATACACAATTTTCCGAATGACCCTCAAATATTTGTCAGACGTGGCGTAAATGTCCGTTTTTTGCAGCCGTTTACGCTCAGCCTACCTCGCAAGGGATAAGGGCGTGATATATGTATGTAAAAATAACAAATCAGAAGATGCCGCGGTTTAGTTATCTAAAATAACTAGAACGATTTAATAATGTTTTACAGTTAATGTTTGTGCCGTGTGATGCCGGCTTAGAATAGCATTAGGCCATTTCTTTCCCGTAGGAATCGTAAGAGGCGACTAAGGTACTTGATGGTGTGTATTACAATTTTAGGCGATGGGCGGGCGGACAACCTGTAACTATGGCGATACACAATTTTCCAAATGACCCTCAGCTATGCCTACCCCGCAAGGGATAATAGGCGTGATATGTGTATGTATGTATGTTATCGGCAGAAAGTGTCAATTTTCCCGAACCACATAGGCTACTCTTTACTAAGTAATGACGGGGTACAAAGGTTACAGGTTCGATTCCCGATGGGGCACTCACAAAGTTCATATTATCACTTTGTAAATTTGTGTGATGCCGGCTTAGAATAGCATCACCCCATTTCTAACCCATGGGTGTCGTTAGAGCCGACTAAGGGACTCGAGGGATGTGCTGGCAACATGTCACTATAGTCATACACAGTTATCTATTTGACCCTCAAGCTTTTGTCAGACGTGGTGTTAATATCCGTTTTACGGCCGTTAACACTCTGCCTACTCCATAAGGGATATAGGCGTGATTTATGTATGTATGTATGTATGTAAATTTATGCCCAGTCTGGTTAGGACATTGCAGCCCGAACCACCTAATTGTTCGTAAGAAAGATTGTTCCTCGTTTTGGAGGACAGGTTCCGTTGGTCCCTGTTGCTGTCTATGATTGCTTAGATGGCCATTTGAACCGCCTACTAAAACTCTGACACCAAGGTTACGTCGTTCGTCGTCTCGGTGTTCCACACAAAAAGAAGAAGACCAAGGGAAAAACTGGTTGGCATCTAATTCAAAAATTTCGAGGTGTTACAAAGCATTGGATTTTTATCATTCTATTTGAATTACTTTACCGTTGGTGAATACATCACAGTGAGTGGCAGTCAGGCTTACTCGGCTCCGCAGCACCGAGTCCGCTGGGAAGAAAAGCACTTAGAACTAATTGGCGCAGAAAAAATCGGTGCGCCGCTTCCGGCTTCAACAACGAAGTGTTGGAATACTTAGTTTGTTTTGTTTCACCGCGTTTTTTTAAACACAGAATAAGACACAATTTTGTGCACTGTGCTACATACATATCATTGCCGTGTGATGTCGGCTAAGAATAGCATTAACGCATATCTTTCCCGGTGTCATAAAAGGCGACCAAAGGACGGGAGGGATACCTACATGCGTACTTATTGCATTTTTAGGCGTTAATAACCCGTCACAATGGTGATACGCAATTTCTGTTTGTCAGACGTAGCGTAGATGTTCGTATTTACGATCTTTTTTGCCGTGCCTACTCCGCATGGGATATGCATGTATGTATGAAAATGAACTACCGCAACAGTCCACTGCTGAAAATGAGTCTCACCCTATCGGGTGGTATTGCTATTACTCACCACGCTTGGCAGGATTAACGAGCGCAGTGCAGGATGTTGCATTCACAGGGAACTTGATGGTTATCCCTTAGGCGACTTTACGACACCCATGAGTAGTATTTGGGTGATACAATCCTAAGCCGGCACCACACGGCATCGCTACATGACTTCTGAAAATAAGAAAATTTGAACCCAGGTCCATCAAATACCGTTTCACCGCTCTGCCAACTGAGCTACCGTCGTTACAGCCATAGTTTCAAATGCTCGTCTCAAAGATCAGCAGCACATCAACGTACCCATTCATACGATCAACATATTCTGGTACTCCAAAGAGTTACTAGAAAGAACCAGTATGAGATTGATCTCTAATATAAACAGGTTGATACCTATAGGTAGGTACTAAAAGGTCAGGCTCGTCGACCCTACAACCCACACGGAGAGATGTGCCAGTGATAAATAGAGGTCAAGACAAGAAAAACGTTTCGTCCGCGATCAAAATTTATTGATGAATAAAACTTATTTATTTCTTGTGTTTTTCTAGGTGCCGACATAATGACTGACATTTCCGATATTCTGACGGCATGTATAGGAAAGAGTATTAGCTTACCAAATAAGATTATTATTTTCTCATAAAGGTACTTAACTACTATTTTAGCAACGAGGAAAATCGGATCGAATATCCCAGAAATTAGAGCATGTATGATGAGGAATTCAACCTATCGATACGCAGTGCTTTTTCTGAAAAAGTAATATGTCTTCAAAACTCAATTTCTCCTACTGTGATTGGTCTCACTACCGAAATTATTATTATTGGTAACGTTATCGAATAGGTAATAAGTTAAAATATTTCATGAGTTTTCTTCTGTTTGTCTGGTACACCGAGTCGACGAATGACCCGGTTTAATGGGTGTGAGCCTGTAAAACTGTAAAATGTTACCCCAAAGGATATTCGTCGAAAAAGAACATGAAGACCTATACAAAATGTGTCATAGTTGGTCTGCATTGTTCCTTTTTGAAACCCTTCATATCAAATCTATGTGACCTGATTTGCTCGGTCGATAGAACAAATATAGATTGGATTATATCTCCAAGGTTGCGATAACACAGTCGTAACTTTGCCATACATTGTCAAATAAATATATGCGGTAATTAACCTACTTGAGGAAATGTATCATCGAGCCCTCAGTAGGTATAATGAAATATTTTGATAGTGCCAAGAGAGTTTAAAAAATATGATAAGTGTTAGTGTAGGTCACGTATACAGATTTTCTAATTTGATATTGAACTTGAGAATTTGAAAAACGGGTTTTAAAAAAGGCTTGCTCAATAATTTTCCCGAGACTACAATATCTGTTGAAAGCATACATACCTATAACACGCCTGTATTCCTTGAGGGATATATAGAGCGTAAACAGCAAACGACAAAAATTAGAGGGCCATTTAGAAATTGTGTATCACGATAGTGACAGGTTGTCAGCCCATCACCTAAAATTGCAATACACATGTAACCCTCAAGTCCATTAGTCGCCTCTTACGACACCCACGTGAAAGAAATGGGGTGCTATAGAATAATTAGAATAGAATAGCATAATTTATTTAGATCAAAGTTGAACAAGTGTACATGATTTAAATAACATTAAGTTAATAGTAAATAAAAATAATGCAGAGTATGTGCAAAAGGTTTACAACCAATGATTACGCTAAGCATTCGAATGAAGCCTGTGTTATGATCATAGGATGTTTTCAAAGCATTTGTATTTGGGGACACATTATGTACCTACTCGTAAGGTTTCAAATAATTATATTTTAATTTAAATGTAGTGTGTATGTGTCTATTTAATGAAGAGCTAGGGTGGAAAAGGGAGAGGAGATATTGAGAGTGAAGGGTTAGAAAATTGTGTCAACTTTATATTAAAACTTATACTAGAATTGCTATTCTGAGTCTGCATCACATGGCAACAGTTACACTGTTAAAAGCAATTTGAAGCAGAGCTGTAAATGAGATGTTTTACGCACGGAATCACGGCGCTTTAATAAATCGCTTGACCATTTTCATCTTCTAATGCCCAATTTGTATTCGTTGCGTAAAACAAATAAATTACTTAATGCCGTTACAAAAGTCACGATCCTATTACCGGTAACGAGTGGAGACGTGATGAGGAATTGGGCGAAATTGCGCTGGATCAAATATTATTTTGTTGTGTTTGTTTAAGACGAGTGTACCTGCGAACTACCTCGACAGTGACGCCACTTCACAAAAAATATTTTTTCTTTATACAAACAATCTATTAAAACGTCCGTTGCTCGAGTTTTAAGTATTACCTATCCATAAGTAAAATTAGAAGCCGCATACTCAATGAAATATTCGCTGTAATTAAAGTAATGGCAATCAATAAGTGGCCGTTTTTAGGTACTTTTTTCTAGATTTTCAGCATTGCAGCGAATGTTTATTTGAGTTTGCAGGTTCTAATTTTGCTTAAGGATAACACAAAAATCTTGAGCAACGGACATTCTGATAGTTTGTTCGTTGCGTAAAGTTACATGCCGCTGGCCAGGTTAATCACAACCTGGCCAGCCCTGAGGCAGTGCCTTTATTTTTATTTTTATCCCGCCCGAGCCGGCATTCTATTAGGACAATACAAAATTGTTATAAAGAAAACACAATTCATTATACCAATTCCTTTTTTTATGACGGATCATGACGTCAATAATTAATAGACAATACACTAACCCGGAAAATGCTACAATCCAATATTACTACATTGGGTAAAATACGTAAATTTATAGAGAATTTAATAGGCGATAGTCGTATGTCCTTGTCTAAGCCTGTTTAATAGTTTGTGACAGTGTTATTGAATAGGTATCAAATATTAAAGAACTTCCCGAATCAAATAATCACGACAATTCACACAGCGCCATCTAGCCCCAAACTAAGCAAAGCTTGTAATATAGGAACTAGACAGCGAAACTTGCAAATTTTTTAAGCGCGGGCAGGATTTGAACCTGCGTCTTTCACCATTACTAGTGGTGATGCCTCTTACAACTGAGCTTCCGCGGCTCGTCCAATGCCCGCCAATTTAGCAAGTGTATCTTGATGCCAATAACGCGTGGCACGGCTCCATTTTCCGGGTTAGTGCTATTTTTAGTTAGATATATTAGTCAGAAACAGAAAATGAGGACTCATAAGTACTAATAAATTCTAGAAATGAATTCACTCCCGTTCCAGCTTAGCATCCACTGATAACGTGCATAAACTTTACTTTTTAGCAAAAATATAGTAACCTTTTTGCTTTGGTCCTTTTTTCTTTAGTCCCTTTGCTACAAGATAGCGAGCGAAGGGACGCAATCACAAAGGTCGTGCGAATAATGACGTAAATTTTTGGCATAATTTTAATTAAAGGCTAATTTGAGACAGTTACCAGCAGAAAATTGCGCCTTACAACAAACATTAACCGGTAGGCGGAGATAGGGAAAAGGGCCTGTATTTTAGGTAAGCAAATTTAATCAACAAAATTAAAAAGTAAATGTTTATCCGAGCGTAGGGCCTTTTCACGGCACGAGTAACAGATATTTTTTTGTAAACATATTTTTTTCATATTTTGATCATTGATCGCGATTAGATAGTACTCATACTTGCCTACTTATTTTTTTTTTCCTTTTCGGTACTTAGAACGAACCTTTGGTGTCCCGCAGTAGGGCAAAGCAAAAGATCTTAGAAAATAATAGGGTGAATAAACTTTTATCACATTTTAACATTGTGACTACTATTTTTATTTACCCAAATTTTTCAAAATATAATTCTGTTGTACTTTTTGAGTTTTTGTCATAATATGATTAGTATAACTTTTATTTATTTTATCTAGATTTTCTATTTTAATCTTATTTTATATTCAAATATCTTTTGTTGACACTTCTATAAAATGTAAAAATGTATGGACAATTATAAATATACAATTTGTAATTCATATTTCATGGGTCAGAAATAAACTATTTTATTTAATTTAATAGTATATGGCGGGTGACAGGAGTAATGCCTATATGCAGAATGCAAGGGTGCAGGTAGTGTAGGGAAATGGGTAGCTACCCTGCCTGGCCGGGTTTTGTGGCCAGGGGACGGACTGGTCCTCCTGGATAGAATTTAAATTTGTATAAAAGCGGTGTACACTTCAATACCACGTTTCAGGCCTATTGTTCTCTGCCAATATGTCACGTGGCGCCATCTTGTGAATGTATTGGAACTTCTGTTGCATCTTGCTTGCTTGTGAACCACTTGAGCGAGCTTCTTGTAGTAGCTCCTAGATCTCGCTACAAGTTTGTCTAAATAATCATAATTGTTGAACGTCAAAATACAAAAGGGTTCTAATAAATACGTGCCAGTTTTCGTGATTGGATTACAAAACCTCTACCTCAGTATAATTAATAGTACTAGCGTACAGTATGGTCACTCCCTGCCTCCCCCTACAAGCGCCGCCCACCCGCGCTCGGAGGACGCTCAGACACCGGCTAGCAAGGACGCGACGACGAAGGTCATTTCATACTGCCGCACATTGCATTCCCGATTCGCTAACGAAAAATGGCGGCAACCCTGACGTGTTGTCTCACACACACAAGCATGGTCCGCGTTCACCTACGCGAGCTTAGACTGTGTGCGTAGCAACGCGTTTGATTCATACATTTGAGCGCCAGTGTCCGAGGTGTCCCTCTACGTAGCAGAACGACATATCCGTATTTTTTCTTTTCCACATCTTCTTAGTAACATAAACGTCCTATTAACACGTCTTTCACATAATACAATCAACTGTGTAGGTATAAATTGAATTGCCGTGTGATGCCGGCTTAAAATATCATCGCCCCATTTCCTACCCATGGGTGTCGTAAGAGGCGACTAAGGGACTCGAGCGAGGGTTAGATGTGTATTGCAATTTTAGGCGATGGGCTGACAACCTGTCACTATAGTGATACACAGTTATCTGATTGACCCTCAAACTTTTGACAGACTTGGTGGTAATATAAGTTTTACGGCTATTAACGCTCTGCCTAACCTGTAAGGGTTATAGGCGTGATTTATGTATGTATTTATGTATGTTTACAAATTATTCAAGTATTTTAGGTTTGGTATGGGATTTACCTCCTAGCGGTCCACCCCGGGCAACGGCAACACGGGCTTGCCTGTGGATAAGTCCGGCTGAACGATCTCACTAAGCGGTGGAAGGCTCCGTAAGGGGTCGCCTGGCTCGCAACCACCATCCCACCGAAGTCTGGCGCCAAGCTGCGTTCCCTCAGTGTGTGGGAGCGCCAGTGCCTTAATAGGCTCCTTCTGGTTGAGCTCGCTCGATCTTAGACTTTGTCTCTGTCCTGTGACCTAGACTAGAGTCAAAAGCAAACCCATCATTAATAAAAAAAAAAGGTAAAGGATTGATCACTTTTAAACTAAAATACAAAATACGTGTATATTTACCGAATTTTATGATGACGATATGAACGGTTTGAGCTCTTCTGTCTAAAGACATTTTGTTATATTGGTAGATTTTTATACAAAGCATTTTTCTTGTCTTCCTTTGTTTGTTCGCCTTTATGTATCCGTTATTGCGAACCTTTATACTATGAGCCAAGGTAAACAACCGCCTGAATCCGTACAGCAACAATAAATTATCGAAGTAACCTTGTGGATAGCTCAAATGCTGAGCTATCGGCTTCTATTATTCATAAAAAATTGTATAAGTAACTCAAAAGTTCATCGTTTGTAAGTGTAGTAATCTGAAGTGGCAGTAGGCTTGTCACATATGTCGTAGAACCGATAGACGGTAGCAAGCGGGTTCTCAAGTAAATGCCGCGTCTCGGCAAACATAGCATTGAACTTCCTATGGTCAGATTGCTGGAGAAAACGGAAGATCTTTCATTAAGGTGTATACTGGGGAAGGCCTAGCCGCCTGGTGTCCAGCAGTGGACTGCTATAAGCTGATGTGATGTAACGCAACCAAATAAACGAAAACTAAACTGACTTCACAGAGGACATTTTTTTTAGATCATACGTTGATAATTGTTGGTAATTATGTTCATGAAATAAATAGTTATTGTATTAGTATTCTGTAATACTACTAGACCGATTTTAACTCCTAAAGTAAACCATTTGTTAAATCATTATGTATGGACATTATAAGGGTATAATATACATTTCAGAACTCGGTACTAGATTTTGACAAACATACGTACATTCTATGTAAAAACTATACGATTAAGCTACGTACCTACGTACAATATTAAGATATTTTATGAATAAATTTAAGTTTGAAATAGCAGACCTTATATATAAAAATATTATTCTCTGAACGAACATATTGGCTTGTTTAAACACCCCATAAGACAAATAGCCAAATAAAAATATTATAATAATATCAAATTAGTAACTCACTTTCTGTCGCTTATCTCACCACATTATTGCCACAATTTTTTTCTACCAACATAATTGCGAGAATACAGAAAAAATAAGGTGAAGAATTTTTGCCCGTCAGACAAAAGTCAATTAAGGGTGTTACCTAATGACTTTGGAAGCGAGCCTAAAAACATTTATCGTGCTGCCAGGAAAACAGCGTGAGAACGAACGCACGCTATAGGTGATTTTCACACGTACCGCCCGATGTTGCGGTAGTTTGAGCAAATTACAGCACAGCGAGTACGCTGTTACATGTGGTTTCAAAAAAACCCTTTCTTATGTTTCAGCAGACCGGTGCAATACAACAAAACCTTGCGGCACGTGTGTGAAACCCAATGCCTAGTCTGCCCCCATGAGAGAAATACGTTAAAAACAAAATAGATTGGTCCCATACTCTTCGATCATGTACCCATTGATTCAGCCCCAATTTATATTGACTTAAATATTCTAAAATTCACATTTTATGTAGGGCGGCCCGAAATAATGTCAAAATAATCATTGTAAGATGAACACACATGAACGTCCGGGTTCGAACGAGAGGGTTTGAAATCGGATAAGTCTTTATCCATCTAGCCAAGACGAGCTTAGTTCCAAGTTCTAAGCAGCTCGACATGGGTGGGGGTGAGACAGGTTTTTTTTTTAATTTACCATTTTCTGCGATTAATACTCCGCGATACGCATTCAGTATAATCACTATAGAGCCGTACTCTTCAGAAATGTCTGCAATACAATACAATATATACTTATACGCTACGCTAAAATTTACTAAAAATATCAATTTTTCTTTATGCAGCGCCGCGCTACCATCCAGTGTCGGCCTCACATGTTTTTAATAAATTTCTTAAAATCCAGAACAAATATCATAAATCTTTAATGGATAAATTGTTGTCCTGTACTATAAGTTTATTTCAAGGGTCAACAATAAGCTTTATATTGCGTTGTGTTTTCATCTAATAAACGCGAAATGGTGGCCACTTTACACCGTTATGTCGATTAAAAACTCTAAACCCGACAACAAAAAACATTGTTGTATTTTGGAAAAAAACTTATAATCGTATCGTATCGTTACACAACCATGTCAGAGGCCTTCAACTAGAAGTAGGCGGTTGAAAAACTCTGATACCAGGGTTCATCGTGTCGTTGGACGGCTCGGTGTCCCACACGAGAGAGATTGGACAAAAATGTTGTAGATTTTTTATATTTGTTCTGGATTTTAAGAAATTAGTTCAAAACAGGTGAGGGCGCCACTGGACGATCAGAAAGCGCTCGGCGCAGGCTATAGATTCGTTTTACTTTTTTAAACAGCTTTGTATCTCTCTATAGGTTTTCACATTCAAGGAGCGTCTCAATATCCGTGCTCAGTAAATCGTAGCGACGCGTGCAATCGAGCAAAACATTAACTTCTGTAAAGCCTTCATAGGAAAAGCATTGGACTGTTCCAAGGATTTGTATTATCTCAAGAAAAGTCTTGTGTATTGAAAATATATTGATGCATGAGAATAATAAATATTTTATTGTGTACGGTAGAAAAACATCGCGTAACTGAATTGTGCGCTTATTTTGTGTGATAAAACTGAGTTGTCTCTATCACGTGTCGATACAATCACAAATACCATTCTTATATCGTATGAGATTACATTTAAGTAGTGTTTTTGTATTTACCGACAAACTTTGATTGATAAAAACATTGGTAAAATAAAACAAAACATTTGACATTCATACTTAAAAGGAGCCATAGTTTTTGCCTTGCAGAATTTGAGCGATAAATCTTATACTACTTTTATTTCCTACAATTTATTCCTCCATTTTGTTCGTGATACAGAATTTCTGAATGACTCTCAAATTTTAGTTAGACGTGACGTGTATGTTTGTTTTTTACGCCCGTTTAAACTCCGTTCACCCTGCAAGGGATATATGCGTGATTTATGTATGTATATAGATGGGAAGCCGGTTAATAACGATTTTAACCAGGTGGTTATTAACGGCTTTTTTGGTTATTAACGGTTAATAACCAGTCAGACTGGGTTACTACGGTTATTTTCGTATATTTTTTTATTGTATGAAGTTTTTAATAAATGTTTTTAAAAGCAGTTGGTTAGGTGTATAATTAATTAAATTTGTTTTCAGTTAAATATTTTTAGTCTACAAGTAAAAGGTACATTTAGTCCGTTCACACGTTGTTTAGGTACCCCGTAAGGAATGTAGGCGTGACTGTAGGTGTACCTAGTGCCTGATCGACCGAGATCTAGCTCAGTAGACTACCATGAGAAGTAAAAAAAACGATGGTAGGTAGGTCAAATAAACAAAAGACGCCGCCGCCACCGCAACATCAATGACTGTCACTATTGCAGTAAAAAAAATATCAAAATGTTTTTTAAATGTACTTAGTGTTACTATATACCTACAGTTACTAAATACGTATGAGCACCTAAATCTTTAGAATAAAATTGGTATTGTTTTCAAGCAAAAATGAAAAACTCGAACATTTATCTCTGTTACTTTCTCTAAATGCTTCTAAGGGAGTATCCGAGCAACATTTCAGTATTATAATGTGACCGATAACAATCATCCACGCATAACAAACTTAAAAACTCAATATTTTGCTTCTCAATTTCAATACCGCACTCGGTTAAATAACCATAGTTAACGGGTTAAGTATTGGTAGCTAACGGCGAATTTAGTTAAATAACGGTAGTTAACCGTTAATTTACATCTATATGTATGTATGTACATTATATGTTCGATTTGTTTCGGCTCGCGAGTCCCGTGACGCTATTGTAAAAAAAAAATCAGGGTGGATTTTTCCTGATAGAACTACTGTTTTGAATGAAACTTTCCGTTGTGGAGTAGGTACTGTCACTCACACTAAAAAACTGAGCATATTTACAATATCCTACGCCTGGCGATGGAGTGCAATAGGCTGATCTATGTAATGTATATTTACAATAATATTACTCTAAACCCCCTTCTCACGCAAAAGGATTTAGATGCTCATACAATTTGTGCCCTTTTGATGGTCTCATCATTGTTTATGCAAAATGGAGGAAGAAATTCTCTTAGCAATTTATGTATCACGTTTTGCTGTGAGGGCATTGTTTGAGAAGTAGCCGTCGAGACCCAAGTCAAAGTGACAGCTAGATTGTTAAAAAGGACGGGTTACTGAGCACTGACAAGGCCCATGATCTTTCATGTTATTTTTGCGTAAATTTTTTACTCTTGATTGAAACTCTGAACCTTGTTAGATATTTCATTTGAACGCAGAACAAACAAATGACAGACTCAATCTCGAAGTAAACTCATTAATGTTAAAATAATGACACCATTGTCAAGTTGACAGATTTTAATTTACTAGTTTTAACTTCATCATTGGCCTCACACGTCTGTGACCGTGTCAAATCAAATGCATTTCCTCTAAAATAGGGTGTATAGAGTTATCTTCATCAACCCACGGCTCTCAAAGTCTGCACTTTAGTGAAAATACTTAAGTCAGTGCTCGCAACATTAACTAGGGTTCGCTCCAGTGTAGGCACAATCACAAATTTAGCCTACTAATTTTTTTTGTCATAATTAAATTAGTGTTTATGAAATTTAGTTTTAGTGTAAC
Source organism: Tuta absoluta (assembly GCA_027580185.1). Lineage (NCBI taxonomy): Eukaryota > Metazoa > Arthropoda > Insecta > Lepidoptera > Gelechiidae > Tuta > Tuta absoluta. The sequence goes on from JAQAHW010000009.1 coordinate 14,938,227, forward strand.
TAAATATATAATTGTAAGTGTTCGTTGAGAATGCCATTGCGGTCGCCAATAATTGGCGATTGCCGCAATAATTTCTTCATCACTAATTTAGTCAATGGTGTCGTGTTTCATTGTAAATGCTTTTTTAAACTTGCTCTATCTCTTCTGGTGAATACCTATTATTGGCTTTCTGTTTTCATGTATATTGTGTCAACTATTGTATTGTGTCAAGTATTGTGGTTTTCCAAAATAAAAAATGACTGAATAAATGAGCCATTGACACGATAAAGGAGAAGAAGTGTTCGTTTTAGTCAAAACTAAAACTAATTCGTAGCTCCGATTCTAGTACTTAAATCATTCCTCCAAATTGTAAAACCCTTTGCAATTTGAACAGTTTTAGACCATAAAATTGAAAAATTCTTGTTTATTTGAGCCCTAGATCAATCGAGTTTAGGTTGTAGTTTGGATGTTCTATGAAGTTTTTCGGGTCTTTCGGATATGTTGTTGAGGTCGCCAGAGTTAATCGAATCGTCCGGGTTCAACGAGTCCTTAAGATTTATCGGGTCAGAAAGATTCATCGGGTCTTTCAAGGTTGTTAAGGTTTATCAGGTCACTAGGGTCCAAGAGGCGTTTGGGTTCATCATATCATTAAGGTTCATCGGATGGTAGTTTCTTGATTCGTTTAAGCTTGGTTACCCGATGAGTACTAACGGTCCCATGAACCCTTAAGACACAATAAACCCTAATGGCGCGATGAACTCTAATGACCCAATGAACATTGACGATCCGATGAATCCAAACTATTGATTTTTAAGTATTGATTCACATAGTAGGTACTTGGTTCTACGTAAAAATTTGTCTTGGTTTTGACTAACACTAACGATTGAATAATTAGCCACCACTAAAACTTAACACTTTTTAGTTTTAATCAGACAGTGACCTATGGGTGTCGTAAGAGGTGACTAATGGACTCTAGGGTTGAATATGTATTGCAATTTTAGGCGATGTGTTGACAACCTGTCACTATAGTAATATTAGTGATACACAGTTATCTGATTGATCCTCAAACTTTTGTCAGATGTTGTGTTCATATCCGTTTGACGGCCGTTAACGCTCCGCCTACCCCGTAAGGGATATAGGCGTGATTTATGCATGTATGTATATATTAATCAGTCAGTTGATCGAAAATATTAGTGATTGTGCCAACACTATTTGTTTCGATATAAAAGTACAACAAACTTCGATATTTTTCATGAATTGGCGTCGACAAAGCGGATTTTAAATATTCATACTTTTCAACGTTTCATATTTTTGTTTGCAATAAAAGTTGCAGCACGGAACAAGTTATCTTTTAATTTTCTACGTTGGAATTCCGTTATTTACGGTTTGATTTTGAAAATAAATTTGTTATCTTTTATTTTTCATCACTGCCTCCAATGTTTTATACTTCAAGGCGAATATTAATTCTATAACTACGTAGTGCAAACAAGCACGATAAATAAAAAAAATTGAAACACGACTGTTTCTGAGATAAAGTTAATAGCCTATGACACTCGGGATAATGGAAGGATTCTTCCGATACAATTCCCATTCAATTCTGTTGAGTGGTTAACGAGTTTCAGTCCTTTAAAGAATCGCACATACATACATTAACTCTACAAACTTTACACTTCGTTTTTGGTTGGGCAGTCATGTAATAATTGGTTTACCGTATCCCGGTACTCTAAGTCCTTATGAAAAGTTAACCGTTAACCTATAAAAAAGTTAGACGCGTTTTTAGGCAGTGTTTTAAATATTTTTCTATACGATTCGACGCTGTCAAAAAGACCACGTCTTACTTTATTTTCGTAATAAGACTGAAAATCTTTAGAACTATGCCCCGGATTTTGATGCGATTTTCATAATACAGTGATTCAAGAGGAAGGTTTATAAAACAAGAAGCAGCGGATGGAGTTGCTAGGCGGGTCGTTTGTTATTTATAAAAACAATATGTCAATTGTTTGTTTGTTTTTAGTCTAGTTTAGTGTGATTCTTGAGTTACCAGTAGAAATACATGAGGTAATATTCCATAGTAATAATACGTATACTATAAGTATATAAACTAGTAGAATTAAAGCTTTTAATAAACAAAAAAAGTCAATCACTCCTGAACAACTGCAGTAATAAGTAGGTAAATAGGTTAGCAAACCCCAGGTGGGTTTTGTACCAACCCCTACCTGTGGCTACTAAATTAGATACTATTATGGAATCAAACCACCATAATGATGTCAAATATTGGTTCATCCAATAAATATATCAGTGGTACACATACCTACAATAACCCTTAATTATACACACCTACACGTGCGCTACACGTCAATATCAGCCCATTGTAAATGGCAGAAAGTCTATGAATAATAAACCAGTCGGTACATACGATATTAGCAGAAATTATAGTAGAAAAATCAGCAGTATAACATTTCTTATCGTCCTTGAAGTCCAAAGTCCGCAGTCTGTGCGTAAAAAAGAGATTAAACATTTAGCATGACATCGTTTCTATACATACATACATACATCAGCCTATTGCAGCCCACTGTTGGACGTAGGCCTACCCCAGGGTACGCCATAAGACTCTCGTTTTCGCCATCCAGGCGCTACTAGGCGCCTTTTTGTAGTATTCGGTCCATCTGGCCGGTGGTCGTCCAACGCTACGTTTGCCGACACGAGAGAGAGAGAGAAAAATAATATGAGTTCAGGACGCTCTTGTTAGAATATTGGTTCTTATGATGTACCAATGTACATCATAATTGCGAAATGTGTCCAAAGGTAACTAGGATATGGTTGAAATATCTGGTATAAAGACACAAATTCTTAAATAAGTACCCACAGTTCAGTTATGAATTGTGGAATAATTTTCTATTCTTTTTTCGAAATAATAATAATAACAGCTATACTACCAAAGCTTCTAACATTTCATTAATATAAGATACACGTGTAAGACCATTCTAAGTCCACTGCAAAACTAAGGATGGACTGACTCTTGGCTCTACTGAAATTTTGATAAGTCCACATATTAAGCACCTTACGAACACAAATGAAGTTTTGTTGGATAATATTACCAGCTGCAAGTTTCATCCTTACTGTGTCACTGAGTTTCTTATCACAAATACCTGGCTGCCAGTATTGACACAGCTGCCACCTAATGAGGCACGGAATGGAATCGATTTGAGGAATGGGCTGATTATGCTGCTCAAGCGAAGCGGATAATAAACTACTTAGGCGACCTTCCTCTTTTATTTTCTCAGGAAACTTTCGACGTCTTATTTGGACGGTTCTGTTGGTGTGAGACGGAAAATTCATTCAAACTTTCATTTATACATGCCTATGATTTTAAACTTAATATATCGAAGCCTTAATATTTTAAAAACATTATTTCTTCAAACTAAATCGTATAAATTAGAAGCTACAGAAACTGCATAGTCACCGGGTACAATCAAAGATACACCCTTTTGATTTGTTTTCTCTTTCTTTTCTATTTATTCATGTTATGCACGTCCTTTGCGTGAAATCCTAAATTAGAAACTTGTAATGTCTAAAACAATAGGCAGGTGAGATGCATATCGAATTCGATTATGTAACGTAATGGCATAACCTGTGTGTAAACTTAATTTGCATGCATATTGCAGATTCATGACGTCATAGCGCATTGCTGTCTTTGCCTGTGTTATTGTTTTAGATGTTGTGTTTGATTAAGGTTAATAGATAAACGACAAGTGTGGCCTCTTAATACTTCAAGTCTGAAGGGTAAATTTAATATGCATTTACCACATTATTAATACCTACCAAATGTAGATTTTGTGTGACATATTACATCGAAAACTTGCCACTTATCTACTTGAATACAAAAGGCCTACTCAAGGTGTGAATGAATTGAATATTCTTAATTAATGGAACTTGTCAACGTTTGAAATTCTGGCGTGAAAAGCTGATATGAACATCACCACTTTTTGAGCGATCTACGGCTGTCATAGTTCAATGACAACTCACCATACTTTCTGGATGCAGTGTACGCAAACTTGACAGGGTGATCCTATTCATTATTATGAACAACTTTTATTGTGGGGCCAATTCCAAAATCGTCAACAAATTAGCTCTTTCATTTTGATCGAGTAGGATATATATTTTTCGGATTAGCCTTATTTTCCGCTATTTTGGAAATGATACCATAGTACCTAATAGTTGTTTATAATCAAGAGTAGAATCACCCTGCAAAGTTTGCGTTCTGACTTAAACATGTCTCTGTTTATGTAGTTCCGTCGCTGAATTAAAAGCATGACAACTAAAGCAGAGAATCGTTGATATACGAACAATCTTGACTGAGCCGTACGTAGGATGTTTGAGCTATAAGCCCGGGCTTTCGACACATTTCAGTAGAAGCTTAATTTATCTGATATCAAAAGATTATGTGAGTATTCTGGGAAATGTACTTTCAACATTTGAAGGGTAAAAACATTGAAAGTAAAACATTTCAGTAAATTAACACTTAAACATTTTTATTTACAGAATCAATGAATTCACAGTAGAGCTTAAGATATTTACATTACCCTTAGGGACAAGTAATCCTATCTCGAGATTATGTTACAATTTAATTGATAATCAATTACATTGATCTACCTGCATTCATTTTTGAATTCTGAAAATCTATAGCGCAGACATTTAAAGAGCATGGGACATTTTAGTATGGAACCATTTTAGTATACCTACTTACACTTCTCGAAGACAAAAAATAACTAGATAAAATATTTACAAATATAAACAAAACAATTAAACTAAATAAGGCCTTCCGATGCATCTCCACCAGACATCGTGCCCAGCAACAAAAAATACTTATTTTGGTGGTAAGTTTCAAAACATTTGTCTTCTAAAAATTATTTTCGGATTGTATTTTTTTTCATATACTATCGATTGACAAATGTTTTATCTCTTGCACTAAAATGGAATCCTTTTTTTCAAAATATTTATTAATTATAAAGATTAGATAAAAATAACATAATTTATTTGCAAAAAGACATTGAAATAGCAATTTACAGATGTCATAGAATCTGCTGGACAGACAAAATACATGTACTATTATGTTCTATCATATTTGCTAATATTATAGTAGTAGTAGTATTTAATATGTATTACAGTATTAGGTTCCTTGTTCTGTGCAATAACTTTTCAGATTGACTATTGATTAATGATGAATTATACGATTAACATCAATATAGAGTATAATCAAGTGTATTTATAGAAAACAATATTTTAAGATTGACCATCGATTGACTATTATTTTAGAAAATGTGCTAAATTCTTATCTGTGTAATCTTGACTGTGGCATAAGTAGTCTGCAAGTTAAAAAAAGAACTACGTTTGTATTATTGTCGATGAGATACTAGAATGATAAAAACGCACCGTGTTTGTATACTTCAACCTTGAATTTGAATTGAATTTAAATGTCTGCAGTATAGCAATTACAAAAAGAGATCTATCTATTTACAGTGACACACTTTGATCGTTGCTTATCTTACTTATGAATCTACTTACTTATAATACTTGGTATTTGATAGCCTTGCACAAAGACATTATGTTCTGAAATGTTTGTTTTTATTCAGAAATATATAACGTAGTAAATTGTCCTGAAATGTTTGGTGGAAATACAATTTTCAATAATACAAATTCAAACTTCTATACAATGTCTATTGTCATGAAATAAATTAATTGAATTTCAGTTACGGAAATTTGTTGTTTTTTATTAAATTTGTTGTCAAAGATTTTACTCATGAAGGATACGATACGACTTATCCCTAAATTATATAAAATCCCGGAACTGCATTATACGCATATGAGTTTTGACCAACTTTTTATTTTCTTTATATATAATAAAGCTAAAGAGAGTCAAAAGTCTGTACATAGAAGTTGTTCAGAAAAAAATAAAATACAAAAACAACTGAACGGATTTTGATACAAATTTTACCAATATGTCGAAACAATTGCCGGCTATAAAAAAAGGGGGTTGACACTACACTCAAAACGAGTTTGACTGCACTTGAATATGAAGTGCGAAGGATTTTGATGAAATTTGATGTGGTGGTAGCTAAATTTCAAATAACTTTGATCAGTTCTCGACGGTCTTGAGTCTCTGACGTGGAACACCAAGAGTCCCGCTAAACTATATGACATAAGAAAATGGTTCAATAGCAATAGTTGTTCAGCGTTGGGTCGTTTCTGTTTGTACATAGACATCGAGGGTGTGGAAAATCTGATGTTGATGTAAATAGTCAAAATGCTTCTCTTTCTGTTCATTACGTCGATGAAGCACTCAATGAGTTATTTATTGTCTTACTCCCAGTGCAAGCAACCAAATTGAAGGTCGCTGGTGCAAAAATATAAATTTATCGAAAAGTAAGAGCTCTTGGCGTTTTTCAACTTCAGTAGTATGTATCTATACAAATTTCCGGCTAAACTACATGGACACTTATGAACAAAATAATATAAAATTGACAGTATTAATTATTAAATTGGCGAAACGAAATTCGCAGGCACCAGCTAGTCTGAAATAAGATTAAGAAGTAAACAAGGTACGACAGGTGAGTTGGGTTATTTTCAACTTATATAGGTCAAAACTTTTCTGGAGGTATCAAGCTCTGATTTCTTTCAAAGTCATTCGTTTGTAACGGATTGGCACCGTAAGATTCTGTCTGTACCCTTAAAGTTTTGTAGGTCATATAACCAGTATTAAGATATATTGGATGAATTTGCTTGTTAAGGGCAGATTTATAGTACGTTAGTCCACCTTTTATTATTTACGAAATTTACGTTGCGCTATGATAAAAGATTCATTATAGTAATTCGTTTCTTTATACGTCGAACTCCAAATCTAAAAATAATCGTTACACTATGCATTTGATGCATTTGCTTGCCTCAATATTAAAAGTTTTAATGGTCATCTTAAAATTAACCTTAAAATAGGCTCTTTCAATCTAAATTTGAAAGTGATTGTAAAAAGTGCTTGTAAAATTGTAAGTGTGATAATCATACAAGTTGCTCTACAGTGCTTTTCAGAGAGTGAAATTGGTAGGAGGATTGCTGATGCTGGAGCTATTTTCACGGTGGAACTTTGCATGGCTGCCGGTCGCTCGCCGCTAACCACATGGACAACCACTGATGCTGAATCTGTTGACAAATTAAAACACCTTATATCAAACTTCCAAAACAATTTACTAACGTAAATAATTCCTTGTATTACACGTGAATAAATTTCCCTTAAGTGAATAAAATTAATAAGGCGCAATATAAACTTTTTAATAACACAAAATCACCTAAATGTCGAAAATTTTGTCCTTACGGAAATATTATCATGCCAGCGTCAAATTTCATTGTGAGAAAATTTCCGCCAATATTAAAACTTTCTAACTTCGATGGCTGATCCAATATCGAATTCAGAAGTAATAACGGACCATTTGGACCTTGCCGACTTGAAGGATGATATTTTTAAAATCCAATAAGGAGCTGGAACACTTGACGCGCCCAACTTTTTCCGAACCTCCAATATCGTTGGGTTTTGTCTGTCAATTAGGTCAAGCATCTATTTTCTGTCCTCTTAAACTAATGGATCCAATAAAAGGAGCGATGGAGTATTCGTTTATCGTAAAGTGCAAATGGCGACTGGAAAGGATCCGGTAAGGTTTTAATGGAATCATAAACATAAAACCCTTCAGTATTTTTTCTTATTGTCGGCACTAGGCCTGCAAACCTAACAGCTGTTATTTTTCTTATCAATGGAAACGATTAATTAAGTGGTCTTTGGGTTTCGTAGTCAAACAAACCCTTACCATTTCGTCAACTCTGTTTGTATGTATGCATGTCTATCTATTCATTCGTGTGCTCCTTAATATTTTTTTCAGTTTTGCACCTATTAACATAAACTTTTGTATAATGAATGATAGATTGTATGACGCAAAAGAAACGTGAACAAAAAATTTATAAAAGGTTTTTCGGGCCCTTATATAAGAATTCCTCGGCTTTAAACTATCATGCCAAGTAACTAGGTATTATCCAGCAGCACCTTGAACGTACCCTTCTAGTGAAATAGATCTTACATACAAAACACACGTCATGCCTTGCAGGGTAGCCAGAGCGTAAATGACCGCTAAAACGGCCGTTACCGCCACGTCTGTCACATTTTTAGGGGTTATTTGAGATAACTGTCTTTCTCATCCTTTCGCCTTTCGCCTTCAGATGAGATACAGATGTAATCCTCGAGGTAGTTGCCTCTTACGAAATCCGCGGGAAAGGTATGGGGTGAGCTATTCTAAGCCGGCATCACACGGCCAATAGATCTTTATAAGTATTTTGAGCCACTATTAAGAATTTGATTACATCTCAGTATTTATTAAAAATCTAATAATTTATATTATAACAAATTCGAATTTTACGTTACGTTATCTCAAAAATCATTAAATATTTTAAATCTACACTAATATTATAAAGAGGAAAGATTTGATTGTTTGTTTGTTTGTTTGTTTGTTTGTTTGTTTGTTTGTTTGCATCGAATAGGCTCCGAAACTACTGGCCCGATTTTAAAAATTCTTTCACCATTAGAATCCTACATTAATCCTGATGAACATAGGCTATATTTTATACGAGAAAAAAATAGGGATCCGCGTGAAAATTTCGATAATGTAACCCAACGTGTGAAAAATTTACCAAAAAAATATCTTATATCGCGTACGCTGTGGAAATTATTGACAATAGAGCAAAAAAATGTAGTACAGTTTTATAGAGGACATCAATATCTACAATAATGTCCGCGATACCATATGTCTAACTATTACAGTTATGCCACAATAACTACTTTTTCATTTTATATTTTACAATCTACGCCACATTATTCGTACCAGTGTAATAATTACATTTAATCATTACTGTATTAAAGGGTGTAAGGAATAGCCCTCCGAATACTGATAGGGTACATGCAGACCATGAAACTGAACAACTTTCCCCTAGGAACATATTTCAGGAAACGTAAAAAAACTGACTTCCCATTGTGAATGCAGTCAGCTGATTGTGATTTTGTATGGAAGGTCATTTTCTTGGCGTTTCCTGACATATGTTTCTAGGGGAAAGTTGTCGTGTGATGCCGGCTTAGAATAGCATCACCCCATATCTTTCCCGTGGGAGTCGTAAGGGGCGACTAAGGGACTCGAGGGTTTGTATTGCAATTTTAGGCGATGGGCTGACAACCTGTCACTATGGCAATACACATTTTTCCGAATTACCCTCAAATGTTTGTCAGACGTGGCGTAAATGTCCGTTTTTGCGGCTGTTTACGCTCTGCCTACCCCGCAGGGGATTATAGGCGTGATATGTGTATGTATGTATGGAAAGTTGTCCAGTTTTATGTTTCATGCACCCTATCAGTATTCCAAGGGCTGTCCCTTACTCGGTATAAAAAAAGACGACAAAAAACATAAAATAATGCATTAAAAAAATCTACACTAAAATAATACATACATACACATATCACGCCTATTATCCCTTGCGGGGTAGGCAGAGCGTAAACGGCCGCAAAAACGGACATTTACGCCACGTCTGATATAATGTTTGAGGGTCATTCGGAAAATTGTGTATCGCCATAGTGACAGGTTGTCAGCCCATCGCCTAAAATTGCAATACACACCCTCAAGTCCCTTAGTCACCTCCTACGACTCCCACGGGAAAGAAATCGGGTGATGCTATTCTAAGCCGGCATTACACTAAAATAATAATAATATAATCTACACTAATATTAGAAACAGGATTTTTTAATTGTTTGTTTGAATTGGATAGGCTCCGAAACAATTGACGCCATGACCGTCATTCTAAAAAAAGAAATTTGTATCACACAATTTTCTTTTTTTATTACAATTTTGTTATGACCTTATAGAAAATAGGCTCGGGCGGGATAAAAAAAATAAAACTTTAGGCACTGCAATGGGGCTGGCCAGGTTAATCACACGGCATGTAACTTTACGCCACCACCATCTGAACACGATATTTGTTTCAAATTGATTTTTAGAATCCTACATTATCCCTGATGAACATAAGCTATATTAAACTGTCTTATAACCGGGGGGAAATTGTTAGCAGCGGGTGAAACCGCTGGGCGGGCTGCTAGTTAAGAGTAAAGTTAAAAGTTTTTATAACCCATTGATTAACAAGTTTCAACATCATCAGTGTTGCTGAGTAATTTTGGCAAAGACCCATTTTCCGTGTTCGGGCATCATTTGGCGGCGGAGCCAGAACGCATGTTGCGGTGTATTGAAAGATATAATCTTGATAGTTTACTGTGTGATGCCGGGTTAGAATAGCATCAGCCCATTTCTTGTCCGTGGGTGTCGTAGAGGGCAAAAAAGGGACTCGAGGGTGTGTATTGCAATTTTAGGCGATGGGCTGACAACCTGTCACTAAAGTGATACACGGTTATCTGATTGACCCTCAACTTTTGTCAGACGTGGCGTAAATGACCGTTTTATTACGGCATTTTATGCTCTGCCTACCCCGCAAGGGATTTTAGGCGTGATATATGTATGTATGTATGTAATCTTGATAGTAAAAGTTCGTCATAGTACTTCTACAGGGTATCCCTATTTGAGTGGCCCGCGTCTTAAACACCGTCTCAGATACGTCCTTTCGGATGATGATGAAGACATCACAGTAGTGCTGGTTCAGCCATTGCTAGTAGATCACACTCCTCAATCTCTCCAAGCAGCCGACGCTCCCGCCGGCGGGGGCGCGGATGTCCCACACTTGTTCCCCATATCGGGAACTACCGGCACGCGCCGTGTAGATCTAGTCCGATCTTCCCAGAACAGCTCACGCCCCAAGGGCGCGTGTTTAATTTAGCGTTGCTATGCTGGGGTAGGTTAGGTATTAGTGACGGTCTATGAATGCGGCGCGGTGCTCGATCGCACGCGTCGCTCTGGGCGTGTGTTGTCCCTTTCTCGCTCGCAGGGCGAGACTGGCGACGTGCGCGCAGACCGCCTGACGGCGCCAACCGGTGGCTTCGGCGCCGCAGCACTCAGTCACTCAAAACCGTTCGGACGGGAGGGTATCGTATTGTGCGGATTTCCCGCCACGCGTTTTGTGATGCCGCGGGTAATGGACGATTCAATTTGAGATCGCGCGTGTTGATGCATCGTATTATTGCGTTTCTCCTGGGTTGTACTGGAATGCCAGGCTTAGTGATTGTTGGATGTCTCGACGTCTTCCACGTGAGCGTCGCGTTGAATAGGCATCAGGTGGCCATTTTGGCCCGCGTTTGTACGGCCCAAATTCGGGTTGGGTCACGCGTAATGACTAATATCAAAGTGGAATACGAACAGAAGCTGTGAGTGGTTTGACGTGAATAACGCGCCAAGGCTGTAGTGGAATGCTGGGTGTCGATATCTTTTCCACCCAGCCCTGTAAGTACCCACGGAATTCCTCTTTGATCCATTCCCTGTACTTCCTTTCTCCGTTGGGTATTTTATGCATTTGGACCGGCATGTTGACTGTAAGTATTAAACCTGGTTGTTTAGTATAAAACTGTTTATTCGTGTTAATGGTGTGTTCCCTTTAGTCATATTTGTTGTACCATATCATTGTGACTCCTTAGTACGAATTGCGGAATTCGTGGGGTGATATAATTTGGAGGTACTTACTTATAATCTAGTGCTAATACGTGTGACGTAACGCCAGATCGGCAGACGGTATTTACTACCGACTTGAGTTATGTAAAGGTCAGAACACATCATTTGCCAACTTCACTCAACTTAGTTAATTAAGTTAAATAGATTTAGGTTCACGTTTAATTCATAGTATGCGCTGCTATATTGTGCAGCGTATGCTATTTAGCGCTGCGTAACGCGGCCATTGTCTGCCTTCAGTTGAACTCCTGGTATTTTACTAGAAATTTACCTGTGTAAATCGCTTCCACTGCGGGAGTTTAGCTTGGAATTAGACAATTTTTGGTAGCAGAGCGTGGTTCAGAAAACCACTAGATTTAAGATTATTTTAGTATAAGATTTTTTAATCTACCTACATAAAAAAAAATATATTTATTGTGATTGTAGTGTGTGCCCTGTGTAGAATATCCTATCGGTAGGATCAGGGCCAATCAATTAGTGAATTGCTTTATTATCGTTGTGTTTACCCTGTGCGGATATCCTAGCGGTAGGATCAGGGCCGATTGTTTATTATTGTTTTTTTTTTATTGTAAGGTTCGGTGTTACTTTGAGTTGGTACCATGGCTCCCACAATTAGACAGCTTCAGGCGAAAATTAGAGCGCACCTAATGTGGTTCGCGACTAAGCAGGCGATGGTCGGTCGCGGGGACCGAGAGGACGCACTCATCGCTTGTGCGCAACGGATTGACGAACGGGTCGCGGAGGTGTTGGATTGCCTCACTGGATGCGAGGAGTTATTTGATGGGACGCCTGATGAGGAGGTCAAACTTACGGTCCGGACGAATGTGACCCAGTGCATGGAGATGGGGCAGGAGATCCAGCAGGCGGCTGCTGTGATCACCAGGCGTAGAGCTGGGGAGCCGGACCCACCCCATGGTCCGCGGGGACCGGGGGTGCAAGTGCCCCTGCCGGCTGTGGCGATTCCGGTCTTCCACGGGGACTACACGGATTGGACCCGATTCCAGGATCTGTTTGACAGTGTGATTCATAACCGCACTGACTTGCAGCCGGCATATAAAATGGCACAATTGATGGCCAAGCTGCAAGGTGAGCCCCATGAGCTGGTAAAGCATCTACCAGTCGATGATGCAAGTTACGAGACGGCTCGCGGTTTGCTGATCGAGAGATACAGCAACAAACGTCTCATGATTGACCAACTCCTGGAACAGTGGCTCACCGTGCCGACCATCACACGAGGGACGGACCTCAGGGCCAAGGTCCTCAACCCTGTCTGCGTTGCAGTGAACGCTCTTGAGAGACAGGGGATGCCGGTGTCAGGCTTTGATTATATCCTGGTCCACACGTTGTTGCGCCGCCTGCCGAGCGACATGGCCGCTCGTTTTGAACAGTCGCACGGAGGTAAGACATCTGATTACCTCCCGACCTTCGAGGAGCTCAAGTCCTTCCTCGAGGCCGAGTGCAGACGGGTAGATGCCCAATTTGGAGAGTCGCCTCACGCGGAGTCTGCGGCCGCTCGCCGCCCGGAACGGCCGGGTGCACAGGCGCGAGACGGTAAGAGTAGGCCACCCAGGCGATACAATGTCGCTAATTTGGAATCGAGGTGTGCCTACTGCAGAGAGGCGGGGCATCAGGTGACTGCGTGTGAGGAGTTCGCTGCACAGCGGGTGCAGAAACGTCGTGGTGTGGTGCAGCAACGGCGTTGGTGCTTTAGGTGTATGGGGCCGCATCAGGTGCGAGAGTGCCCATCAAGCACCAACTGCAGGTTTTGCCAGGGTGCCCACCATCAGCTCCTATGCATGAACCGCAGCGGAGATTACGGAGGCAGAGCTGACGCGGGTCAGCGGACGGAGTCTGCCCTACCTAGACGGGAGCAACGCTCCCCACCCCCTCCAAGGAGGAGTCCTCTTCCACCAGGGTTTCAGGGACGAGGCCAGGGACATCAGCAGGTGATGCCCCCTTCACCACGCGCGAGACAGTCACCACCTCGGCAGCAGGTGCCGGAACAGGGTAGGTGGTCACAGGTCCAAGGTCAGGGGCACCCATCACAGATACGTGATGCTACGGGCGGGTGCCAACACCAGGGCCAGTACATGCAGTACTCGGCGGGTCTGAACAACATGGTGAGTTCCCATGACCCACGCATGCCTCTCCCCTTGGCTGAGCACCCGCGGCTACAGGCGCATCCACGGTACGCGCGCCTGCCGCAGGGTTACTATAGGCTGCCAGCCATGGCGTACAGGACCAGAGGTCCCTATCAGCAGGAGTGGGACCCACTCGAAGGTGTACGGAGAGAGGGGACCCCCCCGCAGGACGCGGACACTCCGCGCTTAGGTTCCTGCTAGGTAATCGCCGCCTACACGCCAGCTTCGGCCCCCCGGCCAATTACGGTATTGTTGCCTACGGCAATGATTTGGGTATGGGGATACGGTGGCCGCAGCATACAGGTAAGAGCCTTGTTAGATACAGGGGCTCAGGGTTGTATTGTGTCTAGTAAGCTGGTGAGTAGGCTACGCTTAAATGCCCACAACGGATGGGGCTGTAGGTATTGGAGGTGTAGATGTGCCTGACGTTCGGGGTCAGGTGAACTTCGAGTTCACATTAGGTAATACAGGTACAGGGGTCAGCTATCATGCCTCAGCAGTGGTGCTGGATGAAGTGGTAGGGAAACTTCCTCAGGTTCGGTTACCGTCAACGGTACGAGGGTTAACCACAGGCTTAGAGCTAGCTGATCCTGACTTTGATACTCCTGGTACGGTGGACGTTGTCCTCGGGTCAGACGTCCTCGGGAGATTCTGGTGTGGCAGAAAACGGGTACTTCAGCAAACTGGTTTAGTGGCCGTTGATACCACAGGGGGGTATGTTATTTTTGGCCCAGTTTGGAGACCTCAGGACCTACCAGAGGGCGATACGGTTCTCTATGGTAGTGTGTTGTCGGAGGTGCTGCAGAGGTTTTGGGAGTCTGAGGAGCCACCCACAGCGGATAGACGGAAGCCAGAGGATGACGAGTGCGAGCTGTTCTATCAGTACAACACTGCACGAAGTTCGTCAGGTAGGTTTGTTACCAGGCTGCCATTTCTCCCAAACCGCCCCTCCTTAGGTAGTTCGCGACAGATCGCGGAACGGAGACTACTGGCTATGGAGAGAAAGATGAAGCGAGATGCAGCACTTCGGCAGAAGTATATCGAATTCATGAGGGAGTACCTAGAGTTAGGCCACATGTCGGTGTCCAGCATAGATTGGAGGTGTGTCGAGCATTACTACATACCACACCTGGCTGTTTTGAAGTCACCGGAGGCGAAGATACGGGTAGTGTTTGACGGTTCTGCTCCTACATCGAATGGTGTGTCTGTGAACCAGTGTCTGCACGCGGGTCCCAAGTTGAACCGGGACATTGTGGACATCCTCACAGATTTTCGGTTGCACCAAGTAGCGTTCGTCGCAGACGTCAAAATGATGTTTCGCCAAACAATTATACACCCGGATGACCGTCGGTACCAGCTGATTTTGTGGCGTGAGAGCCCTGACGAGCCGATGGTCACTTATGAGCTTAACACGGTAACGTATGGTCTGAAGCCAAGTCCGTTTTTGGCAGTACGCACGCTGCGAGAGTTGGCCGCACAGGAAAGGGTAAGATTCCCTCGAGCCGCAGCAGTACTGGATCGCGACGTCTACGTGGATGACATCTGCACGGGTGCAGATAGCGTGCAACAGGCACTACTCCTACGAGACGAGCTGATCGCGATCATGGAATCAGGAGGTTATGAGTTGCGGAAATGGCTGTCCAGCTGTCCAGAGCTCCTGGCCGGGTTGCCAGGTGAGTTCCAGCAGGACCCGCACCTTTTCGAGAACCCGGACAATCCAAATACGTTGAGCATCCTAGGGGTGCAATATAGGCCAACGCCTTTACGTATCAGATCGAGCCAGACCTTTTGCAGAAGACTTGGACGAAGCGTTCGGTATTATCGACGATCGCCAGAACTTTCGATCCTAACGGGTGGATCGCACCGGTGACGTTCATGGCGAAGTGCTTCTTGCAAAGGTTGTGGATAGCAAACTTGGGTTGGGACGACCAGCTCTCCGGAGAGCTGTTGAATGGTTGGACCAAGTTTGTGACCACCTTACCAGGGATCGTACGCATCGCCATACCTCGCAAGTTGCTCCCATCGGTGGGATGTAAGGCTACCCTACATGGGTTTTGTGATGCCTCGGAGCGAGGGTACGCGGCAGCTGTCTATTTGCGGACAGTCAGTTCAACGGGAACTGTAGACGTGCGTCTAGTTATGGCCAAGAGTAAGGTGGCTCCGGTTAGGACAAGATGGACCATTCCAAAGTTGGAATTGGCGGGAGCAGCGCTTCTCACGCGCTTGCTACATTATGTCGCTAGTAATCTACGCGGTACCATCACTTTGGATGAAACGGTGTACGCATGGACCGACAGTAGGATAGTTCTGTGCTGGTTACAGACGTCGGTACATACTCTTGAGGTTTTCGTGGCAAATCGGGTGTCACAGATTAAAGGATCGGAAACTCCGTTGGTATGGAGACACGTACCGGGAGAACAGAACCCAGCGGACTGCGCCTCACGGGGATGTAGGGCCCCTGATTTGGTAGGTCACTCACTGTGGTGGGGACCTCAGTGGCTGACTGAGTCACCTGAGAGATGGCCATACAATGAGTGCGGGTCGCCGCTTGGGCCACCTGATCGAGGTTTGCGAGTGAACGTAGGGCAGATCGTACCTAAGCCTAGTGCGGCTTTCTTGCTGGAACGATACAGCTCCCTCGACAAACTTCTAGGGGTGACAGGTTGGATCAAACGGTTCGTGAACAACTGTAGAAAACCTCAAGCAGAACGGAACTTGGGACCTGTCCTCTCGCCTGCGGAGCGGAATGCGGCTCTAAGTTTATTGGTTAGGGTCGTCCAGGCGGAACATTTTGAGGAAGAGGTCAGGCTGCTCAGGGATGGCCGTGGAAAGCTGAAGGGAGGTCTTGTGCGCCTCAACCCGTTCGTGGACGAGCATGGAATGCTCCGGGTTGGAGGTAGACTTCGGAACGCTAACCTGCCCTTTTCAGCACGGCATCCGCTGTTACTCCCAAAGAAGGGACCTTTGGTAGAACTTATAGTTAGGGATCGTCACCAGAAAAACTCGCATGCGGGCTGCAATGCACTTTTGGCTATTCTGCAGCGCGAGTTTTGGATCTTGTCTGGACGACGTACGGTACGGAGCATTGTGTTTCGGTGCTTGCCTTGCTATCGGTTGAAGGCAGCCACAATGCAACCTCAGATGGGAGACCTCCCACCGGACCGGGTGACGGAAGCCTGGACGTTTGCGGGTGTGGGAACGGACTTTGCGGGGCCTTTTATGGTAAAGGCATCACGCCTTCGCAACGCGAAGTTAATCAAGGCGTATTTGTGCGTGTTTGTGTGCCTAGCAACCAAGGCCGTCCACTTGGAACTCGTGGCCGACCTCACTACGGAGGCTTTCTTAGCAGCTTTAGATAGATTTGTGTCGCGAAGAGGGCGACCAGCGCTGATCAGGTCGGACTGTGGTACCAACTTTAAGGGCGCTGATCGATGTATGAAAGAAATTATAACGTTTTTATCGGAAAACGAGGAAGCTATCGGCACGAGCCTCTCCCGTCAGGGCATTAACTGGGTGTTCGATCCACCAGGATGCCCCCACTGGGGTGGTATATTTGAAGCGGTTGTAAAGTCCGCTAAGACGCATTTGATGCGCGTTATAGGTTTAACGATATTAACCTTTGAGGAGCTAGCGACCGTGTTTTGTAAAATTGAGGCCGTTCTCAATTCACGTCCTTTGTGTCCGCTTAGCTCAGATCCGAATGATCTGGAGGCCCTGACACCAGGGCATTTCTTAATTGGCCGACCACTTAACGCCTTGCCAGAGTACCCCTACACAGAGGTCAGTAGCAATCGTTTGACGCGTTATGAGTTGCTGCAGCAAATGTCTCAGAATTTTTGGAAGCGATGGTCGCTTGAGTATTTGCACATTCTGCAGCAACGCCTTAAGTGGACGGACAGAACTGAACCCCCTCGCATCGGAGATCTCGTTCTGGTTAAGGATGCCAACCTGCCGCCACTGCGATGGCGCAGAGGGCGCATTCTCAACTTGTTCCCAGGTAGTGATGGCACTCCTCGAGTCGCGACAGTTCAGGTAGGGGATTCAGTTCTTAAGCGAGCAATAGCAACGCTATCTCGTCTCCCCAGTAGTGAATAGGCCTAAGGGATTCGGCCTAGGGCGGGTGAATGTTTAATTTAGCGTTGCTATGCTGGGGTAGGTTAGGTATTAGTGACGGTCTATGAATGCGGCGCGGTGCTCGATCGCACGCGTCGCTCTGGGCGTGTGTTGTCCCTTTCTCGCTCGCAGGGCGAGACTGGCGACGTGCGCGCAGACCGCCTGACGGCGCCAACCGGTGGCTTCAGCGCCGCAGCACTCAGTCACTCAAAACCGTTCGGACGGGAGGGTATCGTATTGTGCGGATTTCCCGCCACGCGTTTTGTGATGCCGCGGGTAATGGACGATTCAATTTGAGATCGCGCGTGTTGATGCATCGTATTATTGCGTTTCTCCTGGGTTGTACTGGAATGCCAGGCTTAGTGATTGTTGGATGTCTCGACGTCTTCCACGTGAGCGTCGCGTTGAATAGGCATCAGGTGGCCATTTTGGCCCGCGTTTGTACGGCCCAAATTCGGGTTGGGTCACGCGTAATGACTAATATCAAAGTGGAATACGAACAGAAGCTGTGAGTGGTTTGACGTGAATAACGCGCCAAGGCTGTAGTGGAATGCTGGGTGTCGATATCTTTTCCACCCAGCCCTGTAAGTACCCACGGAATTCCTCTTTGATCCATTCCCTGTACTTCCTTTCTCCGTTGGGTATTTTATGCATTTGGACCGGCACGTTGACTGTAAGTATTAAACCTGGTTGTTTAGTATAAAACTGTTTATTCGTGTTAATGGTGTGTTCCCTTTAGTCATATTTGTTGTACCATATCATTGTGACTCCTTAGTACGAATTGCGGAATTCGTGGGGTGATATAATTTGGAGGTACTTACTTATAATCTAGTGCTAATACGTGTGACGTAACGCCAGATCGGCAGACGGTATTTACTACCGACTTGAGTTATGTAAAGGTCAGAACACATCATTTGCCAACTTCACTCAACTTAGTTAATTAAGTTAAATAGATTTAGGTTCACGTTTAATTCATAGTATGCGCTGCTATATTGTGCAGCGTATGCTATTTAGCGCTGCGTAACGCGGCCATTGTCTGCCTTCAGTTGAACTCCTGGTATTTTACTAGAAATTTACCTGTGTAAATCGCTTCCACTGCGGGAGTTTAGCTTGGAATTAGACAGCGCGATTGGGCCAATTGTTTGAACAACCACGCAAACTTCTCCGGGTGACCTCCAGCTCCCCACAAATCAGTCAGTTTTATTGTTTATCGGGTCGTTAGTTGTGCGCTTTAAATAGAGATGTGTCCGGATGTACGGGAGGAGTTCCTATAGGCAAATATAGCTTCAATCTATGAGAAACAATTTGATTAAGTTAGGTCAAAAAAAAATGCAGCGTCTAATAAATAATCATAATCAAATTTTATTTTGCAACAAATCGGCATGAAATTGTTTGTTTTGTTGTTGTTCAACTGCAAAGTAGACTTGTTTCATTAAAATAACTTTGCTGGAAGTGTTGTCTGGTAAAATACTAAAACTTTACAGCCATCTACGTACCCGAGCGTGATTTGGCCGCAGTGCCAGACTTGGTGTTGCAGTGTATTGAAAGTAATGATCGGTTCGCAAACCGTTAACGTCTCTTGGAAATGGCGTGAGAAATAATAGAAAAGCCATTTGCCCGTTTCGTGGTGAAATAGTTTGAAATCTTGGCGTTATTTGTGTTAAGGTATGTATATTTATCACGAAAACGACTAGGCATAGAAAGTATCTAAAGACTAATTAAACTCAACCAAAAGCTGTTGACACAATATTCGTAAAAACTATAAAAACAGAAAGCCAATAATAGGTTTTCACCAGTAGACAAGAATAAGCTGAAATAAGCATTTACAATGAAACACGACACCATAACGCTCTAAATTGCAGCATGATAACTAGAGAAGTTCAAAATGGCACAAGGAAGTACACTATTTTATATAAAGTATTTTGCAAGTTTGCAAATTAATAGACGAACACAATATCAAAAATTGGTCGCGAGATTATTTTAAGACGTGTCCCAGTGCAAGGTGCTGCACTCATAAGTTAAAAAATTATAATTCTATGAAAACGTAATGTATATAAAATTTCTGACTGACATCGAAAAACAAAATACTGAAGCTTATTTAGAGAATGTCGTATTACTTACTAAAATGGTTTAGTGTAATTTATCAACAACCATTTGGGATGGGAGTCATGAATTTTAAAATGATAAGGGCTGCACCTAGCATGAGGGAGAGTCCTAAATAAACTATCTGTGAAATCATTTATGTACTCTTAATTAAATGGTTACCCTACTCAAAATATGCTACGGCGTAACCTTCGTGTAGCGTAGCAACTTTGTAGCACGCTTTTACAACTAGAAACGATTTTTTACTTGCTAAATCATTTTAAATTTGTGTTCAATTCCAAACAAGTTCCATTCTCTAAGCTGACAAATATAACATACAAAGATACATATATCACGTCTATATCTCATGCAGGGTAGGCAGATCGTAAACGGCTGTTTACGCCACGCCTGACAAACATTTGAGGGTTATTCAGAATATTGAGTACCGCCATAGTGCCAGGTTATCAGCCCATCGCCTAATATTGCAATACACGTGAACCTTCGAGTCCCTTAGTCGCCTCTTACGAAACCCACGGGAAAGAAATGGGGTGATGCTATTCTAAGCCAAAATCAAACGGCAAAAAATAACTATACCTCTACAATATAAGATGATTTTTTCATACAAACAGTACGCACATACGGGGCCTAAGGGACCGTGTACCGAAAACTTTACAGGCATGATTAGACAATGAAAATAAACAACTTTTACAAGGAAAATTATTTTTTTCTAGTTTACATTTATTAATAAATTATTACAATCATTAAAATTACCGTTATGCCGTGTGATTCCGGCTTAGATTGCCGTGTGATGCCGGCTTAGAATAGCATCACCCCATTTACCTCCAGGGGGTATCACACGGGGCGATTAAGGGACTCGAGGGTTACATGTGTGTTGCAATTTAGGCGATGGACTGACTACTTGTCACTATGGTGATTCATAATTATCAGAATGACCCTCAAATATTTGTCAGACGTGGCGTAAATGACCGTTCTACGGCTGTTTAAGCTCTGCCTACCCCGCAATGGATATAGGCGTGATATAAGTATGTATGAATGTATGTAAAGCCGTGGAGATTGGAGCATGCCTAAGTACCTAACTTGGTCCTAACTCCTACACCTGGACCTTCATAGAAAGTCAATCAGTTTATAGGGAATTTATTCTCGTTCACTAGCATATGCCGTGTGATTCCGGCTTAGATTAGCATCACCCCATTACTTACCCATGGGTGTCGTAAGAGGCGATAAAGGGACTCGAGGGTTAGATGTGTATTGCAATTTTAGGCGACGGGCTGGCAACCTGTCTCTATAGTGATACACAGTTATCTGATTGACCCTAACTTTTGTCAGACGTGGTGTTAACGCTCTGCCTACCCTGTAAGGGACTAAGGCGTGAATTATGTATGTTTGTATGTACTAACATAGCTTTCATAGAAAATTTTGTTCTGTATGGTTTTGTTCTGAACATGCCTGCAAAGTTTTCGGTACACCGTCCCTTACGCCCCGTATTTTCTGTAGATCAACAAATCATGAACGAAAACGAAAGCACAACAAACAAAGTGATAACATCGAGCAAATTGTGGAAACAGACAACGACAGGGTTTATTTACGCAAACGAGACAAACAGTTTCCACGTAAAAAGATATAAGAGGCTTACGATTGATCAATAGAATACAGAATAGGTATAAAACTATATTGAAAAGTAGTTTTTTTATAGCTATGAGTAGACGTAACTGTTGGGTGGTGCTTTCTGACTGAAGTTCCAAGGAGGTGAGAATGTGTGTGTTATAGTCAAGCAAGTTACGAAGGGTACATTTTGCGAATAGTACGTTTTGCGAATGGTCCAAAAAGGTATGGAAGAGCTTAGACGTAGCTGTGATTTTTTTCGCAATTTAATAAACTAATAAGATTTATGTATTTGGTTTCTCAACGTCGCTCGCCGCCCCGTCTTTAACTTAGTGTGTACTGATTGATAAATAAATTTATTTATTTATTCATTCATGTCGGCTTTGAATAGCATCACCTTATTCTTTCCCATGGGTTTCGTAAAAGGTGACTAAAGGACTTGAGGGTTACATGTGTATTGCAATTTTAGGCGATGGGCTGACAACCTGTCACTTTAGCGATACTCAATATGCCGGGTGACAAATTGTTGTCAAATGTTAAGTCAGACGTGGCGGAAATGTTAGTTTTATGCTCGTTTACTCCGTTATGGTTATATAAGCATGATATTATGTATGTATGTAGTTCCAGGGAAATGAAAAATGTAATATCAGCAGAAAATTTAAACACTTTTATAATCCTCTCAGTTCAGAATGTAGGTGTCTTAGTAAATATCCAGAACAGAAAAGACGAGTGTGATGCTCACATGACCTACTTTTAGAGTTGGCTGCATATTCGTCTTACACGTATTCTATTTTGTGTTCCCTGAAGGGGGATCAATGGGAGATAATGGATATTGACAACTTGGATACGGGGAGGCGTATCTTTGAAACAGAATTATGCCGTGAGATGCCGGCTTAGAATAGCATCACCCCCTTTCTTTCCGTGTCGTAAGAGGTGATTAAGGAACTGGAGGGTTCCATGTGTATTACAATTTTAGGCGGCAGGCTGACAGCATGTCTCTGTAGTGATGACACGATTTTTTTGAAACGGCTCTCAGATTTCGACTGTATTTTTACGGCTGTTAACGCTCTGCCTACCCCAAAGGAGATAAAGGAGTGATATGTGTATGTATTTAAGTAGTAATCCGATTTTAGGCTACGGGCTGACTACCTGTCACTATAGTGATACACAGTTATCTAAATGACCCTCAAACTTTTGTCAAACGTGGTGTTAATATCCGTTTTACGGCCGTTAACGCTCTGCCTACCCCGTAAGGGATAAAGGCGAGATTTATGTATGTATGTATGTATGTATCCGATTTCGTTTGCGAAAGCCTGCAACAAGTAGTCTAACCAGTCGTGTCAGACTTTCTACTACTCATTTTTTATGTCAAGGGTAATGAATTAGGGTACAAATGGATCGATTTTTGCAGTACAAAATGTGCTACAACAAAAATTTTGTAGCAGCATTCGCATGTGAAAATACAAAAATACCCTGTCAAGGACGTGTTCGTTATCTGAAAATCAAATTCAAACTTTCTTAGCGCTAAAAATTAAATGTACTGCATACTTCCACGTTTTTCGTATCTTACCTGTGTTGATACTATAAACTCATATTTTCCAGTAAAACTGAGAATTTCCTTATTTCTAAAGGTAAAAAGCCGATTTTATAGTTGCAATGTTACCTGAGCTGCTCGGTGCACACGTGTAGTTGCCGGAGTCCCTCGGCGATGCTTGTGCTATGAGCAGTCTGCTGGTCCTGGTTGATGCTCGGTCTCAGCTGATGCACATATGATGTTACCTGACCTGCTCGGTGCACACGTGTAGTTGCCAGAGTCCCTCGGCGATGCCCGTGCTATGAGCAGTCTGCTGGTCCTGGTTGATGCTCGGTCTCAGCTGATGCACACATGATGCTGATGTTACCTGAGCTGCTAGGTGCACACGTGTAGTTGCCAGAGTCCCTCGGCGATGCTCGTGCTATGAGCAGTCTGCTGGCCGTGCTTCATGCTCGGTCTCAGCTGATGCATACATGATGCTGATATTACCTGAGCTGCTTGTTGCACACGTGTAGTTGCCAGAGTCCCTCGGCGATGCCCGTGCTATGAGCAGTCTGCTGGTCCTGGTTGATGCTCGGTCTCAGCTGATGCACACATGATGCTGATGTTACCTGAGCTGCTAGGTGCACACGTGTAGTTGCCGGAGTCCCTCGGCGATGCCCGTGCTATGAGCAGTAGTTGGTCCTGGTTGATGCTCGCTCGGTCTCAGCTGATGCACACATGATGTTACCTGAGCTGCTCGGTGCACTCGTGTAGTTGCCGGAGTCCCTCGGCGATGCTCGTGCTATGAGCAGTCTGCTGGTCCTGGTTCATGCTCGGTCTCAGCTGAAGCACACATGATGCTGATGTTACCTGAGCTGCTCGGTGCACACGTGTAGTTGCCGGAGTCCCTCGGCGATGCTCGTGCTATGAGCAGTCTGCTCGTTCTCGTTCGTTGCTCGGTCTCGACGCTGATGCCGCCTCGTTGCGCGTAGTTCACCACGTTGTTTCCTCGATACCAGTAGATGAAGCTGGTGGAATAAGAAAACTGGATTAGAACAGTAATTAAAAACATAAGTTCATTAAAGTACCGCCGGTCCAATAAATCTGACAGTTGTCAAGTTCGTGATAATACTATGGCAGAGGGTCCATTTTCCTTTGTTGACATATCTTTTAGTATGGAGATGACATCTGTCAAATACAACTTATTGGAACATCGGTACTTTTGAATCAGTTTAGGTAGGTAGTACGATGGAAAAGTAATCTTATTGTAAAGATTTGACAGTAGTTTTTTCGTGCTTACTTCGTAGGTAGGTTCTTCTGGAAAGCACTCGAGCCTGATACATCCGAATTTAATTTTTTAAATTATTATTCTTATTTAGGTTATGAACATTTCAAAAATAATATTGTGATCAACTTAAAGCTAAAAACGTCCTCCCTAAGAACATTAATTACGTTGGCTCACTAGGCAAGCATAAATCATAGACGTTGAAATCGAGCCAAGTTGAGACAAAAACCAGCACTGTTTTGTGAAGTTAATCTTCATGAAGTCTATAATAAAACACTTTGTTAATACAATGAAAATGAACAATACTTGACAATTGAAAATGACAAAGAAGGGTCATGGAAAAGGAAGCATATTTTAAAATTTTCGCATGCGAAATGCCACTGCCAAATGCATTTGTCACGCATTGCTCGATTGTCGCACACATCCTTGACATGAGAAAACGAGTACTAGAAAGCGTATTACAAGTGGTTAGACTAGTCGTTGCAAACTTTCGTATGTGAGATCGGATTACATTGTTCCGAAAATGGACTTCTATGCTTTAACTAATTTCGCTCATAACATAACTTATGTTTTGTGACAAAATATATATTTTGTTTGAAAGTATGATAGGGAATATTAATGTTGTTTTGGTCAATATTAAAAAATATGATAAATATAGAATTCTCGATATTTTATTTTTAGTAAAAAGGACTGTTTCATTGACTAGACCTAGAAACAACTCTCACTCAAGTATGGGACCAAGAGTTTAGTCTGGATTTAATCTGCCAGGCCGCTGTCGGTCTGGAGATTGTTAGAATGACTAATTAGTAATTTAATTAGAATCAGGAAAATTTCATCTAGGTACGGAGGTGCCTTTAGTTTCAGTCACGGAATATTTGATTGTATGACATGTGAATATGACAATCAGGGTAGAAAATATTTGATTAAATACTAAAATAATAGATATCACGGCTAGTGGGATTTAATCCCTATACATACACACATATATCACGCCTATATGCCTTGCGGGGTAGGCAGAGTGGGAACGGCATAGAAAACGAACTTTTACGCCACGTCTGACAAATATTTGATGGTCATTTGACAAGTTGTCAACTCACCGCCAAAAATTGCAATATACCTGTAAGCCTCGAGTCCCTTAGTCACGTCTTACGACAACCAGGGGAAAGAAATGGGATGAAGCTATTCTAAGCCACATGGCAATCAATTGCCGAGCGATCAATTCCTTTGCTTGTGAAATTTGTTTCCGCAGTGCTGTTCTTCTAGAATTCATTTCATAAAATAAACACATTTCTCAACTGACGAGATAACACTCGGAAGACGTGATGTGAAGATATAGTACCTACCTATATATTATCAAACAAAGCTGAAGAGAAAATTCTGTAGAATCAGACCAAGGATCTTTTAATAAATAATCGCTTTGTTAGAATATTTGGCGTGCGTTCGTTTCGTGATGACTTAAGTTATAAATTGTAACAAAGAAATTTCTGGTAATACGTATAATTTATTATAATTATAATAAATTAATTTTAAATAATATATTATTCATTATATTATTTATTATTATAATTATTATTTTTTAAATTTATAATTCTATAATTTGGGTCAATTAAATGACTTTTTATCACTCTTCATTTGGGGGATAAATACAGGACAATATTTGGGGGATATATCCGTTTCCTGTGTAAGCAATATCACAAGCCAAGCGTGGTGAGTATGGCAATACCCCCCAATAGAGGGAGGCCCATGTTCGGCAGTGGACTGTTGCTTGTAATATATATTTTAATGCTTAGGTCACATTTTAGACGTACAATGATACGAAGTATTCCTACCCCAAAAAATCACGTCACTGACTAATGTGACAGAAAAACAATAACAACTATACACAACAGCATGGTAAAACAGTTTAAGAAAGACAAATTGGTTGAGCTAGATCCGTAAAGTAAGACAAAACTACTTCTACAACGTTCTTATCTTTTTGTATATAGGTATCAAAATGGCTACAACCATCGCATTCTTATGCGGGATGCATGCGACCCCGCACTTAATGTACTGGAAGAACTTATCACACTAGACTGTAGCCATTTCTGGTTGAAGGAGTGGAAGTAGCACATAACAAGTTCATCGTCATCCATCGCTCGCTTTAGAAGAGGCGTTGAGTAAAGTTTATGTAAACAAACAGCAATGGACGATGTTTTGACAGCGAGTGCATAGTGCCTCGTGTGACGTCAACGAGTGTTGCTTTGAATGTTTAAAATGCAAAAGTAAACATTACTAACACTAACACTTTATCCTACTTTAGATAGAAGGTCATAAGGAAGTTATCCTGAGAATTGAATACCAAATTTTAAAACACTACCCGTGCTAAGTATTATAATTTTTTGTACACTTGCAAATTTTTTATCAAATCTCCAATTCCTGCCCGCGCTTGAAAATTTTGCAAGTTTAAAAAAAAAATACCTGAGAAGTTTCAATATTTCCTTCAAAAAAAAACTTTTTTTATTAGTATACTTTTCTTTGCATTTTATGTCAGTTTAAAGGGTGAAAATTTACTGGTGACCGAAAGTGAAACCTCAAGATGGGCTGGTGATAAGGAACAACATTTTCCAAGGAAAAAAGGTTGAAATATGACAGAAATATTTTGTATTTCCATACTTAAACGAGATGATCGGCATATATATATGGGAGGCCTTTATTTATTTTTTCGTATTTCGACCTATGTTCCGTGGGGAAAGTTGTTTCTTATCACCAGCTCATATCAAATTTTCGCTATCAGTATCACCCTTCATCTTCTTCTTTTTTTCGTGTGGGACACCGAGTCGTCCAAAATCTAAATCACCCTTCATCTAAAAACATTTCACTCCTTTTTTGGTTAGGCAGTCGTGTAAAAATACTGAAATGGGATGCTTACTGCGATACTAGACGTGGTTTCGTGATCATGGCCCATTCAACTAGGCCTAAAATATTCAATATTTTACAATTGAACAAAATCTAGTGTCACGGTAAGGTTCCCGTATTTTGAGTACAAACAAACACTTTGAAATACAATAATTCTGTATCTCGCACACCAAGCTTCGACATAATAACATAGACTTGACAATAGAAAGACGATACAGCCACAGGGAGTTGTCGCTAGCGTTATTGCCAACCAGCGCTGACATTTCCGTGCAGTGCTCACGGCTGAATAGTTTTAACAGCATTTACTAAGAAAGAATTACATATCTAGTAAGTTCAACAACGATTCGTTTTCTGTGTCTCAAATTTAAGTAAAATTTCTAGATATATGATTGCCGTGTGATGCCGGCTTAGAATAGCATCACCCCATTTCTTTCCCGTGGGAGTTGTAAGAGGCAACTGAGGGACTTGAGGGCGTGTATTGCAATTTTAGGCGATGGGCTGACAACTTAACACTATGGCGATACACAATTTTCCAAATGACACTCAAATATATGTCAGACGTGGCGTAAATGGCCGTTTACGCTCTGCCTACCCCGCAAGGGATAATAGGCGTGATAAATTTATGTATGTATGTATGTATAAATGATTGGTTCGCTAGCGCTTCAGCAAGGAACAATCTTTCATCTAAGTAAAATACCTTGTTATACAGAGTGTAAGGGACGGGACGGGACGGTGTACTGAAAACTTTGCAGGCATGATAAGACCATGAAACTGATCAAAATTTACTTTGGCGCCTTTGTTTGAGAAATTCAGTCAGCTGATCGGGAATTTTCTATAGGAGGTCGAATTTTTTTCTAGTTTACCAGCACATCCTCCATAGAAAAAGTTGATGAGTTGCATGGTCCGATCATGCTTGCAAAGATTTCGGTTATTTCTGTAGCTTTGATAGTTTAATGTTGAGATGTCTTGATCATAAAATATTTTGAATGCGAGTAAATTAAGAAATATTTTCCTCTTGGGTGAAACGGTGATAGTTTCGCAAATAGTTAAGGTAATAATTGTCATCACAAAGACCCGCATGGTTTTATAGAAGCATTCGCAGTATTTTTTTCGAAATGTGACATATTCTTGTACATGTTTGTAACTACGTACCTACTATTGCACTATTGCCATGTAGGTACTACATATAAGAACACTTGACAATAAGAGGCGATGAGACCATTGGGATTTGTGACATACTGCGGTCGATTCTGTGCAGTAATCTCTCAAGGGACCTACAGATATCTTCACAACGCCCGCACGGAACTATGTGCACAACTGGCAACTGCAATTTAGTCGAAAAAGAACCATTCGAGAAGCTACATTTGCCATTTCATGCTTTTTGTTAGCTCCGACATTTTGTTGTATCTGGTTGCCAGTAATTCTTTCGGTGAAATCATTTAGCTGCTACTTTTTATTGGAAAATATCATATCGTGAAAGCACAATAGCTGGAATGATGATAAAGATTAAAGATTATCGATATGGCTTATTTCATTCCTTAAGCAAAGTGCAATAATAATTAATTAATTTTAGGAATCAACAAAGATAAGTTGACAAAAATCACTTGCGAAATAACTTTCAAATTATTTAACGACGTTTTTTAAGAGTCTACCAAATACAGAAATAAATATCATAAATTTAGTTCTAAGTAGGTGTGCATTTACATAAAAATATAGTTTCATTTAAGATTGCAGCAGTAGAAATTGCCCCACCCGGACTCATGTAGGAATATCGTGTAGGTCTCGTGTGAAATGACTGCACAGAAAGTCAGAAATGTTCGCCTTCCCACTTTGTTCGCTACTCTTAGTAGACTTGTCCCAGAGGTCTTTTCGCTTCACTGGTTCTTGAACTATCCGAGCTGAAACAGTTTCTACCAAAACCTTTTGGATTGTAATAAAATAGGCGTTCACATAAAATAATTTTACCATTCCTGACTAATATCGTGTAACGTAAAATTTATATTGGCATTTTTTATGTCTTTATTCACGTATATTCTCCGTAATAATATGTCATAAAAGCGTTAAGTCGCCTTTCCGTAGATTAAAAAATATTGTATGAAGGTATTTGTGAAAGCAGTGAATGCAGTGATAGTATTTTTGTTGGTATGCGATACCGTTCTAACAACTTTACCTAGCAAAAAAAATTGAATTTGGCCATCTGTTAGTTTGGAGTTTTGTTTTATAAATTAAGCATTGTTATAAGATAATAATAGGCACCAAACAATTAGCTCAAATCATTATTATCTTCTCTCAAATTTTAAGTAAATGAATCATAGAAGGCTTCCTCAAAAAATTGTTACTACAAACATTTTTAATTTCACTCTTTCCACTCTTCACATCAGTATTCACATCACAACTTTATTTCTATGAATAGAGAGTAACTTACTCCTCTTTGGCTAATGGTATGCCATAAACGGCATCAGACTGACTAGGGTCGCCAGACGTCTGGATAAAACTGGATAAAGTTGCTTTCAGGCTTTCTTTTCGAAAGCGTAATGCATTTTCAGTTTAGGTTCCAACATAAATTTGAAAAATGTGACCGTTTTGTACTAAAAAGGGCAGGCCTAAACTAAGAGGACATTACTTGGATTTTATGAAGCAGAAATAATCTGCTCGCTTCCAAAATTAACAAACGGAAAATAATTTTGTAATAGGATGGTAGTAGTCTTTGAGTATTAAAAATATATTACATATACATACAAGAAATAAGATCGCGAAGTTATCTATTTTAATAAATTAGATACAACATGCCTAGAAAATCCTTGATTCGATGTCATATTTCTACGCTTAAAAAGGCATAAAAGCGTTTTTGTAGAAATCTAATGAACACCTTGTTTCCTTAGAGTTTTGTGTTCAAAACGGTTGGAGTTTTGTGTGAAAAAAGTCTGGCAACCCTACAACCGTATGAGGTCTGTGCTGAGCTGAAGCTGGAATACGTTATACGCCGAGGATTTCGGATGATAGATTAATAGATCTCGTGGAGGATTCGTGAATTTCGAAAATGGCTTTGTAATCGACTTCGGCCGCCGTGCGCGATAGTTGGCTTGCGGTGAGGTATGGTGGGAATAATAAACGACAGAGACCTTATTCAACAAACAAGAAGGCATTGTGGATAATCTTCCAAATTTAAAATATTACCAGCAAAATGCATGAAAAATTATTTTAAATAAAATGTGGTATATTCCGTTAATCATTACACACTTCTAACCGGGCTTTCCAGAAAGTAGTCAGAAGACGCTTAAAAGCCTCACTTTGTAACGAACTCAGTACAGCAAGATTTACTTATAGACATTTATATAAACTTTAAATTTATATAAACATTATTTTAATTGAACCTGCGACTTTCGCCATTACTACTGGCGAGACCTCTTCCATCTGTACTACCGCGGCACGTCCCTTGCCCGCTAATTTTGCCAATTGTATCTTAATGCCAATAACTCGTGGCACGAAATATTTGTCAAACATTTTGCAAGCTTTCAAAAATTGAATACCCAACACGGAAACTGTTTTAAAAATTTTGTTTTCAACTATAAACTAGTTGAAAATTTAACTTTATTACAACAGTTTAAAAATGTGCCATGGACAAGGATGCAAAGAATGTAAACGGAAAGTGCATTGCCATTACTGTGCGCCCTACGCATACTAAAATATGGGACTCAGTAACTGAAATAAAGTTTTTTTTTGCATATGTTCCTTGGGATAACTGCAGAACATTACATACACACATACAGGGATAGCTGTATATACGTCACGTGGTGCCATGAAAGCTTAGGCCTGTAGTTATTAGGTAACAACTATTAACTAATATGCCCTACGGTATAAAATTCCTTTAGATTGGCTTGTTTAGCCAGGTTGAAGAGGGACCTTATATTTTAGTTAATTTTTTAGAGAGGTATGTGAATATGTACTGAACTATTCAGAGAACCTTATTTTACACTTCAATTTGCAGTGGTTAACAGTCTATTGAAAGGGTTTCTAGAAATACACACTTCAAAAATATTATGACAAATGTTTGAATTTTTGTGTTACTTTCATGGTGTATTTTAAGTTCTTGTATTGCTTTTTGTAATTACCATGAGCAATTAAATTACTGTAAAAGAAAACTGAAAGCTCATTGCAGATGGCAGCAGGCACAACTGTTCCTAAACGCACCAATAATAAGTAAGTAGTTGAACTTTCACACACACACACACATATCACGCCTATAATCCCATGCGGGGTAGGCAGAGCGTAAAAAGCCGCAAAAAACGGCCATTTACACCACGTCTGACAAATGTTTGAGGGTTATTCGGAATTTTGTGTATCGCTATAGTGACAGGTTGTCAGCCCATCGCCTAAAATTTCAAAACACACCCTCGGGTCCCTTAGTCGCCTCTTACGACTCCCACGGGAAAGATATGGGGTGATGCTATTCTAAGCCGGTATCACACGGCACCGTTGAACTTTCACATTAACACATTTACGACGATTCGCAGAAAAAAACACAGTCATGAGTGGCGCCATTATTTTACCAGTTGCCTATCACATTCAGTTCAAATATGGTTTAAATCTATGATACAAATATTGAATTGGAAATGTTTTCATGAAGTGAAGGACAGGATTCAAAAAGCAAAATGGAATTCGCGAGTGTTTTAGAGTGGCGGCGAGCGGGGTCTAAAACTAAAAGCAAAATTGAAATATTTTCATTTTGTTCGACGTAAAATATTTTTGTTTGAAGTTTTCAATTGTACAAGTATATTGCATAATATCTACCAGCACCACAACAAACTACCTTTTAAGGAATCAAATCATACTAGATATTCTTAATAACTGTATTGATAACCCGTGTATATTGATCCTATAAATAAGTGTACTTAAATTGATGTGCTGCTGATTACCTATCAGGTGTTGTTGAACAGTTAACAGAAGTTGTTTTAAAGAATGTAATAACATTATATCAGTAAATATCTGATACTTCAATCTTACCTTACCTTACTAATCAGTGTTCAGTATTTTCCCATATAATTTTTCAGCTACCGAGCTAACGATACTTTTCATTGAAATTCCGTCCACATGCGGAGTTGGATGTAAGTAGTGTGTGATCCGACAAATAAACACGTATTCGAGTCAGGACGTAACTCACGATGGGATTATAGGAGAGATAAGTGAATTGTTTGACTCAGTTCCGGTTCGTCACGATTTTTTATCCATACAATAAATCTCGGTTCGTCACAAACAATAATTATACAAAAACGAAATATTTTATTTCCGAAAATATTTTTTTCAAAGCCGTAGTTACTTGTTTTTCGCACTAGAAGAACCTGTGCCTTGTGGCATTAGGCCCGCCTTTTGTACGATATGCAATCAAGTTTAAAATAAACAAAAATAAATAATTAATATTGTTTATTTCTTGGAACAATATTAAATACACTTTTAAGTAAATAAATTGAAAAATCAAAATAAGTAAGCAAAACTACTTGAATAATTTAAAATTATACTTAAAAAGCTTATGTTGGAGTTGAAGGACAGAGGGAATGGATATGCAGGACCTTAAACAGAAGGGAATAAAGATTATGATAATTGAATTGTGATATCTCTGTTAGTCACAGCTTTAATATTATCTTAGTGTTTTTACTGTACTTTTGAAGTCTTTCGAAGTGTGACGAACGCGAACGAGGTTTTTTTTTAAAGTTCTAGACTACAATTTTAGCCCCGGGGCTTCCTACGAAATTTACATCTGACTGTATGGTGGGGAGCAGAAGCTCACGCGGATGAGGTATGAAATTTTAACCAACAGTATTCTCACTAATAATATTGACAAATCGCATCTTTTAGTTGTACCTTGAGGTAAGTATTTTTATATGAGGTATACCTGTATTTGTTTATATAAAATATTATTTTAACATTGATGGGATTTGATAAGTTCAAGGTGATAGTGGTTGAAAATATATGTTTGTGTGACGAACCAGACCTGACTCAATTGTTTCCCGAACTCCGATTCAGTGAGAACGTCTACGATTTCACGTCTACCGTTCCAAAGAGTTTCACAAGATAAGGATTCTATTTCAGACATCTGACAAACACGCAATACCCATTATCTATTTACTAAATCTAATTCAATATTCTGATACCTAATTAAATAAGACTTAACATGGAACCTGTAGAAATCGGGTTGACAAACGACCCGATGACCTATTTCGTTAATTCTGTGACGCTAGAGGTAAACTATAACGGTGAACTTAGGATGGCATGGTCATAAAAAACAAGTTTCCCTAGGGATCGTAAGGTCAAAGTGCTTTTTGACCCTTATAACATTTTTGGTAAAAAGTTTTTATGTGCCTTAGGGAAAATAACCGATCAGCATTTTTATATTATATTTTTTCATAGCGAAACTTGTTTTTTAAGACGCTCCCATAAACAAGGCTTACGTATGTAATCTACTAACATCGGGAAATCCAGCGTATCTTGGGATGCTAGTTCAGATATGAATGACCTTGTTCAGATATTTACATGCTTCTTAGGTAGCATTATCATACCATTTTAACGAACACAAAACTGCACAAGGCACTTTCACACCACACTACGCAAACACACCTTCATTACACACTTTGTTATCATTCATTAGTTTAATTACTCACACTAACGCAGTATGCAACGTGCGGCAGACAAATTGTCGAAGTGCTTTAGTTTTAATGAATCACAATTCCATCCATCCGAAGATTTCTAATATTGTTTCATTTCGTATCTACCTATCTTCTCGTAGAAATATCCAAGTATACAGTATATATAGTATAAGTGTAGATATAAGTATCATAATGCAGGACTGTAATTGGCTTATGTTTCGATTTTTTTTGTCTGAGAGTTTAGACTTCAGTTTTAAATAATAATAAAAAAACGAATTCAGTGATGAAACTGAGCCAAATTCCCACACTCATAAAAATATTTTTCCTTTAAATCCACTAAACTTAGAGGAGTCGGTGTGTGTGTGAATGCAAGTTAACATTTAATGTTTTTTTTTCATGAACATATTCATACTGTTACAAAATTATCATCCTATTTCTAATTTAGTGATAAACTGAGCCATATTTATGCAATCACAAACTGACTGGATGAGACATAAAGCGCAATCTAAACTAAGCAAAAGCTTGGCAATTAAACTACTGATTTGAACAGTTGCTTTTATTTCTTTGTGTAAAAAAATATCTATTAAGGAAAAAACCCAGATTACACTTAATATTTTAAATATACAAATTGTCTTAACAAACATTTGTGTCCAGTAGGGGTCGAACCCACGACCATCGGCGTGGCAGGCACTATCCACCACGCCATCGGGCCAGTCAAACAAAACGCTTTGTTCAAAGTAGTCCACTAACCTTGGAGGGTCCGGGGCGTGTCTCGCGATGCAAGTTAAGTTGATGTCGGAGCCCGCGCGCACAAACAACTCCGGCCCGGAGAGAATCTCCGCTTTTGACACTGGAACAAGACGGCAATTTAGCGCGCTGTGCAGAGCGACACAGTAATCTTAAATGAAGAACAGTATAATGAAGCCTAAAGGGTCTCATAAATACTTATTGTGAGATGTTATCATCACCCCATTTCTTTACCGTTAAGAGCAACTAAAAGACTTGAGGATAACATGTGTATTGCAATGTTAGGCATTGGGCTGAAAACCTGACACTATAGCAAAACATATGACCCTTCAAATGTTTTTCAGACAGAATGTTCGTTTTTGCGGCTGGTTACGCTATAGGCGTGATATATGTATCATAAATACGTCAACCCTACATAGAATCAACCTATACCAGTCAACTGCTAGATGAAGGCTTCCCCTAGGGTAGGTTAGGTACCCCATGCGGCACGATGTCTCGTTATTCACTACCAGCCGCCTTATCTCATATAATAAAGAACGAATGTATCTTAAAATAATATTATTAAAACATCATTACGCCGGAAGGCAATCGTGGTCGTATGTTTATATTCTATTAACTTGTTACTTCAATGATAGCACACTATTATTTACAGTACCTGGACCCGGATTCTCTTATTTTTACCATTGCAATGCTAGCAACCCTCAACTGTCATTTTATTATCACCGTGATATTCTACACTTTAAACTGTTAGCAGAATACGAAACACCCAAAACCATACCACTGACACGCTATCTACATACAACATAAGCGTATTTCATTTAGCAGACTTCGGGCCTTGAAGGCCAGTTTGACGCTCGGCCTACCCTGCTAGAGTCATTATGTATCTTAAGTTTATCCTTGAGTACCTAGGTGTTAAACTAGGTGTTAGAGTAATTAGGCCCCCATAATTGTGTCTCTCTCTAATGTATCTCTCTCCTTGCTCCTCAGTATGCTGATAGCTCGCTTTGCCGCGCCGTTCTCTACCTAGCAAGAGGTCGTCACTAGACGTTTTGCAGAGACAGACTGAGAAAAGTCCCATAAAAAACTTTTAACTCCCTAAATGTTGGATCGAGAGTTTTGAAGCATATAAAATATATATCTGACTGTTTTTACTGCTACTGTTTTACTACGATGATAGTTGAGGAAACAAAACTAATATTTGTTTAAAGAGACAAAGGTGGAATGTTGTTTATGCGATTCGTGATGTTATGTTATGTAAGAGTAAGCTTGGGATATTACTCGTATGTTTGCGTAAGCGTGATTAGAAATTATAAGTAGGGTTGTATTTTAATGAAAAACAACGTATATTATGTTTAAGGCCTTTCTACACGCGTAATCACTTCCCTTGACACAGTAAGTACTAAAAATTATAATAAATTAACTAATCTGTCCTTTTAAACAAAAATCGATGGTATTTAAAAAATGGCGGCCCAGAGAATAAGAACGCTGTTTGTACTAACAATACAAGCGAAGTTTAAATTCTGCCTGTGCCATACGAATTTTGCGGGTTATAATAATCAAGAACTGTCATATCCACTCACCAACAACAGTCAGCTGGAATGATATACTGATCGTAAGATTGCCTGGTTCAACTTTAGTCAAGTACACCCATATAGTAATGTTACATACGGACTATAACTTTTATCAGCTACGGCTACGGTAGCGTAGCAGTCACTACGGCAGCGTAGTTGTACTACGCCGTAGCAGAAAATAATTCCTTTACATTAGTCATAGCCACTTAGCTACAACAGTCATCCGAAATGACCAACTGATTTTAGACTTAGGGGACACCTGACACTTGTACTCGCCAGAGTCTCTGGGTTGAGCCGGTGTTATCTTAAGTGTCCACTTTTTTCGTCTATTTAAATTAATATCATAAAGTGTCACATCCACTCACCGACAACAGTCAGCCGGAAGGATAAACTGATCTTAGGCTCAGTGGACACCTGACACTCGTACACGCCCGAGTCCCGGGGTTGCGCCGGTGCTATCCTGAGTGTCCACTCGTCGGAGTTGTCGATGTGGAGAGCTGCGAACCTGGCGTCGCTGCTGTACGTGTGGACGCCCACCGTCAGGATGTGTAAGTCACGCTTGCGGATCCAGGATACCTGTGGACAAGAAAAAATCTGATTTTAATTTATTTTACATAGCCACAACATAGTCACAGTTCATATAGTATATAGGGTGAAATTTTACTAGTAACCGATAGTGAAAACTCAAGACGGGCTGGTGAGAGTGAGAATTTTTTTCTAAAGAACATATGAAAGAAATAATAGACCTCAAATACAAAATTGACAATCACCTGATTTGGGTGGAACTATAGAAGCTCAAAATATTTTTATCATATTTCGATCTATGCACGTTCCTTGGGGAAAGCTTTCTCATATCACCTGCCTGTAATCTATTTTCAGTATCAGTGACTCCAGATATAGGCTTTGCTGTGCCCAAGACTTGTAGAGACAATTTTTTATTTGGCGTACTCACCCGCTTGATAGGCGGGAAGGCATCCGATGTTTTGGTCGTTATTAAGAAGTAATATGCATGCTTTCTTCCATACCCTGGATTTATTCTTTGTTTTTCGAAGCTTGTACCACACCTATCATTTATGTATTATCCAGGGGATTTCAGAATCGGATAATTTCCCCAATTACAAGTATGATCTCTCTCGGTTTGCACCTGCCCTACTTTCTTAATATAACGGCCATACAAACAACCTCACGCCCAATCCACGCTCACAAATACTAGGACCGGTCACTCAAACAAATCTCCGAATATTGACTTGGGCGAACGATTGCTAGCATACCGTTGATACCGGGCAGGTACGCATATATGCGGACAGGCAATGAAATACGCTTCAATAAACTGACCCCCGGGCTGTCTAAGCCGAGCAAAGCCTGGCTCATACTAAGCATACCGAGTTAGTCCAGTAAATGAAGGAAAAAATGGGAAAGTAGTAGAAAAATTTGGAACATACTTCGACAGTTATTGTAACAGTGATAATATGATATTTACTAAAGAAAAAGAATCTGGCCTGCAAAACTAAGATTAAGTTTATTAAAATTCTGATGTAATTAACAAACTTGAAATAAAAATAAGGACACCAATATATGAGTGAGTCCATTTTATAGGCTGCGGAATGAAAAAAAAATATCGAAGCAGTCTTGTGTTGAATTTTATGAGTATCATAAACAAATTTTATTCCAAATTATAATACCTAAACATAATTACTAGCATAAAATTTTTACCACAGTACATTTTTAAATTCGAACAATACATATCAACAATTAAACTATATTTTAGTCAAGATTCTTTTAATACATACATATATCACGCCCTTATCCCTTGCAGGGTAGGCAGAGCGTGAACGGCCGCAGAAAACGGACATTTACGCCACGTCTGACAAAAATTTGAGGGTCATTCGGAAAATTGTGAATCGCCATTGTGACAGGTTGTCAGCCCATCGCCTAAAATTGCAATACACACCCTCGAGTCCCTTCTTCGCCTTTTACGACACCCTCGGGCAAGAAATGGGGTGATGCTATTCTAAGCCGGCATCACACGGCATTCTTTTAATATAATACAATATTCGGCAAGAAATAAAAACATTTAAGGAACTTGTATCAATTAAATTTAACCTAAAATTATTACTGTCTCAAACCTTAAGTTTATTGGACTGCTCGTATATTGGAAGGCGTAAAACATTCTCGGTCGCCCAGCGTCAATTAATCGCAACGGTAGCCGAGCGCGAAGCCAACTTGCCCTGGTATGCATATTGGACACTCTTTTAACTGATAGATAGAACGATTTGGTCAGATTGCCTGCTAGTAGATAGATTCTGCATAACAGCTGTTAGTGCTCCTGCTTCAAACATCTGGTGTTTATTTTTGTAATGGCTTCACATTTTTAGGGTTACTGCGAGCTATTATGCTTATTTTTAAATTCAATTATAGTATAGGACAACTCTGTCAATGTCTAAGTTGGTATAGAGATACACGATAAACTAAAAAAAAGATCGAACCTGAAAATTGATCGGTTATGGACCTTACGTAGGACCTTATCAAATAAAAACTAAACATCCAACAGACAAACAAATAAACTTACATACTTAAAGAAAATAAATATCATAAACGAATAAATAATACAAGCAGAACTTTCAAAAATTTAGCTCTTATATTTCAACATTTATCTAAAAAGAGTATTCTAAACAACGGCTAAGATATTTAAGAACAGCCATCTAATGTGATACTTAGAGGCATATTCCTAATCTAATAACAAATTATACCATTTTGATGCAAATAGATACATAAGTATGAAGATATTTGTGCATAGATTGACGTGCAAAGGGCAACGTTTAATTTTTGCTGGCAATTACCTCTAATTTACTGGAGTATTGTCCTTTACTTTTTTGATCAATCATTCTTTCTCATCTTATCCGTTTCATAGCCAAAAAAATTTATAAACCTGTTTGATAGCTCTTTCTTACCATGCCAAGAATTACGACGACTTCTCATGACAGTATGTTTTTATAAAATAATATAGTAATATTACTGTGTCAGTATATGAGTAACATTCTAATAGGCGGCCTTACACTTTAAACTACCTCCATACAGCTCACTAGCTGGAAGATTCTTGCAAAAGCTGCTTCAGATTTATTTCGCCCAGAACTTGTAATTATGCGCGGCCCGTTCGGTTAAGTTACGAAGCTCTTTCTTCTTGATTAAAGGAGTCCTGGAAGAGCTTTGTGATGTAAAACAACTTACTTACACGTTCGAAGTGCAGTTGAGAATCTTAACTTGGTGATTTACAACTTAGTGTTTCCGGTGCAGAAGTACCTATGTATGCAGGTGCATTTTATTGCACATTTGAATGTAACAATTAATGACTGTAGTATCTACAAATTAAAGCCTTGACAATATTAACATTACGATTAAAGATGAAAAAAATGAAACTAACACTTGTTAGTTATATAACAATCAATTTATAGCTAACAAGTTCCAATGCCAAAACGACAGTAGCCAATAAGCTCTCACAATTCACCCAGTATTTCAGTCTGACAGGGCTAACTACCGCTGGAGGGTTAACTATGGACGTCCGTCGGAGTTGGCCGAACTCTCGTCCAGGGAACATGTTTGACACATTGACTGTTCCCCAAACCGAGATAAAGTAGGTGCCCGTGCGAAAACTAGGTTAGGTGTGGTGTCACGTGCGACCGCTATGACAGAAGAGATTTGGCTTAGTCTTTGACAAGTATTTATAGGAGAGTTTGGTCTACTCTGGACAATCGACTATCATTTTCATGCTACTTTAGATACGCTTTCTACAGTACCTGGACCAATCTATTGCAATCATGGTTAGCGATTTGGGAAACAAATTCTCATAAATTTACTTAAAATAGCACTGACACTTTCCATTAAATATGTTTACACTTAACCCAGCAGTGGAATCCTGAAGGCTGGATAAGATATGATA
This sequence comes from Tuta absoluta, assembly GCA_027580185.1. Classification (NCBI taxonomy): domain Eukaryota; kingdom Metazoa; phylum Arthropoda; class Insecta; order Lepidoptera; family Gelechiidae; genus Tuta; species Tuta absoluta. The sequence goes on from JAQAHW010000009.1 coordinate 14,978,444, forward strand.
AGATAAGATGTTTTGAAAACGATAGGCGATGTCAAAGTCGTGTCAAGTCCTTTAATTTGACGCAAAAAGCGCATTATCTTACAAAAAGGTGACAATTAAAATAATGGTGACTAAATTGATGAACTGAACTGGCGAACAACCAGTGACATTTTAATCGTGAGATAACTTTGACATATCCTATCAGTAAAAGTGACAGCGGTATTATAAGTTAAGATAAAAGAATTACAATTTAACACGATTTTTGTGGTTGAAATAGGTACAACACATTTTTTTATACTCAATCATTTTGCTAGGTTGAATGTAAAAATAACACAAGTTTGGATCAAGCATTATAAAAATAGTTTGACGTGACTTGCCAGAGATGGTTTTTGTTTCCTTGATCCGGGTCGAATTTCGTCAATAAATCTCGCTGATGTGAATGTGACAGTTATGTCTGATAATGTCAGACGAGAATAATGATGACCCGCGTAAAAAATTTAGCGTCCAATAGAAGCTTCGAACAATGATAAAAGACTGTGTTATCTTTCTGCACAGACTCTACCTACTCGTAAAGAGTAATTGATTCACACGCACCTTTACGCCACTTCTGACATATATTTAAGCTTTATTCAGAAAATCGTATGTCACTTTAGTGACTGGTTGTCAGCCCATCGCCTGAAACTACAATAAACATGTAAGCATCGAGCAGCTTAATCGCCTCTTACGACACCCACGGGAAAAAAATAGAGTGATGCTATTCTAACCTAGTATCATACGGCATGAAATGGCATATATATACTTTAATAGCCTGATATGCTTATCATAGCAAAAATGTATCAATGTTTCTTTTGAATATTTAATCGTAAGGTACTTATATTTTAAAACTGAGCATAAAAAGGCTCGAATTCAATCGAAATTTCTCAAACTGCATAAGCCTGTAAAGATATTTTAAATTAATAAGTACATATTTTCTGTCGAAATTTTCCTATTGAATTGACAAGTACAACAGCTGAGTGGTTTTGTATTTGTTTATTTGGAAAAATATTAATGCTATACGAAATCAGTTAAATTGTTAACGAAATTCATTCAAATTTGTTACTGTTGAATTGAGATTTAAGATCTTACCGTAAATTCTTATTTTTTTATAAGGGAAATAAAATTTGTATCACATTTTATTAGTCGTCTAACTCAAGTTGTTGCTGATAGTTCTTATAATTTACAAATAAGTACAAATACATCTAACAAAACCGCAATAAAACAATATTAAATATCTTAAGTTGTGCAAAATCAAGAAATTATAATATCAAAAGATATTATTTTTCTCAAGTCATTGGTACTTTGTAATTATTTTCATCTAAGTACGTTTTAAGCTCGAGTGCCTCATCAAAGTGCGTTTACCTGCCACAAAACGATTCTAATAACGCTCCTCAAAGACCCATTACATCTTAATACTGCCTTTAAGCTGTAGAGAGTCTTTATTTTATTCGTTCTGACGAGAAAACGATGCTTCATTATTTGGTTTCCAACATCAGTAGATATTTAATAGGATGATCTTTATTCGAATTTCATTTGTTCCCCTCAGAAGAAAATCTATTGAAGGTTTTAGCTTTTAATTATTGTACCTACCTATTGACTTTTTGTGAATTGAACAAGGTTTTTATAAAGGCGTAGATATACATAAATACTTCTGATACCATTGAAGACTACCTATCTACAAACTTTTTTAGATATAGCACAAATTCTTCAAGTTAATTAATTGTGATTGTAGATAATTAGGTAGAAAAACCTTTTGTTTTTAATGATTTCAGATTTCATTTTGTGATAAAAAACTTCTGTCTGTCTTTAATCTACTACCTATCGGTATACGTCACAAGTGATAGAGCAATGTTATTGTCATCTTCGTATTTATTTTTTTATTAATGATGGGTTTGCTCTTGACTCTAGTCTAGGTCATAGGACAGAGACAGAGTCTAAGATGGAGCGAGCTCACCCAGAAGAAGCCTGTTTACTCTTACTTTGAAGAGATTTGTGATTAAATTAAATTAAATTGCCGTGTGATGCCGGCCTAGAATTGCACCACCCCATTTTTTACCCATGGGTGTCGTAAGAGGCGACTACGGGACTCGAGGGTTAGATGTGTATTGCAATTTTAGGCGATAGACCTATAGTGATACACAGTTATCTGATTGACCCTTAAACTTTTATCAGACGTGGTGTTAATATCCGTTTTACGGCCGTTAACGCTCTGCCTACCCCGTAAGGGACATAGGCGTGATTTATGTATGTATGTCATTAAATAAAAAATATTGTTATGAATGAAAGTTTTACCAAAGTAGTTATCATACCGTTGAAAATGTATATATGTCTGTGAATTCTAAACTTGGTATGTTATTATTAGGAAGTTCATGACAGCATAGTAAAATCTGTTAAATCTAGTTTTCATATGTCTGCAACAATACTGAAACGAGGGCAATTAATTCTTGCTGCTCTGATACCGCTCGAAGAGAGAGAAAAACAATGCTTGTCATTCGCCACGTCTTGTGAAAACTGAGTTAGAATAATTCTCATACGAACGTGCTTAGAAGCCCTAAGAAACTAACGTGTCAAAATGTTTTGCAATTCAAAAATGTTACTTACTTTTTAAAATCCTTTTTGTAAAAAGATTAGTAACTAACGTTTAACTTGGAAGTTTATAGAATTAGGTACTGACTAATTAGACTTATTGTTACTCAATCAATGTTTGCCGTGTGATGCCGGTTAAGAATAGCATCACCCCATTTCTTACCCGTGGGAGTCGTAAGAGGCGACTTAGGGACTCGAGGGTGTATATTGCAATTTTAGGCGATGGGCTGACAACCCGTCACTATGGCGATACACAATTTTCAGAATGTCCCTCAAATATTTGTCAGATGTGGCGTAAATGTCCGTTTTTGCGGCCATTTACGCTCTGCCTACCCCGCAAGGGATTATAGGCGTGATATATGTATGTATGTATGTATGTATGTATGTTACTCAATCCCGGGATTCTTAAAAAATACTACAAAAGAATGATAAAAGCATATTTTGACTTAGTCATGCGATGATAATATCGAAAGATAAAATCTATTTTGAACCGAATTGAATTATGCTGTGCTTATGGATTCAAAGAATCTCATAGACTTCTTCATTGCCTAGGCATCTTGAAACTCCCCGACGAATTCTCAATTCGTTTTTATAAATCGGTTAAAAAGGTACCTACAGCCCCTAGCTACTTGAATCAGTAAGCAATACAGCACTGCTTGCTCGCGTTCTAATGGCGTGATTTATCTATCAAGCTTCGGCTCACACACACGTATAATTCGCCCCGCGGGAAATTCGCCTGCGCCTATCCCAGAATTAGATTTACATTTGCTGTTTGCTCGCCGAATCTGGTACGTTTTGTAAATGTTTCCGAATTCCCGCACGGCGCAGAGCGGGCAAACACCGCAGTAATTAATGAACAAAGCGTAGAGAGGTGGAACGCGATGAGAGGCGAGTGACGCGCGTCATTAGCGGTCTGTGCCTATTATGAGGTTTGAATTTGACGCGTACTAAAGTCTACTTAATAATGGCACGCGCTAAAGTATCACTCCGCGTCTCCATCCTTGAAACTCAAATAGAATACTCAATTTAATCAAAATAACTTTATTTGCACAAAATGTGTTGTCTTCTTCTTCTTTTCGTGTGGGACACCGAATCGTCCAACGATCCGATCAACCCTGGTGTCAAAGTTTTTCAACCGTTGTTGTGTTGTTATAAAGGTATATATAGTCGGGTGAGAATACGTTTGTGCCATATCCATTTTTAAGAAATGTGTTTTTTAGAGTAACTGAATATTACAGCTTATAATAGATATTTAGCACGAATTGAAATTTGAAAATAGGTACCTATTTTATACTAAGAATATGATTTTGATTTTGTGCTATAACCGCGCTGTAAAATAAGTTGTAATCATAATTTTGTGCTTTGTCCGGATATAGCACAAACGTATACTAAAACCCAATTACGCGTACTATTTTTTGTTCTTACTACCCGGGTGAATATTTAAGGAAACCAAAATTTATTCCTTGTTGCGTTTGTCTTCACTGTCATAAAAATCAGAATAAAGGACCTTCTTTCGATAATTAAATTGCAATAAAAGCAGTTTGGAAAAGAGAATGCATCTCCATTCTCTTACATATAATGTTTATCCGTATCACACAATACCTACGCGAGTGTCTGTTTTCTGCAAAAGCGAGAAAAAGAATTTTGATCAGTTGCTCGCAGTGGTGGCTGACTTTCCCCTCGTAGGTACAGGTATAAAAGTGTCACAACGGTTTCGTAATATTACCTCTTTGATAAGCTAAAAAGTTGCTCTTGTAGCAACCTATATTTTTTTCGGGATCAAAGTAAAAAGAAGGAATTGTTGAAACCGCTATTACTTATCGTTTTTTTCGAACCTCTAAATTTCCAAAGCATCGAGTTTTTTTTTAACTTTGAAACCGACTTAGGTATTTAATCGCATTGTAACTAAGCCTGAAAATAAAATGAACAAAAATAATAAACTTTATTTTTGTTTGGGTCGTTCAACAGAAAAACAAGATTAGCGGCATTTGAATATTTAACTTAACTGCGTACATTCAAGGAAAAGTCCTGAAAAAATATTTCTTTTTTAAAATCTCTAACGGACTTGGAGGTAAATAAATAAAACAGGAGGCGTTTTTCGATAATCTGCCGCCTCGAAAATGTCAGTTTCACTGCGCTCTAAAAACAAAAATCCTTAAAAAACAATTGATATTCTGTTTAGATTCCTACACTATTTTGTGATAATAAAATACCAGTCAATTATATGGCATAATATTAATTTCATGACGTGTATGTGACATTTTTTTCTTGTAAGTAATTTGATTATACCAGAATCACAGCTTTAAACTTGGTAAAAAAAGATTCTTCTTCTTTGTCGTATTCTTAATTACTGAAGGTCGTGTCCGTTATGAAAGTCTTTTATGTCATTGATGACTTGTCGCCATACATCCGCTGTTCGGCTTTCCTCAGGGCAGTTGTTACAGAGAGACCAGTGAGTGCTTTCGCCTGGTCACACTAACGACTAGGTAATCGGCCGCGAGGTCACCTTCCTTTTACTTTGCCCACCACAATCAACTTGTCTAGGTTATCTGGTTGACGACGAGCAATTTGACCAAAATACCCCAGGATGATAGCATATTGTTGAGAGTCTAGTCTTTATGCGAAGCTAACCTAGTATTATAGACTTATTAGTTCTCTTGGTGGTCCACAGTATGCGAAGCATCCTTCTCCAACACCATATATCTAATGCCTCTATTTTCTTCCTGTCTATTGCCCTGATCGTCCAGGACTCCGGGTTATACAGAAATATTATAAAAACCAGCGTACGGACAAGTCTCGTCTTAGTGAAATTGGAGACTTCCTGTTTTTGCCAGATGCGAGTCAACATGCTTCTTCTTTTGATTTCTCGCTCATTTCCTCCTTGATCAGATAGAAACGCTCCGAGGTATACAAATTCACTGTCAAATTCCAGATAAGAAAAGATTATAGCCACATATTTTAAGAGCGCAGTGGAGGAGCCTTACGCAACATGCCGCTTAATCCTAAACCCCGTGCCCCCAATAACTGCCATTCCGTTTGTCATATAAATGAAACGGGTATTTTATTATGCCGTAGAAATAAAAACGAAAAGGCTTTTCTGTTCACACGTAAATTGACTTTTGCCGTATTTCAGTCAGACTGTCCCACAAAAGGCATGACGTCTAATCAATTTGGTCTTTGTTATTATTATAGTCATCTGAAGCCTTTTTAAGATATTCATTCGCTGTCAATACGCTGATAGGCTGATACCATTAAAATGAATACTTAGACTATGTAATAACTACATAAAAACTTTTAACTTAGATAAAAAAAATGTTTTCAAACATTGCGTGATTGTAGAATTGAAATAAAGACTAATTAAGTTTTTAATAAAATACGTTTACTATTTTGAATAAAATGGTTCTCTCTCCGAAATATATGAAACATTTCAGAGAGCTCCATTTAACACTATATTCTTGTTGTGTAACGGGTTTGCTTGGCGCCATATTTACCAGATATTTCGAAGCAAAGTAACACAAATATCGTACGCCCACTGACATTCGTTGTAGGATTTTTATTATTTTTACAGAATAAAGCGCAATGCCCAGCCTCTGGCCGGGTTCCAACCGAGTCGACCCAATTCTCTTTGCTTCACTCCCATCCTATCCTCATTGATGTGCTTTCTACTCGCGCTTACAACACTTCGAGATATTCATTGCTGCTAGGCTTACAAGCTTGTGGCACGTGTGCACAAACAAAGCGGCAATGGACATAGAGTAGTGTTGAAGGCACAAGTTGAAAGTTTACTACACAAGGCCGTACACGCGAAATTTTCTCTTTCTCGAATTGGCGAATCAAAATCCCACGTATGGCCTGGAACCAATAGACTCAATGCTTTTGGTTTCTCCGGCTACTTGACGGTGATTCAGTGTACAGTGTCTTTAAATAAGTTTGTGTAGAGCGTGAGGTAGGCGCAAATAATTAAAATTGAGAAACTGTAAATAAGTTTGTTTAATAAGTTACGTTGGTCCTAATCCATAAAGCAACATTTCTCTCAAGAGTAAAAATTTAACTTATTTCAAAATAATTAGGTTCTAAAAATAAACATTCTTTAACCATTTGATGGATGATAAATTCAACATTTAGAAATTGAATTTCGCAAAAAGGTTCAGACAAACATAATTCATTTTATATTTAAACTATAAATTCTGAAAACGAGGCAGCAAAAAAAAGTTACTATGCAAATTGAGTTAAAATGAGATTTTACAAAAAGAAATCGTGACCAAATTAGCTGTCCAGAAAGTACTTTGAGGAGAAAATAATGTCTATGAGATCATTTGTCAGAGTCGCTAAGCTATGCAAAGGATTTCATTAAAGTCGTAAAGTGTGTTTACCAAACTGCTGTTACAAAAAATGTGCTGCGGTTGTTACAATCAGTGCCTAATCCTGCTTCAGGAGCTTCATTTTTGAAATTGACTGATGAAGTCGTATGATATAGGGAATCAAAGTTCTATTCCAAGTTTTCAGTGCAAAAATGTTTATTAAATGTCACGTTAAAGTTAGATTTTTAGGTCCTTGATATTTGCAATGGCAGAAAATTTGAAATCTGTTCACACAGATAAAGTTGATTATCAGCGTGTATATAATACACACTCACTTTGTATTTTGAAGGATATTATTGTCTTTGTGACCAATAGCATGACTGTCAAAAATTTACCCCGTATCTTCAAAAGAACTTGATGAATCCTTTTGAAGTTCAAAAGAGAAAATATTTGCCAAGTTTCCAAAAGCTTTTGCGCGTAAATTGTGGCACGTAGGAGGTATAATCGAACATCGAATTCGATCAAGATTAAGTAATAGAACAAACGAGGTGATAGAATTACTAAGGAGAATCTTTTATTTTCTTTTAATACTTTAGGAAACAAAAGTATGTTAAGAAAAGCTAGCTTTTAAAATGTATACGTTAAAACTAGTTCCTTTATTCCATGCGTACAGACAATTCAATGTTAGTCAGTCGTATTCGTAAACTAAACCTCATAAATATCTGCGTCGCTCCGTTTGTCGACATTTTATCTGATTTCATCCGATAAGTTAACTAAATGGAAGCGCCTTGTCTCCAAAACCAGCAAACTTGTTATAGCGACCCCGTAATTCGCAAAATCAACCAAACAATCTGTTAAGCCTCTGCCAAAGCACTACCGTTCGGAATGCCGGCTGCCGTAAATCGGCCTCTGACGGCAATAGAACTCGGCTGCCGTTTTATTGACGTTCCGATTCGCTGAGACCGAGATTAACAGACCCCATGACTTTGGACCAAGAAATAAAGAAGACAATGCCACTGAAAAGAAGTCCTATGTATAAAACAATTTTCAAGAATTTTTGAACACTTAGTACTATATCACTTGTCCAAAATGTTCCAAAACTGATACAAATCCACTCGACAAAGAAGAAGAAAAATGCTGTTTTTACTTAATTTAAATAAACTGCCATTTTGTTTGCATGTGAAAACTGTAGTAGGAACTATGTAACTTAAGGTACTGGGGCTTGAAGGGAGGGAAAGAAAGAATAGTTCAAAGGACAAAGATAATAATTTGTAAAATAATAAATATAGCTGCTTTTGACGGCATTAAAATTTATTTAAAAGATACATGTCTTAATTTTTAAAATGGTAGCGCAAGGATGTAAAACTTCGAAACAGAAATTGTTTGTTTGCTGCGATCCGTCTTCCTTTACTCCTTGGCTTGAGCCGATGACGTAGTGGATTCCGTTACCTCCATTTTGGCCATTGTGGTGTTTATTGGCAAATTATTTGGGGCGTGAAAAAGGTCATAACAACATCGTAATACCGCGGAGGGCATAGGAGAAGCAAATATGTTTGTGTTATTAGTTCAACTTCTCTTGGCATTTTTGACTGAGACGAAAATAAATTTGAGTTTTGTTTCCTAGGTATTAATAACAAAGTTTTGCCTTACTTTATATTATTTACTATAAAGGCAGTCAATCGTAGTTTCTGTTAGTTTCGTTAACCGTCAGACAGAAATGTAAGGGTTAGGTAGAAATATATTTTTCGACAAGTAGCTATGAGTATTGGTGTCAAACAACTTGACAAACGCCACCGTTACGCACCATCGTAGCCGTATTTGTATGGGGATAAGATTGGAGTTCGCAATATTCTTTCTTCTGGCAGAAGCATGCGTTACGTTGCGTTAAAAAAAATTAATAACGGACGACGAGTGAGTGAACCGCCATACACTTGCATAATTTGGCTGTCAATGGATGAGCCGCGGTAGCCCAGATGAAAGAGGCGTCGCTATTAGTAATACTGAAGGTGCAGGTTCAAATCCTGCCCGTGGTAGAAAATTTTGTAAGCTATTTAAAATCATAATATACTTCAAAATTCCCCAGTTCAAAATTTGATCTTTGCGCGGGCGGGTGTGATTCGACATTGTTCAAGAACCCTTTCTATAACCCCCTTGTTACAAATCGGGGTTACAACATATAGACAAAAGCATTAATTCCCTGTCCCAGATGACCCTACCTTTTCCATTTAAATATAGCTTTGGAAGCAATAACATAAAACGTTCCCTCCGGAAAATAAATAACAGGCATTTACTCCCCGGCATACATTAATTTGGAATCGTGTTAATCGCCAATGATATCTGATTTCGGGTTTCATGTAGAAGATCGTACCAAAGGATTTATAGTTTGTTTGGTATGAAATGAACTGTATTTATGTTACGAGGTAGGACTAGGGTATTAGGGTGAGGTAATTTATAGTTAACCTTCTAAAGCTGAGCCGAAAATAACTCTTAGATAATCCTGATAGTAGCTGTGTTGACAAGCTAACCAGCATCTTAATAAAATTAAACCCAAGAAAAATTATTTCCAGAGCAAACTGAAATATCAAATAAAGATTTTAACGTTCAAACCATAAAATGAATCAAGATACCTTGCTCGTCAATGGCGTAGTGCATAGTACTACTGCTACGCTGAGGTTCGTGGGTTCGATCCCTTCAAGACACAAATATTTGTTAAGTCAATTTTGAGACATTTGTGTTCTGTGTTGCTGTTTTTTATGTATACTTATGTATTTATTTACAAATAAAACAAGTATATTTAAGTACTAATATATTATCAGCTATCTAATCCCCATGGTACAAAATTTACTTAGTTTGGGGCCACATGACGCTACGTGAATTGTCCAGGATATTTATTATTATTATTTACGTGGCCATAGCTAAGTTGGCAAAATGAGTTCTATTTTCCTGATAGTCTCTTTTCATATAAAGATGACAAAGTATGATCACCACCGACTCACGAAACGGAAAATAAGCTAATAAACAGTTTATCACCGCATTTACGGCAGTAGGTGTAAACTTTGTCACTAAAGACTAAATAACTGCAGCTGTAAGTACGTGTCACAATGTAGTGTCTCGCACTTAGCCATTTCCTTTTGTGTGATATTACGTAACAAGGAGAGCTTTCGTTTCTAAAGTGCAAACGCTTTAAAACAGAAAACAGGCTTGGATCCAAAGTGACAGGAGAACGTGTGTGTGCTTACATTGTCTTACAATTTCAGTGAGACGAGTAAACTAACACTTCTTATTCTTTACTTTCATATTTTATGTTACAATATTGTGGTAAAACTTCTAGTTACTTGATTTTTCGTTTCTCTGGCTGAAACGAAGAGTAAACAGTGCCGTGATTGCCGTGTGGCTTAGAATAGCATCACCCCATTTCTTTCGTCGAGGGTGTGTATTGAAACTTTAGGCGATGGGCTGATAACCTGTCACTCTGGCAATACACAATTTTCCGAATGACCCTCAAATATTTGTCAGACGTGGCGTAAATGCCCGTTTTAAGCGGCCGTTTACGCTCTGACTACCCCGCAAGGGATTTTAGACATGATTTGAGTATGTATGTGAGAAGAGAAAACGATCGTGTTATTTTCAATATTAGAGATCAGTCTTTTCTCGTTTTTCTACTTTGTTTACTTTTAGTCTTAAGTTTTCTGTATTGTTTTGTTTTTTTTTGTGAATGTCATAAGCAAAAAAGTGTTCATTTATCTATGTATCGACTAGCTTAGCACATAATTATGTAGGCTGCGCTTGGGCTTAGTTATTAGTTGAATTTAATTCGTGGCAACCATCCATAGAAATCTCATCAGTTGGCCTTGGGCGGCCGTACTATCTCATACATGCGAATCAGTTGCATTGATGGAATACCTCTCCCGGTTCAGAACTCATATTGCATACTGTCCGTCCTAGAATAGGGATGCCACATGTCATTGCATATCCGAAGCAGCACAGTTTAAGCCATGCAGATGACAAGGATGAATAGCTGTTGTGATGAACTGAGCCTAGTACTGTATTTGAAACGTAGGACGATGTAGGGTACAAATGTGTGTATAAGGTAACTAAAACAGTGTTCTTTTTTTGACTTGCAAAATTTACAAACAAAATATACCTAACACTTGAAGTGTTTTAAAATTAAGGCGAACGACTGGACCTTTTGATGCTGAATTATTTAGAATAGCACCTATCTTTCTCATCTTTTTGCTATCGCGATCGCGAAAAGACGATTGAAGATTTGTGACGATATTTTTTATAAATGAAAATAAGAAATTGATGAAATGTCCGCGCCCGCCGGGACACACGTTGAACGCCACGCGGCCCACCATGTGGGCCAACCAAGGACCACGCATTGAGGCCAACAGAAAATCCTAATTATCTTGATTTTAGTCGATTTTGTTTAATTGCGTAGATCGATTGCAAATACTTCGAAACACATTGTGCATTAAATACTTAGCTGTTATTCTACCAAAAAGTGAGTAAATTTACAAATGGCACACTAGTGTCCCCCGTGGCCCTAGCGGAGGGAAATCACAAAATCCTTCCGCGGGGGCCGCGGGGTCAAGATGCGACCCACCCCGCACGCCTCCCCCGTGGTCACGCACGGGTGACTAAGGTGTTAGACGTCATTATTTAGGATAGAAATTATTTTTGTTCTACCGCCATCTATTTCTTAATTGCCTAGCGTAACCTAGTTTGTCGGAGAACTCAAAAACTTGCAAGTAAACAGCAACGAAGTAATGGTTAGTTTTGACGTCCAATCGCTTTTCACTGCCATTCCAGTCAAGGATTGTATCGAAATAGTTAAACGAAAACTCCGGGAAAATAACATAGCAATAGAATATGCAGAACTTTTAGAATGGTGCCTAACATCTGGTTACCTATTGTGGAATGATGAGTTCTACATACAAGTCGATGGCGTGGCTATGGGCTCTCCAGTATCCCCCTTGATGGCTGACATCTTTATGGAGGACTTTGAGGATCGAGCCCTAAGGCAAGCTCCGGCTGTGCCGAAGATGTATAAGAGTACAACGTAGAGGACACCTTCACCATCCTTCCACAAGACCAAGTTACTGCTTTTCTAAATCATTTTAATTCAATTCGTCCCAATATTAAAACAATGGAATCAGAGCAAAATAATAAATTTGCATTTTTAGATATTCTTATAATAAAAAACACAAATCAGTCATTCCGTTTATAGAAAGCCAACCTACACAGATAGGTACCTAAATGGTAACTCTCACCATCATCCGAGCCAATTAGCTGCCGTTGGTACCTCTTTGTTTCAGAGAGCACGCGTTATCTGTGACCCCCAACACCTAGACGGTGAGCTCAAGCATGTGAGACGAGTACTCCATGAAAATAACCTGAAGCCACCCCGTCAATGTCACAGAAACCGGGCCAAACCATCCACAGTCGAACAACAACCAGCATACTTACCATACTTGAAGGGAGTAACTGATAAGATCGGTAGAATTCTGAAGCGAGCTTTAATCAAGACCATTTTCAAGCCGCCGAGGAAGATCAGCCAGTACATCAGATCAGTCAAATGCAACATCCCTCTCCAAGACCCTGGTGTTTATAAACTTGACTGTGACTGTGGACTCTCATACATAGGAGAAACAAAGAGAAATGTATCTACACGTCTAAAAGAAAATATTGCTGATGTAAAAAACCGTCGTGACAGACAGTCTGCAGTGTGTGAACATATCATGGATAACCCCACCCATTATGTCAGATTCGATAAGGCAGCAATACTAGCGAGAGAGAAGAGATTCATTCCTAGGAAGTACAGGAAGCCATAGAAATTCAAAAACTTCCGAATTTCAACAGAAATACTGGATGGGGAATCTCATCAACGTGGACTCCGCTGATTACACAGCAGAAGAACCAGATCCAACATACTGTAAGACCTACTACACGAGATACGGTTTCAGCATTTTGTGTGGAACCCGGACGTTACGCTGGGAAATTAAGAAATAGATGGCGGCGGTAAAACAAAAATAATTTATATTCTAAATAATGACGTCTAACACCATAGTCATCCGTGACCACGGGCTCTGTAAAGAGCTCAAAAAACACAACTTTTTGGACGTAGTCCAAAACACGTAGTTTTTCTTATAGTTTGTATGGAGCACACTGAAGCGACCCTAACGATTGGTAAAATTTGCAAATATTTTTTAAGTCTTTTTCGATAGACGAGAACCAAGCTGACCGGGCTGTTCTACAGGGCCATGCGGCACACTGTTTTAACCATTTAGTTTGATACCGATGTCCTATGGCCTATAAAGTGCGTTTGAACAGAAGCCTACCGCTGGGTCACACGGTGAGTCTCGTGGCCTGAATGGTACAGCATGGTCGGGGTCACATGTGAGCCTCGTGGCCTGTATGGAAACACCATGATTTTTGCGTGGCGTTCAACGTGTTAAACCCGGGACCGTGGAGTACCGTTTCACTGTTCTCCACGCTCTCTGCTTTTCTCCCTCTCTCTTCACTGGTACTCCACGGTCCCGGGTTCAAGTCCCCGCGGGCGCTGACATTTTTTTTCAATTTCTTATTTTCGTTTATGAAAGTATTATAGCACTGTAAGTGCAAAATAAAACCATGATATTTTTTATATTTTGATAATTTCGTTTAACGTATGGCTCATATATTTTAGCCATTGTTATGTCCTCGACAATTGACCGTCATTCTTTTGCCACTGTGATTTTCAATACTTCAAACTGTTAGCGGAATACAAAACGGCCAAAATCATCCAACTGAGACACTTTTCAAATAGCAGAATAAGGCCCCAGATCGTTTCGTTAAGATGTAGGTATTGCAACATAGGTGAAGAAATGTTTTTTTTTATAATTTGTCTTTTTAAACTTAGTTGTAATGCATTTGCATATGGCAAGGAAATATATAACGCTCTTATCGTCCTAGACTAGGCTGTAAGCCAACCCTGAAATGTGGATAGTTGTTCACTTGAATGTTTGGACTTTATACTATCAACATGTTTGCGTGCCGCGGACAAATTTTACGTTTCGTTTCCGTTTACGTTACCAGGTACGTTTAGTTTATGGTAACACGTAACTTTACTTTAGCACAGAGTTACGACTACACGTACAACTTTTACTGAAATTGTTTTCGACATTCACGCTCGTGTTGAAGGTATTTACCACAATTTTTAGTGGCTAGTTTGAGGTTGTTTTTGTACCCAAATGTGCGGTACGAGTTTTTGTGAATTCGGTCAGTTTTATGCCATAGCAGCGACAGTAAAATTTTAATTTTCACCAATAACAGCCAGTGATGAATACTGAGGCAACTCATTGTATTCTACGCAACTAGAAACGCAAATAAAAAGATACAAGTTCATAAAAGATTGACTGAATTCTTGATGTTCATAACAAATTTTTATTAACGTTATTTTTAAGTAGAACAGAGAAAAAGAGCTAGCACATAATATTTATTAATACAACAACTACAGAAAATCTTTTGCAAGTATATTTAAATAGTTCGAATTCGGACCATTCAAAGGCGGCAATTAAATGGACCGATGACTTAAAAAAGGCGGCTGGTAGCGACTGGATGGCAAAACACGAGAGATCGTGCCCTATGGCGTACCCTGAGGGAAACCTACATTCAGCAGTGGACTGCAATAGGCTGAAGTATGTAAGGGCGACAGGCTGACAACCTGTCACTATAGTTATACACGATTCTTCTAACACGGCCCTCAATTATTTATCACGTGGCGACCGTATTTTCGGCCGTTAAAGCTCTGCCTACCTCACAAGGGATGAAGTCGTGACATGTAGAATTTGAACTGAAATGTAACAAATAGAATTGTGCAACTCTGTTGACTTGATAGATGAATTCTGCCGTTCAGCTGTAAACTTTAAGAGATTCTAAAATTTTTGGCACTGCAAGAGCTTCGATTTTATTTTTACGTTGCACAACTCAAACTTTCACTTTAATTCGGTTTACTGACCACTAAAATATTTAGAACCTCAATAACAAAAATTCAGAACTGAAAACTTGACATAAAAAACATGAATTTAAAATTAGTAATAAAATTTAGATTTATTAAACACGAAAGTATTTTGAATAGCCAAAAGCTTTTAACCTTAACAACTTATTTGAAGATATACAAGTTTTGCCTAAAAAAACAACATAAACATAAAAACATTTAATATTAATTCAAACTTTTTGTAAACATTTGCTAAATTAATTAACTATCCACTTAGAACGCAAGCTTCTGGAATACTTGTATTAAATTCCAAACAATATGAAATTTTAGAAAGCTGTAATATTTATTACGCTAACTGCTAGCTAGTTACCGCATATTAATTGCAGGTTTGTGTTACAAATTTGCATTTGAACGAGCAAATTATTACAAACTTACCATCTAAATTCTGTTTTGTTATTTTTGTAGTGTTTTTAAGTTTGAAATTTAATGACTAATAAATTGAAAAGAAACATAGACTAAAACCAAAAGAGTGCTTTATAGATTTTTGGTTAGATTTAAGAAACATTTGCAGCCTAGGTCAAGCTTTTACGAAGCGTAAAACTCGTCAGTCGCATAGTAGAGTTTTGTGTTTCGAAGGTAACAAAAAATTACAAACGATTCTGTGCCATTTTTAGTCTGAATTTTTGCTCTACGCAAGCATTTACAATCTGACGAAACGAAACATAACCGTTGTGAAACATAACGAAAGACCTTTTGCGAACCTTTTGCATCAAAAAGCCCGCTGACAATATGGAAATGAAGCTCCAAAGAATATTAACTTGTTACACAAAAAACACGACATGACATTGGCTTTAACTTCTATCTTTTACGGCTCACACATCTACGTTGCTGTTTTATTATTGTATGTAGGCATTGTATTATATATGCCGCTGGGATAAAGATATTCATGTATTCCTTTGTCTATGTGCGGCTGTGGTATGATATCGCATCTATATGAGTGTTGTATATGGGTGAGCGTTGGGATAGTGCAAGTGATTTATACCTTTCAACCATCTGTCCAAACCCTTTTTCTTGAAATATGATGCTTTCTTCATCCGTTCTAGTTTTTGGTGCTATTTTCTTGATGCCCTGTTATTAGATTTCAAGAAAAGCTTTCTTTTTACCCTACTGCCTTGGAAGAAGCTTTGTCTTATTGCGTAAAAATATTTTATTTGCTAAGCTTTTAGTAATTGGGTGAACCACAAGCTCAAAAAAGCAAAAAATAAGAAAAATTATATGTAAAATTAGTAATTGTAACCACTTATGACTTTATTCAGAAGGCCCTAACTTAGAGGATAATATGACATTCAATAACATACAATGTATATATTTTGTACCATTAATACATACCTACGCATTAATAAATATATCATGCTTATAACCCTTGCAGAGTAGGCAGAGCGTGAACGGCCGTAAAAACGGGCATTTAAGCCACGACTGGCAAACATTTGAGGGTCATTCAGATAATTGTGTATCACCGTAGTGAAAGGTTGTCAGCCCATCGTCTAAAATTGCCATCTCGAGTCCCTTAATCGCCTAATACGATACCCACGGAAAAGAAATGTGGTGATGCTTCCCGACGCATTATGTCCTAAATCCTAAAATATTCCTAAACTCTCAATGACCTAAACTCATTATGACCTAAACGCATAATGTCCTAAACGTTTCATGTCCTAATTGCTTAATGTCCTAAACATTTAATGTCCTAAACGCTTAATGCCCTAAACGCGTAATGTCCTAAACTAAACACAACGTCCTAAATGCCTAATGTCCTCAAAATCTTCTATTCCCAGTAGTTCAATTGATTGTTCTACATGGAATTTTTAGTTGCCACAAATCAATTAGCTTTTTGATTGAACTATCGAAAGCAAAATATGCAAAAGGAAAAGAAATGTCACTTTAGCTATTTAAATGCCACATTAGGAACCTAAATGTCACTTTAGCATCTAAATGTCACTTTAAGAAAGTAAATGTAATTCTAGGAAACAAAATATCACTTTAGGATCCAAAATTTTACTTTAGCAATCTAAATGTCTAAGCCGGTATCACACGGCAAAATACATGGGTTTAAAAATATATTTGTTATTCAAATTTAAACTTTACTAGTCAACTACTGGAAAAATATGTGTGTATTTCTTGTTTCTATTCTAATGAATAAAACCTATACAACGCAGTGACAGTGGAAACGTTGCGTAGCAACAGCACCACTCGACAAAATGAGTATTCTGGTGTAAAATCACGCGTCAGTGAACCAGATGGATGGTGGATCCAATCAAACGTACAGATTAGACAGATTGTAACTGAAAACCGAGCGAATATCAATGAGGTGTGTGTTGTATGCTCAAATGTGTAACACTCGTGCCTGGTGGTGAAGATTTTATAGACATAGGAATGTATAGAATTAGAAAGATACAAATTAAAATTCCCTTCCGTATATTTCTTGGATTTTCGGAATATACCCGTTTACGGAAATACCCCGATGCACCATACATTAAACATTCCATTTCTACAAATGATGTTGTTTTCATTATGCTGATTGTGACGTTTCCAACAGACAGAGTTATTCCGCGCGATTAGTATGTAGATGAAGAGTTAACTCAGCTGCATATCGGTGTGTGTTCAAGCCAATTCCAGCGGATTTAAGGGCGGGGCACACCGGCTCCGTATCCGTTCCGTATCCAGCTCTCGTCCGTAGTTACGCACGAACTTATGACGTTGTAATGTATGGGACTGTATTAGATACGGCACACCGTTTGCGTGCAGCACGGAACGGATACGCAACGCAAGCGGTGTGCCGTATCTCATACAGTCCCATATATTACAACGTCATAAGTTCGTGCGTAACTACGGACGAGAGCTGGATACGGAACGGATACGGAGCCGGTGTGCCCCGCTCTTTAGCCGAAACGCTGTGTTACGAGGAATATCTTAATATTACGTATTTCTCGGAACACAACGTTTCGGCAAAAAGGTATTCGATTATGATAATTTTGAACAAATAATTCACATTGTATAAACACTGTGGATCTCGGAAACGGCTTCATCGATTTTAATCAAATTTTGTACCTGTATAACGGGATTCAGGGGCGATAAATCGATCTAGGTTGGGTTAAATATGTCAAAAACGCGTTGTACAAAATCGAACAAGTACTATTTATACAGGGTGTAAGGGACAGCCCTCTGAATACTGAAAAAGTGCATTTAGACGATAAAGCTGAACAACTTCCCATATAAAATTAATCAGGAAACGTATTTTTTTATAATCTCACCTCCAATAATGAATGCAGTCAACTAATTGTGATTTGAATACCCAATGTCAAAACACTTCCCGTGTTGCGTATACAATTTTTGAAGACTTGCAAAATTTAGAAAGCTAGCCCAGATTAAAGAGGCGTCGTCACTAGTAGTGACGAAAGTCGCAGGTTCAAATCCTGCCCGCACTTCAAAATTTTGCAAGTTTTACAAAAATGATTGTGATTTTTTATGGCAAGTTGTTGTTTTTGTCGTTTCCTGACATATGTTTGTAGGGGAATGTTGTTTAGTTTCATGTTCTTAATGCACCTTATCATATTCAGAAGGCTGTGTCTTGCACCCCGTATATACCTATTGGCTTTGAATGAAATAGTAAGAATATCGTGTGCTTTAGGTATCTTTATTAGAGTAATGTAGTGGTATAGAAAAAAGTAACCCGCCTGAGCCGGTTTTTTATTAGGACAATACAAAATTGCTATAAACAGAAGCAAATTGTGGTTTACTTATTATTATTTTTACAATGACTGATCATGACGTCAATACATCATAATACTACCCTACATTAAATAAAGTTAATTTCATTTAACAAACGACACCTGACGGCTTTCCTTACCTTTTTCCTACTAAATCTTGGTTAACTTTTAGGTCCACGTTTACGCGGCTTTTATTACTCAACAAAAATCGTACAAAATACTAACACATAGAAAAATCCTTGATTGTATATGAGCGTATAATTTTTTTTTGTTGCAACATAGTTTTTTAAAAGTGAACAATTACTTGACAGGTACTAATAAGTCCTTAATAATCTTCAAAATACTCTTAGTAAAAGAAAAAAATATATTTTTACGTTTAATGCTCGTATGTATTTTATTGAATTAGAAATTAGTTTGAGTAATCATTTTTAAGTGAGTAAACTAAAATAAACTTAAGCTTCGGTAGGTAGGTACTTCAGAACACAAAAGCATTTAAATAAGGTGTTTTCGCGGAGGAGGCCTTAGCGGTGGGATATAGTAGGCTAGTTATAATAATAATAATAATAAGGTTTCTACCCCAAAAGAATTCAAAAAGAAATATAATCCATGTAGTACTCGAATAGCATGCGTAGCACAAATTAGTGTGCTTCGTAGTAATTTAGGAGCACGTAGCTACGAGGTGTAGCGGTTTGCTACGACGGCTAATGGTCGGTAGCTAAAAGGTTGAACCATAGTTTAACCACGTACTGAAAAGTTAATACTAGCTTAACAATGTTGCGGGAAGCAATTTAGTTTAGGGTTTGAAATATGGAAAGTCGTACATAGGCAATCTCTATAGTTAACAGCGTATTTCCTGTGATTGGTAAAATAAATATTTCAACAGATTTGAATTCTAACACAGTAATCAGACTGGGTTAGATTCTTCTTTTGATTAACACCATTAATCAAAAGAAGAATCTAACACACTATTTGAAATAAAAGGCATAATCAAAATTGGCAGGAAATTGATCAATCACCAAATAACCTTCTATAAAAAAAAATCTTCATTCTGAAAAAAAAATAACCTACTATCTTGACCTAATTCAAATAACTTCCTACTCTATCGCCCAATACATGATATCCTGTAGTTTAACTGCAGCCATAAAAGTTTACGAAGTCATAAAGATCTCGGTCACCAAATGAACGGTTCTTGTTATCAGCTTCCGTTTCCGCCTTATCGAGTTCCGTAGTACGCAAAACGTGTCGGCCAGGTTTTCCTTCCGATAGCATCTGCCTCTGTTGATTGGTGGTGTTAGCTTTGGGCTCTCAGTTGGGAAAAATCTATGAGCTATGTCAGGTCTAAAAATAACTGCAAATATTTGAAGGGTATCGGAGGCCAAGACTACTTGGGTCGTCGTCGTCGTAAGGAGTAAAATAAGAGCTGTTACATTCTATTAAATAAGTACCTGCTTGGACAAGGTATAAATTGACGCAAAACGTGCCGTAGTCGTGGTTTCCCTTTCTGATTATGTAGTCACTAAAATTTAAGATGTCACTGCCTACCTCGTTAATTTTGAGACGTGACCTTACTTTCCAATAAATTTTCAACAATTCATTTTAGGGTTCCCTGCGATTATTTACGCTAAGATATTACTCAGTGGTAAGCAGAATGTTCAAAAATATTCAACATGTGTGGGACAGCGGTAATGTGGTTGCCAGCGGCACAAATGTTCCAGGTTTGGTTCCCGGCCGGGGCAGATACTTGTTATTTGTTTGATATATGTCCATGGCATCTTGATTCAGGGCATCCTAATGGATGCTATGAGTATGTTCATGTGTGTGTACATGTAAACTCAATATATTTAATTAACAGTGAATTTGGTTTATTGATTTTGGTGGTTTCCCACGTGAAGTGGTTTGCCAGACGCAACCGTAAACAAACCGCAGCCCTGTTTATGTAGGTATAAAATTGGAATTCGCAATTTCCTTTCGTCTGACAGACGCATGCGTTACGGTGCATTTTAAAATATGCAGCGATGGACGACAAGTGGCAGAACTGCCTTTGTGTCGAAAAGTTCTGCAGCGAATCGTAGAATTTTAATTAATATTAATGGTTTTTGTCAAGGAATATACGATGTTCATAATTTTTCGTTTGGTACCACTTTACTGTATTGGAAAACTTTTCCAAACAAAGATTCTGAAGAGCGAAGAAAACATTAAGTTGAATGGTTTGGTGCTTTTATTCAACTGAAAAGTTGAAATATTTGGGTAACATACACAATAACTCATAGCCTTGTCGAATAATATAATTTGTGTATCGTAGAACAATTTTCAACTTAAACTGGCGCAGGACGACCGATGTGCTGCAGAGGTAGTGATTGCCTGCGACGCAAAGGTTTCAGGTTTGATTTTTTAAAGACAGATACTTCTATCTGCTTCGGAAGGCACTTTAAGCCATCAGTCTCGATTGCTGGCTTTGATTACTTAGGCGGTGGTCGTTACACAACTATTTCAGAGATCTACTATTAGAAGTAGGCGGTTAAAAGACTTCAGTGGTCATTGGGTCGTTGGACAACTCGGTATCCCGTACAAAAATAATTCACACTTTTATGTTAAAATTCTACAGAACCCAAACACAGACATTTTTTCGTAGCAAAATTACCAATGCAGAGGCATGACAAGAGGTTATAAAATTTCGTTTAACAAACATAAACCGGTCGTGAAGTATTATCAGAAGATTGGTGTGTGCTTTTGACGAGCCAATTAAGAAACCGTTTCCATGTAAACTGTGCTCCTAGGTATTAATGTAATACTTTTCAGGATTATTTTATAATTCTTTGCACAAAAATGAAAACGGGTGGACTTCACGCCAAAACCTACCGCAGGGCATATTGAAAAGGTCAAGGCAGGATTATAAAAACTTTAGAGGGATCAAAATTTATTAATAATTTACTTGCGATCAGTGCCCACATGATTACATACATATATACATCAGCTGATAATGATAATGTAAAAGAAAATGGGTAGAGGGGGCGTAGTTGAAATGAAATGAAATGAAATAAGTTTATTGCATTGAATAGGGTTAAAATCTAGGTGTAAAAATCAATAATGTCCGCACTATTCAGCCAATTTAAATTAGCATGCAAGTCTTGTTTTTGAATTTAAATACAATTAGAATACATTAATTAATTACGTGTCATTAAATATAGTTATTTATTCCAAATAATAATAATAAAAAAGTATTTTGACATAAAGTTAAATTTTAAAATTATTGCTATAGTCATAAATAAAGTAGGTACCTAAGTCATATCATAACAGGAATTCTTTTAGGCTATAAAAGTTTTTCTCCATAAGCCAAATATACAGTTTTTTGCAGAAAACTTTTTGAGGTAACATTTTTAATTTAGTAGGCAATTTATTATATACTTTCACACACATTGCATAGCTACTATTAAGATACAACGTTGTTTTAGGACAATGGTTATAATAATTACACTTAAGTTATGGGAACAGTGAAGAAGGAGCAGTTGGGGAAAGCAGCGAAGGAAGAAGGTAGAAAGCAGATGAGACAGCATTCTATGGCAAGGCAGATACAGTTGGGGGAAGAACCTAGCTAGTTTAACTAGTAGTGAAAATTTTTACCACAAGTAAACGTGTATAAGCAGATAGCAGGTGAAAACGTTGACCAGGTTATTAACATATCTTCAATATTATAACACAATAGTTTGACCGAAAATATTAACTGACTACACGGTCAGAGAGACAAATCAAATCGACAATTCAGCTTAATATATCTGTGGGTGTAGGTATCAGCAAACCTACCTGAGTGATTAATTACTTGCTCTACTTAGGTAGGTAGTTACCAAGGTTCCGGCTCATTTCTAGATACGACAAGAGTGTGAGAGTCCAACTTTCAACATAAAGTATACACTCTGATAAAATCGCAGCCTCTGTTCGTATGGCTTGGCTGTAGACCAAAACAACAATAATATGAGATGTTAATCTAATATTATGTAAGTAACAAACTTGGCTTCGAAGATATGGAATATATAAATTACTTACTGTCTTAAGTGAATTAATGGATACGATAAGTATACAAAGTTAGTAAGGGAAACGTGTTATTATTTTTGTACTTCAATTAGTAGGCGAAAAAGGTTAAGAGTATCTATTGTATATGTCGCAGGGATATGATAAAATTGGGGACTTGGTCAAATGTCTAAGTATTTTGATCAAATCCCAAAGCAAAATTTAGTGAATTGATCAAATCCCTATATGATCTCAGTGAAATGACGACAATACATGTCAGTTCTTGTTTTTTACCTCACCCCTTTCTACACCCCACTGTACCACCGGAAATACGTGCGACGTTTGCGGAAACGCAGTACATGTAATATGTGGCAAAACAACCGGTGAAGAGGGATATGGATCAAAAGTTTTATGCGATTTATGCCAAAAAGAAGAATTTATTAAAAACGAAAGAGCGCAAGCCTCACAAAATTAAAAAAGATCTGCTGAAAAGATGAAAAAAACTTGTTCGAAGAAATTCAAAGATATTTTAGTTGAATCTACCGTTTTAATTGATGTGCACAAGGTGGACAGAAGTCCACTTGATTCTAAAAATTTACAGGAATCTTATTAGATACGAAAAACAACGTATTTTAGCTTTTCAACTGGAATAGTAAAAGAATGGCTTCCTAGGAATTCTATGCAAATTTCTACAACTGCATTTCTGATCCAGTTCCACCTATTGAGCTAAGTTTACGTGAGATAGCAGGAAAATTTTCTTTATTTAGAGGTCAAGGGTACAAGAAGTGTTCTTGCGAAAAATCTAAAATACGATGCAAAACAAACAGATGTGCTTGCTAGAAAAATAACGTTCTGTGCAACTCCAGATGCCGTAAATCCGCAACATGCTTTAATAAATAAAAATTCTATGATTTTTTTTGCTGATATTGACTTGTGAAACATAATTTTCCTTTTTCTTTGTTTGATTCGCTAAATGTTACGATTATTAGTGATTTTTGTCTTGTCTTATAATTGTTCTTTGTAGTCTTGCTTTACCAATTAAAATTCTGATATAACACACAAACATAGTTCTTGTCATATAGATCAATGACAAAGTAAACATACGTATACAGGGTGTAAGGGGCGGTGTAACGCAGACTTTGCAGGCATGACCATACTATGAAACTGTACACATCAGAGTTTACCAAAATAGCTTCCATAGAAAAAGTTGTTAAGTTTAATAATCTGATCACGATTACAAAATCACGCCTCTTTTCGGAGAGTGAGAAATAATATGTGAAAGAGCAAGGAACGTACTGAGTAGAAGGAAGGTGCCTTTGGGACAACATTAAATGCTGTAAATATTACACACCAAACACAATATATAATACAACAAACTTCGCAGTTAAAATGTACCTGTCGCAGTATTATGGCAAAATTTGGATTTTGACCGAAATCCTAGGATTTCGGACCAAAGCCGGATTATGGCAAAATTGTAGACTACATTCGACCATCGTCCTAAATAGATCTAGGATTTCGGTCAAAATCCTAGGATATTGTCCGAAATCCTAGATCTGCTTAGTATTATGGCATTAATCGCGGTTCGGGGGAATCTATGACACAACGCTAACAAAATAACAACGCTAAATTTGTTATTTTTTTGTTTATAATAAATTATTCCATGGTTATATTCCTTTCAAAAAATACTGATTTATTTTTAAAAAAGAAAAGTTTTTAATTCTATCATTCATAATCTTCATTTAGATACTAGGTGATGCACATGATAACAGGAGGTTCTGTTTACCTTGTTATATTTTGCTAAAGACTAGACACCCAAATGTTTATTTTATTATCTTAACAATCACTCATCTAATAATATTATAAACAGTTACTTAAGTGATTATTTCAAAAACGGCTGTGTGAAAAAAAAAGTGGCTGTGTGATGCCGGCTTAGAATAGCATCACCCCATTTCTTTCCCGTGAGTGTCGTAAGAGGCGACCAAGGGACTCGAGGGTGTGTATTGCAATTTTAGGCGATGGGCTGACATCCTGTCACTATAGCGATACACATTTTTACGAATGACCCTCAAATGTTTGTCCTCAAAAACTTGAAAAATCTTTGATGAATGAAACGATAACCAAAAGTTTATGTTAAAGTGTTGTTGATGTTTGTTTTATATTAATCATAGTTAGCAGTTTCTTTAGTTTTTATTTTTCTCTCCAGGAGCATAATAAGAATACAAATTAAAGTAAAGACAAATAGAAATGTATGGCGATAGTCAATATTCCGTGTAATGACGGCTTAAAATTGCATCACCCCATTTCTTTCCCGCGGGTACGACACCCAGAAGCAACTAACGGATGGAAGTTTTCATGTGTATTACCATTTAATTTTACCATAGTCATTCACCCTAACTAACATTCACTCTAAAATGGCCCTCAAAATTGTTTACGGCCATTAAAACTCTGCATACTCCACAAGTATATATGTATGTATGTGTATAGTCACTACTTAATAAATTCCATAAGCCTTCGTTTTCCCATATTACTACGTTGATCCAGGATTTCGGTCAAAATCATAGGATTATGGCCGAAATCCTGGATTTACTTAGGACGATGGTCGAATGAAGTCTACAATTTTACCATAATCCGGCTTTTGGCCAAAATCGTAGGATTTCGGCCGAAATCCTAATTCTGCCATAATACTGCGACATACCTACTTACAGTATATTTATCAAATCACGCCTATAATCCCTTCCGGAGTAGGCAGAGCGTAAACGGCCGCAAAAAAGGACACTTACGCCACATCTGACAAAAAATTGAGGGTCATTCGAAAACTTGTGTTTCGCCTTAGTGATAGGTTGTCAACCTATTGCCTAAAATTGCAATTCACACCCTTTAGTCCCTTAGTCACCTCTTACGACTCCCACGGGAAAGAAGTGGGGTGATGCTATTCTAAGCCGGCATCATATTTCCCAAAGCAAATAATGCAATATAGGGAATCATGTTGGCATACTCAAGCAAATAATATTAGATTAAACATAAGCCGGAAATAACTTTTACGAGCAAATGACGACACAAGTTTGCTTAGAATTTGTTTGTATTGCCAGCTATGATATTCAGCCTTGGAGTTTATTTACAACAGTCTGTTTAATCCACTGTGATATATAATCCTAAATGCGAAAAACTGATTCTCTCTGTATGTTGCTGGTGGATTTGATTCGAAATGCTCTTCACATATTGCTAAGTTATATAAAATTCGTCACATGAAATTGTAGAATGCAAGAGGTACTCGCATCCACGTTTTTAGATGTTTTAGTCGTACATTATCTTATTCATCTGTGTTTTAGTCCTAACGCTTATTATAAATGACATTTTGGCGAAACGCGAAATTGGAAAACTGCTTTTTAGGTACTCAGCGACTAAAGGTTTAATTAGGCAAATAGCACACTGTGACGGACTGAAAAATGCGTCTGTCAACACGTTGGTCAAAACGCAGCGTTACAGTGTTCCTTGTGGCATGGTATCCGTTCAAGGTACCTATGAGAATTCGAAATCATGTTTTGCCTGACAGACGGATGCGTCAAAAATGCGCCCTTAAGTCTGGCATAGTGGGAGAATCGCTTAACTGAAACTAAGAGCTAAATATTTCACAAAATATTTAAGATCAAAATTTGTTGTTTATTCTACGAATAAAATGCGTTGTTGCTTTGCAAATCAGAAATTCAATAGGTAAAGTCACAAAATCAATTATTTTGAATTATTACGTCAAAGTTACAGAGAAAACTCTCGACAAATCGCCAAATAAATACTGCCTGAAAATATCCACAATTCTTTTCACGCTTGGTCTGTGAACTCTGAAGCGAATCCAGTGAAACCGTCTAGGAGGTACTATATCGATAGACTAAGCCTGTCTTGACTTTTATGGAGGCTTAAGGCCGAAGCTCTCTCTTTGTAAGACCTCGGGCTCAGTGAGATACACTAAACTATATAAAACGCTTTCCAACAAACAGATCGTTTCCATTTCAGAAGTTAAACTTTAAAAGCAGGTACCGAAACAGATTTCAGTACGTAAATGTTTTTACTGATAATTCACTGCTATTTTTGAAAACTTTTAAAATTTATAAGTTTTCAAAAATTTTATACCTAACACGGGAAGTTTTTTTAGAATTGTTTAAAATTTGGTATTCTATTCACTCCTGATAGTTTTATTTGGTAAGTAAGATTACGTACCAATATTTTAAGTATTTGTATAGAGCTTTGATGAAAGATTTATAGTTTGTTTATCTAGATATCTATCATAAATAGAAAAGCGATCATATACAAAAATATTTCTTAATAAGGCAATAACATTCTTGTGTCATTACCTGGAGGAAAAGTACTAAGATTAGGGCAATATCTTCGTGATGTCGTATCAAATTACACGAATTTTCTGCTATTCATAAAGTCATGACCTTTAGGTAAGACGCCGTAGGTGGGTGATCCAAGATTAACGTACCTAGGCAATATTCATACGTCATTCTTCTTCTAAAACGTGTAGGTATAATTCCATTAATAGCAACATCGTTGATTGATCCACTGCTATTATTAGTATTACGTATCATTCAGAATTAATCAAGCGCATATCAGTGAACAACAGATTGTTTATACCTCGCAGAGGGTTAATCACATAAATAGACACGCGATATGCACATACCTACCTATAGAAATACATGTTTAGAAAGGGACTTTAGACACAGAAATCTAAAATACAACCCCGGCCAGGACCAGTCCTACACCCGGGGCCTTGGAATTTTGTTAAACAGTTACTTCTTTAAGTGACTACCTTAGGTTCCACCCGCTGCATATATTTATACTAGATTTCCGCCCAGTGGTTTCACCCGCTGCCACTCATTTTCCCGTGGTAATAGTTTTTCCGCGGTAAAAACGAAATCTCGTGGCCTATGTGTTATTCTGGGTTATACTCTACTTGTGTTCCAAATTTCATCCAAATCGGTCAAGCCGTTTGAGCGTGAAGAGGTAACAAACATACATACATACACACACACAAACAAACTCTCAGATTTACAATATTAATACGGATATTTCATCATAAACCTTTCTATTATTATTTCATTAGTTATAGAGTTTTTTGTTGTAAAGTTTATTTAAGTTTATTTATATTGTATTGTATAGTAAGTATAGTCATTATATAAAATAACCTGCTGGCTGTTTACCTAAGATACATGAATTTTAATGCTTAGTTTAGGAAAAGGCTTAGGCCTTATAATTATTTCATATATAAGTGAACGTATTTGTAATAATAGTACATTGTTGTCGAGGTATGGAAAATAAGACTTTGCTGGACGAGTATAGTTTGAAGTCCGAGCCGCAGGCGAGGACTTCTATTATACAAGTCAAGCAAAGTAATTTTCCCCGAGGCTTACATAGTGATTTTCTCAAAAAAAGGCTAGGAAATGAAAGATTGTACTTCTTATAAAAGTTAGCTAGCGACCACAACACAACGAAACAAATAAAAATTTTCAATTTTCCCACCAATTGTAATTTTTTAAAATAAATTCGCCTGTAAGGCACAGTATTACGTAATATTCAGCCATACTAAATGTTTAGTTCATTCTTTTCTTTTTTAATTCTGGACAGGCAAGGGTCTTCACATCATACAGCCTCGTCTTTAGTTACCTGTTTCATACAAAATTACGTTCCGTTTCTATAAGAGTCATCGAGATAATTTTGAAATCAAATTATGTGGGTTTAGCGTATAACGAATTTATCTTAATGGACACCAGCAAAGGATTTCCATACAACTTTGCTGGCGTGATCTGAGACGTGACAAACAATGTGAAACTTCGCGGTTTCTTTTTTTGAAAGAAATGAACACATTTCCTAGCATGTTTGAGAAAAATCTATATAAGTAGTGAGTAGGTAATTATCATTTCATAATCACAAGTATATGTATGAATTCTCATTATCATTCAAATCAAACTATCCTCGTCCAGCAAAGTCTTATTTTCCATACCTCGACAACAATGTACTATTATATCTGAAATAAATAAATAGAAAAACATAACTCACCGCTCTATCCGACAAGTTCTTTACCCGGCAGTGTAGGTACGCCGGCTGTCCCACTGCGGCGGTGTACTCCCTTTTCGTGTTGTTGTCAAAATATGGTCCCTGGCCGTCTGGGGACTCGGTCGTCATGTCGCCCGAACTCGTGTTTGCCGTGGTCGTCGTGAAAGCGAACAGGATGTCGCTGGTGGTGCCGATGCCACCGCCACCGAACGACATGCCTGAAAGAGACAATGTTTTATATCAAAATTACTTTTGATTAGCTCTTTTTTTGAGATTTGGCTTCCATCGCCTTCAGACGACGATTCTGCCAGAGTTAAGGTCAAAGAAAATAATACTTAAAAACTATAATTACATCAGATACGACAATTTCCGTTTCCTGTGGTTTCTTCCCTAACAATAAAACTTTGTAAAAATTAAAGTTAAAGAAGCGGAAGTAAAAAACTTGTTATATCTTAATATTGTGAATTTTAATAAAGGCCAAAACATAAACAAACGAAGACGATACAAGAGTCAACAAAAAACTTATATTAGCAGGACGAGGAACATTTTCAGGGAGCATATGGTAAAGGGAAACATTCAAATTTTCAGACAGTTGAAAAAAAAAATGATGATTTTCTCGAAAATGTCACTATAACTAGTCAATGTTTTTTTTACAGTTTATGGAATAAATTAACGCATAGTGCAAGTTAAGGTAAGCTTTATATTTTCTTGAGTTTGCACAACTATCACTCATCACAATAAAACTATTTAACATTTAACTAGTTTATGCAACTGTAATTTAATAGGGGTTATTAGAACGTACGAGTGTGTGATAATATTATGACACGAGCATTCTTATGACCTTGCATAGCAGTTGCATACACTATTTTATCTACACTCAAAAAAAACTCAGTTATACACTTTTCCAAACGTCCGCAGCGGCGATTGCAAGGCCTGATACAAGGTGAAATTCAATACGAGAACGAAATATGGCTTGATATGAATAGTTTAAAAGTCTATACTTCAACAGTTGTTCAGATTTCGAGTCTGAACAAAATTTCACTAAAAAACTGAACAACGTCTGAACAACAACTTAACAACATCGGTACAAGATCGGAACAACAACTGAACAATATCTGAACAACAACTGAGCAACATCTAAACAACATCGGTACAACAACTAAACAACATCTGAATAACAACTGAATAACAGATGAACAACATCTCAGCCACAACCTAATAAAATAACTGGACAAACTAACATTTTATTATGCATTACCGTACAACAACTACTGACAGGTGCGGCGGCGGAAGATGGCGATTTCAGTATTGGCAAAAAAAACTTCGTTTCATGTCTCAACTTTATCGAAGTAAGAGCCTTTTCATTATGACATTACGCGTCTGTAATTTCCTATAAACTGTAATTTATATATTATTCATAATTCGAACATTATGAGACGACTGTAGATAAAGATAATTAAAGTCTTCAAGATACATCACGTAGGTAGTGAAAAAAGCAAAGCATTAACACCATCGTTATTTTTGTCATGTCTCCTCGGAATATTTCTCGTAACGTATTACGCTTTTACGTTTACTGCTTACTTGAAACGTAACATTATTTTTTGTATTCAATGTTGATACGGTTTGCATGACGACGTACGAAGTTAATGGGTTTGAGGAGGTAATGTCTTCATTTACATGCTGCAGGCATTTGGTTTCAAAAGAAAGCCAGGAGTATCGAAATTAATATCAAGTGTACGGACGAATATACCGAAATACCTATTCCAGTTTTTTGTATTCTTGAGAAAAATATTAGATATTTGCTTTATAGTTATATTTGATAGCTGCCAAATTTGGGATAATGCTATGGCAGAGGCTCCATTAGCCTTTGGTGGAATTTTTTTTTTTTTATGAAACTGAGAGCTATTTAATATGGTTTACTGGGCAAACGTTACTTTAGGTACATAATATCGATCAAACGGTCGATCAAATCGAAACAAAACTGCGTACTTTTCAGTAGTAGAAATTGTAATTTGTTTAAATGAAATATGTTATTAAAATCATGTCCAAGATAGGTATAACCCCACAATTATACCATGTTTTAATCTATCTTTTTTAAATTTTAA
Source organism: Tuta absoluta (assembly GCA_027580185.1). NCBI lineage: Eukaryota > Metazoa > Arthropoda > Insecta > Lepidoptera > Gelechiidae > Tuta > Tuta absoluta. The sequence goes on from JAQAHW010000009.1 coordinate 15,009,246, forward strand.
TTGACTAAGGGTGGGCTTAAAATCAGCACTGCGCTGTGCCCATACCTTTTTTCCATGCTGTACTTATTTTGTGTACCTAGGTTTAATATTAGAATGTTGTGCTTTGTATTTTTTATTTTTGTGTGTATTTTGTAATGGAAAATAAATTATTCGTATAACCACAGAATACCTAAACTTCAACCCGTATTGAGCTTTTCACACACGTGACTGCACTACGCATATTAGATTGACAATATTTTTGCAGTACATTTGATATTTATTTTATGTATTAAATTCATAGGCAGCTTTATATTTAATACTAAAATCTATGCATAAGACCAAATTGATATAATTAACTGTCAATAATGGAGATAATTAACTGTCATCATCGACGTTCTCATCCAATGAAATCTCATGAAGGCCGACGACCTCTGCTATAATTTGAGTTTATTGTATGTGGTCGTCACAGTACAATTACCTGCCTGCGTCCTTGTAACCCGAGAGGGTTTTCGAAAGATGTTTAATTAAGCCTTTTTAAGACGACGTACCTTAATGAAAAGCCATTTATTAAGTAACAATTGAACTTTCACTTTTAAGGTTTTACTAAGTGGATTTAGAAAAAAATATTTAGGTTTGCAAGGGATGTAATTTGAGAGATTTTTAAAATTCAGACCTCAATTTATTATACTCCCACACACCTGTCAAGATTCTTTGAAAAGGGACTATAAAAGTAGGCATTCTAACAATAACGTCAAAGTAATCTAGGAAAGTTTCATAATGTAGATTTGTAGATGTTAGTGAGGTGTATAGTCTACCAATCATTTAGTAAATGACGTACGAAAACTTATTATTTCTCATCGAATACTGTCACACACAAAATGCTTGTAACAATTTTAGATGGATGAAACTTTTTCATATCTAACAATATTTTCCTTCCGTTAAAAGCTCTTTGAAAGAGATGACTTGGACAGTTTCCCATTTGTAGTACAATAAAAATCTTCCTCAACATTTATCTTAATCATAAAAAAGGAAAGATAGTACAACAAATCCATTGGATATTAAATAGCCAAAAATCTAATCTATACGATAAAAATGTGATACGATACGATAAATATAATTTGGAGACAGGTATACATTTTTTTCTACAGTTTTAAATTTTGAAGACGGTAATCAAAGATGATGATAAATATGAAAAACACCGTTACTTTTATGATTCGAATGATATAAGTAAGTAATTTATGTAATATATAGATAAGTTTTTCATTAATAATAATTACCTAAACACTCACAAAATTTACGTAAGATACATGAGTTGTGATGATATTGCACAATAATATGTACTCGTTTTATTTACAAACGGATACGCTAAGACGTCAGGATAAGGATATTAAAAATATTCCAATTCAGCTCATGTTCACAACTCGGGGCAATACAAGATATGAATGTTCATATTTAAATTTGATGTCATACCGTTTGCGGGGTGCATGAAAAAGTGGGGCGCTATTCACCTTGTGTCTTAGAATGTTTGAAGAAAATGTACTTATCTTTTGATTAGAATAAATATAATGATTTTACTATTTTACAACAATGTTTCTATTGCTCCGTTTATTTTCTTTATAATAAATATCTATAATATATATAAATACTTAAATTGAACACAGTGTTAATTTGCAGAATTGAAAGCTTACTTAGTTCTTAAATCTCATTATACTTAGTATTAAGTAATTTTAATGAGAAAACTTTCTCGAAAAGTTATGCTTATGTTTAACGTTTTCATAATGATAAATTAAATAATGAAGGACATTTTGATGGATTGGAGTTCTGTTCATAATGAAAATAAATTTCCGTTGAATACAAACAACAAAATTAAAGCAACATAACCAAAGAAATGTCTCATTACTGAAGCAAGCGCACAAACCGCACTTATGAAATAAACCGCACAGAGATCTCGTAAAATAATATAAACCTCAGCTCCGTTACAAACGCTTTAGCATTCCCTTTTATGAGCTGAAAGAAAATAACTGAAAATGTTACGGTAATTTTTATTTAAACTCTTAGCAAAATGTTGTACCATCTACCTTAGCAGACTAACGGACGCCGGCAGTCTATAATTAGGAAAATGAAAAAGATGAACTTAACTTTCTTTGGACTAGTTAGTAGACAAACATACTAAAATAGCTCACCTCTCCAAAAACGGTCTTAATTTCCGGTAATTTGCTTATATCTTATGAGAAACAAAAGAAATCATCGACATGCTTGCTCTTAGCCAGTTTTCACCTATACCAATTGGTTTGCCTTCAAGCTTTTTTTCCACATAAGCAATCATTTCCCAAGCTACTAAGGCGGTTCTTCCACTTGTTGTCCGTCACTGCATATTTTTCATGCATCGTAACATAAGCGTCTTTCAGACGAAAAGAAATTTAAATTTCAATCTTATTCCCATACAAATATGGCTTCGATGCGTTTACAGATGCATCTGTCAAACGACTTGACGAACGCATCGTTGTAATTACATCATTATCTTTTCATAAAAAGAAAATACCAAGGTACTTTTTTTACCCGACTACGGCAAAGCAAAAAGGAGGGTTATGATTTTTTAGTTCTTGGGAAGTATAAAGACAAATACTAAGGATTCTGTTTATGTTACTAATGAGCGCTTCCGGACTATGAATATTTATTACCCTATCTTAAATCCTTAAAGGATATGGTAGTTGCATGATACAAATAAAGCATGCCTTTATTTGACAAATAACTTACGCATTTCCTTGTATTTTTACTCGACTCCCCGACCAAAAAAGGAGTGTAGTGTTTTAAGAGATCATCAATGTATGTATGTATATATATGTGCGATTATTTATAGGACTGAAACTCGTTAAACACTGAACAGATTCGAATGGGATTTGTACCGGAAGATTCCTTATATCATCCCAAATGTCATAGGCTGGGCTTTATCTCAGAAAGCAGTCGTATTTTAATTTATTTTACTTGTTCTACTTCATGTTTAAAAAAATAAGTTATTATTCACGACATCCTTCCTTATTTACCGTCAAAATGTAAGCCCTTATGCCCCGACCAATCAAATTACGGGTAATTTACGGCTAAAAGGCCTAAGTTTTGATGTGCTTCTCGTTTCATCAAAGAGTAGTAAATATTACCTGATTACAACTACCTTTATGCTTATACTTATAAGGTAAGCTTATCGAAGCTTTACGAATCAGGTAGGCTTAAGGTAAGTGCAAACTAGCGCCAATATATGATAAAAATAATCTTAAAGAAAACGATACCTCAGAATGTCCTTTGCTCAAGTTTTTTGTATAGTCGTAATGTTCAATTAGAGCCTGCAAATTCGGTGAAATATGTTCAGTAATTTGAGTTATAACAATTAGTACCGGTACTTGCCGTTTTGGCACTGTTATCCATATCTATCATTACATCAAACACTTTATAGCGTTTACAGATTTTGATTTGGGATAATCGCAAAAACGTGTGCAAAAGATATACTAGTAAATTTTTTGCATGAAGAGATATGTTCTTATTTCGTGAAGTGGCGCTTGTTTTGCGGCACCACTCGCCTTAATGAAATTAGACTTCTACACCGGTGGTAGCAAGACAGGGAGTTATATTTATAATTCTTTGGCAAAACTAAACAACGGACAGATCTCGTTTAAAATTTATTGTGTGTCTTATAAACTCATATATTTTTTTAAATTCATTGTTTTCAATTTAGACCCACTGTTCTTATAACATCTTTCAATTCGTTTATTTGCTACATGTACAGTTGACAAGATCTAAAATCTAGGTTTATAGTGTAAGTACATGTCTGTATTAGGGCATTGCAATATTTACTTATCAGATTAATGATGCTTAGCATGCAAGTCAATATAGTTGCTTATTACTGGGTCACATCTAGAAAATACATTTCAGAGATTAATTATACAATGTTTACATTAATTTAATATAATTAGTACTACATACATACATACATACACATATCACGCCTATAAGGTAGGCGGAGCGTAAACGGCCGCATAGAACGGACATTTACGCCACGTCTGACAAACATTTGAGGGTCATCCGGAAAATTGTGTATTGCCATAGTGACAGGTTGTCAGCCCATCGCCTAAAACTGCAATACACACCCTCGAGTCCCTTAGACGCTTTTTACGACTCCCACGGGCAAGAAATGGGGTGATGCTATTCTAAGCCGGCATCACACGGCACATTACATCATTTTATATTTTTATAGATTAGATCATTTTATTTATTTAACAATTTATTGTACACAAGAAAATACAAACACATAGAACATACGGAAAAATGGTACAACAGGTACTGCTTATTTCTAAAGAAATTTCTTCCAGCAGACCAAAAGAAGCGTGGGTAGATAAAGGATAAAGGGATAAGACCTGCTCATATAACATGTTAGTTTTTCTTCAAAGGAACTATTTATTTCGTAATAACATTTTGTTAAAATAAATTTTAAATTTGGATAAAAATGTTTCTATTTAGTTTCTGATTTTAGGTTAGCGGGAATCTATAAAAAAAATATGCCGCATAATGAGGCCCATACTTAAACATAATTTAATCCATACTATGTAATGATTCAGATTTAAATGCCTACCTAAAAAATGAAATATACATGAATCTTTCGAGACCCTCACTCTCTTGGGAAATAAATGGGGTGATGCTATTCTATGCCGGCATCATAAGGCTTAAATGTAATCTTGATATTATATGAGTAAAAAAGAAGGATAAGAATACCGCACTATTTTAAATAAGAATAATGTTTATTGATTGCCAAATAATCATATTACAATTTGAAAAAAAAAAATGTAACGTGTATAGTTGATGCAGCCATCATCACCAGTTATTGGTATTAGTTGTAGTTAAGTCACCTAAACTTCAGCAGTATTTTAATGAAAACTATCAGAATATTGTTTTAGTTCTTAGTATTTCGTGGAATTCTAAGAACTTAGGAAACTTATATTAGATTTATTCCTTTACTTAAGGGCTTACTTGCTTATTGAATTAAGTACTTAAGTTTTATTTTGATATTGTTTATAATTAATTAAAAACGATCGGCTTCAAGTAATTAACATATTGAATACAGGCATACAAACTAACAAACATACATACAAACTCAGCCTATTGCAGTCCACTGCTGGACGTAAGTCTCCCCTAGGGTACGCCATAGGACACGTTCTCTCGATTTCACCATCCAGGCGCTACCAGCCGCCTTTTGTAACTCATCTGGCCATATTAAATAATCGATTCGCTATCTGTACACGGCAAATAAGTGCAAAAACTATCATAGGGCTTTATAAAAGCAATAAAACTTGAAACAGCATTATTTTTTGTCTGTTTTTCTGCGGATTTGTGCACTATAATATCTGAAACTAAGGGACAGATTTGCATAAAAGTTTTTGTGGTGTATAGGTACTAAGCTATCAATCAATCAAATAATTTATTTCTAAGTAGTAATTTACAAGATTCTCTTTTAGAAAAGTCAAATCTAGGTACTTAACATAATACATAAAAAAAGAATAGTAAACTTACAGTAATGTAAAAAACAAATACATGTCAAAGTTAAACCTATGTCAATGTTATTAAATCTATGTCAAATTGTATCTATCTTAACATAAAGGGAAAATTGCTCATTCCCACTGGAAATACCTACGATTAAGCGAATATTTAGACCAAAATAAGCCCAGTATGAACTATAAAAAACACGTAAATGTCTACGTAACAAAAATTTTGTGTTGTCACATCTTAGATATAAAAAATCACGCTTCAACTTGGGGGCTTGGCAGAGAACCATATATATTTGTATGAAACAATATTTTTCAGAAATAAGACCGGGGAGTTGAGTGGGGCTTGTCCTCCTCTCAGGAAAAAGAAAAGTGAACAACTGTTTTGGAAGTATTACCGGCATAAATGATCAACACCGAGAGAGATTTGAAATCAAATCAAATAATTTATTAATTCATCAGGTAACATTCGGTAATTTAATGGATTAAGGAGGCTTGCAAAAATCACTGAAATTAAAATAAAGCCTCTGTTCTCGCAATGTGACCGGTATCAACCATCAATACAGGGAGGTTGCAGAATTCACAGAAAAAATAGCAACTGCTTAAGAAGTGTAACCAGTATTGACATAGGGAGAACGAGAGAGACTTGCCCGTTTACAAATTACTTACGGTCCGGGGTTGCAACTTATACGCACCAAGTGGGATGGTTGCCTATGCAGGAGAGATTGCTTCACATAAGCAACCACTCCACTTGACACATATAAGCCTACCAATCATGAGACTGTGAAAAAAAGACTCAGACCCAATCATACAAAATTAAGAGGACATGGCTACGTTGTTACTCATGTTCACTAGACCTTAGTGATATATGTATGAGATAAGTAGTTTAAAAAAAATAGAGGAAAATATATTTGAATTAGATCTCAGTAGGCAACCGTTCGAAGTTGCGGATACCAGCAGCGTGTGTCAAATAAACTAATGTGTATCTAGTCATTTTGAGGTTGTGTCGTTCTAATACGGAGCAATAAGTCAATTAATTGAAAGAAAAGTCCAAGCGCTCATTCGTCTGGAATAGGAAATTTCCTCAAACAGCAGATATTTAGATTAATCTATGGAAAGCTTCCAGATCTGACGACAGGTACCAGAGGAGCAGAATAATGGAAGTTCGTTAAGGAAATGAGTTCCAAATCCCTCGAAGACTTGGAGGGATTTGTCAGGCCTGTAGGTAATGCGATACTTAAACGAGATACATAATTTTAAAGAAATCGTTCAACTTTCGTCTATATTCATGAAATACAGTAGGTAGGTAAACCTGCCGTGATGAATCATTACAATAACTTAAAATATATAAAATACTATTATACAAATGTTCATTTTAAAGCGTACCCGAATAGCTGGATTCATTACTGATTTATGATACCGTGAATAAATAAAAACATAGGTACACATTTTTTTTCACATAGCCTAAATATGTAATGACAATTTATATATTATCGTTTTTTTTTGCTATTTTGTCGTGTAAAGGGCACAAAAGAAGTACTCTTAGTGCTCAACAATTTTGATCAACTTGGACGCACATAGGCACTTAAATTTAATTTCGTTTTAGACAAAAAATATTTTTGTGAATATTTTTTACGGTATCTTTTATCGATACTGTAGCATGGCATTGCATTAAAATTAACATCTTGTTTATTGGATATGTCACAAAATATGATCGTTTTCAAATGTATTTAGGCGTACCTACCTATATAGTACTTTGGACAACTTATCCTTCATATTTCCTTTTATTACAGTGTATTCTTAGGGCATTTTTTAATTTTAACACTAAAAGCCACAACAGTCCACTGCTGGACATATGCCTAACAGTGTTGGGTAGTATAGCCAACGTACCACTCTAAGCAAGAAAAATTGGCAAGTGCAACATGTTGCATGCACAAGGAACGCTGCTGCCCATTCCGTAGATTTTTTATTTTATTTTTATTAATGATGGGTTTGCTCTTGACTCTAGTCTGGGTCATAGGACAGAGACAGAGTCTAAGATGGAGCGAGCTCACCCAGAAGAAGCCTGTTAACCACTTCGCTCAGGTCGAATTTTGCAACAATAGATTTGTATTGTACTTCAAGCACACATGTGTGTTGTTACGAGCGGAGTAGTCTGGCACTGGCACTCCCACACACTGACGGAACGCAGCAAGCTACTTGGCGCCAGACTTCGGTGGGATGGTGGTCGCGAGCCAGGCGGCCCCTTACGGAGCCTTCCACCGCTTAAGGGCGGGGCACACCGGCTCCGTATACGTTTTGTATCCAGCTCTCGTCCGTAGTCACGCATGAACTTATGACGTTGAAATGTATAGGATTGTATGAGATACGGCACACCGCTTGCGTTGCGTATCCGTTCCGCGCTGCACGCAAGCGGTGTGCCGTATCTCATACAGTCCCATACATTACAACGTCATAAGTTCGTGCGTGACTACGGACGAGAGCTGGATACGGAACGGATACGGAGCCGGTGTGCCCCGCCCATTAGTGGGATCGTTCAGCCGGACTTATCCACAAATTTAAAAAAATTAGTTTAGTTTAATGTAAAAAGTGACTTAGCGATAAATTTAACGCTAAGTCACTTTTTACGACACCCACGGGTAGAAATGGGGAGATGCTACTCTAAGCTCATGGTAATTTGCAATTTATCGTAGTTTTCTAATTTCGATTTTCGACCATCTTAACAAGACAAACACATAGTGATTTGTAATTTGTCGTAGTTTTTTAATCGATTTTTGTCAGCATCTTAACAAGAGATATGCAAACGTTATCGGCTTTGCTTTTTAAAGGACTATCATATACAGAACTGTCGACACTATAAGCTGTTGACACTAGAGGAGAGACGTAATATCATGGACATGGGCCTATTGTTCGATATTTTGCGAGGGCGTCTAGATTGCCCCGAATTACTCTCCGGCTTATCTTTACGTGTGCCAGGTACAAGAAATACAAAATTGTTCTTCGCTCCAATCCATCGCACAAACTATGGTAAAAATGCTGTATTAACAAGGTTAGTTAATACATAGAACAATAAGTTTGAGACTGTTGATCCCTTTATAGGTAATAAAACTTCATTTAAAAATAAAATTCTGGACAATTTAGTTAATAGATAAATAATCCGGGTGTACTGAGTTTCTGATCCACCATTTTATCTTTTGTTTCATCTTGCTCCAACATTGTGTTAATATGGTTCGGTCTCAATACGAATATTTATACACATCCATATTTCTTATCGTATATTGTTTTTTTTTTTATATGTATGTATCACATTATTTTATATTATAAAATATAACGATAATGATTTACTACCTCATCACATTTATTTTATTTATCTAATTATGCATACGTTTATTTATATACATATATTTATATAATTTGCCTACTCTGTATATTTAGTTTATTCTAAGTATTTACATGAGTACATAATATCTTATTTATTTGTCTCACTATATACGCCAATATATCATTAACATTGACTCGCACAGCGTGGTGTGAGTCAATATAAGCGATCTTATTGATTTCGATTGACTGTTTCGTTCTGTACTTTTCAAGTTTTTTTTGTTTGTTTAAAAACACATATTATACGTACTGATTATCTATTCGCATTGTTTTGAAATAATTAAGTGGATATCTGTTATTGGCTATTTAAGTAATTCTAAAAGTAGACAAATGTGACTTATTTAAGCTGTTGATGTCCCAAATAAAAATAAATAAATAAATATCTTACAGATGATATAATGCATTGTCTGTGTGTCAATTAATCCAAAGTCTATCTATATTATTCCGGGAATAAGGTATTAATAATGTATCAACCTAAGATGAATCGGTTTAATCTAGTTACCTGCCTGCAAGGACTTATGAATCAAATTACAATTAATTAAGGAAAACCAAGAGCTTAATATACAATAGTTACTTTAAACTAATAATATTAGCATAATGGACTGGAGGGTGTGTATTGCAATTTTAGGCGCTGGACTGATAACCTGTCACTATGGTGATACACAATTTTCCGAATGACCCTCAAACGTTTGTCAAACGTGGCATAAATGAACGTCTTTTGCAGCCGTTTACGCTCTGCCTACCTCGCAAGGGATTATAGGCGTAATATAGAGGTATGTGTGTGTTATGCTCGGCACTTATTGATACCTTTACTACCTAAACATAACTGTTCAGTTTGTTCAAACTGAAACGACAGTGCTGTAAATATTTCGAGGGAGGTTTAGAAATAACTACTTACACACACATATCACGCCTATAATCTCTTGCGGGGTAGGCAGAGCGTTAACGGCCACAAACAATGGACATTTAAGCCACGTCTGACAAACATTTGAGGGGCATTCGGAAAATTATGAAAAATACTTACACCAGTCGAAATACCGTGCACGGTTCGGCATACATTACTGGTTTGTTAAGTAAGGGTGTCATTTCAATAAACTCAATATAACCAACATTGTATGTCGAATCGTGCACGCTTGTCAGACGAGTATAATAGCCGTTTAAAGCAAGCATTCAGTTATTATGCGGTGACCGCCACCTACCTATACCAACTAGGTATAATACCTCGAACCACGTAGGCGGTAAAGCGGTGGTTTCTCACATGACCGACTAATTCTAATACCCTAAACCCGCAACATATTGGAGGGCGACCAATACCACTTTGGTTATAGGTAGGTAGGTCACATAACTTTGCTGGGTTTACTTACCTATTTGACACCTTAAAGCTATGATTAACTCGAGTTTTTTTATTTTTATTGAAGACGTTTATCACGCCTATATCTTTAGGCAGAGCGTAAACGGCCGCAGAAAGCGAACATTTACGCCACGTCTGACTAACATTTTGAGGGTTAGTTAGAAAAATGTGAATCGCCATGGTCACAGGTTGACCACCACACCACCGCCCATCGTCTAAAATTGTAATATACATGTAATTCTCGAGACAGTTACCATCAAGACACAGGGTCTTGACTTTACAATTTAACTCCTTTTACATATAAAAAAAAACAGGTAAAGTCTATGCGGGAAGAGAACAAGCGCGGGCAAAAAGTGACCAAATATTTTTTCATAGATTTCTATGACAATCCTCATACTGAGGCACATAGGCGCCCTCAATTTCCACGCCAAATATCTTTCCACGCAGACTCTATGGTTCTATTAGGTTAGGTTCTAAAGTTTGTATTACATAAAAGTATTGCTAGCCTAGTGGTACATTTGGATACTTATAAATAGATAAATGAATAAAACATACGCAAAACTAATAATTACAGGACCACTTCCCAAAGCAAACGAAAACTCCATTCCCAAACATGTAACCCTCCTTCCAATAACTAATTTATCATTTAGAAAAGTATTCGGCTCGCAGAAGTTCCAGGCTCATTACCAGATATAAGTAAGAAACGAATACGAATAAGTAGAAAACTAATACGAGGGAAAATCCAATTACTTATACGGACCTGTACGTTTGACGCGATTTCTTCGGGGACGTCTGTAGGGAGAGAGTGAATACCCACATGTACCTGTACCTTTCTAATCATCTTTTTTGGGTATTAGGTATTAAGTATTATTAGTACCTATTTAAACACAAAATTCCCCTATTAAGACGTGAGACCGCGTCGCTGCGTTACGGCTGTAACGCATGCGTTCGTCAGACGAAAGGAAATTGCGATTCCTGATCTTATTCCCATACAAATACGGCTACAGTGCGGTGTCAAACGATATGACAGACGCATCGTAACGGTGCGTTAAAAATATGCGGCGACGGACGACAAGTGCGAGAACCGCCTTATACTTCAATTTATTTTATTACTGGTGAATTTAATCTATACGTTTAATAAAAAATTCGAGACGGAGCCGATTTTGCTTTTTAATATTAATACAATTCGAAGTTTATAAATCTTTCGACAAAGTCAATTAAGTCTAAAAATGTTTGCCTTAACTATATAAATGAAGCAACTTTTGATAAGTACTATTAAATTAAATATGAAACTTATTTTGATAATGAAGTTTTTTTTAACTTTTGTGAGATGTTTTAATTAAACAATTATAATGTTAATTGTTCAAGTATTTGAGCAACCTAAGCTTTCTATAGTTTTAAGTTTTCAAATTAAGATCAGCATACCCGTTCACACTTACTTATACAAAGTAAATTTTGCCCCTAGCCACCCGCAGTTTTACGAGTTTACCCCTGGTCATGACGTTTTGTAACTACGTCAAAATATTGGAAGCTCATGACAAATCAATGATGTAAAATGTCAATGAAATAATTACAACAATGAATGATGTAAACAACCGCGAGAATTAAATTTAGTGTTTCAAATATTTGTGCTTAGTCTGGGTGTTTACAATTTATAATATGTATTCATTTACAAAAAAAGTACACAAGTATTCACATCAGATAACTAGCTCCCACAATACAAGCTTTGCCTAGTTTGGCGCTAGATGGCGCTGTGTAAATAATTTATGTTCATGATGAGTAAAAGTTGTTTTAATTTTAAAAACAAGAAACGCGTTATTTTGTCGTAAAAACAGGTAGCTGCATTTTTAATTATGTTAAATCAAACCTCATCGAATTAATAATTAAAAATATATGTCCTGTTGATGCTTAATCTTTTTAAGAAAAATTGTTATAGTATATTGACTGGCCCGATGGCGTAGGGGATAGTACCCCTGCCTGCTACACCGAGGGTCGTGGGTTCTATCCCCACCTAGCACAAGTATATGTTAGTATTTTTTCATATATTTGTATTGAGTCTAGGTGTTTTCTATGTATCGTACCTTTGTATTAATTTATGATCATTTTTGTAGTATATCAGCTACCTAGTTTCCATAGTAAAAGATTTGCTTTGGGACTGGATGGCGCTGAGTGAAACATCTAAGATATTTATTGTAATAAAAGCTTTCAACATAACTCATTTGTCTACAGAGGGAGGTAAACAGTCTAGCGACTATACCATCGTAGTAAGTGCCCGTATCATCGTTAATAAGGCTATAACGGTCTGAGCTTTCCATTACTCGCCTTAGCTCGTCCAATCTGATTAAATTGTAATGTGAAGAAATGGCTTTTACGACCTTTTGACCGTTGTGTGACGTCGCGATGAAATTGCTTCTAAAGTACCCATTCTCGTTCGACTACTGGACTTGGCAAGATTATTTTTAAATTAATGTTTTCAGATAAAGATAAGATAAAATAAGATAATTTTATTTGAAATAAACATGGAACAGGAAGTTGATGAAAAGAAAATAAACAATTTTAACTCAAGACATATTTCATTTCACAATAAAAATTATCGGTTTAACAGTACGTAGGTGTATTGTTTTTTCTAAATATAAATTATTATTCATGTTACTAGGAATAGGAAATTTAACCGAGATTCCAAAAATGTAACATGTCTTTTAAATAATAACAGGAATTGCAACGTACAATACAAATTAAATTTAAAATTATAATGTAATTTTTTATATTTTCGTCTTATATAAGCCAAATTAATTATTATCACTAGTACCTATTGTCTTAATGTATATAGTACTACATACTTTGTTTGAGTAAAAAATATTCTTCACCGAGGTGTAAAAACTAAGCAAACAAACTCAACGGGCCTTTCCCAATTTGAAGTTTTCCATTAAACTACATAAATATATATTATAAAGAACTGTTTGAATAAATTCATAGATAACGGCGTATTGAAGATATCGTATGGGCATGTAGGGGTATTAATGATATAATAGGTATTGAAGAAGATAATTTAATAGAGAATTAACTAAATATTCTTAACCCATCTTGCTACTGCATAATTGTTTGAGAATGGATTACGGACTATAATTGGATATTCTTAGTAGATAACAGACTGGATTATAAGCAAAATGTTAAATAAAAACTAACGTTATTAACTATGCAGTTATGCAACAAAAAATACATAATTATATTACTACACTTACCTTCTTCTACTCTAAATGTTTAAGTTTATAGAGTCTGTTTGTTGTCAATATTGCCATGAACAAATTTTGAATAAAAAAATAACTTCTAAGAATGTTATTTTCGAAACACGCTGTTAATAGGTTGGTTGTTCCCCTATCACCAGCCCGATCTTAGTTTACGCTGTCGTTCACTAGTAAAACACCCTATATTATTACGAACGACGAACACTCAAAATAAAATCGAGGTAATATAAGCATTGGCCGGAAATATTGTCTTTTTCCATTTCCGTATTCAAAAGCTTTGACTTATATACTGGGCCATAAAGAATCGTAGCAAAAAGTTTAACTGCGAAAATGCTTGGCGTATACGTTGACCGTTGTAGAAAAAAAACATGATAGGGTCGGTCCCCTCATTAAAGGGACAACAATGTCCAACAGTGCGATAAAATGGCCGTTTAAGTCGACCATGATAATGATGATCTATGGTAGTATATTAAAATATTGTATGGTTTTGTCTAATATTATCTTTATTTTTTGCACTACTCTTCTTTTCCCTTTTATTTCTCCTCCACCCAAAGATTGCCTGGTAGAGATCGCTGTCAGGGATAAGGCCGCCTTTGCGCATTTTTAGTTATGAGTTTTCCTGCAATTTTTTTGTGTTTTGAATGTGCAGTAAAGTTTTTTTTTACTTTTAAGTATTCCAACTTGAAAATTCTGCCACTGAGAGAATATGGTTACTTGTAATATCACGGTCAATGGGTAAACAAGGCGATAAAACTGAACAACTTTATTTTTTATTAATTTAAGATATATAGGGTATTAGGAAAAGAAAAGACGCAGTACTTTTCCTTACAACCTGTATAAACATTCTAAAAAAGTACTGTATTTTTAATGGTATTACAAAAATATTCTTAAATAATTAGGCTTCATATACATTGATCTACAACAATTCATATACAAAATTACTTGGTCCAAGGATGCAGTTTGTATGTAAGAAAAATTTAAAAAAAGTCTCAGGCCCTGGTTTACCTCTTGACAGGATTGTTACAAGTTACCAGTAACTCTTTTAATGCAAGTTGTGGCAGGAAGGAATAACTGTTGATAAAATAGGTTCTTCAATACTATTTCGGTACTTGACTGGGTCAATCATAAAACATAAAAGTATTGTCCAAAAATACTCGTGTTGAACGTTGTTCAAAAAATTTTAAGTTTCAAAGAATTGTAAAATAAAATACAACAAAACAGTTTGTGTTTTGGTGCTATCATTTTACTATATGACATCTTATTTCAATATCGTCATAAAAATTGTCGTTTTAAAAAGTACCTAATTCGACGTACGAAGTACCTTAGCCCAGTAGCCATTTAATGCACTAAGTGTCGAATTCTATTCTGTAGGAGACAGTCATGTCACACAGACAATGCATCTCTAACTAACTGAATAATGGAACAGTATGTAACAGTGTGGCACAGGTATTACATAGTACCATTTCGCTTACTCTCTGTCTTACAGGTTCTAAGGCATATTAATTGAAGAGGCTCTAAAGAGATATTTACTAAACACCCTTGTTAAATGCCTACAGTTCACACATTTTCATATTATTTGTTTGCCTCTAAACCTATAAACTTTTTAATAAATTACAGAAAGGCCTCAAGAAAAAATATTATAAGTTTGAATTCATAATGTATTACACCTACTTTCGTTAAAAACGCAAAGTACCCCTACCTTTTGCCAACACAACCTATAATATAGGTCGTTTTTTGTATAATAATTTCGAAAAATACTTCAGCTTCAACTAAATAAAAGGCTACTCTAGCGAACACTTGAAAATACATTAATTTATTGACGATCTCGAGCTCGTAATTGGGCCTGTGGCTAATTTTGATTTACTCGTTACATAAATAAGAATTAGGTTCTCGTATTCGGCTATTCGAGCCGAAACTGCCTGGCTTAATTGATGATAAATTAACGGTGTTAAAAATATACAAGTCCTTTAAATGCCTAAGTACAGTCGGTTATAGCACATAAGGTACCAGGGGTATTCCAAAAGAACTGAATCATTTTTATTCACAGTGAACACATCATAAAACTCTTAACTTATTCTCATAAAAGAAGTGATTTTCTACTAATACATATTCATGTCAAGAATAAAATAATGCTGGGCACAAAATAATTCAGTTCTTTTGGAGTACCTCTGGTACCTTATGTGCTACAACTGACTGTACCTATCAACAACAATAATGGCCTCAATTCGGGAAATACATACACACATCACGCCTATATCCCTTTCGGGGTAGGCAGAGTGTAAACGATTCGGACACTTAAATTTGCGCTGTCACTATCCGTCATATGATAAAAAAGGATAAGAGATCTCATTCCTGTCATGTTTAAAAATGACAATGTGTTTTTTACCATTTCTAATCAATTTAGTTGCCATTGTTTCGTTATCGTCGCCTTATTTTGACAGATGACGCGTATTTACGTTAAATTATATGCCGTGTAATGCCGGCTTGTAATGGCATCACCCCATTTCTTTCCTGTGGGAGCAAATGTGGGAGTCGTAAGAGGCGACTAGGGGACTCGAGGGTGTGTATTGCAATTTTAGGCGATGGGCTGACAACCTGTCACTATGGCGATGCACGGTTTTCCGAATGACTCTCAAATGTTTGTCAGACGTGGCAAAAATGACCGTTTTTTACGCTCTGCCTACCCCTCAAGGAATGAAGGCGTGATATATGTATGTATGTTATAAGGCATGACATGGCTAAGATACAACCTAACCTTTTCTGAACCTATATGACGGAAATTGACAGCGCTTATTAAATGCAAGTTAAAAGATTTATTTTCAGACCATTTTGTAAATATATAGTCGAAGTAATCTGTGACCAAACACTCGTATTACTATTATATTATCAGTGTCATAGACCGTGTCTAATAGTTTGTAGTTCAACCAAACAGATGCGTACAAGCGATTTACATTCGACCAACCTATTTAAGTAATAAATTTCTCTATCTTGGCAATGTTTAGTAACTCTAAGACAATAAATCTGTAAATCGGATAACGTGAGGGGTTTTTAATAGTAGTTATGTATCTATTAACTTTGTACATACATAATACATATATACATAAATCACGCCCATATCCCTTACGGGGTAGGCAGAGCGTTAACGGCCGTAAAATGGATATTAACACCACGTCTGACAAAAGTTTGAGGGTCAATCAGATAACTGTGTATCACTATAGTTACAGGTTGTCAGCCCATCGCCTACAATTGCAGTACACATCTAACCCTCGCGTGCCTTAGTCGCCTCTTACGACACCCATGGGTAAGAAATGGTTTGATGTTATTCTAAGCCGGCATCACACGGCTTTATTGTACCACAAAACAAAGTTACAGTACAGTAAAAGATGCAGCAAAGGAAAGGAAAGAAAAAAGTCAATGTCGTGTCGTATCAGGAGATCAAGACACTAGCAGAGAAGAGGGAAAACTGGAAGTTACTCCACCAACAAGAGTTTGACTCTTATATTTGAAGAAGAATAAATGATGGAATAAAACAATGGAATATTTGAAGAAGAATAAATGATGGAATAAAACACATTCCACAAAGTATATAAATAAATAGGTATTTGAAAAAGAAGAAAAGATGGAATCAAACACATTTCACAAAGTGATCTTTTCCAGTCAACCTTTGAGAGACTGAGAAGATTATGTAACTTGCAGGTAACTACGGTACTTAAGAATGGTAATGAATGTTATTAAAGCTAACTCAATACCTTATATACATCAATAATATTAAATAATAAATGAATACACCCTAGTTGATAATAGATTACCCACAAATGTACCTATGAATCTATAATATATACACATATAAATATCATGTGCCCTACAAATTGTCCATGTCACCCAATGCATAACCTCAAACCTTCCTGATGTTAAAAGAAATGGAATACTATAGGTACTTGTAAACGGTTCTTTTTTAGTTAGTACGCAAACTTTTCGAATTGATTCTACTTATGAATATGAACAAATTTTTAGCCATCTGGGAAATTGCGAAAACAAAATATTGGCTGTTTCATAGAAATAATATTACCAGCACTCGATAAAAATGTATGGAATTTCCCATGTGGCCCCATAGTATGTTTTCGTATGAGTAGAATCACCCTGCAAAATATGCGTCTGACAAAAAAATAATTAGATAAACTATTATTGAATTTCAGATAGCATCTCAAATTTTCAAATATACCTAAAAGGTGAAAATGTTTAAAATCAGTTTATTTGATACAATCCATTATAAAACTGGTTATGTTTCATTGTCAAGCACAAGGTAGATAATTTATTTTAAGCAAAAAATTAAAGCGTCCCAAAATTTAAAAGAATTTTGGACTCCTACGAATGATGAGAATTTTGAACGAAAGATTAATTGTGATGCAGAGCATGAATCGCTTTACAATAAGACAATTTCAGATTTACTGAGTAGTGGATATGGTCTGAATATGTACCTCAGTTTAAATAAGTATGTACCTATTCAATTATACCCATAATGACGGCCGATGAGGCGCAGTGGTAGTGCGACTGCCTGCGACGCGAAGGGGCACTCACAAAGTTGATATTTATCACTTTGTGATATTGTTCCTTGTCTAGTTAGGACATTGCAGGCTGAACCACTTGATTGTACGAACAGAAAGATGGTTCCGTGCTTCAGAGGGCACGTTAAGCCGTTGGTGCCGGTTGCTGTCTATGATTATTTAGACGGCTGTCGTTACACAACCAAGTCAGAGGCCTACTAGTGAAAGACGGTTGATAAACTCTGATACCAGGGTTCAACTCGTCGTTGGACGACTCGGTGTCCCACACATAAAAAGAAAAGGGCCAAAACCCAACTGCAGCCCCCTGCCCTTTTTTGTTTGAGCAAGATGTTTCGTCGTGGTAAAAACCAACTCTACTGATTTGTAGACTGACAATTTAATACCAATTTCATACATATACATACACACTTCACGCCTATATCCCTTGCGGGAAAGGCAGGTATACACGGACGTGAAATACGGACATTCATGCCACGTCTGACAAACATTAGGGGTCATTCGGATAATTGTGTATCACCATAGTGACTGGTTGTAAGCCCATCGCCTAAAATTACAATACAAATGTGACCCCCGAGTCCCTGAATCGCCTTTTAGGATACCCACGGGAAAGAAATGATGTGATGCTATTCTAAGCCGGCATCGCACGGCAAAATTTCATACAACTTAAAAATAACTAAAAAATATAGGAGCTTATCGATTACATACAAACAAAAGTCGGAAAGAGAAAAGGCATAGACAAAAAGTCATCTTATAATTTTTTCATAGTTTGCGATGACATTTCTCATACCTTTCTATCCATAGAAAAAAAAATATATATATTTTTTGTAATCAAAGGTAAATGCTATAATGATGCAAGAATAAGCTTTAGTAATGTTGCTGAAATGACACCAATTTGGGAAAAGGGACCTCGGAAAGGGACAGTGAAATAGTTTCTATTTGGTTTCTATACATTATTCATCAGACCAGGTGCTGTGTACCATCTTTTCTGGCAGAATTGCTGAAGCGATTAATCAGTGGTTTTCCATTTAGCAAGTTAGTAAACATAAATACAGATGTTTTATTTCTCGAGCTCCGGCCAGTCGTAACCGTGTGCGTTTATGTACATGTACATTGTTTTTGTGTGCGTAAGCTCGGGATCAGGGATCGATTTATTGTGGTTGAGACACATAAAGACAACGCGCATGTAGCACATCACACACACAAGGATAGTACACCAGCAATCGTAAGATTAAGTAGTTGTGTATTCCTTATGAGATAAGCTCGCCTATGTATTTAATTTTAAGTTTAAACTTTGTAAATTTATGCGATAAAGAATATACCTATATATGTTAAGTCCGTCGAACAGAGGCCCGCTCAGTGTTTTCTTCTGGTACCGCCCGTTTTATTGTGGTATACTCATAACCCTATTAGTATTCGGAGGACTGTCCCTTTCACCCCGTATAGGTCTAATCGATAACCTCTGAAAATAAAGCATCAATTCCAAAAAAGATAATTGTTCAGTTTCATAGTCAGAATACACCGTTTCAGTATTTGAAGGGCTGTTCCTTACACCCCGTATAGATCTTATCCGAAAATAAAGCATCAATTCCAAATAAGATAATTGTTCAGTTATGTGCTCTAATACACCCTTTCAGTATTCGAAGGGCTGTTCCTTACACTCTGTATAACAAGTACTATCAAAGTGAAAGTGTGGTGTGATGCCGGCTTAGAATCACCCCAATTTAACTCGTAAGGGTAAACCGATCGGGAATTCTGTATAGGAAATATTAAAAATAATACATTTAAAAAAAATCATAATCATTATCATAATCATAATCATTTATTTGCTGAATAATGGTACATTTTTTGCCGAAGATGGTAATATTATTGATAGTTCCACATCATTCTACCTAAATTTAGGCATGCAAACATTATAAAAATACATGAGATTAGTTACTTAGATAATTACAAAATAGTTTCTTGAGCTAATTAGGTATGTCAAAATAATAAATAGTGATGTCAAAATATTAATAGTTTACAAAATAGTTTCTTGAGCTAAATATGACAAAAAATAAGTAGTGATGTCAAAATATTAATAGAACATTTTTTTTTTAAAACTAGGTTTAGTCAAAACTTATCAACTAGAAAGTCATTTAAGCTATAATAACATTTATTGATCAACAAAGAATACAACTCTTTCCGAAATGAAATCAAGGGTAGTTCTTTAATCGTGGCCGGTAGTTTATTATAAATTTTTGGTGCAAGACAGATTAAACTCTTGTGTAGTAAAGCCGTCTTTGATGGCACCAAGCTCAACTCATCACGACGTCTTAAATTTCCGCTATGGATTTTAGAAACTGACTTAAATAAGCTTAGATTACCTTTGACATATACAGCTACTTCAAAAATGTATAAAGAAGGCAGTGGAAGTATGTTCAGTTTCTTGAAATGTGGACGACAGCTATCCATGCGTTTTAGACCGCATATTGCTCGCATGCATCTCTTTTGAGCTTTGAATAGCATATCTTTGGACGTCGAGTTACCCCAGAATATAATTGCATATCGCAAATTGGATGAGATAAATCCATGATATGCTGCTAGTATAGCCTGCATGTGAGCCGTTTTTTTAATTTTATATAGGGCATAAGCATATTGAAGCATTCTCCTGCACAACTCTTGTCCATGTGATGCCCATGATAGATTACTGTCAATGGTAACACCAAGAAATTTTGTTGTTTGTGTTATTGATAGATGTTGACCCATGTAATTAATATTCAAAAGTGGTTCTGGTGTCCTTTGCCGAAAGTGCATGATTTTTGTTTTTTCTAAATTAATTTTAAGGTTGTTATTTTCAAGCCAATTTATTATGTTTTTAATTGTATTATTTATTTCGGATTCATGTGAATTTAAATCATTAGTACCTTCTATCAGCACAGTACTATCATCAGCAAATAAGACCATAGGATGTCTTGTACATTGCGGAATATCGTTTATATATATTAAGAACAACAAGGGCCCCAAGACACTGCCTTGAGGGACTCCAAGCTGCACACTTCTATAAGCAGAACGATATTCCACCTCAGTAAAAGTTCTTGGACATATCTGAGTCAATTGGACCAATTGCTGTCTATTGTTTAAATAGCTCTCTAACAGCTGGAGCATATTGCCACGAACGCCGTATAAGTTAAGTTTTTTTAATAGGATTGTATGGTCCACGTAGTCGAAAGCTTTCGACATGTCCATAAATACAGCACATATGGGCTTTTTCTGATCAACACACAGAGCAACAGGGCGTATTAGGTCATATATTGCCATATTTATGGTTTTGTTCTTTCGGAAACCTTTTTGTTCGACAGCAAATATGTTGTATTTTTCAAAATAGCTATTCAGTGAATTGTATATTACTTTTTCGAACACTTTGGCAAACACAGGAATAAGGGCAATGGGTCTATAATTATTAAGTTCATCTTTTTCACCTTTCTTGTACAGTGGTGTTACGATTGTATGTTTCAGCTTCTCAGGGAAAATACCACATTGATTGAATTGATTGACTTGTGTCCAAGGGGAAAAATTGAGCAGTTGCATGACTTGCATGAGTACCTTAACCTCTTTTATGATTGTTGCTCTCTGTATAGAAAGATAGATGCCGTAGGGTTTGCACAGAGTTGAAATAGTATCACAGATATGACCCAAATTGGTACGGCTGGGGATGATTATGGGCGTCGGAAATGAAACGTACGTTCGCGGCGAGGAGAGAGCGTGTGATGCATTATGCGATGATCGATCACACCTCAGGAAATTGAGTTATCTTGTTCACCTTGGGAGGGGGAGGCAGCGTGAGGGATGAAATCTACATTCGTACAGACATATATATAAGGTATAAAAAATCAACTACAAATATTTAAAGAGGTGAAACAGCCCATAGAACTGAACAACTTTCCTCAAGAAACATAAGTCGAAAAACGCAAAAAATATTAGGTCCTCCCATACTAAGTGTTTTAGTCGGCTGGGTTAACTTGTATGGAAGGGCAAACATTTTTTTTGTTTCGACCTATGTTCCTTTGGGAAAGTTGTTCAGTTTCACAAACTGGTTCACTCCTTAAAATATTTGCAGTAATGCTTTTTACACCACGTATATCACAATATTTACGCCGCGTCAAACAAACATTGAAGGGTTATTAAGAAAATTGTATTTCGTCATTGTGACTGGTTGTCAGCCTGTCGCCTAAAATTTCAATAGATGTAATCCTCGAGTCCCTTGGTTGCCCTTTACGACACCCACCGGAAAGAAATGGGGTGATGGTAAGCCGATATCACACGGTAAAATCGGGATGAAATCTGGCGAGAATTATTAGGTGTTTCTGGTTTAATATTCTGTGGGGGATTTGTTTATTGAAGATACAAAATGGGATTGTACTTTCTTACCGATATCATTAACAGCCATAACAGTCTTCTGCTAGACATTGGCCATCTCTCGAGTGTTTTCCATATTCACCACGCTACGCAGGGTAGGATGGCGAGCATGTCTTAGAAGATTTACGCAAATAAAGTATCATTTATCATTTTATTTTACAAAGAGCAACCACGCATAAACTACCCTATCCCTGGATTTATCCTTTGGACAGCAGCTCTCTCACTTAAGGGCGCGCCGTGAGAAAAATGGGTATTTTTTGATACACGCAATTTCGTTGGTGAATACGATAAACACCTTTTATTTATGTATAATAATTATTCATTATATTATCTAGATTCTAGTTGCAAGAAAAACACGATTAGAGAAAGTTTGCTCGATTGATTCACTTTTAAAGTTTGGTCAATTTTTATACTTTTTTGCGTGGTGTATAGCAATATTATGAGTATAACACATTATTTTTGCGAATACGAAACGTGCAAGACGTGTAACGTGGAACTAGATTCTTGTTGTAATTTTTTTTGATTTCTTGTTTATTTGACGAGAATTTTCCAAAAGAGTGAAATATCGCCTAAATATGGCGATTTCGCTTTGTTCTCACACACAGGATTTGCCATGAGTGGGAAAAAGACGTTTTAAAGTTCGAGGCAGGCCCTTAACGTTCGTTTTTGCGTATCCGTAGCGTATGCGTCTCTCAGACGAAAGAAAATTAAGAATTCGTCGATGCACCGCCATCGTATGGAAATAAGATGGGTACGCGCGATTTTCTTTCGTCTGACAGACGGATGCGCTAACATTGCGCAGCAACGGACGTCAAGTGTGATCTCCGTCTTAGCCGCTTCTTACGGCATCTGCAGCTAGAAGCGTGTGATATGTTGTAATGTTTTCTAATCTCGTCTATGTTTCGTGTTTGGAATGTGACCAAGTTATCTATCCACCTAGAAATAGGTTGATATTTTTCTAAACTACCCTACCCTAGATAGAATACAAAGGAAAGGATTACGACTTTACAAGGCACCTCATTCTTTCACAAACATGCTAAACATTTTTGAAAATTCCCGACCCTACTTCAACCCACATCTTAGCAACCTATATTCCCTTATCTCCGGTCAAAGGCTCCCGCAGGTGGCGCTGGTGTAATTATAAATTCGAGGGTCCGGGCCAAAGATCAGACGGGCCACGTCGCCCGGGGGAGAACCCGGGATGTTTTAGCGGCGAAACTTGCTGGTAATTGGGTAGTTTGGGAAATTAATAATAACAGTGTAGTTTGCTGCTCAGAAACCTGACATGAAAGGGTGCGGAATGTTGTAAAAAAGGTGGCATAATCTGAAGTGTAATGAAACTTTGTGAAATTATTTCAAGGGGTGGATCATCCAACTTTTTTCAAAAAACATGGGGCAGTGTCATTGATTGGTTCACCCTAAAAATTGAATACAACTGTATAACTTAGTACCCGGCTACTTAATCAAGTACATATTTAAATACATCAGCCTATTGCAGTCCACTGCTGGACCTTTCCCGTGGTACGCCACAGTCCAGAAAATTTTGAAATTTGCGCGCTGTCTAATTCCAAGCTAAACTCCCGCAGTGGAAGCGATTTACACAGGTAAATTTCGAACAAAATACCAGGAGTTCAACTGGAGGCAGACAATGGCTGCGTTACGCAGCGCTAAATAGCATGTACGCTGCACAATATAGCAGCGCATACTATGAATTAAACGTGAACCTAAATCTATTTAACTTAATTAACTAAGTTGATTGAAATTGGCAAATGATGTGTTCCAACCCTTACATAACTCAAGTCGGTAGTAAATACCGTCTGCCGATCTGGCGTTACGTCACACGTATTAGCACTAGATTATAAGTAAGTACCTCCAAATTATATCACCCCACGAATTCCGCAATTCGTACTAAGGAGTCACAATGATATGGTACAACAAATATGACTAAAGGGAACACACCATTAACACGAGGAAACAGTTTTATACTAAAACAACTAGGTTTAACACTTACAGTCACGTGCCGGCGCAAATGCATAAATACCCAACGGAGAAAGGAAGTTCAGGGAATGGATCAAATAGGGATTCCGTTGGTACTTACAGGGCTGGGTGGAAAAGATATCGACACCCAGCATTCCACTACAGCCTTGGCGCGTTATTCACTTCAAACCACTCACAGCTTCTGTTCGTATTTCACTTTGATATTAGTCATTACGCGTGACCCAACACGAATTAGGGCCGTACAAAACGCGAGCCGATATGGCCACTTGATGCCTATTCAACGCGACGCTCACGTGGAAGACGTCGAGACATCCAACAATCACTAAGCCTGGTATTCTAGTATAACCCAGGAGAACCGCAATAATACGATGCATCAACACGCGCGATCTCAAATTGAATCGTCCATTACACGCGGCATCACAAAACGCGTGGCGGGAAATCCGTACAAAACACAATACGTTCTCGTCCGAACGGTTTTGAGTGACAGATAGTGCGGTGCAGAAATCACCGCTTGGCGCCTACCAGGCGGCCCGCGCGCACGCCGCCACCCTCGCCCCGCGAGCGAGAAAGGGACAACATATGCCCAGAGCGATGCGTGCGGGCGAGCATCGCGGCGTATTCATAGACCGTCATTAATACCTAACTTACCCCAGCATAGCAACGCTAAATTAAACATTCACCCGCCCTAGGCCGAATCCCTTAGGCCTATTCACTACTGGGGAGACGAGATAGCGTTGCTATTGCTCGCTTAAGAACTGAATCCCCTACCTGAACTGTCGCGACTCGAGGAGTGCCATCACTACCTGGGAACAAGTTGAGAATGCGCCCTCTGCGCCATCGCAGTGGCGGCAGGTTGGCATCCTTAACCAGAACGAGATCTCCGATGCGAGGGGGTTCAGTTCTGTCCGTCCACTTAAGGCGTTGCTGCAGAATGTGCAAATACTCAAGCGACCATCGCTTCCAAAAATTCTGAGACATTTGCTGCAGCAACTCATAACGCGTCAAACGATTGCTACTGACCTCTGTGTAGGGGTACTCTGGCAAGGCGTTAAGTGGTCGGCCAATTAAGAAATGCCCTGGTGTCAGGGCCTCCAGATCATTCGGATCTGAGCTAAGCGGACACAAAGGACGTGAATTGAGAACGGCCTCAATTTTACAAAACACGGTCGCTAGCTCCTCAAAGGTTAATATCGTTAAACCTATAACGCGCATCAAATGCGTCTTAGCGGACTTTACAACCGCTTCAAATATACCACCCCAGTGGGGGCATCCTGGTGGATCGAACACCCAGTTAATGCCCTGACGGGAGAGGCTCGTGCCGATAGCTTCCTCGTTCTCCGATAAAAACGTTATAATTTCTTTCATACATCGATCAGCGCCCTTAAAGTTGGTACCACAGTCCGACCTGATCAGCGCTGGTCGCCCTCTTCGCGACACAAATCTATCTAAAGCTGCTAAGAAAGCCTCCGTAGTGAGGTCGGCCACGAGTTCCAAGTGGACGGCCTTGGTTGCTAGGCACACAAACACGCACAAATACGCCTTGATTGACTTCGCGTTGCGAAGGCGTGATGCCTTTACCATAAAAGGCCCCGCAAAGTCCGTTCCCACACCCGCAAACGTCCATGCTTCCGTCACCCGGTCCGGTGGGAGGTCTCCCATCTGAGGTTGCATTGTGGCTGCCTTCAACCAATAGCAAGGCAAGCACCGAAACACAATGCTCCGTACCGTACGTCGTCCAGACAAGATCCAAAACTCGCGCTGCAGAATAGCCAAAAGTGCATTGCAGCCCGCATGCGAGTTTTTCTGGTGACGATCCCTAACTATAAGTTCTACCAAAGGTCCCTTCTTTGGGAGTAACAGCGGATGCCGTGCTGAAAAGGGCAGGTTAGCGTTCCGAAGTCTACCTCCAACCCGGAGCATTCCATGCTCGTCCACGAACGGGTTGAGGCGCACAAGACCTCCCTTCAGCTTTCCACGGCCATCCCTGAGCAGCCTGGCCTCTTCCTCAAAATGTTCCGCCTGGACGACCCTAACCAATAAACTTAGAGCCGCATTCCGCTCCGCAGGCGAGAGGACAGGTGCCAAGTTCCGTTCTGCTTGAGGTTTTCTACAGTTGTTCACGAACCGTTTGATCCAACCTGTCACCCCTAGAAGTTTGTCGAGGGAGCTGTATCGTTCCAGCAAGAAAGCCGCACTAGGCTTAGGTACGATCTGCCCTACGTTCACTCGCAAACCTCGATCAGGTGGCCCAAGCGGCGACCCGCACTCATTGTATGGCCATCTCTCAGGTGACTCAGTCAGCCACTGAGGTCCCCACCACAGTGAGTGACCTACCAAATCAGGGGCCCTACATCCCCGTGAGGCGCAGTCCGCTGGGTTCTGTTCTCCCGGTACGTGTCTCCATACCAACGGAGTTTCCGATCCTTTAATCTGTGACACCCGATTTGCCACGAAAACCTCAAGAGTATGTACCGACGTCTGTAACCAGCACAGAACTATCCTACTGTCGGTCCATGCGTACACCGTCTCATCCAAATTGATGGTACCGCGTAGATTACTAGCGACATGATGTAGCAAGCGCGTGAGAAGCGCTGCTCCCGCCAATTCCAACTTTGGAATGGTCCATCTTGTCCTAACCGGAGCCACCTTACTCTTGGCCATAACTAGACGCACGTCTACAGTTCCCGTTGAACTGACTGTCCGCAAATAGACAGCTGCCGCGTACCCTCGCTCCGAGGCATCACAAAACCCATGTAGGGTAGCCTTACATCCCACCGATGGGAGCAACTTGCGAGGTATGGCGATGCGTACGATCCCTGGTAAGGTGGTCACAAACTTGGTCCAATCATTCAACAGCTCTCCGGAGAGCTGGTCGTCCCAACCCAAGTTTGCTAGCCACAACCTTTGCAAGAAGCACTTCGCCATGAACGTCACCGGTGCGATCCACCCGTTAGGATCGAAAGTTCTGGCGATCGTCGATAATACCGAACGCTTCGTCCAAGTCTTCTGCAAAAGGTCTGGCTCGATCTGATACGTAAAGACATCATGCGTTGGCCTATATTGCACCCCTAGGATGCTCAACGTATTTGGATTGTCCGGGTTCTCGAAAAGGTGCGGGTCCTGCTGGAACTCACCTGGCAACCCGGCCAGGAGCTCTGGACAGCTGGACAGCCATTTCCGCAACTCATAACCTCCTGATTCCATGATCGCGATCAGCTCGTCTCGTAGTAGCAGTGCTTGTTGCACGCTATCTGCACCCGTGCAGATGTCATCCACGTAGACGTCGCGATCCAGTACTGCTGCGGCCCGAGGGAATCTTACCCTTTCCTGTGCGGCCAACTCTCGCAGCGTGCGTACTGCCAAAAACGGACTTGGCTTCAGACCATACGTTACCGTGTTAAGCTCATAAGTGACCATCGGCTCGTCAGGGCTCTCACGCCACAAAATCAGCTGGTACCGACGGTCATCCGGGTGTATAATTGTTTGGCGAAACATCATTTTGACGTCTGCGACGAACGCTACTTGGTGCAACCGAAAATCTGTGAGGATGTCCACAATGTCCCGGTTCAACTTGGGACCCGCGTGCAGACACTGGTTCACAGACACACCATTCGATGTAGGAGCAGAACCGTCAAACACTACCCGTATCCTCGCCTCCGGTGACTTCAAAACAGCCAGGTGTGGTACATAGTAATGCTCGACACACCTCCAATCTATGCTGGACACCGACATGTGGCCTAACTCTAGGTACTCCCTCATGAATTCGATATACTTCTGCCGAAGTGCTGCATCTCGCTTCATCTTTCTCTCCATAGCCAGTAGTCTCCGTTCCGCGATCTGTCGCGAACTACCTAAGGAGGGGCGGTTTGGGAGAAATGGCAGCCTGGTAACAAACCTACCTGACGAACTTCGTGCAGTGTTGTACTGATAGAACAGCTCGCACTCGTCATCCTCTGGCTTCCGTCTATCCGCTGTGGGTGGCTCCTCAGACTCCCAAAACCTCTGCAGCACCTCCGACAACACACTACCATAGAGAACCGTATCGCCCTCTGGTAGGTCCTGAGGTCTCCAAACTGGGCCAAAAATAACATACCCCCCTGTGGTATCAACGGCCACTAAACCAGTTTGCTGAAGTACCCGTTTCCTGCCACACCAGAATCTCCCGAGGACGTCTGACCCGAGGAGAACGTCCACCGTACCAGGAGTATCAAATTCAGGATCAGCTAACTCTAAGCCTGTGGTTAACCCTCGTACCGTTGACGGTAACCGAACCTGAGGAAGTTTCCCTACCACTTCATCCAGCACCACT
The DNA here is from genome assembly GCA_027580185.1 of Tuta absoluta. Classification (NCBI taxonomy): domain Eukaryota; kingdom Metazoa; phylum Arthropoda; class Insecta; order Lepidoptera; family Gelechiidae; genus Tuta; species Tuta absoluta. The sequence continues at coordinate 15,037,991 of JAQAHW010000009.1, forward strand.
GCTGAGGCATGATAGCTGACCCCTGTACCTGTATTACCTAATGTGAACTCGAAGTTCACCTGACCCCGAACGTCAGGCACATCTACACCTCCAATACCTACAGCCCCATCCGTTGTGGGCCTTATATTTAAGCGTAGCCTACTCACCAGCTTACTAGACACAATACAACCCTGAGCCCCTGTATCTAACAAGGCTCTTACCTGTATGCTGCGGCCACCGTATCCCCATACCCAAATCATTGCCGTAGGCAACAATACCGTAATTGGCCGGGGGGCCGAAGCTGGCGTGTAGGCGGCGATTACCTAGCAGGAACCTAAGCGCGGAGTGTCCGCGTCCTGCGGGGGGGTCCCCTCTCTCCGTACACCTTCGAGTGGGTCCCACTCCTGCTGATAGGGACCTCTGGTCCTGTACGCCATGGCTGGCAGCCTATAGTAACCCTGCGGCAGGCGCGCGTACCGTGGATGCGCCTGTAGCCGCGGGTGCTCAGCCAAGGGGAGAGGCATGCGTGGGTCATGGGAACTCACCATGTTGTTCAGACCCGCCGAGTACTGCATGTACTGGCCCTGGTGTTGGCACCCGCCCGTAGCATCACGTATCTGTGATGGGTGCCCCTGACCTTGGACCTGTGACCACCTACCCTGTTCCGGCACCTGCTGCCGAGGTGGTGACTGTCTCGCGCGTGGTGAAGGGGGCATCACCTGCTGATGTCCCTGGCCTCGTCCCTGAAACCCTGGTGGAAGAGGACTCCTCCTTGGAGGGGGTGGGGAGCGTTGCTCCCGTCTAGGTAGGGCAGACTCCGTCCGCTGACCCGCGTCAGCTCTGCCTCCGTAATCTCCGCTGCGGTTCATGCATAGGAGCTGATGGTGGGCACCCTGGCAGTACCTGCAGTTGGTGCTTGATGGGCACTCTCGCACCTGATGCGGCCCCATACACCTAAAGCACCAACGCCGTTGCTGCACCACACCACGACGCAGTCACCTGATGCCCCGCCTCTCTGCAGTAGGCACACCTCGATTCCAAATTAGCGATATTGTATCGCCTGGGTGGCCTACTCTTACCGTCTCGCGCCTGTGCACCCGGCCGTTCCGGGCGGCGAGTGGCCGCAGACTCCGCGTGAGGAGACTCTCCAAATTGGGCATCTACCCGCCTGCACTCGGCCTCGAGGAAGGACTTGAGCTCCTCGAAGGTCGGGAGGTAATCAGATGTCTTACCTCCGTGTGACTGTTCAAAACGAGCGGCCATGTCGCTCGGCAGGCGGCGCAACAACGTGTGGACCAGGATATAATCATAGCCTGACACCGGCATCCCCTGTCTCTCAAGAGCGTTCACTGCAACGCAGACAGGGTTGAGGACCTTGGCCCTGAGGTCCGTCCCTCGTGTGATGGTCGGCACGGTGAGCCACTGTTCCAGGAGTTGGTCAATCATGAGACGTTTGTTGCTGTATCTCTCGATCAGCAAACCGCGAGCCGTCTCGTAACTTGCATCATCGACTGGTAGATGCTTTACCAGCTCATGGGGCTCACCTTGCAGCTTGGCCATCAATTGTGCCATTTTATATGCCGGCTGCAAGTCAGTGCGGTTATGAATCACACTGTCAAACAGATCCTGGAATCGGGTCCAATCCGTGTAGTCCCCGTGGAAGACCGGAATCGCCACAGCCGGCAGGGGCACTTGCACCCCCGGTCCCCGCGGACCATGGGGTGGGTCCGGCTCCCCAGCTCTACGCCTGGTGATCACAGCAGCCGCCTGCTGGATCTCCTGCCCCATCTCCATGCACTGGGTCACATTCGTCCGGACCGTAAGTTTGACCTCCTCATCAGGCGTCCCATCAAATAACTCCTCGCATCCAGTGAGGCAATCCAACACCTCCGCGACCCGTTCGTCAATCCGTTGCGCACAAGCGATGAGTGCGTCCTCTCGGTCCCCGCGACCGACCATCGCCTGCTTAGTCGCGAACCAAATTAGGTGCGTTCTAATTTTTGCCTGAAGCTGTGTAATTGTGGGAGCCATGGTACCAACCCAAAGTAACACCGAACCTTACAATAAAAAACAATAATAGACAATCGGCCCTGATCCTACCGTTAGGATATCCGCACAGGGTAAACACAACGATAATAACAAGCAATTCACTAATTGATTGGCCCTGATCCTACCGATAGGATATTCTACACAGGGCACACACTACAATCACAATAAATATATTTTTTTTATGTAGGTAGATTAAAAATCTTATACTAGAATAATCTTAAATCTAGTGGTTTTCTGAACCACGCTCTGCTACCAAAAATTGTCTAATTCCAAGCTAAACTCCCGCAGTGGAAGCGATTTACACAGGTAAATTTCGAACAAAATACCAGGAGTTCAACTGGAGGCAGACAATGGCTGCGTTACGCAGCGCTAAATAGCATGTACGGTCGGATTCATAAGTGGAGTCATAGTTAGACCACTTGACAGAATGCAATACGGGTTATTATCCTCTGTACTTACTTCACAAACTTACGCACACACGTAAGATTATCGACTGTGTCATATTTTTCTTGGAATGGCAACACTGACAGCGTGCTACTCTCCCTTTTTACGTCACATCCGCCGATTTGGTGGGGAACTGTCACAGCCATAGCCGATAAGCAGTTTTTAAATCATTCTAAGACTAGCCTTTGCGCCAACAACTTGTGCCTTCAGCTCACGTCAGTCAGATTGAATTTCTGTATTTTAAATTAAGTTTATTTAAATAAAACTAAAAGTGATTATTTAAAATAGAAAGTGGTTTTTCTTCAAATCTCAGAAGCGGATTTATCTACGCCCAAAAAGGTATGTGCCATGGTTTTATTCTAATATTATTTGAGTTATTTTAATGCCATTTTTATCTAAATTTTAAGTAACTGTTAAAGAATTGCTATAATTTATTTTCTTTTTCTTATATGAGGGAATCGCTTCAATATCGTTATGCGTATAAACCATGCGAAATTGCTATCGTTTGATCAGGGCTACTCCCTGATAACGTGTGTAATTTCGTGGTTACTGTGTAGAAGTTTTTTCGGAACTCTTGGCTTGGGCAACTCCCTGGTATTGCTTCCGTTAATTCTTGTACATTCTCGTACCGTTGCTAGACGTAGGATGTTTGATCGAGGCTACTCCTCGATAGCATACATCGTCTGGTTAGGTTATACGTATGCATGAACAAGCGATTTTCTTCGAGGGAGAGGAAGAGAATGAATAAGCATTGCGGGTAAATTATATATCTTCGTACAGTTTTCTAAAGTATTAAGTAATGGCATTCATTTAACAATCTTGTGACGGCGTTATTAAAAATTATTTTTAGGACCTACTCAAGATATGTATCAGGTTCGATCACGCAAAGAACCCTTCATGATAGGCTAAAGAAAAATATATATATATATATATATATATATGTATATAATAATAATAAGAATGACACGCTTTGTTTCAATCATTGTGTCATCTAACCTATACATGTATGTAGTATAAATTTTGATAACCGAAATGATTCTCAATATATTCTATTGCGAATAGTTTTTTCTATTTGATTTGTTACAAAAATATGAATTTATTCATGATTTGAGCGACTATGTTTCTTGCCTACTTTTTATGTAGAGGGTATGTTTCGCACTTATTCAGCGAGTATGTTTCTTGCCTATTTTTATAGTGGGTATGTTTCTCACTTATTTAGCGAGTATGTTTCTCGCCTATGTTTATAGTGAGTATGTTTCTCACTTATTTAGCGAGTATGTTTCTTGCCTATGTTTATAGTGAGTATGTTTCTCACTTATTTAGCGAGTATGTTTCCTGTCTATTTGTATAGTGGGTATGTCTCTCACTTATTCAGCGAGTATGTTTCTCGCGAATTTTTAGAGTAGGTATGTACCTAATTAATTCTAGCTAATGTTTCTGGCTTATTTTTATAACGGGTTTGATTCCCGTGTATTTTATTGCTACGTATGTCACAAAATAATATTCAGTTGGGTTTAATTCACTTGATATCATCTGTTAGCTATGATACCACTTACTTATTAAAGACCGTCTTATCATAGATTTTTAGAAGTACCGGTCCTTAATACTTCAATAGTCAATAGAATCGAAAATTTTGAACAGTTTACGTATTTATTCTATTAGAAGTCTTTGATTGATATGACGGTGTAAGATATAATCCTTTTTCTTATCATTATTAGTTCTGCATTATATCATAAATAAAACAAACGTTTATAAAATGCTTTATTGTATATTAAATATGTATAAGAATGGTTTCTTGCCGATGATTTTATCGTAATTTCAGATGACTTCTGATGATGAGCCTGGCACGCCACCTGGTACTCCCCCTAAGCTGGATCGTGGCAAAAGAAAGCGATCCAAGAAGGCTAAGCGCAGGAAGAGAAGGTCCTCTTCCTCATCGTCCAACGGGGATGAGTTTATCCCTCGAAAGGTGCGAAAGACTTCCAGTAAACTTTCAACCAAGTATGTACTAGAATTATTTAAAACGTTCAAAGGAGAGTCTAGCAAAAACTCTTTCTTTAGTAACAATAATCTAAACAATGTTATCCCAGAATATGATCCATCTAATAGGGCTCAAACCATGGAATGCTGGCTGAGAAAAGTGAATGAGTGTGCTTTAATATACGGATGGGATGATAAACAAACAATACATTTTTCCCTACAAAAGTTAGTCGGTTTAGCTAAAAAGTGGTTTGAGGCCTTGCCCACTGTTGTCTATACGTGGAGTGAGTGGCAATCAAAACTTCGGAAGGCATTTCCAAGTGAGGAAAATTTTGGACGCCTCTTAGAGGAAATGTTGAATCGCACTCCACGTACAGATGAGAGTCTTAGGGAATACTTCTATGATAAATTAACCTTATTAAATAGGTGTGAAATCTCAGGAAAGAAAGCAGTTGACTGTATTATACACGGCATCACAGACAGATCTATTCGAAACGGGGCACAAGCTTTGAACTGTACCGAACCTGAGGATTTATTAAATTTTCTCTCGTCTCAAAAAACGCAAATGATACCCAACGGTAAGTTTAGAGACCGGCAACCTCAAAAGTCTATTATTGCTACTAGTTCCAACAATAATGGTAATTCTCATACCACTGGTATTAGATCGTCCTCGGTAGTGTGCTACAACTGCCGTTCTCGTGGTCACCCTTATTATAGGTGTCCCAAGCCGCTACTCAGGTGCAAGCGTTGCCAAAGAATAGGGCATGACAACGACAACTGTAAACTTGAACCTATTCAAGTTGCTAATTCTAGCTCCAATCTTAATGCTAACAATGTTCAGAACAGTGCTGAACGCAAGGTTTCAAGGATTAACGCAATCGACACTAATTCTGAATGTTTAGAACACAATAACTACAGTAGTAAACTAAAACTTATCCAGGACGTGAACTCTAACTTCAATTCTAATTCTCATAATACTGAACGTGATAACGGTACTGAACGTAAAATTTTCAGAATCAATACGGTTGATACTAATGCAAAATTTCAAAAGAAGACTATAGTCGATGATTTAACTTACGAATCTTTCATAGATTTTGGAAGTGAGTGTACACTCATGCGTAAAACTGATGCGGAAGTTTTAAAAGGAGTTAGGAAAACTGACAACCTGCCAATTATAAAAGGATTTGGTGAATCGTCAGTCTTACCTCTCTATGAAGTAACGGCTATTGTAAAGATCGATGAAATTGAGGCTCCAATAGACATATTAGTCGTCGATGATAAATATTTAGAATCGTCTATATTAATAGGCCAAAACTTCACGGAATTGCCTTACCTCACGGCTCTCAAAAATTATCGTACTTTAAAATTTTACCTGACTCCATGCCAAGATGAATTTTCCACGGGTGAACCAATAAAGCTTTTCGTGTCATCTCCTGTTGAGGTATCGACAACTAGCGTTATTCCTGTTCGCGTCGACTCAAATTATACCGGAGATGTCTTCGTAGATGGTTACATCCGAGTTGAACCAGGCAGAGAATGTCGTCTTTTTCAGGGAGCATACCATATTAACGACGGTATTGGCAATGTAGTTATGTCCAATCTGTCACATTGCCCTGTCACATTAAGTGAGAATAGTTTAATAGCTAGGGCAGTACCGTTCGTGGAGCATGAAGTACGTCAAGTTAATCGAGTCAAGTTAGATGACCCTAGTGTAGAGCCTTTAGACAAAAACGAAATAAAAACCGGACCTGCATTTGATGACAAACAGAAAGATCGACTGTATACCCTTTTGCAGAATTATCGCGATTGTTTTGCAACAAAATTGAGTGAAGTTGGGTGTGTAGCAGGCTTTAAAATGAAAATTGATCTTGTTGACAATAAACCCATTGTATACAGACCCTATCGTTTGTCTTTTTTCGAACGCGAACAAGTGCGTGAGACAATAGAGGAATTGCTTCGGAACGATATTATACAGGAGTCTACTTCTGACTATGCGAGTCCTATTTTAATGGTTAAAAAGAAGACTGGAGAAATGAGACTATGTGTAGATTTCAGAGCGTTAAATAACAAAACAGTCAAAGATCGCTTCCCGCTTCCCCTTATCGACGACCAAGTATCGAATCTTAGTGGTAACAACTTTTTCACAACCCTTGACTTAGCTTCTGGGTACTACCAAATTCAAATGGCCGAAGAAAGTCAGCATCTGACAGGGTTCGTCACACCTGATGGGCATTACGAGTTTAAGAGAATGCCCTTCGGGTTGGCAAATGCACCGGCCGTTTTCCAGAGGCTGATCAACAAAATCCTCGGTAATAGACGCTTTGAATACGCGTTGGCGTATCTTGATGATGTTCTTATACCGGCTCGCGACGTTGAAGAGATGTTTCAGAGACTTGAGGAAGTATTAAAACTTTTCAGAGAGTATGGTCTTACTCTGAAGCTCTCCAAGTGTCGATTTTTTGACACTACTGTTAATTACCTCGGCTATGATATCTCTTCACAAGGTATTCAACCAAGTGAAGCTAAAGTTCTCGCGGTTAAAGAATTTCCAGCTCCACAAAATGTCCATGAAGTTCGCCAGTTTCTTGGACTTACTGGATATTTTAGAAAATTCATTAAAGGGTACGGAGAAATAGCCCGACCCTTAACCTCATTACTTAAAAAGGAAACGGCATGGCAGTGGTCTGACTTGCAAAAGCAAGCTTTTAACCGTCTAAAAGAAAGTCTTGTAAGCAGACCAGTGTTGGCTTTATATGACGCCACTTTAGAGACCGAGCTTCATACCGACGCCAGTTCCCTGGGCGTAGGAGGCATACTAATGCAGTGGCAGAGGGATACACACGTTTTGAAACCTGTGTGTTACTTTAGCCGTCAGACAACCCCGGAAGAACGACACTTGCACTCCTACGAACTAGAGACTTTGGCTGTCGTGTGTTCTCTGAAAAAGTTTCGAGTGTACCTATTAGGTATACATTTCAAAATATACACTGACTGTGCGGCTCTTAGGACTACGCTAACCAAAAGAGATCTAGTTCCACGGATAGCAAGGTGGTGGCTACAAATTAGCGAATTCACATTTGATATCGAGTATCGACCCGGTGTGCAAATGGCTCATGTTGACGCCTTAAGCCGAAACACTAAGCTGTCCGTGGATACAGATGATAATCCCTTGGTAAACGTTTACCATATCGAGAAAGAAAATTGGCTATTGACATTGCAGATTGCAGACCCAGAAATAGAGCGTATTCATAAGCTTCTAAAGCCCGAAAGTGACCCGGAATATACGGACATAAAACAACATTTCGTTGTAAAGAATCACGCAGTTTATAGAAAAGTAGATGACAGGTTGTGCCTAGTAGTTCCACGCTCTGCGAGATGGCAAATTTGTAGGGCAAACCATGATGAAATCGGTCATTTAGGATATACTAAAACTTTAGAGAAAATACAACATCAGTACTGGTTTCCCAAATTACGCAAATTTGTAAAAAAGTACGTTGCAGCTTGCTTAGAATGCGCTTACAATAAAGATAACGCGGCTAAACAAAAGACTGGACATTTGTATCCGATAGAAAAGTATAATATTCCATTTCATACGGTACATATAGACCATTTGGGTCCGTTCGTCAAAAGTAAAGATGGAAATGCGTATATTCTTACTGTTGTTGACGGTTTTACAAAGTACGTATTTGTACGTGCTGTGAGGGATGTTAAGACAAGAACTACTATTAAAGTCTTAGAAAAAATATTTTACGACTTTGGTGTCCCGGCTCGAATAGTATCTGATCGTGGAACAAGTTTCACATCCGTGGCTTTTAAAGCTTTTTGTGAAACTCACGGTATTAAGCATATATTAAACGCAGTCGCTTGTCCCAGGGCCAACGGACAGGCCGAGAGATTTAACCAAACTATATTACATTCACTATCTGCACAAAATTCTTTTGGTCACGAAAAGGACTGGGACAAGTGCCTGGGTAAGATTCAGTGGGGCATTAACAATACAGTTAATGCCACCACACAGAAAACTCCGACAGAAGCTATGTTCGGGATCAAAATGCGTGATGCCTTATCAAATAAACTTGATAATAATTCAAATGAAGCTACAAGCACAGATATACAGAAAATTAGAGAAGATGTTTCTAAAAACATAGAAAAAGATCAAATAAAACAAAAAGAAAGGCATGACGCAGATCGATCTCCTGCAATCAAATATGAACTAGGTGATTTGGTTAAAATAGCTAGAAATAATTTCGATAATGACAAAAAAAGCGCCAAGCTTCTGTCTAAGTTTGTAGGTCCATATAAAATAACAGAAGTCCTAGGTAATGACCGATATCGGATAGCCGAAGTACCTGGCTTTAGTAAAAGAGGAAAGCCGTACAATACTGTAATAGCTTTTGATAGAATCAGACCTTGGATTCATATAAAAAGTTTAGAACTTCACGATACAGACAAAAGTAGCACAGATGATAGTGAATAATTTATTTAACTACTTAGAGACTACAGTATTGTTCTGCATTAAGATTTTGTAAAATATGTAATAAATAAAACAAGTATTATACTCTGGTTCACAAAATGTGTTATGTCACTATGTTACAAAATAAGTTAAGTAGGTTATCAATACATTAAATCTGTAAATAAAGAAAAGATTCATTTTAGTTTATGTAAATAGTTTAAAAAAATACTTTGTGTTATTTAACGTCTAAATTGCAATATAAATAAATAAGTAAGATTACTTACGCATAGAATAGTGCTTACACCGTTAATGCACCGTTAGATGTATTGACGTGGTGGATGTGAGATTACTTATATTATCTATTTCAATGACTATTTCTAAAATGATTAAGTACATAAATTTGTGTAAATAGTTAACTAAATAATTAAACAGTAAATAATTAAGAATAAAATAGCCGAATGTCATATTTTTAAATATTTTTCTAATATTATACATAGTTTGATTAGTCTTTATTGCATAGTAAGTATAGCTGTGTTACATCTATTGTAAGTTAATAAGAGAAATTTGTAAATGGTACATAAATGAGAAAGTATATACAAATAGTGTAAATAGTAGATTCAGTCATAAAATGTGTATTCGTGCACCAGGAGGTAGCACGTTGTCGGATGGCCGAATGTCATATTTTTCTTGGAATGGCAACACTGACAGCGTGCTACTCTCCCTTTTTACGTCACATCCGCCGATTTGGTGGGGAACTGTCACAGCCATAGCCGATAAGCAGTTTTTAAATCATTCTAAGACTAGCCTTTGCGCCAACAACTTGTGCCTTCAGCTCACGTCAGTCAGATTGAATTTCTGTATTTTAAATTAAGTTTATTTAAATAAAACTAAAAGTGATTATTTAAAATAGAAAGTGGTTTTTCTTCAAAACTGTAAGTAGAAAAGTCCACCTTAAGGCGTAGCATTAAAACTTAAACAGATTACCACCTATAAGCGACATCTATGTAATCTTTGAAATAATTACTCGGTGATAGCCTATTCGCCACTACATCACCACAAAGTATACATCACACTGGTTTGTCTAAAACTGTTTATAGTTATCCTTATTCGTTCACTTGTAGTAAAGCAATAGATTACATATCTTTATTTCGTCGTATTCATCACAAGCTACCGTAGCTTAGCGGTAATAGTTCTTACCTTCTAATCAGAACGGAACCGGGTTCCCATCCGATCTCTGTATGTTGAATAATGTTTTTTAAATGTTTTTACCATATTTTCTCCAGTAATAATTATTTTATATAATATTTTTCATTAAATTCATCTATGTTTTATATCTATAAATGTTTATTGTAAATTATGTATCAAAATATTATATCTAAAAACATAAACCTATAATATTGTAATAAAACAAAAAGTAAGGTAAGAAATTATTTTATTGGTAGGTATGGTATCACTTTATGTAAATAACAAAATGACATGAATGAGATCTTTTGGTAACCATAAGATACGAGTATGTAAAACTACATAAAATACTTGCTGTCGTAATACTTAGTTAATAGTTTTGTTTGAATGATAAAACACAATATTATGTAAAATGATATTAAGTGTTCATTAGCTGAAACATCGATAGGTAATTATTTATAAGATCATAGGAATGATCCAAATCTTAGATTGAATCTTTCAATAAAGTTATTTAAGTAATAATTTCGTTAGTAATTATTTTATTGTTCTATGTTTAACGATGATGCACTTTCCTCGGAAGTAAAAGTAATTGTAATAATAATAAATCAGTTATTTGCCTACATCTCAAGGTTTAAGCTTAAGTACTCGTTTTCGTAATGAAAAGATATTGAAGCAAGGCCTTAAGATAACTGACTAATAATGATCAATCTTATATAAATATATATCGATGTTTTAGCATAATTTAATTGCTAATGTAATGCTCCACAAATACCTACCTGCAATAGTAGGCGGGTAAGCAGGTAAACAGAGGTTGAGTGAGCAACGATTTATCGGGCCCGCTTCGGCATACATTGCTGATTATTTTGTGTATATTCATATATTATAATGAAATACACAAGATAATCAGCAATGTATGCTAGATCGGGTCTGATTGGAATCTTAAGTAAAAATCGCCGCTTACATAATTAGTATTTGGTGTTACCTCCGCTGTTTTCAACAACACTTAATAGACTCGATCAAATAAGTGCATATATCTGTTCCTCTGGTACTCTCCCACACTCCCAGGCAGTGAGCCTCTAAAGCTTCTGTAGTTCTTTCATTGCGCATGTCCCACCTTTGCACCATTAAACCCCATAAATTCTCTATGGGATTTAAGTCCGGAGATTTTGCTGGCCAACGAATAACTTGGATATCTGGGTGCTGGCTAAACCAATTATACACCACGGCAGCTCGATGCACTGGACAATTTATCCTGGACAAATGCAAAACGAGGAACTTCACTAGCAGGATAAACAGTTAAACATTTCGCACCGTCGGCGTCGTCGGTAGCATGCTTTCCTGTAGCATATCAACATAATTAGCGGCAGTTGCACGCCCTGTTTCTTGTGCTACTAATTCGCCTGGACCAGCGGCAGAACCATTTTCTTCATATTGTTACACCATCATCCTCAGCTGTGAATCATTAATAAGACGAGTCGAGTTTTTACGCTACCTTCCTCTTCAAAATGTGTAACCCAACGTTTAACAGTCTTCCACTAAAACAAAGTAGCATTATTAATAAAAAAGTTTATACTAATCGGTTCACAGCTACCAACATACTATGAGTCAAAGTTTTTAATATTTAAAATACAATTGTAATGAAATAAAACTATACTTACGGCCAGACCAGTCTGATTAGCAATTTGAGTTAAATTGAATCCAATATCATGCAGCGCCACAGATAATTGCAGCGCAACAATACGCTGCTTATCCTGCAAACTGATAATAGTATGCATTTCGAAGAAATAAACACTGAAGTTTAATAAATAAACTTAGGTTAAAAAAAATCACTTAGCACACGCACTATCTCGCAAACGATCTAGCAACAACTAAAATGTAATTCAAAATTTACTAAATTTTGCTTCATTTGATAAAATAAAAATTACAACTAAGATATCGGGATTCGATCCATTGTCTCCACAATAACGGTCAAGAATTTGCTTGACCGCGCTACTGACCACGCTACCGAAGCTAATGATTCATGTAGTGAAATAGTCAATACTACTCATTCTATTATACAATGGTAGTTCGTCAAATAATAGTATGTTATACGTCATTTGTGTCATTGTGTGAGTGTAGCCGCGGGTGCGAGCGACTTGTTTTCTGAGGTTTGTGTTAACTATGACTCCACTTTAGAACGCGACCGTACGCTGCACAATATAGCAGCGCATACTATGAATTAAACGTGAACCTAAATCTATTTAACTTAATTAACTAAGTTGATTGAAATTGGCAAATGATGTGTTCCAACCCTTACATAACTCAAGTCGGTAGTAAATACCGTCTGCCGATCTGGCGTTACGTCACACGTATTAGCACTAGATTATAAGTAAGTACCTCCAAATTATATCACCCCACGAATTCCGCAATTCGTACTAAGGAGTCACAATGATATGGTACAACAAATATGACTAAAGGGAACACACCATTAACACGAGGAAACAGTTTTATACTAAAACAACTAGGTTTAACACTTACAGTCACGTGCCGGCGCAAATGCATAAATACCCAACGGAGAAAGGAAGTTCAGGGAATGGATCAAATAGGGATTCCGTTGGTACTTACAGGGCTGGGTGGAAAAGATATCGACACCCAGCATTCCACTACAGCCTTGGCGCGTTATTCACTGCAAACCACTCACAGCTTCTGTTCGTATTTCACTTTGATATTAGTCATTACGCGTGACCCAACACGAATTAGGGCCGTACAAAACGCGAGCCGATATGGCCACTTGATGCCTATTCAACGCGACGCTCACGTGGAAGACGTCAAGACATCCAACAATCACTAAGCCTGGTATTCTAGTATAACCCAGGAGAACCGCAATAATACGATGCATCAACACGCGCGATCTCAAATTGAATCGTCTATTACACGCGGCATCACAAAACGCGTGGCGGGAAATCCGTACAAAACACAATACGTTCTCGTCCGAACGGTTTTGAGTGACTGATAGTGCGGTGCAGAAATCACCGCTTGGCGCCTACCAGGCGGCCCGCGCGCACGCCGCCACCCTCGCCCCGCGAGCGAGAAAGGGACAACATATGCCCAGAGCGATGCGTGCGGGCGAGCATCGCGGCGTATTCATAGACCGTCATTAATACCTAACTTACCCCAGCATAGCAACGCTAAATTAAACACGCGCTGTAAAAAGTGGATCATGAGATGCAATGTACCATTTAATACATTATACTCCAACCAAATAAAATATTTTGACTTTTGACTTTTTTGACTAGAAGTACTTTCCTAGAGATAATTATTTATACAGTTAAACTCACTGTTAGGGGTTTTACACTTGTTACACTCAATTGAATTCGCTAGCTGAGAGATTATTTTGTCAAGTGTTTATCAGGATTATTTCGAAATAACATCGAATTTCTTACAGACCACTTGACCTTTTTCATCATAAAATAATATGAAAGATATTTTTTCTTTAGTTAGCTGAGGACATCGCTGGTAATTGTTTAAATATATGTCGGAGAACGATTACAACTGCCTGCGCATGTTTGTTGATATTTATTGACAGTACGCGTTTTGACAACATTGTACGAGGTTGGTGACAGTTGCTGCTGTGGTCTCTTTGTAGTCCTGCAGACAGTGGATTTTAATGGTGTTGAGTGTTAAAGTTTGGTGTTAATGGGTATGTATGGTATGGTGATGACACGTTGACGTAGATCAGCGTGTGTTTACGTTGGTTTGGTAGACAGATCGGTTGTCTTACGGTTAAAGGGCGGAGCAGACCGCGTCCATATGCAGCTCGTGCACGTAACCACGCGCGTGATCACACCGTGCACACACCTGCCACACTGGGTTCCACGCGTAGCGTAACTCCGCATAGGTGCTGCATTCTCATCGCAAGAGGTTTGTTGCGTACCGACATTTATTTTGCGTAAATACATTCATTTGGTCGCACAAATTCAATAATTTTATCTTTATTTCCATTATCCCAAGTTGAAATTTTCAATTGATATCACTCATCTTATCACTCACCACTACCGGTGTGTTGTAATAAAATGCAACTGCCACGTCCGAACACACGTCCGTACTACGCGCAGGACAGAGCTGTGCGTGTTCGAATGAGTTCGGTGTGACGTCTAATAGGAAATCTCATATAACGTTATGACCACACGCATCCAAGCGACGGTGCTGTTCTGCTCTGCGAAGGGTAAGCAACTTGTTTGTTAGCCGCAATGCTAAGTATTACGCTCACGTGCACGTCTACGCAACGCAAGCAGTTTGACTCATACAGTTCCATTCATTACAACGTCATACGTCTGCTCCGCCTGACACACCGTGTTTACACCGTGTCTGATGATGGTCTGCCAGACCGAACCAGACACAACGTGGAAGCTGATTACGTAGTGGTATGGACAGAGTGGTAAATCATTTCTGTGCTTGGTGATAGCATTCGACGATGCAGTATTTTACGAGATTTGACGATTATATGCCGTGCGGTGTTATCCAAAGTTGCTGATTGATTTGTTTTGGGGTCCATTTTTTATTGTTTCTACAGCGGACCTGATGCAGTGTCATCCTAATGTGTTCGGCTTGTGTGCCTGACGTGCCTGTATGTATATATGCGCTTTTCACTTTGTCCTGCCCCCTTCTGTTTTTTTCTTTCTTTATTTATTTCGACATATATTATTTAAATATATATACATTCACTCTTCTGCTTGAAATATTCTCAAACAAGCTTTGGCGCGCAAATGTATACTTAGTTCAAATTAATTAATTAGCAAACAAATGTGGAAAGTTTGAAATCTGTTTTCACCAACCGTTTTATACATTACGAAGTTTAATTTCTCTTAAACTTCCACGTGAACGTCAAAGATACTGCGGATTTGTACAATTTCCGACGAATATTTTGGCTTAGTGGAGTCGTCATTATTAAAAATAAAATTGTTTATTCAAAAATATAAAGAACAAAGTTTTTAACCCTTAATATAAAAGATTCGGTTTAGATAAGGTTTCTTAACAAACTTAGATTGAGTTTTACTAGCAAGGTTTTCTTTAAGTCAATCATTCCAAACTATAGATAAGTAAATCTATTTTGTAAAATTTACCAATTTTTTTTCTTTTCGATCGTATTTTGTGGACTATCTTTATTTTGGTAGCGGTAACCGTGCACCCTCTTAGAAATCCCAGAAGATTTCTCGGTATGAAGGTATACCAAAGATGACATCAAACATTGCGTTTAATTGGATTTCAGTGGTGCCAAAGCATGCCCCGGAATTCCTCCCTAAGCTCATCATACTTATTTATCATTCTAATTACTTTATCTGCTATGGCCACCCCAACGAATGGACTGTGAAAGTTTGTGCACAAACAACACTGGTGTATAAATAGGAATTAGGGACTTAGCGCCAAATATAGTCTGTTGGAGTGTTATAACAGCTTAGTATTTTATTCGATTTGTGGGGCATTAGCTAGGGGTGGTATACAGGGTATAAGAAACAGCCCTCCGAAAACTGAAATTCAAAATTCTAAGGCGCTCACACCACAAAACTGAACAACTTTCCCAAGGAATATATTTCCAGACACGTATTAAAAGTGATTTTTATAGTTTACTAAAAATACAAATTAAGTATTGGCAAGCGCGACAGATGCACGGTTACAAGGAAACGCTACGCTACACGCTGCGGTTTACAAAATATGTTCGTCCTGCTTTCGCAAGTAGTCAAGTGTCAATAGCGTTCAGTGTAGCATCACCTCATTTCATTCCCGCGGCTGTTTTTGAGAAAAGCAAAAAGGCTTGCCAGTCATGTTTTCTCATACAGCTTCAAAAGTTGAATAACTCGGAAATTATCAAAAGTCGCAGAACATACATGGGAGTGATTTAAATAGCCCTCAGTATAACGCATATAAAATGTTGTCTTTGGTTTTACTCTACCTACCTATGTTTTACGCATGCGACACAAGCCAGCAAAGCCAAAAATTTGTAATATAAAGGATATCCTAAAATATTATGGTTACAGTATCTGCAAATGTAGAATCATCTCATGCGCACCAATTGGGAGGCCTTCACGGTTTTTCATCACTTTTTTTTAGAGTCGACGTATTTGATTACAAAAACCCTAGATTTAGGTGTGACCGACACGCTCTTAGCAGGTTTTTATGCCACGTAAGAACAAGTATTGAAGTTTAACAGGTATCCCATCCCTTTTTAATCAAATAAAATTAATCGAATAGCTGTGACGTCATATGTATAGAAATGTAGAGAAAAGTCGGAGAATGTAGGAAAATGTTGGTGGCCGACATGCCGGTGTCGCTCCCACACTGGATGTATGGAACAGTCGCCGACTGTAGGGAACAGTCGCCGACTTAGGTTCGGGAGCACCTTAAAAGAACAGTAAATTATCGTTTGGGGATTAGTCCCTTCAAGAGCTCAAGAAAATATTTACACAAAATTTTTATAAACTGTCATAGAAAAATATGTTAATTTTTTAGTCACAGAACGTGCCATTTTAGAATTACTTATTGATCAAAATTACTCACACTCCAAGAGAGAACGCATAAAATAAACAATTCTATTAACATTCTCCTAGCGTTATAGAGGGTAAAATCCAAGGAGAAAATTAAAAAAAAAACATGCGGTCCAACATCTTACTGCACCCCAACGTGAAATGGATTAGGGGATCATTTTGGCGCCTACCAGAATATTAATGAAAAATAAATGCAACGCAGAAAACCGCCAAAATTTTTGATTACAGATCAGTTGGATACAGAAAATAAGAAGTAACTCATTTATCATCGTTTTGCTACTGACTTGTTTTATAGGTCGGACAGTTTATCACGATAAATAGATACCATGCCTTCTTACAAAATTTAATGTAATATTATTTTCCCTACGGCAGTACTATGGAAACTCTAGGAAAAAATAACTTATTTCAACACTACAATTATACTAGTCATTCTTATATGTCTAAGTACTATCAGCAGCACAATATATCAACCTTATTGGGAATTAATTTGAGAAACTAGTGTAGGGTGATGTGTGGTTGATAGTTCCAACCCGGTATTTTTATTGCTGTTTCTTTAAGTATGGTGCTTAGGTTCAAAATCTCTGGTACACACACTGTACCACGGGAAAATGAGGGGTTACCTGGGCAAATTTCTAATACATATAAAATCCTGAAATATTTCAAATGAGCCTTTTCAAGTTCGTCCCAAATGAACTATGACATAACACTTTTATAAAACAAATTTATACAGGGTGTAAGGGACAGGCCTCCGAATACTGATAAGGTGCATGTACTTAGAACATAAAACTGAACAATAAAAAAATATTTCAGAAAACGTCAAAAAAGAAAAGTCCTGTAATAAATACAGTGCTGATTATGCTTTTGGGTGGTAAATTTTTTGTTCGTGTAGTTGTCGAAAGTTGTTCAGTTTCATGGTCTACGCATACACCCTATCAGTATTCGGAGGACTGTCCTTTACACCCTGTATATAATATAATAATATTCCTTGCATTGCACAACAGCTACAGAGTTCTCAACACCCATTTGCTATTATTACACTGCTGTCACAGCATTACGCGCGAATCCCGCGGGAGTGCGCGACTGTCGTTTTAAGCACGGGTTTATACATGACACGTTCGTAGAGCTAAGGCGGTTCACCCACTGAACGTCTGTTGCTGCGTACTTAATTTATTTTTTTTTATTTTGCTTACATGTACAATTTATTACATACGGTCTTATGGTAATAAGTATCCGTAACGCATTCGTCTGTCAGACGGAACGAATTTAAAACGGCGACGTTGCGTTGACGGTGTATTAAAGCCCTATTTTACCTGAAAATTTGGTCCCTTTCATTCACGCTGCGCCAGAGAGAAACAGCCAATAATATTGCGCTTAAGTTTGCGCAATATTTTACGGCTTTTTCGACATAGAAACTAGAATAATACCGTAACAATGTCAAATTTAGCCATTCTTACTAGAATAGGTATGTATGTATATATATATAGACAAATCTGGGAATAAGGTGGGCATTCGTAATTTTATTTCATCTGACAGACGCATGCGTTACGTATGCGCTAAAACTACGCAGCAATATACGTTTCGTGTGATCCCCGCGTAACGGTGCTTTTCCACAGATGAAACGAGGATTAGCGGGATGGTAACTAATTTAAACTGAGGTCAGACTGTTATTGGCGCGTATGATTGGCATGTTGACATAGAAACAGTCGTCAGTATTTTCTGAAAGAAAAACTAAAAGAAAATATATTCTGAGGTGGAAAAGCTCTCTGACTTACTTATAAGATTTACTTATGACTTATGATGAGACTATATAGAAAATGGTGGCTAATAGAGACTTCTTCTTCTCGTGTGGGACACCGAGTCGTCTAACGACCCGATGAACCCTGGTGTCATAGTTTTTCAACCGCCTACTACTCTCTCTCTCTTTTCGTGTGGGACACCGAGTCGTCCAACGACCCGATGAACCCTTTCAACCGCCTACTACCACTAGTAGGCCTCTGACATGGTTGTGTTACGACCGCCGTCTAAGTTATCATAGATAGCAACCGGGACCGACGGCTTAACGTGCCCTCCGAAGCACGGAACCATTTATTTTCGGACAATCAGTTGCCACCCTGCAATGTCCTAACCAGACCGGGAACAAATTCACAAAGTGATATATATCAATTTGTGAGTGTCCCACCGAAAATCGAACCCGGAACCTTTGCGTAGCAGGCAGTCGCACACCACTGCGCCACATCGGCCGTCAACTACTACTAGTAATAGGCCTCTGACATGGTTGCGGATGAATGGCAAACGGGAGATCGTGCCCTATGGCGTACCTTGGGGCAGTTCTACGTCCAGCTGTGGACTACTATAGTATGTATGGCTTATGTATGGAAAAGCTCAATTTGTCTCAAATACACACTAAAATACTCTTCGAGTTTGATACCTACCCTCGTTTACATTATAAATAGATCATAAAATTGTGAATGTGTTATGAATTTTACTAAAAATACGAATAAAATGATCTCGAATGAAAGCAATTTTTACCGATTCATTGAACATTCTTGGGAATTTTTGATATGTACGTTTATTCAAATCTGTTAACATTATTTGATGTGTACCTACGTTTTTATTATTTTACTAAGAATTGGTTATTGAATGAACTTAGTTTACATGCTTTGCTTATAATTTCAATTTCACAGAAAAATATAAGTACTTGTAGTAGAAATTTTATCAAAATCTGAAACATACCTTAAAAAGAAAATAAGTTTATTTAAACAGTATACAGTACATACATACATACACATGACACGTGGGACACCGAGTCGTCCAACGACACGATAAATGAAATTACTTTATTCAATGAAGGATAGTATTATCACTTATCGACGTCAAGATCCGTCTTTGTTAAATAAATAAATTTGTATAACACAATCCTAATAGAAAACCGGCTCGGACGGAACAAAAGAATAAAAATAAAGGCATTGCCTCGGGGGTGACCAGGTTAATCACGGCATATAACTTTACGCCACCATCATCTGTAAATTGACTGCGTATCATACATTAATTTGTTCGTATAATTCGTTACAAACATTTTCTTATTATTTGGCAACAAACGCCCTGGCGGCTTAAGTGCCGCAGCGGCTGAACCGCTCAATATAATTCGACCCTAAAATAAAAGCTGTTATTGCTTCGTGAGTAATATTTAAGGAATTATTTTTACAGATCAAACGCAATAAATATTGTACTGCTCAACTACTTTCGGCTTTGAATAATCAACCCTCAAATCTCAAAACAAATAAGCGCTTCAAAGTTATGTCTTACCAACTAAACTAGTTGGTACATACTATGGAAACAAAGTTCTTAGCCTACCTACCTGCAAACTATTGCTACTAGCTCCCTAGCTTGGGTTAGCGGGTAAATTTTTAATAGCTCTCTCTTCTTTGCTTTGACCCTCGGCAACTTTCAAAGTAGCTTGCTATAATATTCGAAACTTAGCGTGGTTTTAATACTCAAACTCTAAAAGCTGTATGTCTAAAAGTGTCTTCTTGAGCGGTCAGATGGAACTACAGTGCAAAGGTTGATCATTTTAAATTAAATGCCTAAATTTTCAGCAGCTGCATTTCAACCAATCTATCTATGGGATAAACTTATACTGATTCCTCTTTGTATGAAAAATCTGAGGGAGACTCGTCGACCTATAATCTCATAGATTTTTTTATGCATTATTCAAAAGCATGGAAACATTATACAGTTTGTAAGGGACAACCCTCCGAATGCTTGCATGGTGGCTCGCAGGGTGCATTCAGACTACGAAACTGAACAACTTCCAATAAAAAAAACAGGAATAGTCAATTTTCTTTTTACTTACCATAGTAATTGTAGTCAGAAGATTGTGATTTGGTATGAGAGGTCGATTTATTTGTAGTTTTTTTTCTAGAGTAAAGTTGTTCAGTTGCATAGTCTGAATGCGATTTATCAGTATTCGGAGAGCTGTCCTTTACACACCGTTTATTTTTTAATTAAAATAAACAGTTTATTTTATAGAATATCGAATGTTTATTCCGGGATATATTAAGATGCTGTTGATTATTTCTAAGCACATTATCCTCTGCTGTCATAATATTTTCTTTAAAATTTTATTCATTTAATAAGTGTTAGTATAATACAAAATTATCATGATTTTAATTCGATAGGAAATAATAGATCAAAGTCACAATTATTTCTACAAAAATGCCAATTACGTACAATTCTATTTGTCTTTAGATCATTTATATGTATAAATAATTGGTTGTTGTCTAAAATAAGGCCACCCCAATGAGCCATATTTGACAGCTGTTAGATTCGTGATAATGCTATGGCAGAGCACCCATTTTTCTTTTTTGACAGCTGTCAAATATAGGGATGTCGACAATAACACGGATTTGGAAATATAAAGGGGCAAGTATTTTAATTTGCCAAATTATTACTGTATGATGTTTATTCATCCAAAATATGAAAGTAAAAATTACTTTCATATTTTGGATTAATAAACATTGTAGGCTCAGTGACCGCACTGCCGCCAAATGATATAATAATATCACAATATCATTAGGCTGGCTGCGTTTGCCGCATACCCAAAGATGTATGGGCAGTAATAGCTACCAACAGGACACCATAGAATAACAAATGATGTCGTTTTATCAACGATGCCTTCTATGCGAACAACTAAAACTGGTCTTTCATACAGTTTATGAAAAAAACAAGTACAAGTTTATATTTAAAAGTTGGTTAGTGTTGTCACTTTCTCTCTTTCGTGTGGAACGAGTCGATGGGCGAACCGATAAACCCTAAGTATCACTCATGATATAGGTTAACGCGACTTACTAGTTAGTGTTCGGCAATCACAGCTGACGGGCTGGCGTATGCGATCTGTTGACCTCCGTAGAGAAGGCTGTCTTAACCAGCCGAAACGTAAAGGGTTAAACTCTCTACCAAATAATAAACAAGTAATTCGCTCCAATCATCATAAGTCTACGACAGCCGATGAGTCGACTGCCTGCGACGCCAAGGTTCTGGGTTTGAATCCCGGTACTTACAAAATTGATATTATCACTTTGTGAATTAGTTTCCAGTCTGTTTAGGACATTGCAGGCTGAATCTCCATATAGTCCGAAAGAATAACTTAGACGGCCGTCGTCACACAGCCATGTCAGAGGCTTACTTGCAGTAGTAGGCGGTTGAAAAACTCTGACACCAGTGATCATCGGGTTGTTAGTCGACTTGGTGACCACACGAAAAAAAGAAGATGAAGTCTAAGACTACTTTTCGTTATAACTTAGACTATGAACATTTCAGCAATGTATTATGGAGATGTTTAAGTAAGTAAGCGTCAAGATTCAAGCATACGAGTTTTATAGGTACTTAGTTAGGCCTTATGTGAATCCGTCATATCCTACTGCATTACGGCATGGGGCGGTGCTGCACAATCTATCATGACACAATTGGAGAGAGCACAGCGAGCAGTGCTAAAGGTACTTCTGTCCTTACCAATTCGTCACCCTACTAAAATTGTATATGACACTGCAAAGGTACTTTCGGTGCGAAGACTTTATGCTCTTCGATGTATAGCGAGATATCACTGCGCTACTGCACCAAGCCTTCCTTATTTAGACAAAAGAATTTTTCGATGCCCCACGCGTGCTACAAAGACAAGGTTTGCACAAAGATCATATGAATTTGCTGCCCCGAGGTTTTATACATATATCAATAAACAACACAATAAAACAATTTTAAACGGATTTAAGTTGTGTTTATTTTGGATTTTACCAAATCCAAAATAAACACAACTTAAATCCGTTTAAAATTGTTTTACCAAATCCAAAATAAACACAACTTAAATCCGTTTAAAATTGTTTTATTGTGATGAGTAATAGTTGTGCAAACTCAAGAAAATATTATCAATAAACAAACTGAAATCAGAAACCTTAATTATTACTCAATGCGAAAAGCGGTGACTAATATCTTACTAAACAAAGATAGTGATGATATTAATGTGATACTGAATCCCATAGTCTAAAAAGCTATCTCAAACCTGATTAGTGGTATGGTACCGATCCCAAGAACTTATTCGTAGGGCTAATCAGGTTCTTTACTGATGCTTGTTTGTAAATAGATACGTAAGTAATAAAAACAACAATTTAACATTGTCTCACACTGGCACCTTGTTTCTCTAATTGTAATTGCCATTTTTCTCTTTTTTATATTTTTCTTTAAATGTTTCTTTAACACCATCAGCATAAAACATTGCACATAACTAAAATTAACATACATCAACTAAGTACTTAAATTTATCTGAAACTAGGAAATGTTGTAATGTAAAATACGAGTTACATAAGAACTGAACCGAGTCTAGAGGAAGGGCCTGATGACCTATATTACAGGTCTTTAACCTAGTTTAGGCATCAGCCCTCCACAAAAATTTAAATATTTTTTTTTCTTGTTTGTAACCAATGTCTGTAACATAAGATTTTTGTGGTGTGGAAATAAAATATTTTATTATTATTATTATGTTTTTGTTCCTTTTTTTAGGCTCGGCTACTACTGTTGCCGGTATCAAGATGCACACGGGCCTAAGCCAAGTGAGCACCGTTAAGATTGGTGTCGTTATTATTTGATAATTGTGTGTTAGCTTTAGGAGTATCATCTGTATCTAAGAATTTTCTAACAATCCGGCAAGTATTCAAAATGACGGCTTTTTGCATTAATGCTGTGGTATTAGTATTTGGTAGGTCTAATGAATCTAAAGACTGTTTTAGTTGCTTTGGGACAACTCCAGTGGATGAGAGTACTATTGGGATTATTGTAACTTTTTGAAGATTCCACATTCTTTTTATTTCATTTTTAAGGTCAATGTATTCTGTTAATTTTTCGGCTATGGTTTGCTGCAGATTGTGTGTGTTTGGAATTGCTATATCTATTAGTTGGGCTGTTTGATTTTCTTTATCTATTAAAGTAATATCCGGTCTGTTATAATGCGTGGTTTTGTCGGTTAGTATGGCTCTGTCAAAATACATTTTGTGTGAATTATTTTCCAGTATGTTGTTAGGACTATATTTGTAATATGCTGTGGATGGTGCTGAAATTAGCTTGTATTTTAATGCAAGTTTTTGGTGGATGATATTGGCTACTTGATCATGCCTGTACTTATAATCCGTCTGGACTATGGCTTTACAGGCACCGGTTATATGTTGGATGGTTTCAGCCGCACTATTACACCTTCGGCATCTATCTACTGAATTAGGTACTTTCATGATAAACTTTTGGTAATTTCGGGTCTCGATAACTTGGTCTTGAATGGCCATGAGAAATCCCTCAGTTTCTGGAAACAACTGCCCACGATCAAGCCAATCGTTCGACGCTGTCTTGTCGACGTTTGGTTGGCTCAAATCGCGGTAGTGTCGTCCGTGCAGTGTTTTTCGTGACCATTCATCAGTTTTTGTCTGTCTGTCATTATTATTATTATTACTTACTAAGGGCATTAAAACACAAAGAAGTTAGACGCGCGTTGAACGTGTGTTTAAAAAATATCTTTATACAAAATAACCGCTGGACACAACTTTTTTGCGCTAACGCCCTTAGGGTCGAAAATCACCAGGAAAAATTCAGTAGCAAAATTTACGGTTTGTTTATAAAAGGACAGTAATTAATAAATTTGACTAATTTTAACGTCGCTATCTAAGGTCCAAGTTTAGTTCATTAGGAAAATGGCTGCTAATTGGATCTCTAGGAAGTAAATTTGTGAGTTCACTGACCGGAATATGATTAGTAAGCTAGGTAGTATTCGCAAGGTGGCTCTCAGACATGCCGCGCGACCTGACGGTATATTGCCGGTCCGGTGTTACTGGCAAATTGGGGAAGTTGTTTGAAAACGCATGTTCCAGTAAACACAACAACTAGGGCATGTTAAGTCGGAAAGTTATAAAAACCGGTTTTGTGTTTCGGTATTAGAGCTCAATTCCGGTTTTAATACACATAGTTAAAAATGACTTTCATAGCAATATTTTTTCGACTACTGGAATATTGAGCAGTTCTTAAGTATTTGCATGCCAAACTGCTTGCAAATAAGGTACAGGTGATAGCAAACTAAATTATTATCAATGGTTATGCCTCGGAAATAGTATAAAAACATAAAAATACTTGCTTTTTTCAAAACCGGTTTTAACGATGAAAAAGCTCTGAAAACCTGAATTGAAAAATGGATAAAATCGTTCCGATAATCCAGTTTTTCGAACTTCCAGTATTCCAGTTTCCATCTCAGACTGTCATTTGTTTCCTTGGTAAAGTCCGCGATACATTCAGACACATGTGTAAATAGACTGACTATTGGATCATCTTCGGAACTACTCACACAGAAGTTTTGGACACGTAAGCGTTATTGGATATCAGATATTGCCAAGTGATAATTCTGGGAATAATCTACGGACCGACTTTAGTGATTTATTGGTTTCCTGCTAGATGAAGTGTGAATATAGGTAATCTAACATAGTACCTAGAGATGAGATTGGCCCCAATTCGGGAATAAATTGTCTTACATACACATCACACCTATAATCCTTTGCGAGGTAGGCAGAGCGTAAACGGCCGCAAAAAACGATGATTTACGCCACGTTTGACCAATATTGGATTGTCATTCGGATAATTGCGTATCGTCATAGTGACAGGTTCTCAGCCCATCGCCTAAAATAGCAATACACACCCTCGAGTACCATAGTCGCCTCTTACGACTCCCACGGGAAAGAAATGGGGTGATGCTATTCTAAGCCGGCATCACACGGCATCTTAACTTACCTTAAATTAGTGATGTCACTTTTCTTTAAATAGATTAAGAAAATGATAGGAGATATCTAAGTTCTGTCCTGTTTAAAAATTATAATTTAGTCGCCATTGTTTTCATCGTCGCCTTATTTTGGCGGATTACGCATATTTTCACAATCCACTGCCGGACATGGGACTCGCTCCATATTAGAAAGTATTGCCATACTCGCCACGTTTGGCAAGCATTTTGGCGAGCGCAGTGCAAGATATTGCTTGCATAGGGCTTCTGCCCATTCCCAGGATGCATTTATCCGATTTACGACACCATGCATGGCATATAAACACTGAGAAAAATGATTTTCTGTGATGATGATATTCTTTTTTCTAATAGGTGTACGGATTTAACTTCCAGATTAAAATTATGTCTCTTGAGAATAGAAGCAGTTTTTTAATAGAGGGACAAAAATAAACACATCTGTCATTGTTTTTTTTACCCAATTATACTTACAGATATGTAGTTTTAGGAGGAGTGATAATGAGGTAGTGTGAGGAAAAGGGTAGCTACCCACCTGGTCGGGTGGTTGAGACCTGGGGAACGACTGTTACAACCGGACATGTTTGGAAGTTGTATATATAGAAATCGGCGGTATAACTTCTATACCGCGTTTCAGGGCTAGTATTTGGAGCGCATGCGCACCGCCACATAGTATTTTTCAACACAAGCGCATTCCGTTAACTATTTCAAGTGTAACTATTTTATTGGTAGAGTGATAATTTTTCGAGTTTGAGTTTTATTATAATTTATAAAATGCGCGTTATTTTGAATGAGATAAGTTTTTCTTTGTCCGGAAGCATTAATAAATACTGTTTTTAACTTGAGTACGCCCTTTAAGAAAGAATAAAAGAACAATACTTTTTTCAGCAGCAACAATATTTAATCGCCCAACTTTTCCTTTAGGAGTAAATCCCTGGGATGGCCATATTGTTTTGTTTCATAGGACTTTTATGCATATTCTCAAAGTTAATCAAGTTGAGAAAAGAAACTTTGTGGAATCTCAGCGGTATTGTAACTTATGAGGAAAATCTCATCGCTATAAATAAGATGATGTTTTACAGTTGAGCCAATTTAACAAACTCGAATAGACAGCTGTAAAATCCATAGTCAATTCATTTTCACTATATTTTTTTATGTATCTGCAGGTGTCCAATTGGGCTTCTTAGAATGGCTTAGTTGTTCCCAGTTTAAGTTAAATAGAAATTCTGTGTAGGCGGCAGAATATAGTTTAAGTCGAGACAGACTACCTACCAATTAAGCTTACATATCAGACCTATTTATCTCAATCAGGGTGTATCGACAGTGAATAGGATCAATTAATTAATTATTTCTTTTTTATTGTTAATGATGGCCTGCCCAGCGGTTTTACCCGCGGCTAACCGTATTCCCACGGGAATAAGACATTTTAATACAGCCTATGTTCACCAGGGAAAATGTGAAAATGTTTTCGTATATCGGGCTAGTAGTTTCGGAGCCTATTTAATTCAAACACACAAATAAACTTATCTTTCCTCTTTATTACTGTTAAAAAGATTACTGTAAATTTAGGGTTCAATTTTACTAGTGATTGTTAGCGGAATTTCAAATCGGGGTGGTAATAAAGAACAACTTTATAAGATACGTAAGTTAAAATACGATAAAATATTTTGAGTTTCCATAGTAACTCGAACCAGCTGACCGGCAATTTTGTATGGGTGGTCGTTTTTTCGCATAAGTTACGTAAAACATTTTGAGCTTTCCCCAAATCAGCTAATCGGCATTGCGGATGAGAGGTCCAATTTTTTGTTTCATAATTCGGCCTGGGAAAGTTATTTTTTATATCACCAGTCCGTCTTAAGTTTTCGCCATCGATTACTAGTAAAATTTCACCCTTTATGAAAAAATAACAGTAAAAGAAAAACTAAATTAACAAATTTACGTAAGTAAATAAAATATGGAAACCAAACAAACAAGAAATACCCATTTTGTAATTTCAAATCACTAGTAAAAAGGAAAACGAAATTGCAAAACCGGAAGTAAAAAACTTAATATGAAGTCATTGCTTTTTTAATTGGTGCATAACCAAATCAGGCGAACGTATACTAAGATATATTTAGTGTTTATTAAATTAAATAGATCTATTTACCTATTAAAGGGTTTATATTTGAAAAGTATTTTATTTTTACCCTTCGATCAACGCAGCCTTGGGAATGAAAGAGAACTGCGTTCTCGAAGTTTTTATCATATAATTCGATTTCAAAACTAAAAATATTTTAGTTATCTACTAAATTAAATCAGATTTAATAAATGAATATGGTAAATCAGACCGTATGTCTCTTGGTTAATTTATTTAAGTGATTTGACCTTTAATCTAATGTTTTATGGTTACGTTCTGTGGTTATAAAAGAAAGGTCAAGATAGAATCGTTTTAGTGTCGTTTTACTTTATCAACCCATTTGCTGAGCTAAGTACCTACAAGCTTGATGACGTAGTAGATATGTTGCAGTGAAATGGAAAAATCAAGAATTCAAACAAATTCCTAGGAATTTAACCAAAAGCCGCAAAATGGCAAAATCGTGACCTCATTCTGCCATCGTCCTAAACATATTTCCAAACGAGGTCCAAAAAAACTATTTTTCAATTAAGTTGTCATGGTTTGTTATCCTTGTGTTTATTTCACAAAAAAGATTTAACTTACAAAGGAAAAAACTACAATAAAACACACTTCTGTTAGTGATTGTAAGCAAATTAAAAGAATTTTCAATTGTTTTTGAAGATTTTCAGAAATAAGGCTATAGACATCCATCTATCTAGAACCTTCAATAAGAACTATGCGCCAACAATTTACTGGTATTTACAAAAAAGGAAATTATTCATTGTCTTCGTAAGTAATTGTTTCTTATAACCATAAAATTGAGCTCAAAAATTGTTAAGAACCAGTATCTTTATTCAGCTAAAAAAAAAGGACTTGTTAAGGTAGTAAAGGTAGATTACGTCTACGATTATGCCATATTCCGGCTTCAAGCCAATTTCCTAGGAATTCGGCCGTTTCCCTAATTCTGACATATTACTGCGACAGACATACTTCTGCCTATTAAGCTGAGAGACGTAGGTTCGATCTCCACACAATACAAGTTTTGGTAAGGTCTTCTATAAATAATAATAATTAAGTTAAAGATGGCTGAAAGTCTGCATCATGGTGTTCAACCCTATAACCTTTCTTCAAGCTATTATGATCATTTTAAAAAATATCCCTTCTCCATTTTGGAAAGCACTTTAGCCATAGCCATCATTATATTGAAAGTACCGGGAACAAATAAATTTCCCGAAAACGCTTAGCCAACCCGCATAACTAAACAACTTTCTAGGAAAAATATAGCTTTAAAATTTTAAATTACCCTCCCATACGAAAAAAGGCCGACTGAGTTTGCGATGAAAAGTATTTGTAACTTCTAATTTGACCTAAGTTCCTTGGGAAAAGTTGTTTAGTTCAACAGGTTAAATTCAACTTAGCGTTTTCGGAATAATCCTCCTCCTAGTCTGTATAAGACACTTTTTGTTTAAAAGACTTTAGTGTAGAATAGATGACTTTTTTTAAATAACGTGCCTGCACGTAAAGCAAGCACGATAAAAACTTAAATTCATTATGAAGACATAAAGACGAATTTAGCGAGTAAGCACAAAAGCTAAATTGTCGTCGGAGCGTCTGCGTGTAATTGCAGAGCTGGGCAAAACTAGCGTACCTAGGAGTAATTGAGCCATTCCAGCTGTAAACTGGAATAAACCGGTGTTATCTAGAATTACCCCGGCTGACAACTCCGCAGCGTCAGCAGCCTTTTAATGCTGCAGATAATTCGCTATTTATGCTCGGGGTCCTGTTGTATACCTAGAAACTTTTGGAGATAGATACGAACTTTGGGTGGACCAAATTGTGCTACGTGAATCTCAATTTTATTTGGCAGCAGATTTTTTTCCGTGAGAATGGCATGTTTTCCCGCAGTAAAATTAAGCCTTTGTATTATTCCAGGTTATATTGTAAATCCGTTAAGCGTCCGATCGTACAGAAGTAACAATCTAATACAAACTCCCGGTTTTATAATATTGGAAACTAATGACAAAATCATGGGAAATTTGTTGACTCGGTTGACTCGAAGTAGATGGGGAAAATGCAATTAAAAGCGTAGAGACAAAAATCAAGATTCAACAGCACATAACCACACCAACATAACCTTTCACCTTGCTTGATATACTAAATCATGTCAACGCTATAATTAGTATAAGTATTCCAATGTCTTTGTACAGCATTTAAATAGGTTAGTACCTACACATTATATCAGGTTACCATCTCATCAGATTACCTCCAACCAAATCAGGGCAGTAATTTAGCTAGCAACGCGAGCTGGGCAAATTTTCGCATTATCTCTCCTATTACTTAATTTACGATGGTTTATGTGTAGATCTCTCTTTTCGTGTGGGACAGCGAGTCGTCCAACAACCCGATGAACCTTGGAATCACAGTTTTTCAACTGCATTCTACTGTTAGTAGGCCTCTGACATGGCTATGTGTAGATGGCGTAGATAAAGTTTCGCTGTTCAAAAATAATAAAAAACAAGAATGGTGAGTATGGAAAACAAAGGGGAAATTGTGTACAGAAGAAAATTGTAATAGGATTTTTAATTATAAGTATGTCTATGTGTTTGCACATTGAGTTTTGAGTTTTGATGCAACACTTACGACAAACGTATTCTGCAAAGCTGTTGAGATGGCAGCTTAAACTGTAAACAATCGTAGCTTATCGCTTTGGTAGGCTTAGCACCGAATACTCAACAACACAACAGTCTACTGCTAGACATAGGCCTCCCCCTTGATCGATATGGCTATATTCACCAGGTTTGGCAGGTGAATCGGCGAGCGCAGTGCAAGATGTTACATTTACAGGGAACGCTGCTGTCCATTCCCCGGATGAATTTATCCCTTTGTCGCTTTTTTCGACACCCACGGGTTGTACAGGGGTGATTCTAGGCTTAGCACTTAATACTCACCTAAGTAGAAGAATAAGCACAGCAGACCCGGGAGCCACATCACGGTTGTCTTTTTCACATCATAAATTCAGACAAAACACGCACTTTCACACATCTTTAAAATCTAGGTGTTGATTGAAGTTTTGTTACGAGTCAACGCATTTCCGATTCACACTACGTTCTTCGATGATAATTCACTGAAACAAGCAAAAAATGTTTGTTAGTTTTTGTCTAAAGAGTGCTGAAAAATGCATAAGATCATCACAATAAAACAATTTTAAACGGATTTAAATTGTTTTTACTTCGGATTTTACAATTCCTACATTTCGTGGTCACGAATGTCTAAGAGTGTTAAACATAATTGTTTAAGACCCACTACACAAGATACGGTTTTAGCATTCTGCGTAAAACCGGAACGTTTCGCTAGGCAATCAAGAGATGGCGGTAAAACAAAAATAACGCGCTTTGTAAAGAATTAAAAACGTAGGAATCGTAAAATTCTAAATCAACACAACATAATTCCGTTTCAATAGTTTTATTGTGATGAGTAATAGTTGTGCAAACTCAAGAAAATATTACGCATAAGATCCCTTTTAGAAAAACTTATTTGAACATAAACCTTAATAATTCATTACAGTAGGGAAAAGCACTCATAAACTTATGAAGAACACAGTAAAGCGCAAATAATTCTATCAATCATATTAAATGGCACTCTTTTTCTATCTACGATCTTTGCCTATTTTGTTTTGTTTCCCGAGTTCATACAGAACTTTGACTAAGAAAGTATCGATCTCTGTTAGGATTGTCCGAAACTAAACAAGTCATAGCGGAAACACTCACAATGAGAAAACATATCCATTCTACAAATAAGTAAGTAACGGAACTGCTGGAAGGGACGAAAACATCCAGCAAGTATGCTTTTGGAGGCTTTTTGTTAAGAAAACTTTGCTGAGAAGTTCGTGTATTAGTGAGATTATGTCTAAGTACCTACTGCAAAAAATATTGGTTCTACCATTATAACGGGTGAAATTTTACGTGTGACCGATACTGAAAATAGAGGTCGGCCGGACGTTGATAAAGAACAACTTTCCCTTAGGAAAATAGGTCAAGTAGAGTTTCCATAGTAATCTAAATAATCTCTGATCGGCAATTTTGTACAGGAGGTTCAAATTTCTTTATTCATACTTCGATCTACGTTATTCGTGGAAAATTGTTTTGAGTTTTTGCTATCGTTCACTAGTAAAATTACACCCTATATATGCAACATTACCTAAATACGCTGTTAATGAGATATTATCACCTAGTATTTAGACATTAAGGGACTCGAGGGTGTGCATTGCAATTATAGGCGATGGGCTGACAACCTGTCACTATGGTGATACACAATTTTGCGAATGACCCTCAAATGTTTGATAAAGTTACATTAATACTCAGATACTAACCTACTTATGGAACAAATCACTATACAGGGTTGGTGCATCCACAAATAAAGTGTGCAAAAAACAAAACAGATAAATAATAAAAAATAACTTAGTAGAGGCCTACATAGTACCAGCTAGTACGTACCTACTCGTAAGTAAGTACGTTGTACTTTCCTACCCCCATTTCTTGTCCTTGCTACTCTGAAAGATGGAAAAACTTGTGCCTGTGCCAATTATATTTCTCGTAAGTAGTGGGTGTTCGTCTCGCGAGAACTAGTTTGGAGATAGTTTCGGAAAGATAAACTTTTGCATCATTTTCGGTAATAATATACTGCTACAATATTGTTTGCAAGCAGTTATAAGCGACATCCTAATAGGTTTAGTAGTTTACGGCGTTCATGGACATGTATGACAGCAAAATGTAAAATTTCGATCGTTATAATCCTAAAGTGTCGTGTTAGTAAATTCTATGATAATGATATTTTTTTTAAATAGAATTAAGCTTGTATCATACAAATTTTAACTTCTATAAAATCAGGTTTTTCTATGAGATGATTTACGTTGGCATTTTTTTATTATTAATAAGCAGGTAGGGTAATAAATCGCCGTGTGATGCCGGCTTAGAATGGCATCACCCCGTTTCTTTCCCGTGGGAGTCGTAAGAAGCGACTTAAGGACTCGAGGGTATGTATTGCAATTTTAGGCGATGGGCTGACAACCTGTCACTATAGCGATACAAAATTTTCCGAATGACCCTCAAATATGTGTCAGACGTGGCGTAAATGACCGTTTTTGTGGCCGTTACCTTACCCTGTAATAGGCGTGATAAGTGTATGTATGTATGGGTATGTAAAAAAATTACGAAAGTACCTAAGGGCGCGATTGGGCAGGTTGTTTGAACAACCACACAAACTTCTCCGGGTAAGCCCTAGCTCTAGTCAGGTGTAGATTTCAAAGCCCCGGAGCTCAAATTGTAGAGTTCAATCCTAAAAAAACGCTACCATTTGCTACAAGGGCCATAACTCAATTATTTATAGGTATTATTGAACACCATTATGTCATAAACGGCATTTCATTAATCTGAGATATTAAAAGTCGATTAACGAAATATCGATTCTGGTGCTCTTCCAATATTGAAAAAGTTTCTAATGAAAGGCGGTCACGCAATATCAGTACTAAATCAATTAATTACAACCACTTAAAACTTGGGGAAAAATATTGGGAAATCTCTGACTTCTATGGCTAATAGACGAATGTAATTTCGATATTTCCGAAATAACCGACACGCCAAAATTTGAATGAAATTCAATATTAAGATAGGTATACTAAAATCTCTGACACCAGGGTTCATTAGGTCGTTGGACGACTCGGTGTCCCACTCGAAAAGCAGAATAATAATGAGATATAGATAATAAATAACACAAACGTCAAATTGATCTTTATTTAAAGTCTTTTGTCAATTTTGGATTTTGATACTGCAATACAATCGAGAAATGGTTAATAAAAAAACTACGTCCTACATAAAAAATAAAAGGAAATCCATTGACCAAATGTAGCGATTCTGTCACATCAAACGCCGAATTGGATGAGTTTCACAAGCTCGAATGGTCCACTAAGCACTTTAATGGGGATACTTTGATCCGTTTCCGAACCCCCGTCTATTTGAATGGTCTGACCATTAGTTTCTGTAAGTGTCTCGATAGTTTGGTGTTGATGCAATTGGTAGCCAGTTACGTTTAATCGGATTGTGTTCGGAATACTGAATCGGGAGGTTGTAGGAGTAAACCTATTTGGTTGCTACTTAATAGAGTTGATACTGGTTGCTTTATAGAACTTTGAAGCACGAAATATGTAGAAACGTAATGTAAACCGCCGTTTTTTATGCAGCTTTTAGAGTAATGCTTTGTCATTCTCTAGGTAAGTGAATAATTTTATTACCAACGATCAGTGAAATGAAGACCAACAATCAAATCTAGTTGAGTTAAGTATCTACGTAAACCAACAATGTGACAGACTCTAAAATCTAAGAAGAAAAATAATATGAATGGTCTAGTAAAATAGCATTAATATTTTTATTTCTTATTCTATTTTATTTAGGTGTGAAACGGATCGACCGAGCAAGAAACACAACACTGCGCTCCAAAACTTGCATCATGGATGTAGGGAAAAAGACCGCGAAACTGATGTGGGACTTGGCGGGACATGTCTGCCGCATGCATCCTGACAGGTGGGCTGTAAAAGCAACACAGTGGGCGCCACATTATGGTCGCCGACGACGAGGCCGGCCTACAAGAAGATGGCGAGACGATTTAGTCGCATTTAGTAGTGACTGGCAATCAAAAACCGGAGACCAAGCAGAGTGGCGTAAAAGAGGGAAGGCCTTTGCCCAGCAGTGGGACACAGAACAGGCTACATTAAAAAAACTATATTATATTTCAAAACCATTTAAAACTCTTTACTCTATAATTCTCAATTCAACACCTCGCATATCAAAGTTTAGCTACCTACTTGCTCCCTAGACTTTATATTTGCAAGCTAAATTCAGGTCACGAGCTTCAAGAGTGAGTGAATTCAATGAAGAGTTTAATAACTGTAGATATCAGAATATACAGTTTTTGCTCGATAAATAAATATCCTGGACAATTCATACAACGCCACATAAACACACATAACTATTTGAAAATGGACGTAACAAATATTTGTGTCCTGTGGGGATCAAACCCACGACCCTCAGCGTAATTATTGGTCTATAATTATATAAGTTATTATTTTTGTTTAATAATTACCAATATAATTATTTTATCTACATGCCATGAAACTTCAGGTAAACACGGAATAAACAGCGATCGAAATTGTAATTAATAAAAACAATTTTATTCCGTCACATCACAATCACGAACCTAACCCTTTAAAGTATTATATACAATTAATAAATATTATAATATGGCAATATTCTACAAAAAGATGGTCAATATCAACGTCCCTTTGATATTTTGGTCAAAATAAATCCTTTGTACTGTCAGCAGCTCATCAACCTAACTTCTAAAAAGATCAACCTTTACTGCTTTTTTAGAAATATACTATATGAATAGCCATTTATATTTGGCCCCTTACTGGTTTAGGTTGGTGTGTTGCTGATTGTACTTACCTGGGCGTTGAAATCCTTTGATCAGGCCGTGTCTGTGTAGTACTCGTTTGAGCAATCACAAGGGGAAATCTGTATCATGTAGGTAGAGGGAAGGGGTTTGTGTAAAAGCGGTGACACCCCTTTTGTGGGAATTTAGAATGTAAAAGCTTTGTCAGTGTTTCTATGCAGACGATATTTTTAGATAACGATGACGCTGGAAGAATGGTTTCGATTATTAAAGTCATAATTATGTATTTTTTAGCTGAAACTCAGGTGAGTCACTAGGAATTGAAAAAAAAGATTTTTTGTCAATGAACAACTGTTGAATTATAGAATTTTTAAAAATTCAAATTAACGCCATATTACGTTCTTGTATTGAATTACTTGCTTTCTGCGTTCTTGTATTGATAAAAGTATAACTGTTTTAACTCGTGTTGAACTATTATCAGTCAGAAAATAAACTGACACTCGCATTCTAATGACCCCCATTATACGACAGTTGCATAAAAGACTAATTCACACTAATACCTACCTTCTTACTTATAATTAATTTAGACCAATGTTGGAAGCAGATAATTACAGGTGTGGCTTCGAGTTTCATTTATTTATGAGGCTTAATTTAATGGTGATGATCATATTTACACACAGAAGTGTGTATAACTCTATTGAATAATATCAAGTTCAGGGACCTTGGAATACGATAAAGAAATAAAACATTTCAGGCGACACCCACAACGCGTAATATAAAGTTTTTATGGTTGCTTATTCTGAAGGGAGAATATGTTATCTAACCAAACTCGTGTTTATATCAGACTTGGGTCTGCCAAGAGACGTCTCGTCTTCAGCACTTGAAGAGGAGTTGTCATGATTGTGTCGTTTTGTTAGGAAAACTTTTATGTAGACTTAAAAAGTGCTGCAAATACTGAAAATGTTT
The DNA here is from genome assembly GCA_027580185.1 of Tuta absoluta. NCBI lineage: Eukaryota > Metazoa > Arthropoda > Insecta > Lepidoptera > Gelechiidae > Tuta > Tuta absoluta. The sequence goes on from JAQAHW010000009.1 coordinate 15,073,915, forward strand.
CCAAAGTCGGCAGTTAAGCAACAAAAATGTAGCCAGGGCAATTCGTAAGCGGCTTTAACGTTAAAGTTTTGAAGTACTTGGGAATTGCCTTGTTTGTTTCGTTGAATTTTTTTCAGTCCTTATTCTGCAGAAAGCTTGTATACCTATTGCAGATAGTAAAATTGTAAGCTTTTGATATTATATGCGCTTATTTTTGAAAACTTTTCTAAATTTTCAAGCGCGGGATGGTCTATACTAGTATTATTTTACTAATATAATATTACAAATTCGGAAGTTTGTATGTTTGTTTGTAACTTCTTCACGCAAAAACTACTGAACCGATTGTGATAAAATTAGGTACACATATAGAAGTTTTTTAACCACTTATGCGGGCAACGCCGCGGATTACAGCTAGAATATGCGGTTAATTTATTATTCTATTTGTCTTAAAATGAGTGTGCATTGATGTTTTCGGGATAGTTAGTATTTATTGTAATGGGATTTGTAAGTAATGTGAATTACTCACTGCTTTTTTTTTTTTAATTTCTATCACACAATCTTCTTCATTTGCAAAAAACTCAAACAACAACCTGTAAACGCTGTTTTAAAAACCCATTTTTATAACTGGAAATGGAAAATGGCGCAATAAGTAAAAAGTGCGATTAAAAAGCAATCTCTTTTAAAACAAAACTTGTATGAACGTTGCACCGTTCGTTCATTACAAGCTCGGCTTCACCGCAAAGAGATTTGTCGATAAAAATGCGAGAAATCCGAGAATCGGGTAACAGCTTTTTTTTAAATCGTGGCTATTTACGCATCGTCGAGTGGTGGGCGAATTTACGTTCTACTCTTGCTACCAGTGTTGTCACGGTCTACAAAATCTGAACATTTATGTTGCAGATTTTTGGTCAAAAAACCAGGCAGCTGTTTGGCTGCTGTCATCAACTGAGTGACATTCGTCTTTAAGCAGGTTTTTTGTCATGAATCTAAGAAAACGCATGTTTTGGCAAGAAAAACCACTTTGATTTTTTGATAAAATTAAGCCGTTTCTTGATCAAAAACCTTAATTTTGTCAACACCTGGGACATATATTTAGGGTGACTTTATGTTAAGACCTTTGCAAAAATTTAATTTCAAATTATCTATAATAAGAGTAATTTTTGTTTTGTATTGTACATGTGCAATTGAAGTATTTTTACTTACAAATTGAAATTGAAATTCTTTATTCAATTTAGGATAGTATTATCATATCACTTATTGATGTCATGAACCGTCATTGTAAAAAAAAGAAATTTGTATCACACAATTTTCTTATTTTATAACTTTTTAACTTACGCAATTGATTTATGTGTGTAATGAGATGAATATTTTATAAGCACTTAAATTGCTTAGTCTTTGTCTACGAGACTTTGACAGGATGGTAACAATGGCGAAGTCCAATGCTTTTGCGGAAAATAAATAAAAATGATAATTAGTCCGTAATTTCTAAGTTTCACTCCATACGAACCTATCCTAAATATTAATTGTGTGGCGGTCGTGACCATCATCTTAGAGCTTAAAATATTACAATGAAAACTGTATAACTAGGGATATATTCATATCTAGAATAATAACCATTTTTGAAAATTTGCAAAATTTTCAAGCGCGGGCAGGATTTGAACTTGCGCTTTTTGTCATTACTAGTGACGACGCCTCTTCCACCTGGGAACGCTGCGGTTGCAGCGTTCCTTGCATGTCAATTTTGCAAGTGTATTTAATGCCAGTGACGTGTAGTAATGACGAAAGTCGCAGGTTCAAATCCTGCCCGCGCTTGAAAATATTGCAAGTTTTCAAAAATTGTATGGCGGGAAGTGTTTTAAATTTGGTATTCAACCACAATTATGTTTAAGCTCACCTAAATACAAATAGAAACTGATGTATATCTATGGATCATGAAGTAAAGAGCATCATTTCAATTTCTAAGGAATATGTCATGCGTGGTCCATTAACAACAAATGTATATCAATATTGTGGCTTCAAACAGGTTGACATTCTGTTGATATACTCATATTCAATATTACTGAGACGTTAAAAGCTATCGATAGGCTAAAGGCTTCACAATAAATAATAGGTACGTGGATAGAATATATTTGTAATCTGATATTTGAGTATATTTCATGATCATCATAATCTTTATGTCAGAGCACTTTATGGCTACACAATCAAGATATCAAGATATTTTATGTATGTTCATATATTTTTATGGTATTTATGTCAGTATTCTTTATGTTTTTGTGTTATAAACAGCTCTAAAATATTTGTCAGACGTTGCGATAATCATATAATGTAAATAAAAAATAAATTAAAACGAAAGAATATACACTCACGTACATAAATCACGTCTTTTTTCAGTTGGGTAGACAGAGACTACTTTCTTCCACTTGAGTGAATTGACTGGATCAAATCTCTTCTATACGGATAAGTTCGCATTGGTGACAAAATTACTGACGATTTTCAGTGTATTTCATGCCGCAAATAATATTATAAAAAATATAATCATCATCGTCATTAAATTTAAGAACTCTGTTCTTGCCGGTGGAGCAATGTCCTATTTCTTCCCCATGAGCGAAATACTACTGAACTGAGTTGCCTGGAAGACACCCCTTCCGTAATGGGATAAGTCCACTTTTGTATCTAACTTTGTCTTTTCTGAACTAGTCTTAAGAAAGTGCAATAAATTGATCATACATACGTATAAAAGGTTTGATGGGCATCTATTTTAAACTATATTATTTCCACTTTTAAAAACATGGGCGACCGACCGACGTTCATAAATATTGAAATCCCCCACACATCACTATTCGAGTAAATTTCTCCGTTCGGAAAAAGCGTTTGTGCAATCAGAATCGGATTGTGTGGAACTGGGCTAAGCCGGCAGGCATTGTAGCCAAATCCTATTAGTGGTTGCAAAAGATTTCACCAAATTTTAAATCCCTTCATCGCTTTAGCGTGAAAATCTTTCTTAAAGGTGGAAATGGGAAATGAGAACGTCAAAGCTCTTACCGTATTCGATAACTTGTGAATAATTTAAAGTAATGTAGGGTATTTAATCGTGTTTTATTTTCCTTCAATAACTTTGTTTAAGGCAATTAAAATTTAATGTTGTTGACTCGTTAAGCCGTCAAAAAGGAAAATGTTTTTGCCTTCATAATTTACATTTTGAAATCCTTCTGAACATTGAGATTAGCAACCATAACAATGAGACGAGGGTCTTTCTTATAAAAATATTTTCGTATCTTATACAGTGTTACTACAAAAAAGTTATTAGTGTCAAACAGTGACAAATAATTCAAACAGCGTCTAAACGCATGTCTATCATTTTAGTAACTACACGGATAAATTTGAATAAAACCGAAATCGCAGCCTAAGGGCCGATTCAGGCATACGCGCCGGCTAAACGCGTATTAAACACGTATTAGTACAAAGTCTACCCGCGAAGCCCACGTGGTCACTATACGTTATTTTGTACCAACACGCGCTCAACACGCGCACAGCGTATATGTCTGAATCCTCCCTATAATGTTCACCATTCCCTAAGGATTTATCCCTTAGATAGCTTTTACGACACTTGCGGTAAGAGAAAAGGGTGTTATTATTATTACCCAGCCCACACTGGTTTTTTTATGATTACGATATGAGGTATATATAATATACAGGTTGCTTCCGAATAACTCTCCCGAAAACGCTAAACTCAACAATTTTTTCCAAGGAAAATCCGTCTAAATATTTGTCAAAATTACCTCCTATGGAAAATTATCATTATGGTCAGCAGATTTTTTTGTGTGAGTGGCTGGCTACACAATCTTATTTTATTCTGACCATTGGCCCTTAGGGAAGGTATTCCAGTGAAACAGATTTCACTCCAAGTACAAGGTGTCCTTCCAATAAGGATCGGACTTCACAGACGAATACAAGAAAGTATTTGAAAAGATCGCATCTTAAATTTTAAGACTATGTCAAAAAGAGAAAATAAGCTTATTAAAAGAAACACGACTGCTTTCTGTGATAAAGCCTAGCCTATGACACTCGGGATAATGTAAGGATTCTTTCGATACAATTCCCAATCGAATCTGTTCAATGGTAAACGAGTAACAGTCCTTTAAAGAATAGCACATATATACATACATACATGAAGTCTAAAAGCATTACACTCCTTTTTTTGTTGGGCGGTCGTGTAACAATTTAAAAAAATAAATCAAACAACAAAAAAGTGAGACGCAGAATCCTAATCAGTTCAGAAATTAGGCCAGAAATCTACCGTAATAAGTAAAGTATAGCTCTCTCTCTCTCTTTTCGTGTGGGACACCGAGTCGTCGAACGACCCGAAGAACCCTGGTGTCAGAGTTTTTCAACCACCTACTACTAGTAGTAGGCCTCTGACATGGTTGTGTAACAACCGCCGTCTAAGTAATCATAGAAATACAGCCAGAGCCAGCACCCGCCTGTTGCAAGGACTTTTGCAGTTGAGGGTCAGATTACTTGGTCTATGGGGAGGAATTACCTGGACTGGTAGCTGGGTTATTGATTGAGACAACGGGACGCCTTTTTATTATTATTAGAGGCTCATAGGCGACATAAAACTGGTGAACAAGCTACATTACATAGCCTGGCTCATCGCCGCAAGGTTGCCTGCTTGTCGGTTTTTTACAGATTGTACTTCGGAGCCAGCTCCCTTCTTCCATCGGACATCCAGACGCACCGCCGGATACCATCCGTACCTGGTTGCCATTGCACCAATTTGGACTAAGCGCTTCCAGTCATCATTTATAATGCGCACTGCTAAAGAGTGGAACTCACTACCTGCGTCTGTGTTTCCAAACGCATACAACCCTAATCTCTTCAAAGTAAGAATGAACAGGCTTCTTCTGGGTGAGCTCGCACCATCTTAGACTCTGTCTCTATCCTATGACCTAGACTAGAGTCAAGAGCAAACCCATCATTAACAAAAAAAATAAAAAATATTATTTATTAACGCACAAAAAGTTCACTATTCAGCCATTCAATGTTGCTCTCTCGAGAGAATTGTTTCTCGGCGGTTATCTCGAGTGGACAAAGGGATTCTTTTTCCTCTTAAAAAGGGATACCAGAGCAGACAAAGTGAAAATCCGGACTGCAAAATCTACTAAGTCCAACCAAACATAATGAAAGTAGGTATAATGTTATTCATCACGGACTCATACCTACTATATTATTTTAAGAATTCCGACCCTTTCCTATTTATAAGATTGTCTATATATGACGCTGGCTTAGAATAGTATCATGGGCCTGAAGTGTACTAAATAAAAATCGTTTCATAGGTGTCCATGGCCTGTTAGTGGGCCAGTTTTGGTCATTTCGTATTCTGCTAACAGTTTGAAGTCAACTGTCAAAATTTGAATGTTTCCCTTTACCAGATGCTCCCTAAAAATATTCCTCGTCCTGTTAATATTAGTTTTTTGTTGACTCTTGTATCGTCTTCTTTTGTTTATGTTTTGGCCAAATTTATTACAATTAACAATATTAAGATTTAAAATGTTTTTCCTTTCCGCTTGTTATATTCAACTCTCTCAACTTTAATTTTTACTGTTTTTATTGTTTGGAGAAAAAACCAAAGGTAATGGAAATTGACGTATTTGTTGTATTTTTTTAACTATTGTTTTCTTTAACCTTGACTCTGGCAGAATCATCATAAAAAAAATCAGTTTGAAGTATAGAAAATTACAGTGGCATGATAATGACAATTGACATTCGATGGCATAACAATGACTAAAATATAAGAGAATAAGAGCCCTGGATTTCTTTCCCGCTGGTTGTCTTATGAGGCGACTAAGGGACTTCAGGGTTTCAACCGGATCTGCCTATTACAATTTAAGTAGACAGGCTGAAAAGCTGTGACTACAGAGAAACATAACTTTTTTAAATGCGTGTCAAATACCTATTTGTCAGGGGTAAATATGCTGCTTGTACGTCCGTGTACGCTCTGCCTACCCCGATCATTGGCGAGTGCAGTGCATGGTATTATTTATTACAGGGAACTGCCCATTCCCTGGATTCATCCCAAAAACGAGCTTACCCTCGTACCTACTAAATTATTAAAATTTCCTCTTCGTTCATTACATACATATATCACGCCTATAATCCCTTGCGGGGTAGACAGAGCCCAAACAGCCTCAAAAAACTAACATTTACGCCACGTCTGACAAATCATTCGGGTCATTCGGAAAATTGTGTATCGCCATTTTCGGTTGTCAGCCCATAGCCCAACATTGCTATAAGCACCCTCGAGTCCCTTAGTCGCCTCTGACCACTTCCAAGAGAAAGAAATGGGGTGATGCTATTTTAAGCCGGCATCACACTTCGTTTCATTTTGAGCAATAACACATTTTTATGCCTAGAAATGCATTAAAAAAAGCTGCCTTGAGTACTTAGCTCTGCACCTTGGCAACCCTCCTTTTCAAGCGATTCCCGGAAGCACTTACGACCAATTTAATTAAAAAATATCCAGCCCATAGCGGAAAACAACAAATAGAGATTTGTGGTCTATATTTATTTTTACTTTGCGTTAAACATTGTTTAATTCATTGATTGCTAAAGATAAGATAGGGATATACTTTTTGCAAAGAAACGATAAAGTATAAAAAGAATCACACAATACAACAAGAAAAAAATTAAAATGAAATTACTTTATTCAATGTAGGATAGTGTTATCTTATCACTTATTGACGTCATGATCCGTCATTGTAAAAAAATTAAATTTGTATAACACAATTTTCTTTATTTTATAACAATTTTGTATTGTCCTAATAGGAAACCGGCTCGGAAGAAAGAAAGTGCAAAAAGTGGCCTTGTTAAATTATAAAATGTAAGTATCTATTTGTTATCACAAGGTATTGATAGGTGTGTGTGTACTTATCAATATTTCAATTCGGTACTTAACTGGGTCATAAATAAAATACAAAAGTTGTATGCAAACTGTTGTCCAAAGATACTACAGACTATCAATGTTCTTCTAAACTCTGACACCAGGGTTCATCGGGTCGTTGGACGACTCGTTGTCGCACACGAAAAGAATGTTCTTCAAAATATTTAAGGTTACAAGTGTTAAACAGAAAAATATTATAAAACCAGGTATTTTGACGCCATCCAAAATAGTGAAATATGACGTCATATTTCAATATTTTCATACAAAATTCAAAGCATTTTCCAAAGCTGATTTGACCTGTCAGTCAAGTAACCAATTTTTCATTATAATATTTTAAAAGAAGGTGGTTAATCTCCTTGCTCCTGACCAGAATACCGAGACGGTGACAAAAACTAGCATTATACATACATACACATATCGCACCTTTACCCCTTGCAGGGTAGGCAGAAACTTAACAGCCGTAAAAAACGGTCATCTGACAAATACTTGAGGGCCATTTCAGAATAATCGTGTCTCACTATAGTAATAGGTACCAGTCGCTTTAAATTTAAATACACATGAAACTCTTGAGTTCCTTTAATCGCCGTAGTCTTCTAAGGGCCTTTCACTGTGAGCTATGCGTTTTTACAAGAAGCATATATCGAACGTAAGTATAAAAGAGAAAATGTAACGGAAATAATGATAAAATTTTATTACGGTTCTTCTGATAAACTTAAGAGCCCCCGTTATTTCTACCCGGCTTTCATACGGCCTTTAAGAGTTAGATTTCTTAGGACGAGATAAAACAATAAGCTAAGACCAATGAAATTAAATAAAAGAAACTTTCTAGCTTTGTACGAAAAAGTCCCGGCAAATTGCTGTCTCCAAAAGTTTTCTTATAAAGTAATTTGTTCTTACCAAAAAGGAATCCAAGTTAGGCTCAGTTTTCGTTTATCCAAATTATTACGTTTTTACGCAATGTAGAGATGTTTTAGTACGCAAGTCACTTATGTATGACTAGAACTACACAAAACTTAATTAAACGAGCAACTATCGCAACTACTCGTCACACTACAACAGTTTGTTTATTTTTATTTACACTAAAATTACACTTATGCAGTGTTCTTAATTTAAAATTCAAGTTTTGTTTTTAATTACACAGCACAGTCTTCACACCGATTTACCGCGTTCCGTCGATTCGAAATTCGAATTTTGAATTTCGGCATCGCGCAAGCCCGTTCGAAATGTATTGCCGCGCTGAGCAGACTGGCAACTAGCGACGGGTGGCCGTTTGTGCGCATGTGCAAACCTCTTATAATTTGATATCTCGCATCACCGCCCTTGTGACATCCAGCGGTAAAACCTACTCGTAAATTATTCAATTTTATTTACTTATGTGCGTTATATCGTACCCCTTGCGGCCTAGCTTGCCAAAAGGGTATTTTCCTGGGAAGCTAATAATGAAAAATTTACAACGTCCACTTTTTCAGTCCTTAGCACCGGCGATCCAACGCCGCGTCCAAGATGTGTGGCGCGGGAAAGTCCTCATCACTTTTTTTTTATATAATAAAATACGGGAAAGTACTTTAAACAGTAAAAACAACAAAAACAAACAAAGCTAACCATAGAACATTACACGGCACGAATGACAGGTGTGGCAGAAGATGGTGGCAAATTTGAATGTTGGCACATGATTGGCAGAGAACACTTCGTTTCATTTTTACTATTTTATCGAAAGGCGTACTTTTACAGTATTTGAGAAGAAACTGTCACTTTCATAGGCATACTGCATAAAACAGATCTTTTTTACATTGTTTTAGAATTTGTTATCCAAACATTATGATTATGAGACGTCCGCAGATAAAGTAAAAAACATATTTGTATTATTATCCAAAAATATTATTGCAATTTAATATTATTTACAATACGCACAGTCAGAATTTGGTAATATTGATAACTATTCAAAAGATTATTTTTTTATGCAGGCTTTTGACGTTATATGCCTGTATTTTCATACAAAATACCATCTTAAAAAGTAGCTCGTTTGACTAGTAGAAAGAACATAATAAATTAAAAACAATTAATGATTTCTGAGATGAAGCGAAGCCTTTTAGAATCGGGACAATTTAAGGATTCTTCCGATACAATTCCCATTCGAATCCATTCAGTGGTTTACAAGTTGCAGCACTTTAAAGAATCTCGCATTTATATACATACATACATGAACTTTAAAAACATTACACTCGTTTCTTTTGTTGAGCAGTCGTGTAAAAATACCCTACTGTTTCCTTTCCAGACGAGCACCAATATTTAGATGTAATACTCGTACCTACTTTAATAATATCGAGAAAACTATTAGTATGATTTGTCCAGAGAATACTTGTCTATTAAAACTAAAACACTAATGTTAGAGGAAAAAGAAACTTAGTAATAAGTGCAAGATAAATCCCTCGGGCAAGGCTATCTATCTACATAGGAATTCTAATATCGTGCTTCTGTCTTGGTGCCGAATCTAATAATACTTCGGGCTCTGTGAAATTTATGACTTAGTCCTTGAACTTCTTGGCTCGACTATTTTGCTCTCTAGCTTATTGAAACTGTATCTTTTGTGTTGGTCTTACTATAAATTTGAATAAGGAGAGTCCAGAACCCGAAGACTGATAAATGAAAATCGTTTTAGTTGTATGTAGATAGCGTGTCAGTGGCATGATTTTTGGCGTTTCGTATTCTGCTAACAGTTTGAAGTATACAATACCACGGTGATATTGGGTAATAACGCTGTGTGATGTCGGTTTAGAATAGCATCACCCCATTTCTTTTGGAGTTGTAAGAGGCGACTAAGGGACTCGAGGGTGTCTATAGCACTTTTAGCCGATGTGCTGACAACCTGTTACTATGGCGATACACAATTTTCCGAATAACCCTCAAATATCTGTCAGACGTGGCGTAAATGACTGTTTCGCGGCCATTTTGCTCTGCCTACCCCGCAAGGGATTATAGGCGTGATGTATGTATGTATGTAATGGCTAATAAAATGACAGTTGAGTTTTGCTGGCATTGCAATCCGGGCCCAAATGGATTCTTAATGCAAAACTGCGAGGCATCGGTCTCTTTAGTGTCTTAAGAAAGCTATTTTGAATTTCGTCCTCTACGATTAGCCTATAGACACTTCCATACTTGATGAACAAAGGTAAAGCAACCTGTACTTTCATCTTCGCTACTACGGTATTCATAATTTCAGGGGCCGTGTCCTGCTTTTTAAAAAGCGTCTGAGTTCTGTTTCAATAGAGTGTCAGTTAGAGTATTGGAGGATTCATAGTATAGAAAATCACAGTGGCAAAAGAATAATGAATAATAATAATAATATCCTGGTCATTTCCCACAGCGCCATCTAGCCCCACACTAAGCATAGCTAATAAATAGCTAATATTATTACTTATATACTTTTTTGCTGTTGTAAATAAATACATATTACACATAGAAAACACCCAGACTGACAGTTGAGTATTAATAGCATTACAATGGCTAAAAAAATAAGAGAATCAGGCTTAAATCCTAACTAAGTAAACTTAACTTGTTTATCCGCTGTTTCCTAGCTTTTGTTTAGGTAATAAATACAAATTGTGTCAGACTTGGATAAAACTTGAATAAACAGACTAAGCTTTATTGTTTTATGAAGATCTCTTATCGAATAATTGTTTTACCCTTGTCTAGCTGTCACAATGTAGAGCAATCATATAAAATATCTAATAGAAGGATGAAATACCAGGCTAGTCCTGCCATTTACTAAATAGAAATGATCGCATGAGGTCCCTTGGCTATGGTAACAAAAACATAATTAAAACCAATGGATAATGCCAAAGGACATTAAGAGGCTGTAATTTTCTGGTTGGCTGTCGAATACTGCAACATCGTGCGGCTGTCATAGGCTGTCATATTCTGGTTGGCTGTTAAATATTGCAACATTGTGCGTCTGTCATACAACACTTTGCACTGCGCTCGCTTATCCACCTGCCAAGCATGGGGAGTATGACAAATACCCCCCGATCGGGGGAAGCCCATGTCCAGCAGTGGACTTTTGTGGCTGATGAAATGTGGCATATGTGTAGATCTTACCGCGCCGCAATCCGTTGTTTTCATTCGGGCGATTGTTTGCGGACTACCAGGCGACCAGCGACTAGCGGCGGTGGTGTCACCTTGCGTCATTTGTGGGTTGCTCTAATTTGGTGTAGTCGTTTTACATTGTCATGGTCATTCTGTCAAATACTGAGACACTGTGTGGCTAACGTGAAAGTCGCCTAAATATTGTCATTGTTATGATAGCCATCAAACACCGCAACATCGTGCGGCAATTGTAAAAGTCACTATAAAATTGACATAGTCATGTTAGCTGACAAATACCGAGACATAGTGCGGCAAATGTGAGACTCTAGTATTGCTAGCTGCCAAATACTACAAAATCGTACTGCAAATGTCAGACTCACCTTGAAATTGTCAAGTTCAAACTATCTGCCAAATACCAAAGCACCGTGCGGCTAATGTGAGAGTCACTTCAATATTGTCATTGTTTTGCTAGCTGTCAAATGCCGCGTAATTGTGCAGCAAATGTATCAGTTCTTGGTATTGTCAAGCTAGCTGTCAATCACCACAACAACGCGCGTCTGCCATTTTTGGCTGCCTGTTATTACTGCCAGCATCATCATGCAGCACATGTGTTGCGCCACAATCCGTTGTTTACATTCCGGCGAGTGTATGCGGTCTACCAGGCGACCACCCGACTCGCGGCGGTGGTGTCACGTTGCGTCATTTGTGGGTTGCTCTAATTTGGTGTAGCCGTTTTACATTGCCATTGTCATGTTGTCAAATACTACAACATCGTGAAGCAAATGTGTGAGTCACTTTGACATTGTCATGATCATGCTAGCTGACAAACACCACAACACCGCGCGGCTGTTATAGGCTGTTATGTTCTGGTTAGCTGTTAAATACATCGTGCGGCAGTCATTTTTGTCTACCTGTCATATACCGCATAACCGTGCGGCCAATGTGAGAGTCACCTCAATACTGTCATGGTGTAGATAGCTGTTAAACAGCGTAACATCGAGCGGCAAATGTAAGAGTCATCACAAATTTGACATGGTCATATTAGCTGTCAAATACCGAGACATAGTGCGGCAAATATGAGAGTCACCATAAAGTTGTCATGCTCATGCTGGCTGGCATACATCACAACATTGCGTGGCTGTCATAAGCTGTAATATTCTGGTTAGCTGTTAAATACCGCAACATTGTGCGATTGTCTTTTGTAGATTTGTACATGTGTAGATATTACCGCGCCACAATCCGTTGTTTACATTTCGGCGAGTGTTTGTGGACAACCAAAAGACCACCCGACTAGCGGCGGTGGTGTCACGTTGCGCAATTTGTGGGTTGCTCTCTAATTTGGTGTAGTCGTTTTACATTGTCACGGACATTCGCGAGCAAAACCATTGATCGCTGCAACAGCAACGATACTTACTACAGACACAAAACTATTTAGCTTACACACACATACACATATCACACCTTTATCCCTTGCGGGACAGGCAAAGCGGTATCGCCACGTCTACCAAATATTTGTGGGTCGTTTCATAAGAAATGTGTATCACTATTTCTATAAATTGTAATACAAATGTAACCCTCGAGTCCTTTGGTCGACTCTTACGAAACCCACGGCAAAGAAATGGGGTGATGCTATACTATGCCGACATCATATGGCAATCAAACTAAATTGGTTATGATATTAATATCAACGCCGTGTAATGCCGGCTTAGACGCCGTGTAATGCCGGCTTAGAATAGCATCACCCCATTTCTTTCCCATGGGAGTCGTAAGAGGCAACTAAAATTCTCGAGGCTGTGTATTGCAATTTTAGGCGATGGGCCGACAACCTGTCACTTTGGCGATACACAATTTTCCGAATGGTCCTCAAATGATCTACCTTCCCCACAAGGGATTAAAGGCGTGATATGTGTATGTACCCGGCCAGGTAGACCGATGACTTAAAGAAGGCGGCTGGTAGCGTCTGGATGGCGAGAACGGGAGATCGTGTCCTATGGCGTACCCTTGGGGAAAGCCTACGTCCAGCAGTGGACTGCCATAGACTTATGTATGTGTATGTATGTATTAATGTCACCTATCTATACCCATGGTAGGCTTAAAATCGTAGTCCGTTTCAGTATTATTCAGATAGTATTCTTTGCATTAAATAAGTAACAAAAATTCCTATTTTCCCTATCAACGGGATGGCGGCTTGGGCAGACTGCCAGAGGCAATCGCTTCGTCTACCCGCAGAACTAACAGTCGGCTTACCAACCGCAATCTACACTCGCCTACTTTGCTCCGGATTTGAATTTGATAAAACACTGGAGTACCAATTTTAGAAAACCTGCAAAATTTTCTACCACGGGCAGGATTTGAATCTCTCTTCGGGCTACTGCGGATCATCCAATCCTAGCAAATTTTGCAAGTGTTTCTTGATGACATAGATAATAAAGTATACGAGCAATAGATAAGTCATAGTAACCGGCGTAACCTGCTACGTCCAGCAGTGGACTGCTATAGGCTTAGGCGGTTCACTCACTTGAAGTCCGTCATTCCGTTTTTTTAACACAACGTAACGCATGTGTCTGTCAGACAAAAGGAAATTGCGAATTTCAATTTTATTCGGACGCATGTGTCAAACGATTTGACAGACGCCTCCGTTACGCACCATAAACCCACCGTAGCCGTATTTGTATGGGAATAATATTTAAATTCGCCTTTTTATTTAGTCTGACAGGCGCTTGCGTTACGTTGTGTTAAAAAAAGGAACAACGGATGACAAGTGAGTAAATTGTCTAAGCCAATTGCAGTCCACTGCTGGACGTAGCAGGTTACGCCGGTTACTATGACTTATTTATTGCTCGTATACTTTATTATCTATGTCATCAAGATACACTTGCAAAATTTGCGAGGAATGGATGAGCCGCGGTAGCCTAGATAGAAGAGAGATTCAAATCCTGCCCACGCCACGGTAGAAAATTTTGCCACTGCTGGACGTAGGCCTCCCACAAGTTGCGCCACAAAGCACGATCTCCCGTTTTCAGAATCCAGTTGCATTCCATTTATAAAAAGATTTTTAAGGCGAGTGTACCCGTGAACGACCTCGACAGTGGTGCCACTCCAAAAAAATCATTTTCTCTTTATACAAACAATCTATCAGAATGGCCGTTGGCCAAGTTTTGAGTATTATTCTTAAGTAAAATAAGAACCTGCAAACTCAATGAAATATTCTCTTTAGTTAAAGTTATGGAAAAATTGCCTTAAACGGCCACTTTTGGTATTAATTGCCATAACTTTAATTACAGAGAATATTTCAATGAGTTTGCAGGTTCTTATTTGACGAAAAATACTAAAAGCTTGGGCAACGGACATACTGATAGATTGTTTGTATAAAGTTTTTTTTTTGCGTAGTGGCGCCACTTCGAGGTCGTTCACGGGTACACTCGCCTTAAGAAGAAATTCTTTTCTCAATGGAAAAATCTCGTTCACAAAATAAAATCCAATTACCTACAAGAGAAGCATGCACAGGTGACGCCGCGTGACGCAATCTCAAGAGCAAACATGATTGGTGTATTTTTTTATAAATGATGGGTTTGCTCTTGACTCTAGTCTAGGTCATAGGACAGAGACAGAGTCTAAGATGGAGCGAGCTCACCCAGAAGAAGCCTGTTCACTATTACTTTGAAGAAATTAGGGTTGTATGCGTTTATCATCATTTTACAGTCGCTCACCGTGGGCGACCTTTCGTATGCTAAGATTTTTAAACTGTCTAACATTACCTTTATTTTATGCACTACTCTCTTCTTTTCTTTGATTTCTCCTCCGCCCAAAGGTTGTCTGCTAGAGATCGCTCTTAGCAATAAAGCCGCCTATGTGCATTTTTAGTTAAGGTTGTCCTGTTATGTATTTGTGTTTAGAATGTGGCTTAAAATGTTTTTACTTACTTACTACGTAACGGATTTTGGTAGGTACATGTTTTGAATAGATAGAGTGATTCAATAGGCAGGTTTTAGGTACCTTTTACCGTGGCAAATAGCTTAATTACCTACTACAGGAAAGAGGCGCGTATATAAAATAAAGTCACTTCCCGGTGTCCCATTGAATGATTTGATATTCAAAACTACGCAATGGCTTTTTATTAGATGAAGTGAAGTAATTAAATAGGAAGGATTGTATGTATCTAACATACCGAGAACAGTCGTATTCCCGCGGGAAAACCATTAGCAGCGGGTGAAACCGCAGGACGGGCTGCTAGTGTGTAATAAAATGCTTGAATGCTCCTCACAGCAAGATTGAGGTTGGTTGAAGGGCGTAATCCTCTCACATGGTGGATAAGCACGGAATCGATGATATCGGCTCCGATTCTGACAAATATTTCCCTAACTGGTTTTCTTATTATCTCAGTAGGTAGAGGTAATGAATGTAGTTAGAAAAGGACAAGGTTGGATAAGAGAAGAATGTTTTACTGAAATATTAGTAGGTACTTACCTAAGTAAAATATACCAACAATATTTTTTTTTACATTAACAGCCACAACAGTCCACTGATGGACATGGACCTCCCGCTATTGGAGGATATTGCCATATTTACCACGCTAGGCGCATTGAAAGATGTTGCATTCACAGGGAACGCTGCTGCCAATTCCCTAGATGATTAACCCTTAGTCGCTTTTTACGACACCCACGAGTAGAATTGGGTTCATACAATTCGAAGCCGGCACCACACGGCAAGCAGCCAAACTTCCTAGAGAATTAAGGAATCGGTAATCAATCGACTATTTTTTAATTTCTATACGTTAAATGTGACAGAGCTAATTCAACTGAACTTAAGACGGTGCTGTATATTGAGGAGTCAAAAATTAATAACAATCGCATAACTGGAAATTTTCAAAGATTTGCCTAAACGTATATTACGGGATATTACGTTGATGGGTATCAATTAAATGATTGGACCGAAGAAAGCGTACGTCAGAATCGACACCACCATTTCGGTTTCTGCGTCGCTTCATTTATAGGAATTTAATGAAGCTAAGAACCAGTGACATGAGAGAATCCCGCGATTGGTGGGATCTTCCCGATACTTACGGCTATTGAAAATCTGATGACTACAGACACGTGAAGTTGCATTTGTTCCGGAATTGTTTCAGATAGATAAATATACTGGACCATTTCGGTGTGTAAAGTTTAAATATTTTATATAGGTATTTTTTTTAGAATGGACCATTTTGAGAAACTAATTTGCTTTTTTTTTGTTTATTTGATCAACCATGAATTAATAATAAATTTTAAAAATGTATTGTTCAATGTTTGACGTTATTTGGAAACAATCATTACAACGAACAACTCCATGCGTGTAAATTCCAATAAATCCGACTTTGTTTACATTAACTTGTCACTGAACGTTGATGACGTACTAGGATTGGTTTGTAATGTCAATGGAGATCATGAAAGAGATTATTTCCAAATTATCTAAATACTTTCGATTAATGTTTGTCAGACGTGGCGTTAATGTTAGTTTTTACGTTTACCCCTACCCTGCAAGGGCCATAGGCGTGATATACAGAATTTCCAGGCATAAATTATTATTTATTAATACCTGGACAACCTGTATAATAATCCGTACAAACCTGAGAGTTTGTGTGTGTGTATGTATGTTTGTTACCTCTTCACGCTCAAACAGCTTGACCAATTTGGATAAAATTTGGAGTATAACTTGGAATAACACATAGGGTACTTTTTACTGCGGGAAAACAACTATTACCCCGGGAAAATGAGTGGCAGCGGGTGAAACCGCCATAAGGAAATCAAGTAATATAATACTTTATTGCACACAAACATAACATTGAAAAAAGAAGTGTATGGCATAATGCCAGTTATCTCTATCTACTTTGTTTTCATTCTTTACGTCGATTCATTTTTGTTTTACTATATTTACTCTTAACTAAGATAAGCTTTTTATACTTACTTATTTAGCTATGTGAATTTCAGGCGCCATCATAATTATACGAGAAGCGAAGCGGTACACAAAATTAGGAGAAGATTATTAATCATTCTGTCTCACTGTGGTTTCTCAAGAAACCCGCTAAGGAAGACATTATCCTTGTTTTTTCATAAGATAAAATGAATTTGTTAAATACGGTGGTTCTGGCTAAGTGTGACACCGTGTCGACGAATCACCCGAAAAGATACATACGCAATAGTGGAAGGCGGTTGGACTTATTCTTCTTCTTTGCGTGTCGATGACGAAACCAAATTTCATTTGACCAGTTTGTAGCCACCAGACATAGACCTATTGTAAAACATATATGACTTCACGTTAATTACGTATGACATCCATTTTCCAATGCCAAATGACGTTATCCATATCCACGACAACTGCAGATGTTTTTGGTCACTAAAAACGCAAAAAAAGCAATCAGTCAAATTTAAGAAAGAAACTTTTATGTCCGAAAGGGTAACAGGCGGCAGTCTTGTAACTTTTCCGTTTAAAGTTTTTTTGTTGTATTAGGGACTGATAGGAAGGGTTTGATCGATCCCTACGGCCCCTAGGATACATACAGTACTGCTTTACAGTCAACCCTTCTAGATTGAAAGGGCCCACTTTTAATTTTCACAGCTGAAACTGAATAGGATGTACTCCGTAGGGTATCGTGAATTTGAAACTAGTGTAAAGTGAAAACTAAACGGAAAACACTAGCAAATGTCAATTCCAATAACGAATCTTATCGTACCTACTTGTCTATACAGGGTTATTTTTTATTCACCCCGGAAATTTTACAGGCTGATTGTACTCATGATCCTGAACAACTTTTATTAAGGGGTCACCTGCGAAATCGCAAAAAAAAACCAGCTGCTCCATAGAAAAGTTCATACCTATTCGAACAAAATGTATGGAACAGCTGGATATTTTTTCTAGATTTCGCAGGTGACCCTATAATAAAAGTTGTTCAGAATCATGAGTAGAATCACCCTGTAAAATTTCCGGGGTTAATAAAAAATAACCCTGTATTAATTTCAGTTGTGGGTAAAGCGAGATATCCCGCGGTTTATGATCAACTCATGTTTCGAAATATTATCATTTCTGTTTCCGATATATCATAATCACTCAGATCTAATAACAGGTTTACTGCTTGAAATAAATTTCTATTTTCATTATTTGAAAACAGAGAATATTTATGCATTAGAATTTTTGCACTCACAGTGCTATATTAATTTCATACATGAAAAAATGGTTCCATTTGGAAACCGAACCCAGAACACACCACTGCACCATTTCGTGCATTGCCTTCTATGAAAGCTGTCCTAATTATGCGTTTTCATATTTTCCGTGTACCGTGCACACATTTAATTTTATATAGAATAGAAATTCCGAGTCATTTAATTTACTGGCTATCCAGTGCTCGCTGTCATAAAAGTATATTGCCACTGCATCGTTAAGTTCCTGGTTAAATAAGGTATTTATGGCTAAACATATTTACTTTCAAAGTGCTTCGATAAAAGCATTCAACAAGCAGCTATGTGAGATAGAAATAGCTCATGAGGTAGTTTTTGTGCAAAATCCTTCAGAGGAAATTTTCACCTTGTATGGCAAATACCTCGTAATTGGGGGCGGCCCATGTCCAGCAGTGGACTGCTGTGGCTGTTGAAGAAGTAGGTTGACTGGAAGAAATCCCTTATTATTAAGATAAGCCCGCCTTAGTGCCTCCTATGTTCTTTTTCTTTTGCTGCTATTGTTAATATGTACTGCGTGGTATTATAAGCCGAACATGAACCTACCCATTTAAAGGACTAAGATACTAGTTTTTCATACATTTGTCAAGAGTAACCAGTATCAGTTGGGGTGGTATGGGATCTACCTCCTAGCGGTCCACCCCGGGCAACGGCAACACAGGCTTGCCTGTGGATAAGTCCGGCTGAACGATCCCACCAAGCGGTGAAAGGCTCCGTAAGGGGCCGCCTGGCTCGCGACCACCATCCCACCGAAGTCTGGCGCCAAGTAGCTTGCTGCGTTCCGTCAGTGTGTGGGAGTGCCAGTGCCTTAACAGGCTTCTTCTGGGTGAGCTCGCTCCATCTTAGACTCTGTCTCTGTCCTATGACCTAGACTAGAGTCAAGAGCAAACCCATCATTAATAAAAAAAAAAAAAAAAAAAAAGTTGATTCCTTAAAGGGATAGGTAGATGTGCCCTTGATAGTATAATAAAAAGAATAACAAATGTCGAATGGAAAAGTATGTACTTTCCCGTGTTTGTTTTTGTTTTTCATGCACTATTGATAACTAATTGATAAAGAACGATAGTTGCTATGTCACAAGCAAAGCAGTTCTTCAAAATGTATATCCTAAAGCATAAAAAACTGATATGACCCCTAAAATTTATCAGATTTATTAATTGTTATTGTAAGGGAAATAATAGAAGACAAGCCTTGTACAGTCAAGATCAGGCTGGGTAAGACAGTTTGGACTTAGGAACGTTCTTATTCCGCCCGTATAAAAGTCACATTGGCAATTTGAGTGTCTAACCGCACGTGTGCTTGACTGTACCAGACTGTTCACTCACAGAAATTAATACTTGATTCAATTAAGCACTTGTTTTAATGCGAGCGCATTAAGTGATTTATTTGCTGTTACAAAGAATCTTATTTAGATCCATCAAGCACTTTTAAGATCTGTCAAGTGATTGTAAAGTATTTTTCTTTAGCTGCAGCAAATAAATTACTTGATGCGTTTATATTTAAACAAGTACTTGATTGATTCAATCATTTATTTCTAAGAGTGTTATGTTAAGCCGCCAAAATGTTTCCACGAAATTCCTTCCTAGCTTCAAAATCTATTCTGCAACACAGTCTGCAGTTAACAGAATTTATATTCAATCTTAGCGTTATTGGAGGCTAAACGTTTACCACGGTGCGGCGCTGACACTGCTATCAACCGTAAATTCAATAAACTGTTTTATTTCACTTTCATTACGCCTCCATTTTGTAAATACTGATATTTCATAACTCAAATCAAAACACTGAAATGAAGTGCCGTGTGATGTCGGCTTAGCATAGCATCACCCAATTTATTTCTCGTAGGAGTGGTAAGAGGCGACTGAGGGACTGTAATGAGGGTGTATATTGTAATTTTAGGCGATAGGCTGACAACCTGTCATTATGGCGATACACAATTTTCCGAATGACCCTCAAATATATGTCAGACGTGGCGTAAATGTCGGTTTTCGCTCTGCCTACCCCGCAAGGGAATACTGAAATGGGGTTAATACCGCGATACTTATTTTTGTTGAATTGTCCGATAGTTCAACCCAGTTGCATGGACCACGATCACGGGACAACTGACAATTCAGCAAAAATATCGGATGATCCAACAAACAAGCAAAATAAAACACGACTGCTTTCTGAGACAAAGCCTAGCCTATGACACTTGGGATAATGTAAGGATGCTTTTGATACAATTGTCATTCGAAACTGTTCAGTGCTTAACGAGTTTCAGTCCTTTAAATAATCGCACATAGGTATATGTATACATAGTTGCTGAGTTTGGATATTTTCACTGTCACATGCAGTGCTTGGCACGACAAATTATCCTCACATATCTCTAGTCGTCACTAATCTGTTTTTGAATAAATCCTGAACTAATATTGGTGCTTAAAATGTGTAATGTCATGCATTATTACCATGTTCTGTTTTTCTCAGTAAATAAATGAATTATCTATCTAGGTACATACATATGCTCCGTTTAATAGAAAGATGACCAATAATGTAAACAAACTTTGTATGTAACAGACATTGTTGTATGACAGTTGCGAGCTGTCATTTACATACAAAGTTTGTTTACATTATTGGTCATCCTTAATACACGGAGTTTACAAACACGAATGCTAAACGCAATACACTCCTTTTTTGGTTGGGCAGTCGTGTAAAAAAGTATCGCGGTAATAACCCCGTTTCATTATTTTGAGTCATAATTTGTGACCGCGAAAGTTTACAAGAGTTGATATTTTATAGTTTTGAAGCGGCGATGTATGCCGAGAAGTGGTAATAGCATAAGGTCGTTTCGTAACGTGAATTTTCCAAGGCCACTTCACGCCAGTTTTATGCGTGCTACGTGTGCTTGTAGCCAGTTTACAGTCAAGTTAAACCATATATACTTGTAACACAGATTTTTATGTACGAGCAAAAACCTTTTTACACACACCTGCATACTTTGTTCAAGTAAGTATTTGAAAGAATGTAAACAGTGTAACTATGGCAGAGTGAATGCCTTATTTTATTCTGTACTTTTCTGTCGCAGGGCATTACGTTATCTCTTTATTTAGATTGTTTACCTTCTTTTAAATACCTACTTAGACAGAGTGTAGAGAAGGGTAACTACTCCCTAGATTATGCTTTAAAACTGTCTATATTCATTATTTGTTCTGTTATTATTTTATTGTGCCTTTTTAGTTGTTTTGGACTAAACATACTTAATATCTACAAGCATACCTAGATTTAGGCCGTATGATGCCGGCGTAGAAGAGCATCACCCCATTTCTTACCTATGGGTGTCGAAAGAGGTGACTAAGTGACTTGTGGGTTAGATGTGTATTGCAATTTTAGGCGATGGGCTGACAACCTGTCACTAAGTGGTACACTGTTTTCTGTTTGACTCTCAAACTTTTGTCAGACGTGGTTTTAATATCCGTTCTACAGCCGTTAACGCTCTGCCTACCCCATAAGGGGTATAGGCGTGATTTATGTATGTATGTATACCTAGTTTTGATAGTGCAAAAAACTACAGTATAAAAGTAAATTAGTAACTATCTTCTTCTTCTTCGTCGAGTCGAAATGGTAACTAAATGAGATTGGACCAGTGTTTGGCCACAGCGACAGTAACTATCTGAAGTATTACCACGTAGAGTCGCAGATATATATTAATTTATTTTTTGCTATCTAATTAATGTTGCCAAAATCCAAAACTTAAAAAAATCTACACACGCAATCACGGGCGACGTGATTATTTAAAAGACATACATACATACATACACATATCACGCCTATAATCCCTTGCGGGGTAGGTAGGGCGTAAACGGCCGCAAAAACGGCCCTTTACGCTACGTCTGACAAATATTTGAGGATTATTCGGAAAATTGTGTATCGCTATAGTAACAGGTTGTCAGCCCATCGCCTAAAATTGGAATACTCACCCTCGAGTCCCTTAGTCGCTTTTTACGACTCCCACGGGAAAGAATGCGGGGGTGATGCTATTCTAAGCCGGCATCACACGGCACTCAAGTACAATACAAGAGTAAATTAGTAACTATCTGAAGTATTACCACGTAGAGTCGCAGATATATATTTATTTATTTTTTGCTATCTAATTAATGTTGCCAAAATCCAAAACTTAAAAAAAACTACACACGCAATCACGGGCGACGTAATTATTTTAAGACATTTACTTGCTTAATTAAAGCGTGAAATAATTACACAGGTTTCGGGGATTTTTGACAGAGTAATTAGGTAATTATTGCCCACTTCGAATAGCATCAGCCCAATTCTTCTCGTGGGTGTCGTTAAAAGTGACTAAGGGATAATATCCAGGGAATTTACATTGAGAGGGGGAACGCTACCTGTGAATGCAAGATCTTGCACTGCTCTCGCTGATCCACCTGCTAAGCATGGTAAGTTTGGCAATACCCTTTATCGGGGGAGGCCCATATCCAGCAATGTTATGTTACTGTACTAGCTACTAAAGGGACAATGTTAAAAGCAATTGTAGGAACACGAACAACATTTACCTACCTACAAATCATCATTATTTTTGTAAAGGAAAAACTTTCACATAACGCTAAAATCGCCACCCTTTTGTTATGTAAGTAGTTTCTTTATAATAGTCACCGCGTAAAATTGGAAGATTGCGTGTTCAAGCTGACCTTTTTAAAGAAATATGTTTTAGTCATTCTGTCGCCACTTCTGAGCTGGCCAAATTTGCGGCACGTTAAGTCCAAGTACCAGAACGTACACTTGGTCTGTTAAGTCACTGAACGTCCACTTTCTTCAACGTCCACTTTACTAGACATCCACTTCATCAAACGTCCACGTTTACACTACCTTAAAATCTGATTACTCACGTCAAACGCCAACATCAGCGCGCATGCTTAACTAATAGTTTCTATAAAGAAATTATAGGTCTTGAAGAGATCTACATTTTAAGTCACAACTGTCAAACTTTGAAAGATTTTATGATTTTAGATGACAGATGAATAAATGAAAATATTGATATACGAGCAATTTACAGAGTTTAATCATCTGAAAAATATTTTATTTTAAGGTTAGAAAATATCTAAAAGTGTTAAAACACAAATGTATAAATATTTAAGCGTGAGGCTGTCGGTTCCGGTTGCTGTCAATGTTAATTACGTTCAGTTTCATTCGCATGATCACTCCTAAAAGAAACTGAGTACTTTTCATAATATTTTTAAGGTGTTCAAACGTGGACGTTGAATAAAGTGGACGTTCCGGTAAATAGAATTAACGTACCGTGAAGTGAATAATGCCATCGATTTCAATGACAAGTTATATTTATTTTCAGTTGTTATTTGTAGATTTGGTCGCTTATAGGTACTGATTTCCATTGTCTTTTTTTTCACCTGTACAGCGAGAAATAAAGCAGTGCTAAGAACACAGGTACACCATTTTAATAGAAAATATCTATAAGTACCAAAGGGTCCATACATCACGACTCCCAGCTTCAGCCCCTTTTTATATTTTTATTTTATACTTTATTGCACATAGTACAAAAGGCGGGCTTAATGCCACGCGGCATTCTTTACCGGTCAACCAGAGGGTAAACCGCGAAAATTGTCTCTTTGTCCGTGAAATATAGGTTAACCTGGCTAATAATGACTATGGCCGTAAAATAACACAAAATACCGCATATAGGCGGCAATAAGCTGCAAAATCACGGGTTTTATTGTCCAAAAATGTGTAAAAGATAAAGTTTTAATTTATTTTTGGTATACTTATCATTGATACTACGGCTTACAACATACAAAAAATTACCCTTCGTTAGTGCATAGAAAGCTAGCATTGCTACTTAACTTACACAAAATTAAGTAACAAAGCCAAATAAATTTACGATCAAGAAAGGCACGTTATACAACAATATTCAGTCAGCAGTTTGAAATTTCTTTAGAGTAAGTTAATTTATAAATTTTCTTCAAAACACACACACTCTATAGAGCAATAATTATAACGTACCATAACTTGTGAAGTAGATTTTAGTAAGAGCAAGAATACCAAGCTGATTAAATGGGCCCGGACGAGGGAGTTCAGAGTTATTGCCTAATTTCGTCGTCTGTTGCTCTTGGTGCAGTTATTATACTGCTCTTTCTGGTAATAACTTTTAAATTGTCATTATAAAGATTCACTGGAGTATGTTATAATGTTATTTTTCTAAAGTTGAAGAGCATATTGCTGAATATAGTAAAATTTAGCTTTTTGCTCTCACGATTTAAAGGTTTGAGAAGAGCATAATGAGATTATATAGTTTGACACTAGGGCTACGATAAAAAGAAGCGCATTTGGTAAAGCTATCGAATAGTATTGCACAACCTACAAGTTTCGGCCGCCATAGTCTTTAATGTTGTTTGGTGTTATGGCATGGGCTGATTAGGTCGAGAAGTTTGCGCTTTTTCCTGAAATCATAGTGTAGAAGGTTAATATACTCTGTCCAACTAGGTATTTAAAAGAATCAAAAAAATTTTTTATATGTTAGCAATGGCGTGATGATAGGATTGGACCGAGGTTGCACAAGACCGCAACAAGTGGAAAATAATAATGTTAGCAACAACTGGTGATTGAAGCCTGAACCTGTAGAGTACCGTCCCTCCGCTCTGCCACTGAGTTACCGGCGCCCCGACCAAGACTGCAAATTTCCAACATCTTGATACTAGTCTAGAAGTGACGAACATTTTTTCAATTTCTTATTTTCATTTATGAAAATAATATAGCACTGTGAGTGCAAAATAAACCATAGTATATTTAAAAGAATTTAAACAAACATATTAAGAGACAACATTGTATCGTGCGTCATATAAGGACATAATAATGATATCTGTCACTTAGTCATAGTAAGATTGTTTACATTATTTTAAATTCCAACTTGGACAGAGTATATGTAAGTGTTTGCGTTGATAACCCTTCTATGCGAGGTGACCTCAAATTTGGGTCAATTCAAGTGTTCAATCTGCGTTCAGTGTGAACGCAAACCTACCCCTGAACACCTGGAACTATTCTTGCAAAGTGAACTCAATTCCAAGGATGATCCCGTGAATGACCTGTCGGTCGTCCCCAAACTTTGCTTAAGTGCGTAGAGGCAATAGTGGGAATAATTAAAATGTGAGTGTTGTTTGACACCTAAGTAGGTATAGGTATGTAAGTTATAAGTATATAATAAATTTGTCAATTTCTTTATAAAGTCGTCATAATAAATACACATACACATATCACGCCTATAATCCCTTGCGGGGTAGGCGGAGCGTAAACAACCGCAAAAAGCGGCCATTTACACCACGTCTGACAACTGTTTGAGGGTTATTCGGAATATTGTGTATCGCTATTGTGACAGGTTGTCAGCCCATCGCCTAAAATTGCAATACACACCCTCGAGTCCCTTAGTCGCCTCTTACGACTCCCACGGGAAAGATATGGGGTGATGCTATTCTAAGCCGGCATCACACGGCAATAATAAACATCATAATAAATATATTATTTAAAATATATATTTTATATGTAGTAGTATATTATCGTATTTTATTTGTGTATTTGTATACTTTTGTAGTTTAGTTTGTTTTGTAGTTAAGTTCAATAATCGTAAGTACATAATTTAATTTATTTTCCAGTTCCCGATTTTTCTCCTCTTTCATCTTCATTGGGTTAGAAATAAGCTCACCCTTGTAACAAAATACACAAATAAAATGTTTGTCGTTATGTTATTAAAACAAGATGAATAGAAGATTTGAGAGTAATATGCACAAAATAGCAATTTATAATCCCCCAGTAGGCGTGTACCTATTAAAAGTGTCTATCACATTTATTTATTCACCAATAGACCTTTGCCATGACTATGAAAATATCGTAAAAATATTGTTTATTGTATTCTTTCGTCTGCCGTAACCAAGGCCATTAACGTATGATATCTAGAACTCTGTCGACCAACCATTGTTGCGTTAAAATAAAACCTATACTACGTGAGTGTCGTTAAAATTCGTTGTATCGTTTGTATGTTACTGACAGCTCAAAACTGTCGGTTACATACAAAGTTTGTTTACTTCATTACTCATTCAAAAATAAACGGAGTATAGACGGCCCCCAAGGCGGTTCGCTCACTTGTCGTCGTGTCGTTCCGTTTTTTTAACGTAACGGCACGCATGCGTCTGTCAGACAAAAGGAAATTGCGAATCCCGATCTTATTCCCATACAAATACGGCTACCGTGGGTTTTACCGTGCTTAACGGACGCGTGTGTCAAACGACTTGACAGACGCCTTCATAAAATCCATGAGATCGGAATTCGCAATTTCTTTTCGTCTTACAGACGCATGCGTTACATTGCGTTAAAAAAGAACGATATGACCACAAGTGAGCGAAACACCTAAACACTCTAAGTACTAAAATTCATTCAGAGCCGTTTCCGATATCCTTTGTAGATAGCTATACAGGGTGTAAGGAAAAGTACTGCGTTCCTTTCAAGGAATGAACCAGCCCATGAAACTGAAAAACTTTCCCCAAGAAATATAGGTACGGTAGCCATTCCACCAATTCGGACTAAGCGCTTCCAGTCATCATTTATAATGCGCACTGCTAAAGAGTGGAACTCACTACCTGCGTCTGTGTTTCCAAACGCATACAACCCTAATCTCTTCAAAGTAAGAGTGAACATGCTTCTTCTGGGTGAGCTCGCTCCATCTTAGACTCTGTCTCTGTCCTATGACCTAGACTAGAGTCAAAAGCAAAACAATCATAAAAAAAAAAAATAGCTCGAATATGACAAAAAAATTCAAAACTCCCATACAAAATGTAGCAGCCGACCAAGACTGGTTGTATGTGATATCTAATTTTTTTTCATATTTTGGTCTATGTTCCTTGAGGAAAGTTTTTCAGTTTCATGGGCTTGTTCATCACTTTTTCAACGCAGTTTTTTTCCTTACACTCTGTCTAATACAAAAATTTGCTCGTTATGTGTACGATATGGCGTACAAGAGACGTGCAAACTTTTATTTATTCGCATAGAAAATCAAATAAAGGTCAAATCTCTGGCGCTTTTATGCAGTTCATTACCTTTACATTTTTAGAATATTTTCTGAGAAAACGGTGAATCAAATAACAAAAAAATATCCATAATATTTTTTCAGTAAATTTAATTTCAAGAAATACTCAGCAGGGAATGATAAAACTTGAACTTTATTGTAATGTGACAGCAATGCATAGAAATTTTAAAAGAATATTTTATCGTTTAGATTATGACTGTAATTTGATAAAAACGTATTTCATTTGACTTAAGATAGAAAATAAAATGATATTAAATAAGTTTTTACAAAGTTAACGATAAAACACATTCAACTCTTAATCACAATAGGATTCCCTGTCAAAAACATGATCAAAAAACACTTCAATATATATTTATATTTATTTACTAGATTTTTCGCCCACTGCATCTCATTTTCCCGTGGTAATAGTTTTTTTCCCGCGGTCAAAAGTGGCCTTTGTATTATTCCGGGTTATACTCTACCTGTAATGCAAATTACATCCAAATCGGTCAAGCGGGTTGAGCGTGAAGAGGTAACAAACATACATACACACACACAAACTCTCAAGTACGGATATTATGAAACAAGCTGATGCCCACGATCTACGTTTTGTCAAAGGATGCCTTTGTGCCAACATAAGCGACACATCATACCTAACAACTTTTCCCATAGATTCATTTTCGATGTCATTGTTCAATATTGTACCATTACGCTGCCTTTAATCCACACTAATATTATAAATGCGAAAGTAACTCTGTCTGTCTGTCTGTCTGTCTGTCTGTCTGCTACGCTTTCACGGCCAAACCGCTGAACCGATCTTCATGAAACTTGGCACAGAGATTGCTAGCATACCGAGAACGGACATAGGCTACTTTTTATTACCGTTCGAGGGTCTGGAGTACAGATGTAGACCACCAGGTGTACCTCCAGGAGCCCAGCTAAACTATACGAGATACACGCATGGTTCTAAAACAAAAGTTGTTCAGTATGATGGGCCGCTTCTTTTCACAAGGACATTGAGGATCTGGAATACCTTATGTAGACCACCAGGTGTACCATCAGGAGACCAGCTAAACTATTAGAGATACAGGCATGGTTCTGAAACAAAAGTTGTTCATTATGATGGGCCACTTCTTTTCACAAGGGAATTGAGGATCTGGAGTACCTTATGTAGACCACCAGGTGTACCATCAGGAGCCCAGCTAAACTATTAGAGATAAAGAAATAAATCCAAAACAAAAGTTGGCCAGTATGATGGGCTAATTCTTTTCACAAGGATATTGAGGATCTGGAGTACCTTATGTAGACCACCAGGTGTACTATCAGGAGCCCAGCTAAACTATTAGAGATACAGGCATAGTTCTAAAACAAAAGTTGTTCAGTATGTTAGGCCGCTTCTTTATACAAGGACATTGGGGATCTGGAGTACCTTATGTAGACCACCAGGTGTACCATCAGGAGCCCAGCTAAATTATTAGAGATACAGGCATGGTTCTAAAACAAAAGTTGTTCAGTACGATGGGCCACTTCTTTTCACAAGGACATTGAGGATCTGGAGTACCTTATGTAGACCACCAGGTGTACCATCAGGAGCCCAGCTAAACTATTAGAGATACTAGCAGGGTTCTGAAACAAAAGTTGTTCATTATGATGGGCCACTTCTTTTCACAAGGGCATTGAGGATCTGGAGTACCTTATGTAGACCACCAGGTGTACCATCAGGAGCCCAGCTAAACTATTAGAGATAAAGAAATAGTTCCAAAACAAAAGTTGGCCAGTATGATGGGCTGCTTCTTTTCACAAGGATATTGAGGATCTGGAGTACCTTATGTAGACCACCAGGTGTACTATCAGGAGCCCAGCTAAACTATTAGAGATACAGGCATAGTTCTGAGACAAAAGTGGTTCAGTATGATGGGCCGCTTCTTTTCACAAGGACCTTGGGGATCTGGAGTACCTTATGTAGACCACCAGGTGTACCATCAGGAGTCTACCTAAACTATTAGAGATAAAGAAAAAGTTCCAAAACAAAAGTTGGCCAGTATGATGGGCTGCTTCTTTTCACAAGGATATTGAGGATTTGGAGTACCTTATGTAGACCACCAGGTGTATGATCAGGAGCCCACCTAAACTATTAGTAATACAGAAATGGTTCCAAAACAAAAGTTGGCCAGTATGATGGGAATAAGTTGAGAAAGGACATTGGCAACTTTTTACCAAGGATTTTTTTGTTATCCACTGACTTTTGTATTCCATGGTTATAAATATTGATCTGTCAGCGCAGTACACTGGATGGCAAATTTTGAATTGTCCCTTTAACAACAGAAGCAAGCAAGGCATCCTTAAACAGTAGAGATAAGAACTGTTCTAATATCACTGTCATACTTACTATGAATATACATATCAACTTTAAAACCTGTTTCTAAAAAACTATCTAACGCGGACGAAGTCGCGGGTAAAAGCTAGTGAACGATAATTGCTTTGATTCTAGTAAATTATTTTGAAGACAAAAATTAAACTTCCTTCAAGTAATTAAAAAGTTCCTACTGGGGCACTGAACGAACGTAAATGAACAATCAGACCATAGCATAGAAATAAAGTGCCGCATCAAACAGGCGCGTAGTGCATTTGTGAAAATGAGCGACCTTCTCTGCAACCGGTCTCTTCAAGTGTCTACGCGAGTCCGCTTAGCACGTTGCTACGTTTTTTCCATCCTTCTGTACGGATCCGAGGCTTGGACATTAACAGAAGCTATGGCAAAGCGAATACAAGCATTTGAAATGTGGGTGTACAGACGTATGCTGAGGATATCGTGGACGGACAAAGTGCGAAATACCATAGTGTTGCAGAGAATGAATAAGAAGCTTGAAGTTCTCAACACCATCAAGAGGCGAAAATTGGAATACTTTGGTCACATAATGCGGAATGAAAAGTATAAACTCCTGCAACTTATTATCCAGGGAAAAATTCAAGGCCGCCGACTACCAGGCAGACGTAAAATATATTGGCTCAAAAACCTTAGAGAGTGGTACGGAATGAGTACCAGGTCGTTGTTTCGAGAGGCTGTAGACAAAGTGAAAATTGCTATGATGATCGCCAACCTCCGGTAGGGAGATGGCACCCGAAGAAGAAGAAGAAGACTGGGGCACTAGGTTGAAAAAAATAATTTGTTTATTGATACGGGATTTTCTACCCAAACTACTTACTTATAAACTTTAACTATACCTAGGTACCTAAAATATTTACGTACCTATTCATACACAAATTCTTTATTTGAAAAGCTATTAGCATCTACCAATGCAATGTACCTAAATAAAATATTATTATTATTATAGCGGGCTTGTACGAAATCGGTAACAATGAAAAGACTAACGGTGTATTAAGACGTATCTACGTATCTTGTACGTACCAAATGCTATTGAGCAACTTTCTAAACCTTTTTTAAAAGAAAATTCCGGAAATCGTAGTATAAAACAAAGCCGTTAGCCGGTATGTCTGTCTCTTTGTAGGGGAGAACTGGCAGCGTAACACCAATTCTTTGCTTACCGCTTTAATTACCTTTTACTTTCCCAAAGGGTAAGAAAATGCTGGCAATCTCTGTATATCAAAGGTGTTACAAAAGAAATATCCAAAGGAAAGCGTTGTATGCCTCACTCTATTATGTATACATGTATGTTGCATGCCTCAGCGTTTGCCGACACTTTCTTGTCTGAAGTATAAGTAAGTACATACATATATCACACCTATATCCCCCGCAGTGTAGTCAGAGCGTAAACGGCCGTATAAAGCGGACTTACGCCACGTCTAAGAAACATTGAGGTCCTAACAGAAAATTAGTATTATATCCATATTCAACCTTATTACAGTGTCGTGGTTTTTCAAAATATGAATATACAGATTATTTTCTAAACCCCATATCGGTAGTATTAATGATTTCATATCAATATTTATTGTTTTATATTGCCTATGTAGCCTTAATAATAGATATTTTATTAATAGTCGTCTCTTACGTCACCGATGGGAAAGAAATGAGGTGATGCTATTCTAAGCCGGCATGACACGACACAAAAAAATATTTTAGCCGGAAATAATAATACAACTACAAACAAGTGGTCCAGCTTTTACGCCGACAATATTTCACAAAATTACGCTGCAAGGTAAAAATGAACTAAAATAATTTAGCCCGCGAAAAACAGGTGGAAAAGGTGGTAACACAATTCAGAGACGACAATTAAATTGTAGCGTTGCTGTCGTAAACCGTTGCAGCTGCGGAATAATCCCAGGGCTTAGTGACGTCATGTTTTTGGCTTGGTACAGGTTTTAATGGATACAAACCGTACTCTTCACTATTGGGCCTTGATTCTCTTATTTTTAGTCATTGTAATGCCGTTGAATGTCAATTGTCAGTATTATGTCACCGTGGTTTTTATATTTCGAACTGTTAGCAGAATATGAAACGCCCAAAACCATGCCGCTGACACGCTATTTATAGCAGACTTCAAGCCCTAGGTAATAGAAGAAAAGAATTTGGGCCCAGCACCTGAATCCTCTTATTATTTTACCCTTGCAATGCCAGCGACACTCAACTGTTTTTTATTGTCACTGTGATATTCTATACTTCAAACTGTTAGCAGAATACAAAACGCCCAAATCCATGCTACTGAAATGCTTTCTCCATACGACTGAAACGATTTTCATTTAGCAGTCTTCGGGCCCAGGTCAGTACTTACTACTATTATACGCGAAAGGAAAGCGAATTTTATTATGAAACGAACAAGTATCACTCCTAATGTGGGTTTAGGCGATAGACTCTACAAGTCAACCGCAATCACCGCAAGAACCATTTACTGCACTGGCTTCCATGACGGCAATAACGACCAACCATCTATAGTAAAATTTGGACGACAGATTATTTCTATAGCTTCCTGAACTTTGCGGGGTACAAAGAACTTTTCCCTAGCTATGTAAGCTGCCTTGTCAAACCTGCTGTCAGGATCCAGCGAGATTTTTATCAAAAATAAAAAAGTAAGTCGCGTAAACCTACAGCATATTTCTACCAGCATGCGATTAGGAGCAAGCCGAGTTTTCATAAAAAGTAAACGCGCTTATAGGCAGTGCTTAAAATATTTTTCTATACGATTTGACGTTGTCAAAAAGCTTAAACTACGACTTACATTTTATGTAATAAGACCGATGGTGTTTACGCAATATTTGATGTGTTCTTGCTGTGCTGCGCCTGGTTTGGCCTGTTCCTGGGCTGCTTTTCTTGGTGGTGTCCTTGTAACATTCGAGATATTTTTGTACTATTGACAACCTCTTACAGTTGTATTGCCCTGACTCTAGCTGGTTTCCAGCATTATAAGTATTTAAGCGCTTTCCGTAGGTGTAAGTATGATATGATTGCAGCTTGAATAATAAATATTGAACATAATCACGTGGTTTACATACCTACCACACACATACATACACACAAAAGTGACGCCTTTATCCCTAGCAGAGTAGCAAAACGTTACCGGCGATAAAAATACGCCACGCTATTGCCAAGTCTGACTAGTATTTGAAGGCCGTTTTAGAAAAATCGTGTTACTATCATTTTAATGCACATGAATCCCTCGAGTACCTTAGTCACATCTTACGATACCCGCGAAAATGAAATAGGGTGATGTTACCTAAGCCAGCATCTCACGGCAGGTTTACAAACCGACCTTAAATTTTTTGGAACAAAAAGGAAAGAAGAAACTAAGTAATTTTGTAGTTTCATCTCCAAGTCATCATTATAGGGTCGTTGGACGACTCGGTGTCCTACACGAAAAGAAGAAAAAGATCTCTAAATGTCTCCCTTTTTTAAATAAGTTTTCAAAGATTTTACACCTACCTTAAAAAGTCAAAAAAATGCTTGATCATATTTACAGATAATCAAAAATGTTAGCTCGAAATAAAGATACACACCTACCTAGTAGTCTTACATTCCAAGATATTAAGATTCTTTGAGTCACCCGGATTGCTCTCGAGACTAGAAGGCAAAATGATGCCTTTGAGATTTCTACTCGAAATTAATACGGAGTAATAACTATTGGAATTCAAATGATTACTAGCTTGTTCAAATAATTATAATTATGACCGTTTACAGAATGTAGTAGGTACAATACATTACAATATGCTTTTATTGTACACCAAAAGAACAGAATAACATTAATAGCTTAAAACTAAATACATTAGTGCACAGTTAGGCGGCCTTATTGCCATTAGGCAATCTCTTCCAGGCAACCTAGGATAAGGAAAATATTTTAGAAGCAGCGGGAGCTGACTATTAATAACAAAAAAAAAGAATAATAATAATAATATATCCTCTACGGAGAGTTATAGAAATATAAATACATAATAATAATAATAAACTACATATCTACTATAAAATACTATAACAAAGATAAAATATAATGTACCTAGGTATTATTACTATACATAAACTACATGCTAATACATATTTAATAAATAACTGACTTTACACAAAACTTTAGTAACAACGAATAGCTCTTAATAACCACATTGAGACTCAAAGTGTTTCCTCAGTAGGTTTTTAAAATGTAAATGATGTAGGTGTGCTCATCACTGCCAATATTCATAGTGATTCTGCTCCTACGTTGCTACTTATCTATAATAATTATGTTTATGTTTGTTTGTTTGAACTAGACTTGATTCAATAAGAACTAGAAACCCACCTTATCTATTCTGATGGATCCTGGAATCCGTCACTGGTTCTTCCACGTGTCGTTCGTCGTTGCGTATTAATAACGGTTTCCCATACAAATACGGCTACGGTACGTTTACGAACGCATCTGTCTAACGATTTGACAGGCTCATCTGTTACGAATCGCTTCGCACCATAGCCGTTTTTGTATGGAAATAAGATAAGAATTCACAATGTCCTTTACTCTAACAGACGCAATTGTTACAAAGCGTTAAAAATACGCAGTAACGGACAAAACGCAGGAGAACCACCTAACCACGCTACAGACAACAAGTACGTCATAAACTGTGGGTATTCGTGAATTAAACGTGAATATGGCTGCGTTCTCGCATAAAATGCCTTTTATTTACTATCGATTGAACCATTATTGCAGCTACGCTCGTAAATCGTGGTCTATCTACCCGCCAATATATGACGACAATACCGAACGGGCATACCGTACTAGATAATGGAATTAAATATATTCATAGAAGTGATATTTTGACACAGCAAAAATTTCAGTGTGTTTCGTATCAAGTCTCCCACTTTGGAAGCTTAAAAGATTTGAGTAAATACAAAATTGAAAGACAGAAAATCTACTTCATTAATAATTTTTCTAACAAAGTACAAAATATATAAAGCGGGATAGGGCTCGTGTTTTATAGATGAATACAGAATGTAAAGGAATGTGTACCGGCAACTTTGCATGCATGATCAGACCATAAACCTGAACAACTTTTACTATGGAGATATAAACGAGATATTTTTCGACCGCCCATACGAAATTCCTGATCAGCTGACTGACTATCTATGGAAATTCAAAAATATTGTTTACCAACAGCTCCATGGTAAAAGTTGTTTAATATCATTGTCTCATCATGCCTGTTTTTGGGAGTCATTTTCTCACTTCTGCTCCGCAAATGCATACGAATGGAAGCACATTGCACATTTGATTGAAGCAAATATTTGTTACTAATAGATCAGTCACTCAACAGTCGGAATGTGACTTTGATTGAACATCTCTTCCCGAAATAATGGATCCTACATTAACAGCCCGCCTGCTGGGCATGGGCGTTCCCATATTAGGGAATTGCCAGTATGGTAAGTAAATTCATTAAATGATTATGTTTTTGAAAACTTGCAAAATTTTCAAGTGCGGGCAGGATTTGAACCTGCGACTTTCGTCATTACTAGTGACGACGGCTCTTCCATCTGGGCTACCGCAGCTCGTTTCTTGCCCGCCAATTATAGATTATATGTTGTATTATAATGTGACTTTCAAAAGGAGAATCTTGCTTATTCCTACTTAGAAATAAATACTTTGTTTTCTTTTTGAGTCACCACGCTTGGCAAACGAGTGGCTTTCTCAGTGAAAGATGTTGCATTCACAGAGAAAGCTAACCCATTCACCTGATAAATTTACCTTTAGTCGCTTTTTACGATACCATTGAGTATAATTCAGGTGTTGCCATTTTAAACCATTATCACACGGCAATTATGGATATTGTATTGTAGCGACCTCTGGGAGCTACGACAAGAAGCTCACTCAAAGTGGTTCACGAGCAAGCAAGACGCAACAGAAGTTCCAACATAACTGCAAGATGGCGCCACGTGACAGAACAAAGAGCCTGAAACGCGTTATCGAAGTGTTTCACCGCGCAACGCATATCGCACTCTTAGTAAAATAACGACTTAAATCAAAATTTGGCCAAAATGAGTTTTTGTGAAAAACTGACTTATTAGAGCAGGGCCCACAACATAGACTTTAAAATACAACCCTATCTCTTACACAATAAGGTTCAAAATAAGATGAGTCTATATCTTTCCCGCCCCGAACGCCTATCTCTTCAGTCAAATAATGACCGATTTCGTCTTGCGTCTGCGGCTGCATGCTACGTTTTTGTGAAAAGACGACTGATTTAGAAATGAGCCGTTGTTTTATCAAAAGTTGAGGCGAGCGCAGTTGAAAAGTTTTTATAAAATAATGACCGATTTAGTGTTTGTTCTTTGTTTTACAAATACCTGCGATGTTTGCTTGACTTATTTTAAATTAGGGCTGTATTTTACGAAAATTTTGGAAAAGCTCACTGACCCATTTGGAGATAAGCCTGTATTGTTTTAAAAAAATTGTTATTTATATGACATAACTGGTATTAGGTCTTTGTTGTATTTCTAATGATAAAAAATTCTGGTAACATTTTTAGTTGAGTCTTTGTTTTAGCAAAAATAATGAAATGACTTCGGTATTATTTCAAATTTGACCTGTATTCGACTGATATCATAACATAATTTAACGTATTAACTTGGTGTCTCACTTCGCATTTTATTCTTATCTTGAGGTTTTGTACCGAAAGGTATTTACAAATAGGTTTAACGTTTTACTACTCTTGAATATCAACGAATTTTCTATATTTTTAGTACATTAATTTATTTTATTTTATTAATGATGGGTTTGCTCTTGACTCTAGTCTAGGTCATAGGACAGAAACAGAGTCTAAGATGGAGCGAGCTCACCCAGAAAAAGCCTGTTCACACTTACTTTGAAGAGATTAGGGTAGTATGAGTTTGGAAACACAGACGCAGGTAGTGAGTTCAACTCTTTAGCAGTTCCACTCTTTAATCCTCCGACTGAAAAGTAATCATATTGAACCATAGTTGGAATCATCGGCACCTCGATTGCTGCCGTCAAACTCGACGATGTCAAGGCTAAATGTGTACCAACTCGGTCTCATCTCCAGCCGCATACCGTAGAGTTTGCCTTGAATCACTACATCACACGTCTGTCGTTTGAAGTGTTTATTACAGAACGTTCTACATAGGAAAGCACTGAATACCGCTATTTATCTCTTAAACCACTCAAATTTACGTCGTCCATCACATCACAAGCCAAATAAGTGAGTACTAACAGGACCAGCAGATGGATTAAAATCTTGTCACATTGCAGACTGGGTAGGGAAAGCTAACTTGAAAAAATTAGTACACGACACGCTACCAAGGTGCCACCTTCACTACATTTACACAATAAATCTCCTACTAAGAACACGTTTTTGTCGACTAGACGGCTAAATCAGCACGTCGCTTGTCATGACGCCATTATCATGCGAAGTAACATGGCTGCCATCGTCATCAAAGAGCATGCCGCAAGCCGTTCTCCGTAAGTCAGATAGTCACACTGTGCTCAACTTGTTAAAAGACGGTGCAAGGTGTTAAGATCCATACGTTTCGCACGGAATATTGGTGATACAATATGTTGGGAATATCACAAAACGACAGATACCAACTAAATTCAAAGTCACCGATGACGCCCGAAACGTTTGCGACAAATTTGACTTACGATATTGGTAGTGCTAGTGTCATTATCCCCTATTCCAACATAGACCACCGAGAAGCCCGCACCTGAAATATCCTGAGCCAAACACGGGCGAGAAAAGACGTAACCTATTTCTCACTCAGCAAAGCACTCCTCAATTCGATCCTGATCGATTTTCCAAGGCCAGAGTTTACCACGTTCTACAGTCAATCGAAAACTTTTTCAAAACCAGTATTGTCATTTGTCTATAATGGTAGGCCCGGCCCATAAGCGAACTAATAAGACACAAAAAGTAGTATTCGTTTCCGTTTATAGAAGCCCGACTCCGCCTACTTGTCATTTAGGATCGACGGGGTCATCAAATTGAAAACGAAACTGAATGATGCATCTACCAAAGAACTAGCTCTAGAAGAATAGGCGACCACAGTCATCGACGGCAATCGTGTGGCACCCCTTTTCAAGCGGGTGTTACACCGTCAGCTTCATCACGCGAACCTCGACACGAACATCAATGATTTAAGCGAACGCTGAGCTTGTTAATTATTATTGTAATCTGTGGCTGTGCATCAGCAGTCATAGGACTGACGACGCGTTTCACGCTGCACCGCTACTTTTCTTGAAAAATAAGTAAGACGTCTCCACCGCGGTTTGCCACAGTATACCACCTCCTCGTCTGGAGCAACGTCATTGCGCACTTTCATATAAGTCTATTTTGAGTCCCTTATCGTCACGCTATTCATCTGGCTCAGCACGCACGCCGTGTATTTTTTGGGATCGCCGCATCGCTCACTAGGCCTGGCGCTCCATTACATGGAAAAAAATTGGTCCAATATCCACCGAACTACAAGAAACCGCCAGAGAACTCCACCGAGCTATCAACAGTATAATACAGAAGACAGCTACGATCAAAATAACAGCTTGTGTTTCACACCCTCTTAATGTCAGGACCTGGAAAAGCCTAGTGAGTGTTAAGACAGTCCTGTTCAACTCACTACCGGGCGATCACTTTCAAAAGGAAGTACTCTACACTCTGATCACTGAAATAAAGTTTATGGTCAACAGCAAACCTTTAACGCACAACTCCATCAACCTAAACAAGCCAAAGTAATTTTTCATGACTTACTCACAATCACTTCGGTACTACTTAGTGTCCTTGTACACGACTCGCTTGTCGTCCCTTTGATAATCATGACCTTATTGAGAAAAACACATAAAGAACGTCGCAGTGCCTCGCCGATGTATATTTCACCCAAATACTCAATATTAATATAGATTGATGGAGCCCCACGTCAAGCCACAATGAAAGCCAACAACATCGTGTAGATCGTGAACAACACTCTACCATAAAACACCTGACAATTGGCCACGCGGACGAGCCATCGCTACGTATCACGAAGCAGACAGCAGCGTGAGGAAGGTGGACATCAGAATAAAAGAGAGCTAGCAACTAATAAGTAACAACGGGTAGAAGCGCTGCCAACCAAACCACACTAGCGAAAAAATATTGTTTAGTTTAAGTTTCTCATTTTCACTTAATTTTCCTTGTAGAAACCGTCTCCGTTGCAATGAGAACAGCCACCGCACCATTTATAGCGACCGCGGCGCATTTAAATTACATTTAAATACGTTTATTCAAAGGGTTCCTTGGGTCATTTGTCAACTCAGTGTCCCATATGACAGAAAAAAAATCTTAATAGTTTCATTGTAATAGGACTGTGTTCTGTTGATCATTTGCTAGTCGCTATATCGCGATTTGAATTTGAGTCACATGTTTAAGTTAAAGACTTATTTTTAAATAAATTGTATTTTCTTTTAGCTTTTTAGTAAAATAGTGACTTAATTCAAAATGAGTCGGAGATCTTAATGTTTGATTTGGTAAAACAAAGACCGATTTTAACTTAGGTCAATATTTCTTTCAAATTTTTCATGAAATAATGACGCAATTCTAAAGGGTTACAAATAATTAACTTTTTTTAATTAATGGATGTGAATATTTGTGAAAATTTTAATGCATTTAAAAGAACATATTCTTAGAATAAGTTAGGTGGTCCAAGTTTCATTCTTTGCCTTTTGCCTTTTATTCTACAGCCATTTAAAAATTATTCTATTTATTCAACAAACGTTTTTCATCGATACCCAAAAATTTGTGTTTTTGGATTAGGTCGTTATTTTATTAAGAGTGCGATATATACAACTTCCAATTCTATCCAGGAGGACAGTCGGTCCCCTGGCCACAACACCCGGCCAGGCGGGTAGCTACCCTTTTCCCAACTCCACCTGGAACCCTCCATTCTGCCTATTGGCATCACTCCTGTCACCCGCGATATTGGTGACCCCTACCTTGGACTTCACAGCCTTCAACCACTACCGCATGCAGCCAACTACTACGTCATCAGCACCCACCGCAGTCACAGCACGGCAGCTTCACTGGTCTTCCATCATCGTCTCGACTCACCGTAGACGTCCCGACTCACTGTGGACATTGGAACCAACACTGCATCGCCACGCCAGACTGCATCATCACGCTACATGACGTCATCAGCTCCACTTCGCTCGCTGACAGTATCGACCTCCGGTCTTGAGGGGGAGTACTGTAGCGACCTCTGGGAGCTACGACAAGAAGCTCACTCAAAGTGGTTCACGAGCAAGCAAGACGCAACAGAAGTTCCAACATAACTGCAAGATGGCGCCACGTGACAGAACAAAGAGCCTGAAACGCGTTATCGAAGTGTTTCACCGCGCAACGCATATATACAAATTCCAATTCTATCCAGGAGGACCAGTCGGTCCCCTGGCCACAACACCCGGCCAGGCGGGTAGCTACCTTTTTCCCGACTCCACCTGGAACCCTCCATTCTGCCTGTTGGCATTACTCCTGTCACCCGCCATAGTATTATATAATTATACCAGAAATCTAAGATGAGCACCATAAATTATATGACAATTGATTAATTTTCTTTTCTGATGTGAGTAACCTGATACTAATTATAAAACCGTAAGCCAGGATCAACGTTCTAAGTAGTTGTCTTAATTATTTAAAGGGTGGTATCTTTTTTGAGACAAAAATACAATACAATTAGTAATTCGATATCAAAACACACCCCGAAAGGCACCCCCAAAATAAGCTTGAACAAAATAGAGGGTAAAATTTCATGCAGCGAACTGCCAATGTTATGAAAGGATTTTGGGGATTTTCGACTACACTTCGACTATTTTGAGTACTCAGGGGAAGATTACCGTGTGATGTCGGTTTAGTATAGCATCACCCCATTTATTTTCCGTAAGTGTCGTAAGAGGCGAGTAAAAATTGTTTAAGGCTCTTTACGTTCCGCCTACCTCGCAATGGATATAGGCTTAATATATTTAAGTATGTATTTAAATAGGGAGATAAACACAGATGTTACCAATTATCAGCAATAAGTCAGCCCCAACAGTCCACTGTTGACATGGCTTACATCCAATTGGGGGGTGTATTTCCCGGATTCATCACTGAGTTGTCTTTTACGACACCCACGGGTTGAAAAAGGGTGATGCTATGCTAAGCCGGCATCACACGGCACCCGATACCACACGGCCAAGTTTTCAATATTCTGTTTGAACTGGCTGCTCTCCATTCGATATGTATTTTACCAATAATTGAAAATCCACCATTTTCACATATCGTCAAGGTAAGTGCATTATAGGTATTTCGTATGACTTCGGTTTTGCATTAATTTCCAGGCGCCCGTCCGTTGCTTGCTGAACGCAATTTAGCGCTGAATTTCAGCAGTCTCTCACAGGCGGTGGTCTTAGATTAACTAACGGTTTCGAACTCCAATGGGACTAAAGTTCTAAGGGCTAGTTCAAAAACGAATTTCAATATCTTTAGACACAACAGTCCACTACTGGAAAATAAACCTATCCCTATTGGATCGTATTTGCAACACTGGACACACTTGGCAGGTGGATTGGCGAGCGCAGTGCGATCGGTTGTATTCACATTCTATTCGCTGGGTGCTTTTCATTTGTTAGTCACCTTGTAAGAGATCTACGGGTAGAAATGGGGTGATGCTATTTTGACACCACACAGAAAAACAACCTGTAAGTATTAAACCATAAGTTCAAAGGTTTTTACTCTAAAAACAAAATAGGTTGGTACCTTGTACTTAATTAAGTAAAGTTCGTAAAAACTAAAAAAACTATATAAAATTACTAAGTGATAGACGTCTATAATAAGCTTACTTAGTTAGTATTATAATAACTATCTAGATTATTTTATTGGAAAATCATAAAAAATGGCCCTTCATTATATTAAAAAGCTGTTAATACTATACCAAATATTATATTTTGTTATTACAAAGTTAGTTTCATTTTGAAGCGCAACGGTTCTGTTGGTTTATGAAATATGTTAAATACATATTTGCAAAAATATAAGTAAGGAAAAATTTCGCCGAAGCCAGCCACAGTAGATTATTATTTAGCCTCTCTCTCTTTGTGTGGGACACCGAGTTGTCCAACGACCCGATGAACCCTGGTGTCGGAGTTTCAACCACCTATTGTTTAGCCTATATCACCGTTATTTCAATTACGACAAACACAATTTTTGGATTTCTTTGGAATCGGCGACTGATTATCTATTAAAGTACTACGCTTTGCTACGCCGTAGCATTTCTACAAATCACGTAGATATGAAACGTAGGCAAATAGAATGACTTTATTGAAGGACCCGAAAGGTAGATATGAACGTAGGCTTCATTGAAGGACCCGAAACGGTATTCTATCTAAACTAGTCAAACTCCTCTCTTTGCGCTGAGTGTGTGTTCTAGTAAGTAATGTAAGGTGAGTCTCACACGCATCGGATGGTATTGCAATTCATTAGAGCTACGGTACAAAGTACGTGTGACAGGTGGCATTAAAGTACCGGGTGTAGGGCACGGTATATAGAAAAAAATGCAGGCGTGATCAGATCATTAAACATAACAACTTTAAGCATGAAACCTGCTGCCTTTGCCGGCCTGCCATTTTTTTTTTCGAGTTTTTAGAAATCGGACATTATATAGGGTTGGTTTTTTTTAGCACGGTACTTTCGTCATAAAACCGGATCTGGCAAAACACCGGAAAATCATACGGTGCGTCTGAGAACCGTATAAGTACCTAATGAGAGGAATTCATCTCGAGGGATGATACGTTATGTCATGAATTCACGATTCATACCATGTAGGTAGATCAAATGAAGTATGCTAGCTCTGCACGTCAATCTACCCATTTATGGGATAAAATGGTTATACTTACTAACTGTAAGGAGAACCAAAATATGTTGATCCCATACATGAATAGTTGGATATGCTCTCACACAAAATTTAATTTTGGAGTAGATAGTTGTAGTTATAGTGCCGTGTGATGCCGGCTTAGAATAGTATGACCCCATTTCTTTCCCGAGGGAGTCGTAAGAGGCGACTAAGAGACTCAAGGGTTTGTACTGCAATTTTAGGCGATGGGCTGACAACCTGTCACTATGGTGATACACAATATTCCAAACAACCCTCAAATATTTGTCAGACGTGGCGTAAATGTCCGTTTTTTGCGGCCGTCCGCTCTGCCTACCCCGCAAGTATGTATGTATGTATGTATGTATGTATGTATGTATGTATGTATGTATGTGTTAAGTCTGGGTGTTTTATGTATTTATTTACAAAAAAAAGTATATAAGTATTAATATCAGCTATCTAGTTCCCATAGTATAGCTTTGCTTAGTTTGGGGCTAGATGGCGCTGTGTGAATTGTCCAGGATATTTATTATTTTTATTACAGGTAGTCAGCCTGTCGCCTAAAATTATAATACACATGAAACCTGCGAGTCCCTTAGTCGCCTTACGACACCCGCAGGAAAGAAATGGGGTGAAGCTATTCTAAGCCGGTATTTGCTAATGACGGGGAAAAGGCCTTTTGCTTATAACATATACCATTAAGTTACACAATTTAACAAATTTTACTCTATAGAATTAAAACAATTAACCTCCATTTGAAACATTTATTCAAGAATGCCTATAGTTTTAAGTTATTAAAAAATATATAAGTAAAATGGTATGTATTTAAGTAATAATTTAATGCGTTTCAGGCCCTGATTAACCTGAAAAGTTTGTCACTAGTAAAAAAGGTATGTATCTAAATTATATTTTTTTTTTTTTATTATGCGATAGCGTTTTCAGGAAAGCCGTTCTTTTGGTATCATACGGTATTTTCTAGAAATCAACGGTTTCTTATTAAATGAAATGCTTAGAATTTTCCGCGATGTGGTTTTCACGTTGAAATTGGCTTCATTAAAGAAAAACACCGTCTTGAACGTCAGGTTTATCGTGGCCCCATTTTTGATGATTCCGTATTTTAATGTAAGGTTTCGTGGATATTTCTTACACGAACTCTTAGATATTTTATCAGCCTTTACATGAATAACAAAGTAAAAACGCCACCTACGAGAGAAATACAATTTTATGTAATGTTGTATACAAGAATCCTCTAGTTGTGTGCTTTTGGATTGGAGTAGTTATCATATTATTCGGCTATGTAGTGCTAGTTCAAAATACCGTCACCCTATTTCTGTATACAAACACATAATTTTAATATCTTAATAACTTTACTAGCTGACTGTCCAGCGGTTTACCGGCTGCTAACCGTTTTCCCACGGGAATAAGACATTTTTATATAGCCTATGTTTATCAGGAATAATGTAGAATTCTAATCGTAAAACGTTCCAATCGCTGACGACCGATGTGGCGCAGTGGTAGTGCGACTGCCTGCGACACAAAGGTTCCGGGTTCGATTCTCGGTAGGACACTCACAAAAGTTGATATTTATCTCTTTGTGAATTAGTTCCCGGTCTGGTTAGGACATTGCAGGGTGAACCAACTGATTGTCCGAAAAAGAAATGGTTTCGTGCTTCGGAGGGCACGTTAAGCTAGTGGTAGTAGGCGGT
Organism: Tuta absoluta; assembly: GCA_027580185.1. Lineage (NCBI taxonomy): Eukaryota > Metazoa > Arthropoda > Insecta > Lepidoptera > Gelechiidae > Tuta > Tuta absoluta. The sequence goes on from JAQAHW010000009.1 coordinate 15,118,166, forward strand.
TGAAAAACTCTGATACCAGGGTTCATCGGGTCGTTGGATGACTCGGTGTCCCGAAAAAAAAAACGTAAAAGGTTTTTTTTTAATTGGTCCAGTAGTTTCAATTCAAATATACAATACAAACAATCAAATCTTTTCTCTTTGTAATAATAGTGTAGATAAACATTTTGGTTTAACTTGTTATTTTCATAAACTTACACAAAACCCTTTTGAAAACCTCGGCGTTAGTTTTTTGTGGCATAAAATGTCGAAAATGTTTTACCAAAAACGACAAAAGGCTATTGGTTCCAGAGCCTGTATGTGAGTAATTGTGCATATTGGGTTAGGAGATTGAACGTCCCTTGGACCATAGACTATTTCGTGAATTTAGGTCAGCAGGTGAATTTCATAGTAGGAGTAGAGCTGTAAGTAAATCAGTAGACATTCAGGTGACATTCAGTGTAAATATGTTCCAAATATATGAATTACTGAAACAAATATTGTTCTAAGTCTTTTTTCGGAATTTCTCGAATATTTGTTTTTAAAGAAAGAGTTAAAGAGCACTTTGCACAGTTGAATATTTCAACTGCATTGATATATTAGTATTAATGTATAGCTGTATATATATTTATCTATCATGAATAGACGGGTCCCCTAGTTGTCGTCCGTCGCTGCGTATTTACAACGCACCTCACCGCATGTGTCTGTCAGGTGAAAAAAAAATGCAAATCCTGATCCTATTCTCATAAAAATACGATAATAAAGTCGTTTGACAGTCGCATCCGTAAAAACACATAGCCGTATTCATATAGGAATAAGTGCGCCGCCGCCAATACTTACTTTGTAAATCGGTATATCGGTAATAAGATCGGATGTTAAAATAAGTTTGCATTGTTTTGTCCCTGTTTATACATTTTACTTTTATTTTCATGCAATTAAGAATATATATGGGGAGTCCCTACTTTATTTTTATCTGTCATTACCTACAATCTTCATGCATTAGTTTAGCATACCATACACAATATTTATTATGTTATACTTGTTATATTGAAATATAAAGAAATTTTCCTAAACTCGTGATACTTAATTATGTTGTTGTTATCAACACTTATTTTCCCAATCCTTGAAAGAGTAATTAATATTAAATTACGCCCATTTTGTAAGTGTGATACAAACACTAATTAAAATTACTCGTAATTGTATATAAGTATTGGTTATTTCATTTTCATTATACATTTCACATCATTAATGGTTTTAAAATTAAATAGCAAATCATCAACAGGCATATAAAATCACTGCTAAATATTAATATTAAAAGTTTGCATAACTATAACTCATCACAATAAAATAATTTTTAAGTGTTTAATCGTCATTATTTACCATTCAAATCATTATTGTGCTACCGAAGCGTAACGTCTCGGTTCTACGCAAAATCCTGACACCGTATCTTGTGCAGCAGGTCTGGCAGTATGTTGGATCTGGCTCGTCCATTGTGTGACGACCGATGTGGCGCAGTGGTAGTGCGACTGCCTGCGACGCAAAGGTTCCGGGTTCGATTCTCGGTGGGACACTCACAAAGTTGATCTACCACTTTGTGAATTTGTTCCCGGTCTGGTTAGGACATTGCAGGGTGAGCCACCTGATTGTCTGAAAAATAATCGGTTCCGTGCTTCGGAGGGCACGTTAAGCCGTCGGTCCCGGTTGCTGTCTATGATTACTTAGACGGCGGTCGTTACACAACCATGTCAGAGGCCTACTACTAGTAGTAGGTGGTTGAAAAACTCTAACACCAGGGTTCTTCGGGTCGTTGGACGACTCGGTGTCCCACACAAAAAGAGAGAGAGAGATTGTGTGAAACGTAGGAATTATAAAATCCAAGATAAATACGATTAGAATCATTTTCAAATTATTATATTTTGATGAATGTTAATATTACCAAGGAGTATCTGTCATAATCACCACGCTTAGCAAGCGGGTTCGCTAGCGCAGTGCAAAATATAGTTACCTAAGTCATCAGAATAATAAGGTATCGTAGTAGAGTTGCATCGAATTATAGAAGTTTCGGAGTAGAATAGCTCCGAAGTAAGTTGTATCGAACCAAAGAGGCTTCGAAGTAAAATTGCATCGAAGCAAAGAGGCTTCGAAGTGAAGTAGCATCGAGGCAAAGAGGCTTCGAAGTGCTGTTTCATCTGTGTTCTTTGATAGTCCGTATTACACTAACTTACTTACTGCGGTGGCTCAGTGACCCAAAGAGGATCTTGGCCTCCGATACCAGAAGTCGCCAGCTGTCTCGGTCTTGAGCTGTCGTTCGCCAGTCAGGTTGCTGGAGCTGCAGAAGGTCTTTTTCTGCTTCATCGGTCCAGCGATATCTAGATTAAATCAACACGTATCCGCTGGCTTGGACACTGAAAAAGGATAGGAGAGGATCGCGCTATGAAGAGAGCATATGTGGCAAAACTGAATGGCAGTATTACCTTCACCCTTAAAAAAGATTTATTACTTATTACTTTATTACTTGTTCATTCAAGAAACAATTTACTTAACATAGACACACATACAATAACAATATCCACTTCCTTAGCAGGCAGCCATAATGCAAAGTTTCGGTCGTTATTGAATAAGCTACGACGTAGGAACAATCAAGCGGCTTCCGAACCGAAAGGGAAATGCTCCTTATTTAAACACACACACACACTTACATAAATCACGCCTAAATCCCTTGTGGGGTAGGCAGAGCATAAGCAGCCGTAAAAACGAACATTTATCCTACGTCTGACTCTTACAAATACATTTTTATTATTTAATAAACATAATTACTAATAGGTAAAACTATACAAAAACAATTATGAGGCTTAAATATTTCCTAAACTAAAAATAATAATTCCTGTGTCTTAGGTAAACAGACTACCAACACAGTTTTACAACAGTCTAGTGTAGTAACAGATTGTCAGCCCATAACCTATAATTTGCCGTGTGATGTCGGCTTAGAATAGCACCACCCTTTGTCGTTCCCATGGGTGCCGCAAGTGGTTACTAAAGAAATTGAGGTGACGCTCTTATTTCCTACATATTAAATGAATTTCAACATTGCAGACGGGCCATATCACCATCCGTCTAAATACTCAAAATCATGTTTACTTTATAAATCACCAAGTTAAAAATAATAACCGGGTTAATATTTTATTATTATTATTAAACGAACAAGTATCTCTTTTGCGACTTACTTGGTTTAGTATAGAGTTTAGATGAAGAAGGCCATCTTACCCAGCCAAAACGTAGAGGGCTGCATTCTATACCAAACCATAAACAAGTAAGTCGCATAAACCTACATCACGTGTTAATATTTGTACGCGAATTGGGCAATAGTTTTCCAAAATCCAGAATGCTCACTTCACACTTTCGTTTCCGCCACATGAAATACCCGAGAGCATTACAAGCGCCGCGAAACTACAACGATTTTCAGTGAGTGGAAATACCCCATTTACCGTAGAGATTCGGTTTGTAGTCAGAAAGTCGGTTTAAAATTTCCTATGCAGGTAGAAGTGCAATGGTGGGAGGGATATCTGAAACTATTTTTTTTCCCGACACATTACTTTCTCCTATAGTTCAGCATGAAAATAAATTACAAATTCTGCTTGTTTTCCAGTCTTTCCCACTATATCTATCTATCTTTAATATTAACTGAGTATCTGCCAACCATGGCGTTGTAAAAGTGTTGCTGAAGATACTTCAATTATCAAACAACTCGTAGTTATTTATATATTACGTAATAGAATGGTTCAGACGAATTGCAAACCTGACGAAAATATTACAAACAGGACTTACTTATACAAATTACAAACGGACAGATGGAAAGAGTTAGGCGGTTCTCAAACTTGTCGTCAGTCACTGTGTATTTATAACACACCAACGCATGCGATGCGATGCATAGACGAAACTAAATTTCAAATTCAGATCTTATTCCCATACACTGTCAAAAGACGTATCCTTTACGCACCGTAGCTACAAGAAGTAAAACTGCCTTTACGAAATTATACGGGGTTTTAAGTCAATAATGAAACCGAAACGAAAATTAAAGTCACCGCAATTTCACTTATAATATTGAAGTCGCGACCACCAACTACCTCTGTTTACGTATGTACTAATGGAAGACAAACATAAGTTTCTTAACTTTGTAGTGTCTTTCAGTTTATTTATAGGTTTTTACGAGTACTAGTGACGGATAGCGCAAACTCAAGACGGCCTGGTGATAAGAAACAATTTTCCCCAAGGATCATAGATCGAAATATAAAAAAATATATTTATTACCTCCCATACAAAATTGCCGGTCCGCTGATTTGGGTTATGTAAGCTCAAAATATTTTTGTCTTATTTCGGCCGATGTTCCTTGGGAGAAGTTGTTCTTTATCACCAGCACATCTTCTGTTTCAGTCACTAGTAACATTTTCCCGGATATAAACAAAACCTATACCATCCTAAGTAAAACCAACGATGCTATACCAGTATCTAAGTAATTGCTAAACTTCACATACTATTTACACAAGCACATGTACTATTGAAATACGTCCGTCTGTTCAATCGATGTTAGAGTTTGCAAACAAACTTGTTGGGCTAAATATTGTATGAAGACACTAATAGATTGCGTGGTCGGCTGTTCTTGTAAGTAATTAGTGTTCGAAGCTAGTTGATAAACTTTCTGCGTCTTTGTCTAGTCATCTACTTAGAGGACCTCAAACATGGCATGTTTGGACTGCTTCTAAAGATTGTCTCAGATTTTTTGATACATTTGTAGCAGAAATGTATTATAAAGATATTTTTTGAAATGGTCCTTATAAAGCCCATTCATTTTGATTCCTTACTTGATAGGCTTCAGGAAGAAAACATTCCGCCATCAATAACCCCCGTCCCTCAGTCTCTTCACCACACAATTTTCTTGACGCCTCTGAATTTTGAGTCAGGGCATTGATACAAATTTTATAAATGTAGAATATAGTCATTTAGTCCATTTGTTCTAATATATACTACATTACAAAGGTACACAATTAGAGTTAACAAACTTGTTAGGCTAAATATTGTATGAAGGCGCTAATTGATTGCGTAGTTTGCTGTTTCTCTTAGTAATTTCAGCTGGAAACTAGTTGATGAACTTTCTCTTCTAGTCATCTTCTTAGTTTTTCTTAATAACTTTTGATGGCTAACACGGGTAAAACGTGCCCTTTGACGTACCATAGAGATAATACGTCCAGCAGTGGACTGCAAATAGGCTGTAGCTATATGTAGGTAATTGAAAAGAATCAAAGGGTGGTTTCATAATCAATGTAGGTACACACGGCACATTCTATGCCAATAAAAAAAGTTATATTTCTTTTATTCTATGCTGTGTCATTTCAGCTTAGGATGGCATTACCCCATTTCTTTCCCGTGGGTGTCGCAAGAGGCAACCAAGGGATTATTTTATTTTAGGTGATCGGCTGTCAACCTATCACTAAGTTTATGCACACTTTTCTGAATGGTGAGTGCAAGGAAAAGAGACGGGGAGGCAAACCGTACACAGCGCAAATAAACGGACAAAAATGCCACGTCTGAGAAATATTTGAGGAAAATTGTATATCATCATTGTGACAGGTGGTCAGCCCATCGCCTAAAGTTGCAATACACATATTATAACCCTCGAGAAATGGAGTGTTGCTATTTCAGCCGACATCGTACGGCGGTAAATACTCACTGAGTATTTATTTTTCTGAAAAGAGGACTCTACATCCCTATTAATTACTACCACGATATGACTCATTCTCCCTTGAGATAAATTCCCCTCATTACGTAGCTTAGATTACGCAATCACACAATAGGGAACAGTCTCACTAGTTTGATGGAAAACGTTTGTTTATGGCCTCTTAGATGGAGTCAAGTTACCTACTAACTTCTCTTGTCTAATGAACTATATTGATAAATGAACAAAACAACAGAAAAACTATTACATGCGTACAAGCATACATATATCAGGCTTATACCCATTGTGGGTTAGGCAGAGCCTTAGCGGCCGTAAAAAACCGGACAAATACGTTGCGTCTGACAAACATTTGATGAACTTTCAGAAAATTACTAAAGTGACAGAAAGAACTGACAACCTATCAGCCTATTTTCTAAAATTTGAAATATACATGTAATCGTCGAGTCACTTTGTCGCTTCTAACGACACCCGCGGGAAAGAATTGAGGTCGATGCTATTCTCCACACGGCATTACCTAACACTATTACCCAATAAAAAATATTTGTAGTACTTAAATCGACGCAAACTAAACTTTTATTAAAATATACGAACTGAACTTACATAGCTCCATTACAATCTAAACTCAGTTATTTGTTTCTAAAAATAATGGAGCTGCAAATTGAATCGTCGCTCCAATCCAAATTTAAAAACATTTCAATGGAATATTTTATCGACAGAACACATCGACAAACTCCCTTAGTACCAAATAAATATTTTTGTGCAACTTGGTATCCATTGACGTTTGACCTATATATCTGTGACACATATTTCAAACAAAAGCAGCAATACGTACAACAATTTTGATATTCGAAGTGAAAGTTGGCATTCCAGTAGCGATACAGCCAGACAATAACTAACACAACCCGTGTGTTTGAGTTCAAAATATTATATTTTCCCATACAACAGAATAACGGCGTGAAAAGTTTGTTGTAGTATTTCTCTTGTTACATTGAAATAGCGGTTACCGCCCTCCGGCCAGATGGACTGATGACCTGATTGGGAGTGACTGGGTGGTGAAGAAGGAAGATCGTACCTTTTGGCGTACCTACTCTGGGGGTAGGTAAGTGTTTAGATACTTTTACAATATTTAACCTGTGCTATAACATTGACGTTGAATTTGATGGAATGAAATGAATGAATCAATATTTTTGTACATCAACTTGTACAATTTACCTGTAGTCAAGATTTTGGAGCGGTACTGACAGAAGTAGCTTTACAAGTGTCTTCATAAATCGCCTGTAACCTGTAAATTGTAACCCTATTTATAGGTACCTATTTTTTATATTTTTCTAGCTGGGCTGGGCAGCATTTGGGAAGTTTCGTATATATATATCTTGGAATCACTCTTGCCACAATGCCTCAAGACCAAGGTGCTCTTGTCAGTCAGTTAGTCATGACCTGTGGGACCGAGACGTGGAACTTACAGTCAAACTGGCCCACCGGTTACATGTCACTTAGAGAGCTATGGAAAGGTCTATGCTCGGTATCTTTATAATGGATAAAATCCGGAATGAGACTATCCGCAAAAAGACCAAAGTAACGGACATAGTCTGGAAATGTATCAAACCAAAGTGGGCTAGGTACATTTTTCGTCGACGGACAGTGGAGTAAGCGGGTTCTCGAGTGGAGGCCACGCCTCGGTAAGCGTAGTGTTGGAAGACCTCCGGCCAGATGGACAGATGACTTAAAAAAGGCGGCTAGTAGCGACTGGATGGCGAAAACGGATGATCGTGCCCTATGGCGTATCTTGGGGGAGGCCTAAGTCCAGCATTGAACTGCAATAGGCTGATGTAATGTTATGTTTATGTAACTCTGGGGGAGGGCTACATCCAGCAGTGGACTGATAAATGCTAATGTGATGTTATGTTCATGTTCATGTTTAGCCTATACAACTGAACAGTTTTTGTTGTTTTTTACATTTCTGCAAGTATTTTTTGCTTTGTTACATTGAAGCACTAGTTTTGTGATTCTTTGGCTACCTGAGAAGTACTTATTATAACTTTTCAAGCACTCGCGATCACTTTCACTCATTTTAAGTATTAGACCGGGTCTATCGCCACACTTACTTATTATAGCCACAGATAAAGGTTATTTTTGAAGAAATTTAGGTATTTCTTTCAATGCTAAATAGTGGTTCATCTAGTCGTCAGTCGACTCGGTGTCCCATACGAAGAAGAAGATTAACTGCAAAATTTTAATGGACTATTCATTGAATTATTGAAGTACCATAACATCTGGGCAAGAAACTTTACATTCTACTCTGTACGTCCATTTCTATTATTTTAAAACTTCCACGAAGACCTGTTTCAAAATAATAACCTTGTCCTTATCACGCATTAATTCCGCCGCGAGCTGTTTAAAAGTACGAAAAAATTACAAAAACCATAATCTGGTTAGTAACCACAGGTGTTTTGTATGAAAATACCCAGACGTAGGTGTAGGGTAACGAATGTTTTTTGTTTTGTTTATGAACCAAATTAAATTTTAGAATACCTTTCGTAACGGCAAAGGTGAATTGGTTATAATTTTGATTTTGTTATTTATTTGAGTCTTTGATGAATAATTTAAAACCATTTAAAAGTGAACATTAAATAAGAAATTGTAATTAAAGCATATATCTGGTATTGTTTTATAGTGACGAGTAGATCAGCACGTGGTGCAGAAACTTTACTATCACGTTTCTGTTGCCACAAAAACTACACAGCACAGCCCCTAGTCTAAAGATTAGGATCTCTGTGCTGTAGACCTGTGGACTCTCCCTCGGCGTAATGCCAAATAACTTTCCAAAACATACATAACCTAACTCACATAACTTGACGGAAATGGCGAAATACGTCTTAAATAAAGAGATGTGAAGCCAGTGCTTTTGCCCCAATAAAAAAACAGAATTCATTAAATGCATATATTAACAGCATCATATATATTTTTAATAAACCCCGCTTAAATGATACACCAATTTATACCAATTATTGATATACCTTAATCAAAACCTATTGTGGCATAGCGACTGGATGGCGAAAACGGGAGATCGGACCTTGGAGCGTACACTTACGTCCAGCAGTGAAGTAGAACAGACTGATGTGTGTGTGTGTTTGCGTATGTGTGTGTCTGTGATATACCTTCAATCCCTCCAACCACTTTATAGTCCGATACGGCTGGTATTATTTGAGGGCAAACTTATAAAAAATCTAAAGTTGCTTATTTTTTTGTACGATTGCGTAGTGCGTGCCTGTAAAGCACATATTATGTTTTGTGTCATTTTTGACGCTTGCATACATTTTCGATTCAATGTATGGTAGCTCGTTTATTAAATTTAATTTTGAAGTGTCTTTAATTTAATTAGCACTAGGTATAAAATGTACATGTATTGTCTATAGAGTATACAAACCAATTTGAGTTGTTTTATCCACTGCGAACGAAAAAAATATGTCAGCATAAATCTAAAATGACACAAAATAATAAATAGGGTTTGGCCAATGGTCTAGAATCTATAAGCCAAAAATAAACAACTTTAATATTTTTGAAACCTAAAAAGCTCTCTATACTGGGCTATAACTTTACCTTACGACATTAGAGCTGTGAATTCGAATGACAGTTAAGATGGATGTGATGTAGCTGATAAAATAAGAATGTACCACGTTTCTGCGTGCGTTACTGTGCTGTGCAAAATAGACATTGTATCAGCAGCACATTAACTTGGAAGGATCAACTTAAACTGGTTATTTTTAGTTACTGTACCTAAAACCAGAATTATTTTATCCTTGAAATGGGTGCTGCAAATACATTATTTTAAATATAATAAATAATTTTGGAGTTGAGGTCATTCGAGTACTGCAGTTACTATCGATAAAATGTTAAAAATAGAAAGTGTTGTACTTGAAAATCAAATTTTAAAACACTTCCCGTGTTAAGTATGCAATTTTGAAAACTTCCAAAATTTCAAGCGCTTCCTGCCCGCAGTTGAAAATGTTGCATGTTTTCAAAAAAACGTGTTGTACTTACTCATAAAGACTTCATACTTAATGCTTATATGTATCTTTATTTATTACTCTTACACTTTTCTCTGTTTTCTACCTTTATTTTTTTCTAACCAAAGGTTGTAAGAGATCGCTCTCAATAAGGCCTCTTTTTGCGAATTTTTAGTTTAATATTATGTTCTTTATTCTGTTTTCTTTATTGTGCATTTAAGTGTTATTACTTACTAACTTAACACAATGTTTCAAAGGCCGACAGGCTTGCATTTACTAGCAAACAATACGTCGGCATTAGTTGATATGAACCTAAGTTTCATTCTACCTATAGATACGTGCTTATACTGATTTGTAGGTATGTGTTTACATGTAGCCAGTCTGATAGAACACGTGCATCGAACGCCTGCCACCGGATGCCTGTTAGAATGCTATGCCGATGTAGGATCCTCTATAAAGCACTCCGCAGTGTAAGTGAATTACTAGTGCAGGCGTCCGTTTAACTGAATTTACCTGTACCACATAGGTATACGTAGTAGACCAACAAGTAACCGTAGTGTGTATTAAGCTTTATTTTACCTACATAGTTTGTACGTCGTTTGTGTAGTCTTCTTTCTCTTTCGTGTGGGACACTGAGTAGACCCGATGAAGGGTCTGAGTTTTTCAACCTCCTACTCCTTCTACTAGGCCTCGGATATGGTTGTGTAAAGACCGCCATCCAAGTAACTGCAACTAGGACCAACGGCTTTACGTGCCTTCCAAAGCACTCTTTCTTACGGACAATCCGGTGGTTCATCCTGCAGTTACCTAAACATACTGGGAACAAATTTACAAAGTGGTAATATCAACTTTATGAGTGCCCCACCGGGTAGCGAACACGGAATCTTAGCGCCGCAGGCAGTCACATTACCATTGCGCCAGATCGGCCGCCATTTGTGCAGTGAAAAGCTGCCTTACTGGAACTGCCCAAAGCATGGAACCATCTATCTTATGGACAATCGGGTGGTTCAGTCTGCAGTGTCGTAACCAGACTGGGAACAAATTCACAAAGTGACAACATCAACTTTGGTATCAAAAACGAAACCTCAGCGCTGCAAGCAGTTGCACACCACTGCGCCAGATCGGCCGCCGTTTGTGTAGTGAAAATCTACCTTACTGAACTTAACACTCACAAAGGACGTGTTTGGTAAAATGCACTCGGTGGTGAGTCAAAAGCGCAGTTTCTCTGCTTCAATACCAAATCACGAAGAGCATTTGGCTATTTGCTATTTGCTTCATTAATTCACAAAGGGTTCGGCCACGCTTCTCACAAACGCAGCGCTGTGTGGTGGCTTTCAACACATATTCAATGTTTGCACGTAAATGCCAGTATTGTAGTGCGGTGAAAAGTTGACCGCTACGGGTGCATTTGGAACTTTATTTACCAGTCAAAAGTCCTCCAGACTCTAGATAAGGTAAACAAAATGTTAATGTTATCCGTAGTAGTAATATTAAAAATGTAAGAGTTTGTGTGTGTATTTATGTGTGTTACCTCTTCACGCTCAAACGGCTTGACCGATTTACCGATTATTTATTTGAAATATTTAAATAGTCCCTCTATTAACCATACGAGTTTATTTTTTCAAGCGCGGGCAAGATGAAAAAAATTTTGCTAGTTTTCAAAAATTGTATACCTGACACGGGAAGTGTTTTAAAATTTGGTATTCAATCATACGAGATTTTATTGGAACGGCCAACCTGTGGTCGGTGTCGGTTCGTGGAGAGCCTAGAACCAAACAGAAATATGCGTGAAATACACCGACCCACAAAAAACATATTCGAAATATCTACCATGGCCAAAAATTTTACTCGGAGTGTCTGGAGTAACAACGGTTGTTGATTATTAATTTAAGCATCATAAGTGCAATGTCATCATTTACTGACACATACTTTTGCAGAACTTTTGAACAAGATTTATTACAGATTTCTTAACATACATACATAAATCATGCCCATATCCCTTACGGGTTAGGCAGAGCGTTAACGGCCGTAAAACGAATATTAACACCACGTCTGACAAAAGTTTGAGGGTCAATCAGATAACTGTGTATCACTATAGTGACAGGTTGTAAGCCTGTCGCCTAAAATTGCAATACACACCCTCGAGTCCCTTAGTCGCCTCTTACGACACCCATGGGTAAGAAATGAGGTGATGCTATTCAAAGGCGGCATCACACGGCAAATTCTAAGCCGGCATCACACGGCAGATTTCTTAAACTTGAAACAAGTGCAAATCTAGATACCAATTACTACAAAAATAAGCTTTTCTCAAACACGCTAGGAAATGTGTTCATTAAGTTTCACATTGTTTGTCACGTCTCAGATCACGCCAGCAAAGTTGTATGGAAATCCTTTGCTGGTGTCCATTAAGATAAATTCGTTATACGCTAAACCCACATAATTTGATTTCAAAATTATCTCGATGACTCTCATAGAAACGGAACGTAATTTTGTATGAAACAGGTAACTAAAGACGAGGCTGTATGATGTGAAGACCCTTGCCTGTCCAGAATTAAAAAAGAAAAGAATGAACTAAACATTTAGTATGGCAGAATATTACGTAATACTGTGCCTTACAGGCGAATTTATTTTAAAAAATTACAATTGGTGGGAAAATTGAAAATTTTTATTTGTTTCGTAGTGTTGTGGTCGCTAGCTAACTTTTATAAGAAGTACAATCTTTCATTTCCTAGCCTTTTTTTGAGAAAAGCACTATGTAAGCCTCGGGGAAAATTACTTTGCTTGACTTATATAATTGAAGTTCTCGCCTGCGGCTCGGACTTCAAACTATACTCGTCCAGCAAAGTCTTATTTTCCATACCTCGACAACAATGTACTATTATGTGCGTGGAATTTCGTTTATTACGATTACTTCCTATTGTTATAATACACGTAAGTAGGTACCTACTTATGATTGAGTATTCCAGCTTAAGCTTGCTCGTGTCAGAAAACAATTCGTTTTATAATAGATTAAATTATGCTCGGTAGTATTTCCATGAAATTGGTGTTTTAAAGTTTGTGCTTCAGTAATGAAGCTAGGCAATTAGTAAATTTCTTATTCGAAGAAATTTTGTGATACCTAATACAAAAAAGTAAGACACGTATTTAGACGGTGTTAATGCAACTGTCGTATAATGGGGGTCATTAGAATGCGAGTGTCTGTTTATCACACGAGGCGCAGCCGAGTATATGAATTTCGAAAATTCTTTACTATCAGTTGTTTAGATGTCGAGACTGAACAACAAATAACTAAACAACTGAACAACAACTGAACAACACTAAACAACATCTGAACAACTTCGGAACAACATCGGAATAACAACTGAACAACATCTAAACAACTGCTCAACATCTGAACAACATCTGAACAACAACTGAACAACATCTAAACTACAACAGAACAAAAAGCTTTTAAAACAACTCAACAACATCCGAAAAATTAACGTACAACAACAACTGTCAGGTGCGGCGGAAGATGGCAATTTTAGTATTACCAAAAAAAACTTCGTTTCATTTCTCAACTTTATCGTAGTAAGAGTTTTCTCATTAAGTCATTACGCTTCTGTAATTTCTAATAAACCGTAGTTTATTAGAAATAGTTAAAAGACCTTCTTTATGCATTCTGCCTATATAAACTACGGTTTAATATAAATTACAGAAGCCTAATGTAATGACTTAATGATAAAACTCTAAATACGATAAAGTTAAGAAATGAAACGAAGTTTTTTTTGCCAATACTCAAATTGCTATCTTCCGCCGCACCTGACAGTTGTTGCCGTACGGTAATTTTTCGGATGTTGTTCAGTTGTTTTAATAGGTTTTTGTTCTGTTGTTGTTGAGATGTTGTTCAGTTGTTGTTCAGATGTTGATTAGTTGTTGTTCAGATGTTATTCCGATGTTGTTCAGTGTTGTTCAGTTGTTGTTCAGTTGTTTAGTTATTTGCTGTTGAGACTTGACATCTCAACAACTGTTAGTAAAGAATCTTCAAAAATTTATATCAAGCCATATTACGTTCTCGTATTAAATTTGACCATGGATCGTTTGTTATCACAAAAAACATTTTGCCTTAAAGATTAGACAGATTTTAGCAAGCAAAAAGTATTAACTATGTCGACATGTATTTGATCAAAAAACTAAAACATCTTTTACAACGAATACTTTCTTTATAGAAAAGGTTTCCTCCCGCCCAGCGGATTCATGTGCTGCTAACCGTTTTTCCGCGGTAATAAGAAGTTTTTTCGGTATATAAACCTTCCTCTTAAATCACTTCATCTGTAAAAAACTGCATCATAATTAATTTTCGTTAAAATACATATCTAAGCATTCATAGGGAAATTTTCACAGACACTATTTTATACTATGTTATAAACACACATGCTAGATTTCCAGGCAGGCAACATTTTCTCGAGAAAGATTCCTCTTCATTTTGTAAGTGGCGGCTTTTAGTGTTGTTTACCCGAGCTGGTGTAGCGTTTCGCTCGCATCCGGTCGACACGCCCTTTACATTAGCCCCTAGCTTCACGACTTGAGCAGTTACCCTATTGCGAGATATAAGGGGAATGTTGGAAAGTAAACGATGATGAAAACCGTGTCTCAATAGGTATAAAGGTTAAGAAAATAGATGGCAAAATAAACTATAGAAACATGTGATGGTTAGAAAGGATTAATTTAGTTTATCATCGTAACAGACCAAGTACAATGAGTTTATTTGAACTGAAAGGAGGTTTCTAATACATATATGGAAGGACAGATGTACTCAACGATTCTTTCTATCATATCGAACTCACCGTGTAGTGCCGGCTTAGCATCACCTAAAGTCTACCCGTGGGTGTCGTAAAATGCGACTTAGTGATAATCATCGAGGCAGCAGCGTTCCGTATAAATGCAGAGCGCTCGCCAATCCGTCTGCCAAGCGTGGTGAGTGTGGCTAAACCCGTAACGCATACGTCTGTCAGACATAATGATGTTGCGATTTCCGATCATATTCCCATGCTTACTTTGTGTAAATACGTCTAAGGTGCGTAACGAATACGTCTGGCAAGTCATTTGACATACGCATGCGTTACGGTGCGCTAAAAATACGCAACGACGGATGACAAGTGGGTTAACCGCCAAAGCCGTAAACAAGGATTTGATTGAAAATCATTTATCTTGTTAGATTGTTTACTTATCTGACTGCCCGAACCCATCCTGTTTTCGTTATAAGAGGAGTTGTTCTCGAACTATATAGAAAGCAACGTCAAATACTAAAACTCTTTTCGCTCAGATAGTGTCTTAACTTAAATGTAGGTACACGCCCATACGTGCGTGTTTCAAGCATGTCAAGTTAAACTGGTTGCGACACTATCTAAGCGAATGAGCTATACCTACGGCACAGATATTGTATGCCAGGGTAAGGGATGAATAAGGTTAAAAAGCTATAACATACATTCATATATACGCATATATATCTTGCGGGGTAGGCAAAGCGTAAGCGGTGGTATTAACAGACATTGACGCCACGCCTGACAAACATTTGAGGGCATTTCAGAAGATTGAGTATCACCATAGTGACAGATTGCCTAAATTTGCAATACAGAGTCCCTTCGTTGCCTCTTATACCCACGGGGAAAAATGAGGTGATGCTATTCTACGCCAGTATCACACGGCATATGAATAAAGTTATTCGATAAAAAAGCTGTGGACGCCATTTTAGAAAGAAGTCACCTAAAAATCTGGATTTTATGTTCAAGTACCTATAGGTAAATCATAGCCGTGTAGTGCCAGCTTACAATAGCATCACCCCATTTTACGAACGGCTGTTGTAACAGGTGACTATGGGATGAAGCCATAGAATGGACAGCTGCGCTCCCTGTGATGACATCACGTCGCACTGTCAAGGGAGGCCCGTGTCCAGCAGTGGACTGTTGGCTTCAAAGTTGAAGGTAAACACAACATTGATTAACCCTGGCACCAGAGTTCATCGGAACAAGCATTGAACCCATTGAAGAAGAAGATGAAGGTAAATCAGCCGTTATAATACTTTAAAGTCAAAGATAGTTGAATATCACGGCTTTATTTATAAAAAAAGTATAAATTTTTCTAATGTCTGTTCTATACTATTAAAGTCAAAAAATATCAAAATCACTTCAGCAGCCACTACAGTCCGTTGCAGGATAATAGGCCGCCTCCTATAAAGAGAACCTTATAAGAACGCTGTTGCCCAGTCCGTTTCATCCTTGAGTCACCTTTTACGACACATACATACATATATCACGCCTTTATCCCTTGCGGGGTAGGCAGAGCGTAAGCGGCCGTTAAAAACGGACAGTTACGCCACGTCTGACAAAAATTTGTGGGTAATTTTGAAAATTGTGTGTTACCATGGTGACAGGTTGTCAGCCCATCGCCTAAATTGTAATACTTACGACGGGGTGATGCTATTCTTAGTCGGTAGCAAACCGCATTTTACGACACCCACGGCTAGAAACGGGGTTAAGCTTTACAAAATCGGCACTATACATGAAAATCCAATCCATTAAAATGACATCAACCTGTTCCATGAAAAATGATCCCTGTAGAATGTTGAGAACCTGAAGCAATCTCGGAAAACGCTGATCCTGGCAATGCACTTCAGTTTTGTTTGCGCTTTGTAACGATCGCTGCAGCCGAACTACCTACGTATTCTACTTCATATCGCAACAAGATTAAAGTGTTTTAGTATCGCATTTTGTATCGACAATATTTCAGTCACGACAGTTTTCCGAATGACCCTCGAATGTTTGTCAGACGTGGCGTAAATGTCCGTTTTCGCGGCCGTTTAGGATCTGCCCACCCCGCAAGGGATAAAGGCGTGATATATGTATGTAAGTGTGTAATATATCAGTCCGTTTTGCGGCAGTTTGCTGCAATCAGGTGAGTCAGCCTTCAATACCCTAACCAGACTGGAAACAAATTCATAAAGTAATAATTAAAATTCACAACCTTGTGAGTGTCCCGCCGGGAATCGAACCCGGAACCTTTGCGCCGCAGGCAGTCGCACTACCACTGCACCACATCGGCCATCCGCCATGAACAGCTAAGACGGTGTGTAATACTTGCAATCAATCACTTTTATAACAATGTGAACCCCTTTCCTTACTCATACATTTCTACATGCGTATAGGCTAGGTAAATATACTTCGTTCTACATAATATTTCGTGGTCCCTCAATATTTGGAGAGCATGTCATGCAGACTAGCAAATGTATCATGAAACTTGTGACCTTAGTTTTAGTTATTGTTATGCCATCGAATGTCAACATACAAAATCACAATCAGTGGACTATAGAAAGTCAACATATTTTATCGTTTCCTGAAATATTTCAAAAATTGTTCAGTTTCATGGTCTAAATACACTCTATTAGCATTCGGAAGGCTGATCCTTACACTCTGTATAGTTCTATTGAAATAAATATTTTAGTATTTTTTGCATTGTGACCTTTCATTTAACCTTAACTTCTTCAAAATGTCAAAAGCGCGATAAATTTTCAGCCGCAACGCGTGTGAAAATTAAACTACGAGGTATGAAAATTTAAGCCGTAAGCACCTGTGCGGATTTCACCAGGCTGAGAATAAATGCCTAAATAACGTTGTTCGTATTTTTTTCACTATGTTTGCGTTAATTGAAAACAGACTCAGATATTATTTATGGACACATATATTGTTTTTATCCACTATTTAGTCAGGTTGACGACTACCGATGAGGCGCAGTGGAAGTGCGACTACGCAAAGGTTCCAGGTTCAATTCTCAGTGGGCCACTCACGAAGTCAATATTTATCACTTTATAAATTTGTTCCCAGTCTGGTAATTTAGAGGGCACGCTACGCCGTCGGTCCCGGTTGCTGTCTATGATTACAACGGCGGTCGTTACACAACCATGTCGGAAGCCTACTAGTAGTAGAAGGTAGTTGAAAAACTCTGAAGTCAGGGGTCACCGGGTCGTTGGACGACTTGGTGTCCCACAAGAAAAGAAGAAAAAAAGGGTGAGGTAAAAGCATAGTTATTGGAACAATATATTGAACATTTTTTTTAAAGCTGCATATAAATCAAATGTTTTGTAGGTACAATGCGTAAAGCAGAAAGTACATTGTCTCCCCTTTTAGTTGATCACTATCAAGTTTGAACAGAGATTGAGCCACATCTTCAACTAAAAGGGTCGTAACCCTTAGTTTCTTATAGCGATAACTTTCAAGGATAGTTCATAGTTTGTTGAAGTTGTTAAGGAAAATTCTGAATATAGATTAATATTCTTATCAAGATTTTGGAACTTGGAAACATTTAGAAAAAAAAAATTCGGATATGAAAATCTGCAAATACCATTTTATAAAACACTTTAACGTGAATACCAAATTTTAAAACACTTCCCGTGTTAAGTATACAATTATTGAAAACTTGCAAAATTGGCGGGCAGGTGGTGAGCTGCGGTGGTCCGGATGGAGGGGGCGTCGCCACTGGTAGTGCGAAAGTCGCAGGTTCAGGTCCTGCTCGTGCTTGAAAATTTTGCAAGTTTTCAATATTTGTATACCTAACACGGGAAGTGTTTTAAAATTTGTAAATTTGTTTATAAAAACATTCAGTCTGTAAAGATAGAATTAGTCGCCGGGTATTAGTTGCAAAACTAAGCCGGTAGATAGAGCCTTGCCGCGCGTTACTGGCATTGGAATGCACTTGCAAAATTGGCGGGCAGGGAGTGAGCTGCGGTGGCACGGATGGAGAGGGCGTCGCCACTGGTAGTGCGAAAGTCGCAGGTTCAGGTCCTACCCGCGCTCGAAAATTTCACTTTAAAGTGTATAAGGCACAAAATTTTAAGAAAGCTTTTCTACCGCAGCAGGCAGGATTTCAACCTGTGACTCTTTTGCTATCAGTACTAGCTGTAATCACTGAACTAACGCGAGCCGACATTGAGGTTTTGACTTCCTTAATTTTACTGACTTCAGGTTGAGGTTTTCAAATTGAGGTTTTGACTTTCTTAATTTTACTGAAGTCAGTAAAATTAAGAAAGTCAAAACCTCAATGTCAAAAACTTGTGGTATGGCTTCATCTTTAGTGCCCAGTTAGAAACTCATTACCACCAATTAATCATTCTGTACAGATTAAATATATGGTTTATTTTGCACTCACAGTGCTATATTATTTTCATAAATGAAAATAAGAAATTAAAAAGATATTAGTGACGGCAGGGGATTGAACCCGGGATGTGTGGAGTACCATCACTCCCTGCCACTGAGCTACCGGTGCCCCGACACTTCAAATTTTCAAACGGTCATGCGGTTGCATTATAATCTCCTGAAAAATTTACCTTGAATTAAAAAAGTTTTCTAGAAAATATTTTTGAGTTAAACGAACTCAAACTTAGGGAGATTTTTATAACACTAGCAAACTCGAACAACGACATCCGCATCATTAGAAACTTTCAGAGTAACTATTTTCGTTTTACCATGAATATTCAAAGTGACATCTTCAGCTATTGTATTCTGCAAGTAAGCGGAAAGTTGGCTGCTTTCCTCTTAAGTTAGTTCTTCTAGTCAAGCAAAAATTAACTTAAAACATACGACTAGACGAAAACTTGTCCGGTAGCTACTTTATGGGTTACTAGAGTATGGAGTCTTTAATTACTTCGATGCCTGCCAAATTGCCCAATAAATTAAAAGTTTCTTAAAAGATGGACGAGACATCTTTGAAAATTAATCTACCGGACGAAAATTTTCTGGGTCAAATTTTGATAGAAGAATGAACATATGTCTATTAGTAGAGGATACTTAACCCTGTTGGTGATATTAGCCAAGGCGTAAAATATAACGTTAAGGCTGTTCATCCACTTTTCGACCATCGTATTTTTAACGCACTTTAACACATGCGTGTTTCAGACGAAAGGAAATTACAAGTTCCTATCTTATTTCTATACAATTACGCGTACAGTGCGTAACGGAACGTTCATTGAGACGATTGACAGACGCATCCGTAATCGCACTGTAGCCGTATTTGTAACGAAGAAGATCGGCCTTCTTCGTTGCTATTGCTTAATGACGGATGTGAATTGGTTATACGTTTGTTTTTCTTGTTTGGTGAATAAATCTGATAGTGTTTTAAGCAACAAAATATTCTTTAACTGAACATTAAATAAGAAATTGTAATTAAGGCATATATCTGACATTGTGTAATAGTGACGAGCAGATCACTACGAGGCGCAGAATTTTTACTATCACGTTTCTGTTACTATACAAACTGCGCAACACAGCCCCTAGTCGTGAGACTAGGTTCTCTGTGTTGCTGACTCTCCCTCGGCGTAATGCCACATAAATTACTTACTGACTGACGACTTGACGGCCAAACTAACCTAACTTAGATGGCAAAATACGACACGAAAAGAGCTGTGATGCCAGTGGCTCTGCCACCTCAAAACTAATAATAAGAAGATCGGAATTCACAATATCCTTTCTTTTGACAGACACATGCGTTGCGGTGCGTTAAAAATACGCAGAAAGTGGGTGAACAGCAAAAATAAAAAAATAGGAGATCTAGTCGGTTTATCATGCAATCTATTTGATAAACTATTCCTTTACGAACACAATGGCACAGTGCAGCAGATGAAGGAGCTTTGAAAACAAAATCCGAACAAGGAACTCATCTCACAGGAAAAGAGCTACAAAGTTGTTTAGCGGCACGCCTCGCTGCTACGTACTCAGAAATTGAAATTCATGCAGTTTTGACAGTGGAACGAGCACTACATATTGTGAAACCAAATATAACTTTGAGTTGGCTAGTGTTGTGATATTTCATATCTTGTATAAAGCTTTTTCTTTTTTCAATCTTTAAATTGTAAGTAATGAATGAAGTAGCAAATATAAAAACAATACGTTTTTATATCGCAAATTGCGATTAATGGTAATTGAACTTAAAGCTGCATTTCTAGTTTACATTAAGAATCATGCGGTAATATTGGCAACAGCTGTATAAACAGGGTGTAAAAGGCGGTGTACATGGCATATTTTTCTTCCATAGAAAATCAGTCAGCTAATCGGTAATTTTAAATTTTTGGTTTTAAGATACCTTCCATAGAAAAAGACGTTCTGTTTCATGGTCACACCGTTCCTTACTTTCCGTATTTTTATAACCTTATAACCTTATAAAAATACGGAAAAAAACCAATTTCTGTGTCCATCAATCAGTCGCTAACATTTTAAAATCTCCATGTAATTACAAAAAAAAAAGGTTCATGTTAAGAATTTTTGATCTAATTTTTTTTCCTTATTATGATTTGATGTAGTTGATTTGACACAATGTCAAAAGTTCTTTGTAATAGGATATCGGTTAGGTAAGGGTAGGGCGGCTTCCACCAACGTAAAATGTAACCTACGATATACATACGTGTATCACACCTATATGCCTTGCGGAGTAGGCAGAGCGTAAAAGGCCGTAAAAACAAATATTAACGCCACGTCTGACAAACATTTGAGGGTCAATGAGAAAATTACCGTGTGCTGTCAGGTTAGAATAGTAACACCGCATTTCATTCCCGTGGGTGTCGTAAGAGGCGACAAAGAGACTCAAGGGTATTACAATTTTAGGCGATAAGCTGACAACCTGTCACTAAAGTAACCTACGATAATTTAAAAAAAATTACATCCCATACAAAATCGCCGATCAGCTGAGTTATTATAGAAGCTCAAAATATTTTTGACATATTTCAACCTATGTTCACAAGCTCGTCTTGGTATTTCGCTATCGGTCACTAGTAAAATTTCATCCTATATATATGTCGGAGCGTGAGGTATTAAACCTGAGGAATGAAGTAAAATGCACTTTTTGATGTATTTTATGGAAAGAGCATTAATTGAGTACCTCTGCGTTGGCGTCGGTCGAAGCATGTAGTAGACATATTGTGTCAAGTGGTTTGGCTAAAGGCATTTTTGGGAACAGAGAGATTCCGAGTTAGTGTTGTTTGAGCGATCGGGCGTAGCGCAAGGCTCAAATGACCTTTCATCGTTCCTTGGTTTTGGTACTTCGCGTCCTGATCTTAATGTTAAAATTAATTATAGCTGCTAGCCTACTATCTGATTTTCGGCCGTTACGACATATAAAAAATGGAAATTTGGAAATTGACTATAAAAAACAATAATTTTAAACGCGGTTTCACGTGCGTCAAATTGAGTGTATGTTGTTACAGTACCCAGGTGACTGTTGCCTGCAAAAACTCGAGCTATGGATCAGCAGAGCGGCAATCTACCATTTAAAGAGATCATATTCAAGGTGATTATTCTTAGTAACTGTATGAAAAACCAGCATAAGTTGAACCATTAAATGGGTAGGTTAATATGCTGTACGCAAAATGAAAGATGTAGGTATGAAAAATGTATAACGTCACACGGTTTCAAAGAAAACGAAATTGATTACCTAAAACGAAAAATTGCCTACCCATAGCTAACCAAAACCAATGTGCGAGAAATTCGAGGCTTATTTGAATAAATCTCTTCACGAATATATTCCAAACAAATTCCAAATATAAGAATTTTTAAGACCAAATCTGCTTTGAAGATGTCTTTCTTTCAGAAGTACAAAATTTCTAAGCTCCTTTGAATTGGATTTTACCGCCGTAAAAGTGAAATAAAACAAATACAACGCGAATATTCTGAACAAATTTTAAGTAGCTTCATATACAGGATGTTAATTTAAATGCATGGCATATCTTAGGGTAGGTTCGGTATAGATAAAGGTAACTGTAAGAAACATTAAAAATTCCTGACCATTTTTGGACTAAACCGAAACTTTTCTAGGGGTGTCAAAGCTCAACATTGCAAAAATATTTAAATTTTTGGCTTAGGTTTTATTTTAGTTAAATTTTTCGAGTGGGACACAAAGTCGTCCAACGACCCGATGAACCCAGGTGTCAGACTTTTTCACCCGCTACTAGTAGTAGGCTTCTGACATTGTTGTGTTATGATCGCCATCTAAGTAATCATAGACAACAACCAGGACCGACGGCTTAACGTGCCCTCTGAAGCACGGAACCGTCTTTCTTTTCAGACAAGCAGGTGGTTCAGCCTGCAATGTCCTAACCAGACTTAGAAAAAATTTACAAAGTGATTAATATCAAATTTGTGAGCCCTACCGAGAATTGAACCCGGAGCCTTTGCGTCGCAGGCAGTCGCACTACCACTGCACCACATCAGCCGTCTAAGCAGATTTTATTAAAAAATATTCTAACAATGAATATATAATACAACGAATAAAGAATTATACAATATATTTTTCAAATATGTTTACGGCTTCCTCTATCGGCACGCATTTCAATGAACACTGTATAAATAAATAAATATATATAAAAGGTTTACTTTTTATTTGAAAAGTACCTAATCAATAAACAATTTAATAAAACTTTAACGGACTAGTGTCGGTGCATTCCAAATAAATGCGATAAACTAGTATGGGAGGCCTTTATAAGCGCTATAAAACCAAAAACAACGATTAAAAAATTTTATCTACACTCGTCTCATAATGTTCGAATTATGAATTCGAAAACAGATGCATAATGACCTACTTTATGCATTCTGCCTATAAAAACTAGGGTTTACTATAAATTACAGAAGCGTAATGACTTAATGAGAAAACTCTTAATACGATAAAGTTGAGAAATGAAACGAAGTTTTTTTTTACAATGCTCTTATTGCCAACTTCCGCCTATTTCCAAACGTTTGGAAACACAGAGTTCCGCACCTGTCAGTTGTTGTTGTTGTATGGTAATGTTGCGTTTGTTTTATTAGGTTGTTTAGTTGTTGTACCGATGTTGTTCAGTTGTTGTTCAGATGTTGTTCAGTTGTTGTTCAGTTGTATTTTCAGATGTTGTTCAGACGTTGTTCAGTTGTTGTTCAGATGTTGTTCAGTTGTTGTTCAGATGTTGTTCAGTTGTTGTTCAGATGTTGTTCAGTTGTTTAGGTAAGTCACTCCACATCTAAACAACTGCTAAATTACAGAATTTTCAAAAATTCATATCAAGCCATATTACGTTCTCGTATTGAATTTGTCCTTGTATCGGGCCTTGCAATGGCCGGTGCGTACGTTTAGAAAAGTGTTTCTGAGTTTTTTTTTGGAGAATGTAGATAAAATAGTGTATGCAACTGCTATAATTAGGCATTAGAATGCTCGTGTCAAACTATTATCACACTCGGCTGCGCCTCGTGTGATAAACAGACACTCGCATTCTAATGACCCCCATTATACGACAGTTGCATAAACTACTATTATCTGCGGGTTTGTTTACGCATCTTTAAATTTAAAAGACGGTTTTAATTGAAACTTTTTTGTGGTATAAAGCTACCCAGCCAACTTAAAAATAGAAATACATTTTTGTAACCTTGCTACACTACACAAATTTGACAGATGGAGCAAAATAAGCTTAAATATTAAGGAAAACGTCTCGATGATCCTAGCAGATAATGATTTGATACAGAAACAAGAAATATTTGACAAGAAATAGAAGATATACATAGGACCAAGATACAACTATATAAACTAGTTAAAGTTTAATTTATCGGAATCTCTTATTCTCACACCAAAGATTGACGGTAATTTTTCTTCCATCCTATTTGACGTTGCCAAACAGCTTAATCATGCCTAACTTCTTTAGTAAAAACAAGCTAAGAGTTTATAAGGAAGCTCACAATATAAGTACCTACAAAATAGAAAACGCCGGTATCTTGATTCTGCTCTCGAAAGTGAATACAAATGACGGGTTTGCCGGAAAATTCCCTGATTAAATTATCCTTCTTGCGCTAAAAGATATACGGGTATTCAGAGTACAGTAAAAATTCTTCACTTTGGAATGGAATTTTTCAAGCGAATAGGTAGCATAAAAAATGCAGCGAAATAGTTTTTTGTTTTATTTTGGTGCGCTTTTAGGTAGGGCGTGTTAAAAGCGTATTTGAAATACCTACATGTACCTTATATTCTTCTGGCAATTAGTGCAACCGCAAAACACCCAAAAGTCACGTGGTGTAGTGTTACTTACAAATACAACACTATGCCGTGCTGAGCTATTGTGTATCCGCGCGTTGCAGTTGCTTTAAGGTGACGTCGTAAGAAATCAGTCATATCATCACATCACATCAGCCTATTGCAGTTCAGTGCTGGACGCAGGTCTCCCAGGCATGCAAGGAGCTCGCAGGACGTGTGTGGTTTGGCTATTTTCTCACGTTAAAAGAAGCCTATGTCCATTCCTACCATCTGGTCTATGTTTGAGGCAAATTTCATCAAAATCGAGTTAAGTGGTTTTATGTGAAAGCGCAGCAGGCAGACAGAGCTATTTTCGAATTTATGATATTAGAGTATAACCAAAAGGTTGTTATTTTAGTAAATTGAGCTAACAAACATTGATTATTTTCAGTTGGTTGCTGGAAACCTATCAAATCGATTCTCAGATTTGTGGGATTTCCGAGAATATCACATATCTATGAAATACGTTACCACAATTCGTCTTTGCCAGTTACAAGATGAAATTAGTTTTTTCAGTCAAAAGCTTGTTCCTTTGAAATCACGTTGATTAAATTAGTACTAAGAAATAAAGGATGTAGCTAATAAACCGGAACATTTTTCCGAATAAATTCTTCATTTGTAATTATTTGATAATAGATAAAGTTCGGAAAAAGATTACCCGCCAGATGACCAAAGTAACAAAGTTTAGAAATTTAAGTGCAGCGGACTGAAATAGGCAGATGTGATGTGATTTTGAAAAAGTTTGCATTCATGAATATTTTATAAAATTCAGTATACACCTATAGTTATAAATAGGTACTCATACTTAGCTTCATATATGTATTAGGAATATTTTGTGTTAGCATTGGCTTGCACAGAGAAGTCTAATTTCAACTTGATTACTCCACATGTACAGTTAAGCAGCTTACAGTACGCTAATGTGCGCCAACGCGAGGTGCCACAAGGTCCGTAAATATACGGAGTAATTAGTGTAGACTAATTGTCGAATAAGTGTGTCTGGGGCACAGCGTGATGTTTTTTCGGATTCCGTACCCGCCTGGTCGGGAGTTGTGACCAGGGGAACGACTGTTCCAACCGGACATGTTTGGAAGTTGTATATATAGCGATCGACGGAATAATTTCGATACCGCGTTTCAGGACTTGTATGTGGAGCGCATGCGCGCCGCCACATCACTCCCCCATTTTGGAGTGTCGAAGACGCTGTGCAGCCGTAGATGTCTTGAGGCAGTTGATTACTTCCATCGTGCAGTCAGGCGGTGAGGCTAGCAGGCATGTAGCAGTGGTAGAGCAGGCTGCACGCTGGAATGTGTCGACAGTCGTGGCTGCTGTAGACCGTGCGATGCTGAGTGCCGACCGAGGATAGAGCACTTGTCGTACTGTAGATCCGTTTCTGGTACTGCGATGGTTGCCGAAGATCATGTGGCTTTCAAGATGCGTTCAGGTTGAGAAGTCCAATTTGCGCTGATGTCCGGTGGAGATGTTGACGTCATGTAACGTGATGCTGCAGTCTAGCGAGGCTTTGCGGTGAGCAGGTATGCAGAGGCGAGCAGGAAACTGGAGCGTGGTATACTCTGACAGTGACAGCTGCTGTAGGCCATGCAGGTGCTGATGCTGGCTCCAGGTCTTCGAGACGTCGATGACAGATGGAGACAGTGATGATGCCGCGGAGTTGCCGAAGGTGCTGTGGACTGGAGTGGTTGCTGATGAGATGACGTCTGGCTTCGTTGATGAGAGTTGTGGATGTGCGTCACGTCGTCGCTGTTGATCACGTCGGGGTCACCAGTTTAGGAGGAGTGATGATGAGGCCAGTAGGCCGAGTGACGACAGTGAGGAAAAGGGTAGCTACCCGCCTGGTCGGGAGTTGTGACCAGGGGAACGACTGTTCCAACCGGACATGTTTGGAAGTTGTATATATAGCGATCGACGGAATAATTTCGATACCGCGTTTCAGGACTTGTATGTGGAGCGCATGCGCGCCGCCACAGGGTCAAAATTGGAGTCGGAATGTCTGGGCCCCAGTTTTCTTATTTTTTGCCATTTTATTGCTCTAATGTGATTCTTTTGCTACCGTGATTTTCTATACTGTTAGTGGAATACGATACGGCCAAAACTACCCAGCTGATTCAACTGAAACACAACTGTGTCTCTTTTCAAATTGAGAAATACAGCCCCAGTCTATCTGTCACCAGGCTATATCTCATAAACCGCGATAGTTAGACAGTTGAAATTTCACGGATGCCATATTTATACTAGTGGTAGGAGGCGGTTGAAAAACTCTGACACCAGGGTACATCGGGTCGTTGGACGACTTGATGTCCCACACGAAAAGAGAGAGATTGCCGCTATAACAGAAAACTTGCCTTGTGATGCCGGTTTAGAATAGCATGACCCTTATACTTTCTGTGGGTGTCGTAATTAGCAACTGAGGAATGAATACATCCAGGGAATGGGTAGCAGCGTTATCTTCCTACTTTAATCAGCGTGAAAGGAAATTCGATACATTCTCTTGAGGGGCTAAAAAGTAAATTCCAACATATTCTTTCATAGAACTATGGGTTGAAAATCAATGAACTAATTTTTTTGTCCTGTGTTTTTTTGCAAAATGTACGATGGAGTTTTTTTTTTTTGGTGCCACTTGCCGATTTCTGCTTTGAAACAGTTTTTTAAATGGAAACCCATTAAACGTATTCGGTTAGCTGATGAAAAAGAAAAGTAATTTAGGTATGTTGTTTGTATGTGTTTTTTCATTGCAATTTTTACATCAGTAGAGTACTTACCATTAATGCAACTGACCATGGTCACACATTTCGCAAAATCAAAGGTCCTAATGATTTTATAACAAATGGTTTCCGACCCATCGTTCTATGGAAGAATATGTTGGAAATGACCTGCTGTCTTACTAATTATAGGGAATATAAAAAAGTACCTCAAGGAAATGTAGCTAACTACCTTTCACCTTAAATAAATTGGTGGGTTATAGGGTAGGTAAACCCTTATCTTTGTAAGATAAAGTAAGACCGTAAAAATGGCGCAATAGAGAATTAGAGAATAGACCTATGCCATGCAGTGTCATGTGGGATGACGATTATGATGATGATAATGATGAAACTCTTATCTACAAAATGATTATCGTATTTTACTCAAAGAACATCGATTTTGATGTGTACGGGGTTTATAATATTAACTTTCAATTTGAATTGGTCTTTCATTGGGAAAAAATACTTCGCTTTTAGTGTAGGTTAATATTATCAAAAAGCTGAATTTCCCGGTGATGGACATGTCATTTAAAAGCACCCATTCAGCATACCGACCCCAACAAGATTTCGGATGTCCAATCAAACCGTTTTCCATTCCATTAATTCCAAATAAAGCGCAAATTGCAATTCATTGGGGTGTTTCATTGAATTTAGATTTATTCTGCAATAGTGGAGGCTTTCTGTTCAAAACAGTCGTTTTATATGCGAACCAGCGTATAGATTGAATGCGCATTTTAGTTAAATCTTTTCTCGTTATTCTTTGTCGAAGTTGAAAAAAGATTAAATGAACGCGGAATAATGTCCAGGTTGAATTGCTTAACATAGTTTCGGTGCACTTTCAATTATTCAAACTGTGTGAAATGGAATTCTCGGATAATAAGTTCGGAGTTTGTTGCAATGGAATTGTGCTCGGGTATAATGTCCGGACTAGAACTCGAGATCTAATTTCGTGGAATTCTTACTGTAAAGTTGTGGACAATACCGGCTACGGCAAAGTTTATACTAATTTCTGCACAATATTCAATAAAGTCCGCCCGAGACAAACTTTTAAAGAGATTTCAGGTCACACGAAGTTAGTTCAAAATAAGTTAGATCACTTCAACGCTGTTCAAAAGTAATCTAACTAGTAGAGAGTACGGATCTAAGTAGAATATTTTAACTGAATTATAGTAATTGACTACATAAGAATGTTTTCTGTTACTTTCAACCTGTAGCTATTTATATCAAAAAGCAAGCACCATTTTACTAAGTATTATCTTACGGCTTAGTATATACAGGGTGTAAGGGACAGGCCTCCGAATACTGGTAGACCATGAAACTGAACAACTTCCCATTAATAAATATTTCAGGGAACGTAATCTTTTTTTTTTACTTCCCGTAGTAAATGCAGTCAGCTGATTGCGATTTTGTATGGGAGGTCGATATTTTTATGTCGTTTCCTGACATATTATGTTTTTAGGGTAAAGTTGTTCAGTTTCATGGTCTAAATACATCAGTATTCGGAGGGCTGTCTCTTACACCCCGTATACTTTCCCCATTTCTACCCGTAGGTTAGGTAGGCGACGGTAAAGGTGACTATCGCACATTTGAAACAACTTAATCTTTATAATAACATAAACTGTCACTTACATACAAAGTTTGTTTACATTATTGGTCATCCTTAAATAAACGGAGCTTACATACATATATTACGCCTTGTATCCCTTACGGGGTAGGCAGAGCGTAAACGGCTGTAAAACACAGACATTTACGCCACGTCAGACAAACATTTAAGGGTCTTTTGAAATATTGTGTATCACCATAGTGACAGGTTGGTCGCCTAAATTTGCATTGCACACTCTCAAGTCCCTTAGTCGCTTCTAACGACACCCATGGGAAAGAATGGTTGATGTTATTCTAAGCCGGCATGACACGGCTTTATAATAACCAACAGAAGTATTCTCTTAAGACGAAAACAGTGCACGTAGCCTGCCTTCTGGTAAGGTTCTATGAGTAGCACTAGCATTGGGGCAGTGAGCCGCCCGAGCATGAAATTAAACAGCAGCACTAACTTGTTAATCGCCTGGACTCGCGCCAGCGCACAGTTTCCACGAATCGCTGACGAGTCTAAGAACTTTTCCCCAGCAACGCTAATTGAATACCTGCTAAGAATTAGTGAAACCGCTAAGATAAGTAGAATATGATTGCGCTCTCAGGTTTAGTTGTCTGAACTTTGGTATCTATAAATTCGGAGATTCCTGGTTCTATTCTTGAAGAGCGCAACGCGAACTTGATATTTATAAATTTATCACTGTGTCATTTCTGTGTGGTGCCGGCTGAGAATAGCATCACTCCATTTCTCGAGGGTGTGAATTGCAATTTTAGGCGATGGGCTGACAACCTTTCACTACGGCGATACAAATATTCCGAATGATCCTCAAATAGTTCTCAGACGTGGCGTAAACGGCCGTATTTTGCGGCCGTGCGCTCTGCCTACGCCGTAAGGGATAAAAGGCGTGACATGAGTGTATGTATGTATCACTCTGTCTAATTGTTCTGAGCTTGGTTAGGACACTAGATTTTATACTACTAGGCTGTACCAACTGATTATCAGTAAGATTGGTTGATTTAAATGCCCTAAGGCATATTAAGCTGTGTCGGTCTATAATTACTTAAATGGCGATCGTTACCATGTTAGTGGTAAGCAGTTTCAAAACTCTGACACCAGGGTTCTTTGAATCAATTGGCCTGCTACCTGATAAGAAGAATACTTAAAATGATAAGAAGAAGTTGTATAACCTATATTATGTAGATAGGTACTTTCAGTATTTCTAATTGGAAGAGGTTTCTTTTAATAATTTGAGAACTTGTTAGCATCAGAAGTATTTTTTCGTACTTCCAATTCGTTTTGTTCAAGATTATTCCTTAACACATTTTGTGTTGTAATTTGCTGAGAAGCCTGCAAAGATTTTTACATGATCAATTTTTGTTAAGTGTTGATTGGCTAGGCTTTCTACTAAGTGGATATATTTCAAAGGATCTTCAAAGAGGCTTAGTTCCTAACGTACCTACTATTTATAAGATAGAACCAGGTTTGATAGTGTAAAAGACAGGTTTGATAGTGTAAAAGAATAATGTTTTGACTACAATTTTTACTTCACGTAATAATGAAGGTAGAAAAATAGTCTTCTTTTATGAAACCATAGCTAAAGAAAGAGAAAGAGCGAGCAAATGTTTAATAAACCGACCCCTCAATCAGGACCGCAAGGTGGGTGAGTCAATACGACTGACCTGTGTACGAGGTTTAAGTTATAAGAGGAAGAATAAAGAACTCTTGACAAGTTAACTGTCCTCACTGCCTTAATAGGCAGGCAGACTACAATTTGAAACGGATTTAAGTTGGGTTTATTTTGGATTTTACAATTCCTACGTTTAAACACAACTAAAATTCGTTTCAAATTGTTTTATTGTGATGAGTAATAGTTGTGCAAACTCAAGAAAATATTAAGCATAAAAAATTTAGAATTTAAAAACACGTCTGCTTTCTAAGATAAAGTCTCTAGCCTATGACACTCGGGACAATCTTTAGCGGTAACCGCTACTGCCGTGGATAACACTACCGAATCGGGTACCTAACGGGAAACCACTATCTATAGCTAAAGCGGATACCGCTGTCATTTGAATAGACCTTAAAACTGCCATAAAAGGATGAGATAAGAAAAGTATCATGGAATTTACGCCACATAAAAGAGAATCATATAGTGGACTGAGCTCGTTTGGTACCTATTTTGTATATGCATCAATAGATGACGTTGCTAGTAGTAAAACGATTCGTAAAATACGGACGGAGCCTAGCTAGATCGATTTACCGCCCCTGAAACCCCTTACACACAAAAATGCATGAAAATCGTTGAAGCCTTTTGTGAGATCCTATGAAATTGAAATACAAAACTTGTTTGTTTAAAGTTAAGAGATAGATAGATAGAACTTTTACTCGTTACTGTGATCAACGTATACATTAAAAAACATACCAGAGGCCGTATTCCGCTAATTGAAAAGCGTCTCAGATATGTTTTAATAGAGTGCCAGTGGGACAGTTTTGACCGTTTCGTATTCCGCGAACACATTTTTTATTTTTGTTTTTCATTTATTTGCTCTAAAAATGAATACAAAAAAACATTACATGACGTCACTAAACCCGAAAAGGTTTGTCTTGACATCAAGTAATATAACATACACATACAAAAAAACGAAGTATCAAACATTACCTACCTATAATATTATAACATTCACACACAACAAACAAATACACTATTTCCATACAAGACGGTACCCATCCCGACAAATGAGCCGTAAACAAGCAAGTACGTAAGCAGGCTAACATCTTGCGAACAAAAGACAGTTTGAAGTATAGAAGACACAATGGCATTAGAATGACAAATGAGTGTCGATGTATTACAAATGCAGCAAAAATAAGAGAATCGGGGCCCTGGACCAGTAGTGTATGTGCAAATCGCTCCTCTCTAATAAGTTACACCATTCCTCACAAGAGTATCGCCTAGAGCCTTCAGGACGTGACCAGCCCTCGTCTCTCTCAGAGCTCGTTTCCAGTGCACGTATTTTTTTCACGTCCCAGGTATTTATTATGTAGCCGATGGTTAGGCCTCACGCCTGGGGCAAACATAAAATGCCCACTTAGCTAGTTTTACGGCCACCAAGGATCGTGAACGAAGCTTTTCATGAGGCAGAAACATAATCATTTAAGAAGGATTTGTTGGTACAAACTGGGTCTGACATTAACTGGTTTTTAAGAAAGTAAGGTAAGGAAAATAATGTATTCGTTCACGCAATAAAGTACTTGAATAAAACCGTCGTAATTTTAAATTGCGATGTAAATAATATATAAACAAGTGAAAAAAGTGTTTCTAATAATAGAGTTTGTTTGAGTTAGAATTGAGAAATAAAAAAGAAGTTTAGTTTCCAAGCACCATGTAGATGGCGTTGAACTGACTACATTACTAGATGTCAAATTTTAGATTTTTGTGATTCGAGTGATGTAATAAGTGTAGTTACGTTTCGTTTTACGATCTCATACATCCAAGTAAAAAATCAATAAATTATGTGACGTTCCTTTCTTTACGTAAAAAACCTAGTACAGCGCCGTCTATCCAGCGACTAGCAACCAGTTTATATAAAATAAAAATAAAACGTCCCGTGTGAGACCGGCTTAGAATAGCATCACCCCATTTCTTGCCCGTGGGTGTCGTAAGAAGCGACTAAGGGACTCGAGGGTGTGTATTGCAATTTAGGCGATGGGCTGACAACCTGTCTCTATAGTGATACACAGTTATCTGATTGACCCTCGAACTTTTGTCAGACGTGGCGTAAATTACCGTTTTTCACGGCCATTTATGCTCTGCCTACCTCGAAAGGGACTATAGGCGTGATATATGTATGTATGTATGTATGTAAAAATAAAACTCCCTATTTTTTAAGAGTTTAATAAGTTTTAAGTATGTTCTGAAACTTTAATTAAAACTTTTCGATAGTTATTTCCATGAAACTACACAAATCAACTACGGAACAACTTGTTTCATCTGGAGCCTTGTTTATACTGATGCAATTTATATGTTAACATGGGGACGGAAGACCACTTAAGACCCTAAGATCCCTTCAGTCCTATAAAGGGTCAAGGCTTAAGAGAGCTTTTGTACCAGTACAGTCCTTCCAATACAACGAGGCCCTTCGTTGACCACTTGTGCGCAGTTTTATTTTTAGAAACGAGTGACAATACCCCCGTTAAAAAATCAAAGAGAATCAAAGTAGAGATCTAAGACCAACGTTTTATGACACCTTTTGCTGGACTGAGGCAGTGCAAGCCTAATTTTTCAAAGGGTTTCTAAAGACCTAGACTAGAGTCAAGAGCAAACCCATCATTAATAATAACAAAAAAAAAAACAGTTTTGGGTCAACTGCTTTCACACTCGCTAGCCACTACGAGTATCATGTTATATATGTATTAATTTATGTAGTTTATGTTAGTATATTTCATCCACTATCCTGCTCAAATAAAGGCTTTCCTTTCACCTAAAGGTTGCCTGGTAGAGCTTGCTACCATAGCAAGAAGGCCGTCTTGGTGTAATTTTTTCTTCTTTTTACTTTTTTTATTTTATTTGTAAAATTACTGTGCAATAAACAATTATAGTAGTAGTATAAAAGTAGTATATCGTGGTGTAAATAATATATTATGCAAGTACTTACTGGTGGGTAACTTCCTACATAATTCTACGGGGTGTAAGCGATGGTGTACCGAAAACTTTACAGGCTTGATGAGACCATGAAAATGAACCACTTTATCTATGGGGACTATGTTGGTAAACGAGAATAAGAATTCGACCTCAACTTAATGTCTTCCTATAGAAACTCGAAAAAAAAAAACATTTTCCAATATTAGCTCCATAGTAAAAGTTGTTCAGTTTCATGTTCCGATCATGCCTGCAAACTTTTCAGTACAACATCCCTTACACCCTGTATACTTTAGGACACGTAGCACTTTTTGTGTTCCGTCTCGGAAAAATCTACAAAACAAAATTCTGACGACAACAAGATAAATAAGGTTCCTCAAAAGTTGGTAGCAAAATCCATATTACTCATATTATTTATATTCTTATACGGCTTTTATTAAATAGGTCCTAAATAAAAGTACGTGCAAAATGAACTTTCTTCACTACTTGCTCCAATACCAATATTTATTTAACATCATAATGTTGGACTTGGGCCGCGATCTTTAAATACTTGCCGCCCTAACTGCCGGCTCCACGAAATTGAATTTAATGATTTACTGCGCTTTGGCAGTGTGGCGAGTGTACCGCAGACCACAAGTCTTATTCTGGTCTGAATTGCGAAAATGACAAGTTGAATAGAAACATGCATGCATCTAGGTACATGCGCAAATGCAGTTTGCAGATATTCAGCGCTAATGTCGGTGCATTATAACTCAGACTAAAGTTTATTGATCCTTCATACAAACTGACACAATTCATTCCGTGACAAGTCAGTTTAGATCAGTTTGGTCAATGAACTTGTACCCACCAATGTTATTTTTTTTCATAGCATAATAAATATGAAATATTTCATATCATATTTCATATTTCAAACTTCAAGTGAGGATAATAAGGTTCAAACTGACTGGTACTCACGCTGTAACAGGGTAGATGGGACCTTAAAACCTCGGTTATGACAATATAGTTTTTATTCAGGTAATTAAAGGGACAAATAGTTTACACTAATAGACAATTTTGAAAATACATAAATAAAATATATTTAATTGTGAATAATAAACGTTGACCATTAAGTTCTGCGTAAAATCTGGCTTCGATATAAATAACTTAAATTGAAGCAGATGTTTATCAGAGAAATAGCAAAATGAGGTAGGTGAAAGATGCTAGAATAGGTTCTTCAACTAATCAATGTAGGTGGTTTCCGAAACTCAATTACAGGATTTGGGTGACATAAACCATTCGATGACAGCTTTGACGGTTCGAGCTAGTATTTTAAGAGACGAATTCCCATTAAAAGGCCACACCCATATTCCTAAGAATTTATAAATTTAAGTGCAGTTCATGAAACAGACATAAGCAAGGTTTGCATTGAAAACAACCTTTTTCAAAATATAGTTTAAAAATAAATATAGTTTAAAAGGACAATGCTCAAAAAAAACCCAGACCCGACATAAACGGTACATATCTCAAATTTTTCGTTAATATGGTAATTACATACTAAAAATAAAATATAGTGACAATTCTTTTTTTTTAAGTAATATTTTGCTAATTCTTTTTTCGCAGGAATAATTTTTAAACAGAATCAATTTTAAAAGTATTTTTACAGGTTGCTTCATTTTAGGTTGTGTTATTAAGCCTGCTATTTTACTATTTCACTCGCACTTAAGGTTCTGTGTATTCTAGTACCTTATCAGCTCAGGCCGTATGAGTCACTCATTGACCATTGTTGTAGTCTCGCAGTCCTTCGTTGTACTTCGTTGAGATCTGTGCGTTTTTGTTTGTTTTGACATTTGTTAACTTATCCCGCTACATACGACTTTTGCATTGCACTGGACTTGAATATTACTTGGGTTGGGCCAGATACCAAGATAATTTCAATCATCCCGGCAATACGTTGGAAGATGTCATCTTAGATTTAGATAACCATTGAAGGAAAAGCCATTGTAATATCTATTAATAAAACAT
The DNA here is from genome assembly GCA_027580185.1 of Tuta absoluta. Classification (NCBI taxonomy): domain Eukaryota; kingdom Metazoa; phylum Arthropoda; class Insecta; order Lepidoptera; family Gelechiidae; genus Tuta; species Tuta absoluta. Next base: position 15,153,909 of record JAQAHW010000009.1, read on the forward strand.
ATTTCATTTACCCTTGATTTTTTATTTACTATATTGCAGATTATGTAGGCTTCGTTGCCAAAATAGATGCATAAATGTCATATTTAGCATAAAAGTAAAGAAAGAAAAAAGAATTTCCCATTTTCTAAGTATAAAATATATCTCCTTACAAAATACAACTGGCAATTAATGGCATTTAAAAAAAGATTTCGACAACGCCTCCTACCGAATATTTTGTCACCTACGAATACCTAAAATCTGAGATACATTTCATTTGCGCCGGGCCTGGGTTTTTCTTCCATACATTGTGAGCATTGTCCTTTTAAACTATATTTAAAATAAGTTTAAAAATTTATCCAAGATTTTGGATAAATTAATTAAGTGGATGAAACAGTGCTTGTTACAAGGTATGATCACCTTTATTATACATACATACATCAGCCTATTGCACTCCACTGCTGAACGTAGGCCTCCCCCATAGTACACCTACGATCAGGGCACGATCTCTCGTTTTTGCTATCCAGTCGCTTCACAATTGCTATACAAAAGGCGATAAACGCTACGCCTATCTTCATTGTATCCTGAAAGTATTATTAAATTGCATTTCATAGCTATTTATAACAATATTAAGTAGTCTGTGCAACAACATTCTAGCTATCTCATTAATTATACTTCAGGCTTCGTCCTCAAGATAAGCATAATAGACACATGTAGTAACGCATAGTACACGCCATTCCACCACTATTTTGAGAAATAATATTTATTAATTTTTTTTTTTTTTTTGAGGGTATCTCTGGAAAATAGAGGGCTCTGCTTGCCGCTTGATTCATTCGCTTTCTAGTGCTTCGCTGTTCCACACTGCTCGCGTTTATCAATAAAGTTTACAAGTTTTCCGCGTGTGATAAAATGCCTAAACGAAAAAGTGATAAGAGTTACGACGATATCAAACGAAAAATCAAAAAGTTGGAGAAGGAATTACGCCACCGGTCGCGGTCCAGGTCTCGGCCCAGGCGCAAGCGCCGGCACCGCCGACACCGGTCGTATAGTTCCACTGGAACTGGAAGTGATGTGACTTCAAGGTCGCGGTCACGCGAATCCCGGCTATCAATGGATCAACAAGGTACTGTGACGTAAGATGTTTACATGTTTGACCTACATAGGGTAAGTAGGCATTTTATTCGATTAATAGTGTTGCGGGCAGTACGTGTTTACATTGGGACTGTCTCTTCACTTGTTTCGAATACGATTACAACTATAATTCATCAACAAAATCAAGTTTGCGGGCAGTACGTGTACTATACAATGGGACTGTCTTTTACTTGTAACAGTTTAGTGAATAATCGCTTGGATTATTACAAAAACTTACCTATCATGTTGTTTGCGAACAGTACGTGTTTTTACCTACCAAAGCTAGGGACTGTTTCTTTCAATATGAAATAATGGCTATTTAATGGAATAGCTATCATGTATCAACTTAGAAGTTGCTATTTCCTATCCCCCTTTTCCAGATGATGTTGTGGGATATGTAGACATGGATGAAAATGAAGAGTTTTTAGAAGATAGACCATTGCCGGAAATGGAAAATCGGCCTGGTACGAGTCGAAATAGTCCAGTGTTTGTTCCTTCGGTGGTAGTTGTTCCACCAAAAGATATTCATTCTAAGCCGCCTGCCGGTCCTGAGTCGCTCACAAATATGGCTGATACTTTTGCGCCCGCGGCTGCAGCACCCGCTGCTTCTGCGCCCATTGTCTCCGCACCGTCAGCCACACAACCACCTTATACAGAAGAAGAGTTGCCCCTGGACAACGAATTACTAAATATTCTTGGATCAGACCCTACAACTGACAAAAAATATGGCAAAGAAATCCATAAAGATCTTCCTGTACGTTTCCAACACTGGACTACGACGGGCCTGTCAAAAGACAAGCCCAAGGAGTTGAAGGAAAATTATCTTACCCCTGAAAACTGCAAGCTGATCGATCCGCCTGAATTAAACGCTGAGATCAAGGCAGCAGTTTCAGATACTGTTTCTAAGAGAGATAAGGCTATCGCAGGCAAACAAAAACAGTTGACTTGTGCGATCACTTGCCTTGGAGAAGCTATCACCCAAGTATTGTCTTCTAAAGAAAGAGATACACAGTTATTGAAACTTTTGATGGACTCAGTTCGACTGATCTGTGACTGTCAACATGCTGATACTCTAACTAGAAGAAATTTCCTCTTGAATACATTAAAAAAGGAAATGAGAGAACAATTACAAAATACAAAGATAGACAAGCTTTTGTTTGGTGAGAACTTCGCTGAAACTTTGAAATGTGCCAAGGCTATAAATAAATCTGGCACAGATCTAAAACCTGCAACGCCTAAATTGCAGAATAAAAAACAGATAGCCCCAAGTCCGTCCAATACAGCAAAGAATTTAAACTGGAAGAATCCGGGTCAAGTTCGCAGGCAGACGGGCCCTCCGAGGATGAAGGAGCCTGCGATGACGTCGACACGGAGTCGGCAGCCCACCTCCTCGAAGCTGTCGCAGCATCCGCAGAGAACGAGCCAGAGACGTTATTAACCTCGGTAAAACCAGCTGGTAGACTTTCATTATTTCATCGACAGTGGTCGTTAATTACTAATGACCCTGTTGTGCTTTCTTACATAGAAGGTTATAAAATACCATTCAAGCAAGAACCAATACAGGCACTATTACCTACTTACAAAATATATTCAGAAACTGAAAAGGCACATTTCATAGAAGCTATCGACAATTTATTATCTTTAGGAGCGATTACAAAGTGTAAGCCCAGACACGACCAATATTTATCAAGTATTTTTCTAATACCAAAACCAAATGGTTCGATGCGCTTCATATTAAATTTAAAATCGCTTAACAAATTTATAAATACAAACCATTTTAAATTAGAAGATTTGAGAACGGTTATTAAGCTTATTTCAAAAAACTGTTATCTTTGCAATTTAGATTTGAAGGATGCATATTTTTTGATTAAAATTCACAAGGACTTCCGTAAATATTTGAGATTTCAATTCTATGACTCAGTTTATGAATTTAACGTTTTGCCATTTGGCTTAAATACAGCCCCGTTTGTGTTCACAAAAGTAATGAAACCGGTCGTAAAATTACTGAGAATGTGTGGTTATTTATCAACTATTTATTTAGATGACATGTGCCTTTTTGGGTCTAGTTATGATATGTGTCTTGAAAACCTGCAACAGACTGAGAAACTTCTTACGTCATTGGGTTTTATCATAAATAAGAATAAAAGTAATTTGATTCCTTCACAAACCTGCAGGTTTTTAGGATATGTTTTGAACTCGAAAAAATTCCAGGTAACTTTACCAAAAGAAAAAATTGAGAGGATTCATAGTGAGATACAAAAGATGTCTAATTTAAAGCGTTGTAAAATTAGAGAATTTGCCAGTTTTGTTGGTCTTTTAGTGTCTGCCTGTCCCGCTATAGAATACAGCTGGCTATACACGAAACTATTTGAGAGATGCAAGTATTTAAATTTAAAGGACGACAATAATTACGATAAAATGATGACAATTCCAGAAACATTAAGTTGCGATTTTCAATGGTGGAAAAACGCAATCAAAAAACCGGTTTGTAGTATTAAAATTGATAAGTATGACCTGGAAATTTTTTCTGATGCTTCTACTGGGGGGTGGGGGGTAGCTTGTGGAGTTGATAAAGCCAGCGGCTTATGGTCGAAGGAAGAGCAAAAGCAGCATATAAATTTTTTAGAAATTATGGCTGCTTTTATAGGTCTAAAAATATTTGCTAAACACTTATATGATTCACAAATACTCCTTCGTATAGACAATACCACCGCTATCTCCTACATTAATCGTATGGGCGGTATTCAGTTCCCACATTTAACAGAAGTCACAAGACAAATATGGCAATGGTGTGAACACAGAAAATTATTCGTCTATGCCTCCTATATTCGTTCTTCAGATAATGTAATCGCAGACCAAGAATCTAGGCGTACACATCCTGATATTGAATGGCAGTTAGCTAATCACGCTTTTAATAAAATCTTAGATAAATTCGGGACACCAAATATAGATCTGTTTGCCAGTAGAATAAACACTAAATGTCCGACATATGTCTCATGGCATAGAGATCCCGACGCGTATGCTGTAAATGCATTTACTATTTCGTGGTCTAAATTTTATTTCTATGCGTTTCCGCCATTTACAATGATACTAAAAACATTAAGAAAAATTGTTACTGATAAGGCTAAGGGCATATTGGTAGTTCCTCACTGGCCTACTCAACCATGGTTTCCCTTATTTAAAAGTCTTTTAGTGTCACAAATGATAACTTTTCATGCTCATGAAAACCTAATTTAATTTAATAATTTTATTCCTTCCAGTCACATCCATCACAAGATTTCCCTGGTGGTAGGAGTATTGTCAGGGAAGCTATGATAAGAAGAGGTGTTCCTACTGCATCTATGGACATAGTGTTAAATTCGCTTTCAGATAACTCATATAAACAATATGAAGGGTGTTATAAAAAGTGGTTTATTTATTGTAAGGAGAATAAATTAAACTTGTATGAGGTATCAATTCCGCACCTAATGTCATTTTTTACAAAAGCTTATAATGACGGTGCTCAATATGGGACGTTAAATTGTTACCGTTCAGCTTTAGCATTAATAATGACAAAAACAATATCTGAAAATGAGAACATTAAAAGATTTTTTAAAGGTATATTTCGGTCACGTCCACCTCTACCTAAATATAATCAAACTTGGGATACCACTTTAGTCCTAAATCACCTAGGTAGTTGGTTTCCAAACGAAGCTCTGCCACTCGCTAAATTGACTAAAAAATTGATCACTCTTTTAGCTTTGGTTACAGCTCATAGAGTGCAGACTTTATCAAAAATAAAAGTTTGTAATATCGAGAAATTTCAGTCAGAAATTAAAATTAAAATACCAGATTTAATAAAAACATCTAAAGCTGGATCGTGCCAGCCTTTGCTCATTCTTCCTTTCTTCGAAGAAAGACCTGAAATTTGTCCTGCAACGACCTTGATTACTTATTTAGATAAGACAGAAAACATTCGCAATAATGCAGATTATTTATTTATAAGTTTCCAAAAACCGCACAAAACTGTAAGTAACCAGACTCTTTCGCGTTGGATTAAAGATATTTTAAAACTGAGTGAAATTGATACTTCTATGTTCACTGCACATAGCACCCGACACGCTGCTACTTCAGCCGCGCACAAGCTTGGTGTAAATATTGATTTAATTCGGCGAACTGCGGGTTGGACCCCTAGTTCCAATACCTTTGCCAAGTTTTATAACAGGCCAATTAATGTTACTAATGATAATTTTGGTTTATCTGTTATGAATAATAAATCTTAGTTTGTTTTTAATTATACTTAATTACTTAATTATGTCAAATATTTAGGCATGTCTATTTGTGATTTACCTTTTAAGGTGCTTATTTTTGTAATATTTGATTTAATTATTATAATGATTGGATCTCATTACTTACTCATTTTTAATTTAATTCATATTTTACGATAATAACTCTAAAGATCTACATGTGTCTATTATGCTTATCTTGAGGACGAAGCCTGAAGTATAATTAGTGATTAAACGAACTTACCTTAAGTGACGTTCTATCCTAATTATACGAAGGCTTCGTCCGAAGAGATAAGCAACCCACCCACCCACTTGGGTTTCCCTATAAATCGTAAAATATGAAAGTAAACAGTCTAAGCTACTCTAAACTAAATGAATCAAGCGGCAAGCAGAGCCCTCTATTTTCCAGAGATACCCTCAAAAAAAAAAAAAAAATTAATAAATATTATTTCTCAAAATAGTGGTGGAATGGCGTGTACTATGCGTTACTACATGTGTCTATTATGCTTATCTCTTCGGACGAAGCCTTCGTATAATTAGGATAGAACGTCACTTAAGGTAAGTTCGTTTAATCACTAATTAGTACATACTTTATAGAAAGCAGCAACTTCCACCACATCATAAGAGCGGCTGCAAAGTCCAACGAGCCAAACAAAAACTAAAAGCTTCCGTGAAAAATCCCTGTCCATTCTAATCTAGGTCGGCACTAAAGAAGCTAAGAGCTCCGAGCCAGTGTTTAAAACATGCATGAGAACATAAATTAGCGACACCGCCCGACGCCCATTTGGCCACGTTGGTCGTTGAGCTGGCTTGTGTTATAGACAAGGGAATTAGGGTGGATACAGACGTAGAACAACGGGCCGATGCCGGCTTAGAATAGCATCACCCCATTTCTTTACCGTGGGATTCGTAAGAGGCTACTCGAGGGTGTGTTTGTAATTCCAGGCGATGAGCTGACGACCTGCCACTTTGGCTATACACAATTTTCCGAATGACCCTCAAATATTTGTCAGACGTGGTGTTAAAATAATAGACGTTTATGTATGTTTGTAATCATATGTGCTGATTCTCCTGAAAAGTTTGTCCTTTTCATTCGCGCTGCGCCAGAGAGAAGCAGACAATAATTTTGAAATTAAGTTATTGCGAAATTTGACGGTTTTCCGACATAGAAACTAGAGAAATACCGTTACAATGTCTAATTTCGGTAGGTATTTGTAAGAGAAAAGGTATGTATCTTTATAAAAGCATAAGTGTTTGTAATAACTTCAAATATAATCTGAAAAAAATATTTGAATACTTTAGTTTTTTTTCTATAGAGTAAAGTTTGTCAAATTGTGTAACTGATGACGTTATCTGTTAGATCCTCGACAATAATATATATTTCAGAATTCTATGGCTGTAATAGTCTAAATAAAACTGGTTTAAAAATCTTGCTCGTGCTATCACCTCGCAATAAGGCATGCATGCAGCCTGCGTGTTTACCACGCGTTGAACCTGCGCTCAGCCAGCGCGTTGGTACCGCAATGCACGCGTATACTTCTGAATCTGCCGCTTAATCGTATTGAAACATTATGGCAAATAATACTAGTTTTATTATGATTAAACTGTATTTTATTAAGTAAATATCAGATATAGCTAGTTGGACGAGCAGCGAAGTACAGAAGAAAGAGATGTGAGTTGAAAAGAGAAAGATAGTCATTTTATAAAATTCCACGCTAAGACTTTAAATGCTATACAGCCAACACGTAATATGCATGTTTTCTGAATAAACATATTAAAATTAACTTTTTTGGTGTTGTATGTGAAATGGTCTTTTTGCTCAGAAAAAAATAATTAGATTTGCATACATTGTAAAAATACAAACTTTTCATCATTCGTCAAGTCAAGCTGCGATTGGAGTGTAATTGAGGCATAGATACCTACTTGGCCGCAATGTGGTGCTCTGTAATAATATTTGTACGTCATTTTTCAGGTGTTCCAAATGTGGCTGATATTAATTGAGGTTCTTACTAAGTAAATTTAGCGCCTGAATGATTCCTTCAACATTTTTCCTTCTTTAAAACTTTTTCGTTTCAAGTATCCAAACAAAACTTCCGCACTTTGATCGTACTTATAACTTTTGTTTTATCCGGAACTCTCAAGTAGGACGCTTTTATGAGAAATAACAAATTACCGAAGACACCAATCATAAATCATTCCAACTTGCAGGAAAATAAAGAGACTGTTCTTTGAACGGGAAATATGCAAATGGTTCAGACAACATCGCTGCGCGGATTAATACAGTAACACTATAAAATATTATCTTTACCAGCTTATTTACTAACATCGTATTTGGTCTGCGGGTTCTCAAGTGGAGGCCACGTCTCGGTAAGCGTATTGTTGGACGCCCTCCGGCCAGAAGACTTAAAGACAGCGGCTGGTAGCGGCTGGATGGCTGATACGGGAGATCGTACTTTATGGCTTACCTGCTGCTGACTGCTTTAGTCTGATGTGTGTGCTGATTTTCTGATACGTTATTTGACTGAGAGCCGGGGTAAGTGCAAAATAATTCAATACACACTTCAATAAACTATGTAGCTGATTTATCATGTTATCCGTGTATGTCTGTGCTCGTGAGTTTAGAACAGCATCACCCTATTTTCCAGTGAGTCCCATAAGATGCGACGAACTAAGATATTAGAGGTGACTAAGGCAGTCGAGAGTTTTATGTGAAGGTAGGAAGACGGCCTGTCACTACAATGATACACGTTTCCATAAAATTACCCTGGAACATGTGCAAGACGTAGCAGTAGTATAATTATGTGTCAGTAACACGCATTAGATATTACATACACACAGTGGGCATTGGAATCAGAATGTATATTGTCTATGGTCATGTGATGTCAGCTTAGAATAGCATCACCCCATTTCTTTCCCGTGGGTGTCGTAAGAAGCGACTAAGGGACTCGAGGGTGTGTATTGCAAATTTAGGCGATGGGCTGACAACCTGTCACTATGGTGATACACAATATTCCATCCAAATTACCCTCAAATGTTTGTCAGACGTGGCGTAGATGTTCTTTTTTTTGCGGCGGTTTACGCTCTGCCTACCCCGTAAGGGATTATAGGCGTGATATATGTATGCATGTATTGCTAGAAGAACCACGCGCCCCACACATCTATTTACGGAAGAACAAATACTAAAATTAAAAAAGTCTGACAGAATTTTTGAGAACTTGCAGAATTGAACCGCAGGCAGGGTTCAAACCTGCGACTTTTGGAGACTCATTTGCTGTTGGTGAAATCATGCAAGTATATCATAGTGCCGAAATTAAATTGGATATTGGATAGAAAGAGGTGGGACTGTCAAAATATATTGATGGATTTTTGGCTCAAGAACGCCTGTATTTTAGGTAATAATTAAGTTTCTAAGATGATTAAGTAATAAATTTTGATTTAACTTTATACCTTCCACGTTGTAGTTTTTTTTTTGTTGGAACTCAAGTGTGATGGATTTCATCTCAACTCATGATAAGACTCAAATAGCCTTCTGGAAATTTAATTCTTGAGTCGAGGTCGCATTTTATTATTAGCTGCCTTTGCATTGTGAAGTTGAGTATAAAATTCACTGACTCTACGCACAGGAGTGATACTATTATCTATAACCAATATAGAGGTACATTGCTGCTTCCACAAGACAACTTTGTCACAAGTTTAGACGCAACGCTGCAGTGTATAGCTAGAGAGAAGCTTAGTAATCCACTGAATGAATATAAATCGCGTCATTGTAAATGAGTCGACGACGACATTTGGTTCGAAGGACTGCTCTGAATAACAATGACCTTGAGTTGTTGATAAAGGGAAAATACTTTTGATAATCACTTTCTTTGTTTTACAAATAATATTAAGGAAAATCAAAAGTTTTTTGAAATGCTAAATACGTATATAACCCAGTCCTAATACACCGCATTGCTATTCGAACTTAATAGAATAAAATAGCGAAAAGCATGTTGGGTAACATGCAAACTTAAGTTCTATGCAGATTATAGAATTTTCAGTAGCCTGCTTCTGTTTTCACTGTTTTCAACGTAGTAAAGAAGTAAATCCTTTGTTGAAAGACACTCTATGCATGTAATAAATAGACTAGACTATAGACTCCATCTCCCGAATGGATGTGTTCAAACATATTATAACCTTGACAATTCACACAGTGCCATCTAGCCCCAAATTAAGCAAAGCTTATAGTATGGGAACTAGATAGCTGATATTAATACTTATATACTCATTTTGTAAGTGAATATATATTTTATATAAAACACTCAGAAAACACAAATATTTGAAAATTTACCTAACCAATATCTGTGTCATATGGGGATCGAACCCACGACTCTCGGCGTAGCAGTCATTTACTATCCTTTACGCTATCGGGCCAATCTATTTTTATATTTTTTGTTCATTTATCAGATTCTTAAATTGATTTGAATTATCATGAAACCCCTAATCCGTTGATTGGGTCCTCTGATTAAGATAATTTTATCACCGACGAGCCCCGAGTGCAATAAACCCGTGTCTCGACACATAAATACACACATAATCCTTTACGTAGGCAATAAACGGGCTCGACAGACAAATTGAATAAAAGCCTTTATGATCATCGTAAAATATAAATTACCGATCTGCGACGAAACAGCCACCGAGGCACAGTAAGGAAATTAAACTTGACCCGATGAACCATGATCACAGAGTTTTTCAACCGCCTACTACTAGTAGGCATCTAACATGGTTGTGTAACGACCACGGTCTAAGTAATCATTAAAATAAATTTATCAAATTAAATAAAGGTATATAGGTAAGTATTTTCACGTAAAGGTATTTAAGTATTGTAGTATTCGTATTTAATCAGTACTTTTTGCTATTGTGCACGTCATATCCGCGTCTCGTATTATGGAATCTCACTTGTGTAGGTTTGCTGTAATAAATTTATTTTTAGACCCTTGTCGGAAGTAGCCAGAATGCTGTACAGGGTTGTACTGATAGGTCTTCGCAGAAGACAAAATCACCTTCTGCGGGTACCATCAGTATAGTTTATTTCTTTATTCTTTTTTGTTTTGTGATTTATACTATGTGTTGCACAATGGACTGGCATTGTCATATTTTGACAAAACTCCTTAATTAAAGATAAAAAATAAATAAGTAAACCTGTTGTGTCTTGTCTCATTGTAAATTGTTCCTTTGTATGTTTTTGTGTACAATAAATGGTAAAATAATAAATAAATAAACTAAAATACTCAAGAATCAAACAGTACTTTATACGTAAACAGCCACAGTATTCCACTGCTGGACATGGGCCTTCTCCTAACGGAGAATATTGCCATAGTCACCACGCTTGGCAGACGGATTGGCGAGCACAGTGCAATCTTTTGCATTCACAGGGAACGATGCTGCCCATTACCACGATGATAATCCCTTGGTTGGAATTGGGGTGATGCTATTCTAAGCCAGCACCACGGCAAAGAGTGCATACTAATATTCCTAATCCAAGAGTTTATGCGTGTATGTTTGTTACCTCTTCACGCTCAAACGGCTTGATGAATTTGGATGAAAATATAGATGAAAACCAAAAAACAGCTGACCGTGGGGCAAAAATTAAGTATTTTTATAAAATGTACAATATTGGCATGTATTCAACCTACAGCCCTGACACGCCATTATACTCATGAAATTAGAAACAAGTTTGATAGTTTGATATTTTTGCTTAGCACACGCAAGAGCCAGCACACAATTTTAAAAATAAAACTCTTCTCTTTAAAATTTACATACATATGTCACGCCTATATCCCATGTGGCGAAGGCAGAGCGTAAACGGTCGTTAAAACAAACATTTAACGCCACGTCTAACAAACATTGAGGCTCATTGAGAAAATTGTGTATTGCCAAAGCTACATTCAGCCCATCGCCTCACATTGGAATATACATGTAGCCCTCGAGTCCCTTAGTAGTTACCCACGGAAAAGAAATGGGGTAATGCTATTCTAAGCCAGCATCACACGACGTACATCACGAATTGAAAACTTTTGAGGTCACGAAATTAGGTCACGTTCGGCATTCAGTTATTCATGATACCGTTCTTAACAGCGCCTGTGACCGAATCTGACAATAATATTACACGAATATGCTTAGGCGGTTCCCCCACTTGTCGTCCGTCGATGCGAATTTTCAACGCACCGTAACGTCGTGTCACTATACAAGTACAGCTACGGTGCGTTTCGGTGCGTAACGGATGCTCTGTTAAATTTATTTATTTTTTATTTTATTTATTTATTAAAGGAACATCAACATCTTACATATCTAACGTTAACATAATTCTTACAAGCTAAAAAATATTCTGATATATAAGACACTTTTACGTTACACACCATTCATAGCATCTTTTAGTAGGTAGGGAACTTAAAGTAGGTATAACAAAACAACGTCTTAGTGCTAAGTACGAGATACTTATTTGTAATGAGATCAATACTGTAGGAATTAACTTTTAATTTTTTTTTTAATCTTATATAAAATCAGTATATTTAAATTCAGAATTTTACACCTAAAAATTACACACAAATAGTACACATAATTACAAAAAACAAATTAAAAATGTCAACTTCCTTAAACTAATCAAAAAGCCCGCCTCTAGTCCATCCAGGCGCAAAGGTACCCATAACGCTCGCCGCATTCCCTCGTTGAATGGCTATGGCCAACCTTTGCACCAGGAAAGAACCAGCGCGGGAGTCAGTACCTCTATTTCTTAGCCTACTGCCCAACTCAGCTAAGGAATTAAATTAAAGTAGATAGAATCAAATCGTTTGACAGACGCGTCCGTAATCGCATCGCATCCGTATTTGTATGGACTTTGTTACTTGTAACGGTGCATTAAAAATACGCAGCGAATTATAGCAAGTGAGGGAACTGCCTTATGTGGGTGTTATATTTTATTACTCACTCCTACGTAAAAAGCACTCTTTTCCCATTTCGTGTTTTGTATTCTTCAATGAAATAAATCTTTGCATCTAAGTATTGAATAACAATAAAATTGTAATACTTTCAATGTACACCTGCCATGTTCTTTCCACATGCTTTAAGGTAGACTGGGAAATAACGCCTGGAGTGTAAAGCCCGCCAATTTTACAGAAATATGCATAGCGTTAATTAAATAAATAACATTTTCAATATTTAATACATACATAAATACATATCACGCCTATAATCCCTTGCGGAGTAGGCAGAGCGTAAACGGCCGCAAAAAACAGACATTTACACCACGTCTGACAAATATTTGAGGGTCATTCGAAAAAAGCTCGCCTAAAATTGCAGTACACACCCTCAAGTCCCTTAGTCGCCTCAAACGACTCCCACGGAAAAGAAATGGGGTGATACTATTCTTAGCCTGCATCACACGGCATTAATCTCAATCCGTACTAATATTATAAATGTGTGTATGTATGTTTTTACCTCTTCACGTTCAAACGGCTCGACCGATTCGGATGATATCTGGAATACAGTTCAATTTCAATATTTTTATTTAAGTAAACATTAAGTAACATAACAGTTATATACAGTAGAGTTTCACCCGGAATAACACAAACAACATAACAGTTACATACAGTAGAATAACACATAGGCCACTTTTACCGCAGGAAAACAAATATCACCACGGGAAAATGAGTGGCAGCGGGTGAAATCGCTGGGCAGAAATCTCGTATTTAATAATTTACAATTATTCAATATTTTTTATGACATTGTTTTACGTCCGGTCAAAATTTAGTTGTGCTGTTGAAACTATATTTTTTCACATATCGAACCTCAGTTGTGTGAAATATTGAATTTTATTTTGAAAAAGCGAACACAATGGTTGGATACGAGTAGTTCTGGTTCTGTCGCTGTCATGCGTCCATTGGACCGCGGAATCGAACGGATTTGGTGAGTTGCATGCACACGCACCGGACGATACTGCGATGACTTCTTCTTCTTCCTATGAAACCGGTTATTGTATACAATGACAACTTCTCTTTTTTTTTACTAACCTCTTTTTTATACACAATTAAAACACAAAGGACAAATACATATATGGAATAATTCACAACAGGTTTACTTATTTCTAAAAATAAATGTCTTCCTGCAGACTTTGGGTAGTGAGATCTCAGCAAGTGAGGGATCTGCCTATCTAGGCGTGCTCGATTAATAACAAATTTAAATAATAATATTGAATTTAAATTAATATCAAGTACATATAATACCCACCACTATCATATAACTACATAAACTACGTACATATATTTTCTTCTTCTTTTCGTCCGGGACACAGTGTCGATGAATGATCCAAGGATCTCTGGTGTCAGAGTTTTTCAACCGTCTGCTGAGTACTAGTAGGCTTCTGACATGGTTTTGTGACGACCGTTGTCTAAGTATTCAGTTATCAGTAGTCATAGACGGCTCGACGTACCCTCCAAAGCTCGGGACCATCCTACTTACATATAATCAGGTGGCTCAGCCCGCAATAACATAACCAGACTGGAAACAATTCACAAACTGATGATAAATATTATATTTAGCACTTTTTGCTATTGTGCACGTCTTATTAATTGAGTTTATGGAATCTCACTTGTATAGATTTGCTGTAAGAATTTTTTTTTTTATATAAATAATATTTAGTTAACCTGTTTTATCTTTTCTCAATGTTAATTGTTCCTGTGTATGTTTTAGTGTACAATAAATGGTTAATAATAAATGAACATTGTGAGTACCCCACCGGGAAACAAACCCGGAAACTTTTCGCCGCAGGCATTCGCACTAACACTGCGTTACATTAGTCATAAATGACTACTCACAGTCGGCATTCTATATCTGGACTGGATCTGGATGGACAAAACACCCGAAAATCAAGTAGTGTGTGTGAAAATCGCCTTTGTAAAGAATGCAAACAGTTTGCAAATGCAAATTCACACTGTGTAGGTCAACTATTTTCTATCCACACCACTGTTATAGCTTACCGCTTGCATATCAATGCCTCAAATAAACAAAAAGATCGCCACCAACGTTATTACGTACATACATACATACATAAATCACGCCTATATCCCTTACGGGGTAGGCAGAGCGTTAACGGCCGTAAAACGGATATTAACACCACGTCTGACAAAAGCTTGAGGGTCAATCTGATAACTGTGTATCACTATAGTGACAGGTTGTCAGCCCATCGCCTAAAATTGCAATACACATCCCTCGAGTCCCTTAGTCGGCTCTTACGACACCCATGGGTAAGAAATGGGGTGATGCTATTCTAAGCCGGCAATCACACGGCGGTTATTAAGTAATTGTATCAGGCGTTACTTTGCGGAAGTCCATCTTGATTGAATTTATTTAGTTATTATTACAACAAAAGTTAGACGCGTATTTAGTCAGTGTTTAAATTATTTTTCGATACATTTTGACCTTTTCAAACGACTCAGATACTGTTCTACTAACTTGTTTTATGATAACATCGTATTCGTCCGGCAATATAAACGAGGTTTCCCTTATTTCGTGTTTATGCCGTGTGATGCCGGCTTAGAGTGGCATCACCCCATTTCTTTCCCGTGGGTGTCGTAAGAGGCAATAAAGGGACTCGAGGGTGTGTATTGCAATTTTAGGCGATGGGCTGACAACCTGTCATTAAGGCAATACACAATTTTCTGAATAACCCTCAAATGTTTGTCAGACGTGGCGTAAATGTCCGTTTTTGTGGTTGTTTACGCTCTGCCTACCCCCCAAGGGATAAGGGCGTGATATATGTATGTATGTTTCCCTTATTTATGATATCGTAATTTAAGTATGATATCGATGAGGTAGAGCCAATAACTTTAATAAACTAATTTTTGACAAAATTTAAGGGCTGCCGCTAACTCACGTATGTTTTTGCGAGCGACACTAAGATCACTTTTCATATAAATACAAAAACAAACCTTAATTTATTGAAATAAAGGTGATATTGCTTGGAATCACAAACGTCGCCGGGCTACCTTAAGAACCGTTCTTTATTCTAACCAATGTCACCTTTTTTAAATTACGATAGAGTTCCCTTTTATATTACAAGTGAAAAGTGTTCAAGATTTTGCTCGCAAAAACTGCTCTTACTATGAGGCGGCCCTTATTTAACAACTGCTGAAAAAACCTCTGATGATAATTTTAAATATTGGGCGAATCAACCTCCAAAATATCTCCTAAGAAACAAGTTTCTTTTTTATTCTACGACTTTTCTTTGATGGTTAAATAATAAATACCTCCTATCAACTGCAAACTTAAAAACTATTAATGCTATCAAATATTGGTTTCGAAATACTATTTATATGACAGAAATACTTGCAGTACATAGTGTCACAGTAAAAGTTATATATATAAAACGATAATCAGTTTATTGAGCCTCGAAAAGTGATCGGTTTTTTCTCTTTAATATGGCGAAATGCTATCCCAGAGATTAAAATTAATCAATATTTTAAATATGTTAATCATAACCAAAAAAATTAGATAAAATACCCTTAACAAGTACATTAATTACGTTATTTCATAACAACATTTTCCCTTCTCATATTTCCGGACCAAACAATAAAATCAAATATTGCATGTTTGCAATACTTAATTGCTTGTTGGAAAATAAAATTTAAAAGCCACGTAATTTATGAGCGAAATAACTCAGAATAACTTTCAATAAATGGTTTTACAAACATAATATAAACTATTTTAGTAAATGAATACGTTTCATGATTTTGTTGTTTAGCCCAGTATGGATAGCTTTTCAGGTTTCAAAAATATTAAAGTCGTTCATTTTTGGCTTATAGTTTCTAGACCATCGGCCGAACCCAATTTATTATTTTGTGTCATTTTAGGTATATGCTAACATACTTTCGTTTGCAGTAGATAAAAACGACTCAAACTGGGTTCGTACACTGTATTAACTGTCACATTGACAATACTGGTACATTTTATAATGTTTATTTAATTATATACACTTGAATTTTTTATTGATTAAACGAGCTACCATACATTGAATTGAAAATTTAAGCAAGCGTCAAAAGTGACACAAAACGTAATATGTGCTTTACAGACACGCACTACGTAATCGTACAAAAAATAAACGACTTTAGAATTTTTATAAGTTATGCCCTCAAATAATGCCAGCCGTATCGGACTAGTTTCCATTGTTGAAAATCTGACTGGGCTGCTACGGCGTAGCAATCGTAGCTCTCTCGTAGCACTCGTAGCTTTATGGCTGTGGTTCTTTCTTCGATTCGATTCCGTAGAGTAAATGCAATATTTTTGTCGTAATTCTTAAAACCATTTCTTGTTAATATGGATTGAATTTGGGCAGTCGAATAAACACTATCAATTCACAATTACCACCTTAACATTGTGAGTTGTAAGCTTTACACTTTATAACCCTGCATGCACGTAGCCGTAGATGTAAAACAAAAGAGCCCGATAAAAATCTGAGTAGATAGACTTTATGTACAGTGATTCGTGACGTCATCTCTGTGATTCCCAAACCCGGTAAACTCACTGTCGAAT
Source organism: Tuta absoluta (assembly GCA_027580185.1). Classification (NCBI taxonomy): domain Eukaryota; kingdom Metazoa; phylum Arthropoda; class Insecta; order Lepidoptera; family Gelechiidae; genus Tuta; species Tuta absoluta. Next base: position 15,170,843 of record JAQAHW010000009.1, read on the forward strand.
ACGACTGCAGGACTTTCAGATGATTTTGGCTTTGTACTTGATGCTTGAGTGCCGTGTTATACTGGTTATGAATAGCATTACTTCATTTCTCTTCCAAGATGTCGAAAGGGACAAATAAGCGACTCGAGGGTTTTATGTGTATTAAAATTTCAGGCGACAGGCTGATAACCTGTCACTATAGCCAAAACACTATTTTCTGAAACGGCCCTTAACTATTTGTCAAACGTAGTGATATCGACTGTCATTCATGCCGATAAAGTCCTGATATGTATATGTATGTACGGCTTGAGCTCTTCGGATTAGTAAGAAAATACGCGTTGTCTAGTGTAATCGTTTTCCTCGTTTTTGTTAGGTTTTTATGGAAGCAATATTAATAGAGGCCTTAATAATTTCGCGGAATTTTAAGAAACATGAAGTTTTTGCCCTCGGTACATAAAATATAGGTATTTAACTTACAAATTTCTCAAGCAATACATGCTAAAGAAAAAAACTACTGCATAAAATGTGGTGACATAGCTGCATAGACCGAAGTAAAGGGAGGTACCAAATTATAGTGGCATTTTAATGCTTATGTTAAGCAAAACTGGTATGAGGTAAGTTTTGTAACTGTTCTAAAAGAAATCGATTCTCGCATAACATACAACAAAATATCATAAAAAACCTATCAAAAGCACAAAGTGGAGTTTGTATTCTTCCCTTTTAACGGCGGCCATTGTCGGTAACAGGCAGTCGTGTTATCCAGTAAACGCTTCATTGAACCGGCTCAATGAGAAACATTGCTATTGTAGCAGATATGGCGACTGAGCGAGTAATAACACGTAAGCGGTTTAAACAATTAATATTAAATGTAATAGAAATTACAACTAATATTACATACATAAATATATCAGACGTTTATCCCTTGTAGGGTAGGCAGAGTGGCGGTAAAATACGGTCGCTATCGCCACGTCTGATAAATATATGAGTAATATTTTTTAAAAATCGTCTTTTGCCTATACCCATAAAACCTTCAAATCCTTTGGTCGCCACTTAAGACACCCGCGGGAAAGAAATGGGGTAGTGCTATTCTAAGCCAGCATCATACGGCCATGTACTAATATTAACTCAACATACTGAAACGGGGTTATTACCTTATTATGTGTGAACGCGAAAGTTTAAAACAGTTTTGTACTAATATTATTCGAGAAAAAAACTATTTGCGGTTGCTACGGAGGTATCACTTTGGACGTTGTGCTACGTTTGAAAGTAGTGTTAGGACTGAAACTGAGCTTGTCTTTATTTTACAATGCAACATTTTTGGACATTTTAATTGATACATGTAAAAAAATACTTGTGTCGTTATCTTGAAAAAGTCTCCTTAGACACAAGTTTCGTAAGCTTTTGTATGATTTTAGCTTCGCTCTACAATGGACCTTTCTCCTCACTATGCTAGTCTTATTTCAAGGCTTAAATTTACAGTTGAAAAGTGCAACTGAATAGTAAGTAGGGCCGGCATATGCACTCAGTTTGAAACGGCTCACCACAGTCAGTCCACTCGCTCCAACTGAGCTCTCTGAACTTGCTCGGCTAATGCACTAGGCTGGAGGCCCGCTCTTTTGAACTAACAACAAACTTTTCCCAGCCGATTTACAACTGTTCTACCGGCAGAAGTGAATGTATATTGAGGTTGATTTAAATAAATGTCGGTCATATTACAAAAAAAGTAAGACGTGGTTTGAACTTTTTGACAGCGTCAATTAGTATAGAAAAATATTTTAAACACTGCCTAAAAGCACGTCAAACTTTTTTGTGGTAACACGGTGTTAGTCTTGTTATGAATATAAAATTTAAATTTGTCTGTCTGCCTTACTTTATGTGATCTCGCTACCCAGTGTGTGCTGGAAAAGATTTATTTTACGAAATAAGTAGACCTGTTGTGAATTGTTCAATGTATGTTTTATCGTGTACAATAAACGATTTAAAATAATAGTAATTTAAGCAAATAATCATAGCACATTTTTTGTACACAAATATTTTAGTAAGTTTATACCTAGTTTAAATCCGTAAGAACTATAACTTCTGAAAAGTAACACAATTTTAATCCTTGACACAGGGAATTTTACTGTCGTCTTCTACCATTACTGCAAGAATGAACGAATTAGAGAGCTAAGCTTTATAGTGGACTAGCTTTTACCTGCGACTTCGTCCGCGTTAGATAGTTTTTTTAGAAACAGGTTCAGGTTTAGGTGGGCTCCTGATGGTATACCTGGTGGTCTATATAAGGTAATCCAGATCCTCAATGTCCTTGTGAAAAGAAGCGGCCCATCATACTGAACAACTTTTGTTTTGGCACCATTTCTGTATCTCTAATAGTTTAAGTGGGCTCCTGATCGTACACCTGGTGGTCTACATAAGGTACTCCAGATCCTCAATGTCCTTGTGAAAAGAAGCAGCCCATCATACTGAACAACTTTTGTTTAAAAACCATACCTGTATCTCTAATATTTTAGCTGGGCTCCTGATGGTACACTTGGTGGTCTACATAATGTACTCCAGATCCTCTATGTCCTTGTGAAAAGAAGCAACCCATCATACTGAACAACTTTTGTTTTAAAACTATGCCTGTATCTCTAATAGTTTAGGTGGGCTCCTGATGGTACACCTGGTGGTCTACATAAGGTACTCCATATCCTCAATGTCCTTGTGAAAAGAAGCGGCCCAAAGTACTGAACAACTTTTGTTTTGGAACCATGCCTGTATCTGTAATAGTTTAGATGGGCTCCTGGTGGTTCACCTGGTTGTCTACTTAAGGTACTCCAGATCCTCAATGTCCCTGTGAAAAGAAGCGGCCCATCATACTGAATAACTTTTGTTATGGAACCATGCCGGTATCTCTAATAGTTAAGTTGGGCTCCTGGTGGTAAACCTGGTGGTCTACATAAGGTACTCTAGATCCTCAATGTCCATGTGAAAAAAAGCGGCCTATCATACTGAACAACTCTTGTTTTGGAACCACGCCTGTATCTCTAATAGTTTAGCTGGGCTCCTAATGGTACACCTGGTGGCCTACATAATGTACTCCAGATCCTCTATGTCCTTGTGAAAAGAAGCAACCCATCATACTGAACAACTTTTGTTTCAAAACCATGCCAGTATCTCTAATAGTTTAGGTGGGCTCCTGATGGTACACCTGGTTGTCTACTTAAGGTACTCCAGATCCTCAATGTCCCTGTGAAAAGAAGCGGCCCATCATACTGAATAACTTTTGTTATGGAACCATGCCTGTATCTCTAATAGTTTAGTTGGGCTCCTGGTGGTAAACCTGGTGGTCTACATAAGGTACTCCATATCCTCAATGTCCTTGTGAAAAGAAGCGGCCCAAAGTACTGAACAACTTTTGTTTTGGAACCATGCCTGTATCTCTAATAGTTTAGGTGGGCTCCTGGTGGTACACCTGGTTGTCTACTTAAGGTACTCCAGATCCTCAATGTCCTTGTGAAAAGAAGCGGCCCATCATACTGAACAATTTTTGTTATGGAACCATGCCTGTATCTCTAATAGTTTAGGTGGGCTCCTGATGGTACACCTGGTGGTCTACCTAAGGTACTCCAGATCCTCAATGTCCTTGTAAAAAGAAGCAGCCCATCATACTGAACAACTTTTGTTTTGGAACCATGCCTGTATCTCTAATAGTTTAGCTGGGCTCCTGGTGGTACATCTGGTGGTCTACATAAGGTACTCCAGATCCTCAATATCCTTGTGAAAAGAAGCGGCCCATCATACTGAACAACTTTTGTTTTGGAACCATGCCTGTACCTCTAATAGTTTAGGTGGGCTCCTGGTGGTACACCTGGTGGTCTACATCTGTACTCCAGACCCTCGAATGGCGATAAAAAGTAGCCTATGTCCGTTCTCGGTATGCTAGCAATCTCTGTGCCAAGTTTCATGAAGATCGGTTCAGCGCTTTGGCCGTGAAAGCGTAGCAGACAGACAGACAGACAGAGTTACTTTCGCATTTATAATATTAGTGTGGATAAGTATTTATTAACTGCACCTATTTGAAACATTTAGTATGAAATCATTTAATTGGTAAAATATAGAACCCTCGTACATAAATGAGGTAAGTGGTTATTAACCTAAAATAGTGTCCCAACCAAACATTGTCCTCATTAATTTGTAGTGTTTGTGACATACTGGTAAAATATAGAGATTAAATACGGGTTATGATTTATTTCTGGTGGGCGTATTATTATTATTTTGTTGAATGTTATCAATTTTATACTATGTTTGATCTAACAGTACGGGAGATAAACTACCTACGCCATAATTAATTCTGTGACTTTTTTGTAATTGGGTCCACGATTTTTGTTTCCTAATTGTCTAACAATTTTGAAAATGCCACTAAAATTATTCATTTACCATTGATGCTTCTTTTTTCGAATAAAACAAAAATAAATTACGATAAAAGCATTAGTATATTAGATATTACACTACTCCAATACAAGCAATGCTACATTGTCTTCTTCTCAAAGTTTCCTGTTCCCATTTCAGCTTCAGAGATGTCCAATAAATATCTTAGAGCACCAGAGACGGTAAGGAAATAAAAATAGGAGCTACTTTAAAAGCGACGGTATAAATATTCATAGATGCTAGCGCCACCACGCTTTTTCATACATTTGCATAACAGTGAGTGGTTCAGGCGCTGTGAAAGATTTTTACTACAAGTTTTAGTGTAAGGCTAATCGAGAAGTTTGATACCGTATTTCAAAGCAGGTGATACCGGGTGTTCCGAATCGTGACGCTCCAAAAAAATGTCTACACTGAGGGTATCCGAAACACCTAATGTATTTTCCGCAATTCCCGGGTTATTCAACTTTTAAAATTTTATGGACAAAATTCTATTGCGAGGCTATTTTTTTCCAATTTTTGGGAGCTTGAAGGTACAAATCATGAAGATTATGCAACAGAAACCTTAAAAAAAAGCCTTATTACGGAAATAAAAAAGGAAATAAGCCTGTTAGTCGAAATTTTCCCATACTATAAAAGTTGATTACTGAATCGGAAACTACAAAAAATCGCGGAACACACATGCGACTAATTCGGGTACCTTCGGGCAAATAATTCAAAAGATGTCTCCTTGACGAATTCAGTTCACCCCTCTTCTATTTTACAAAACAGGTAGGTGTCGATGCATTTCTTGTGCTCTACGAAACACGAAACTGTCTGTTTTAGTAGCAGAAAGTTGTACAACGCATGACTGTCATAAATGGCTCCATACAAAGAAAAAAAGTTATTATAAACGAACCGTGTTGAGTATCAAATGAAAGGAATTTCTAATTAAATTATATATCACACAGAGATTCAGCTAATTGCTCGTACAAATTATTCCAAATAATCAGCCAATTTTTTAAACTCAGTGTATTTAAATGATTGTAGCTTACAATGAATAAGTTATTTTATGAGATAATCATACTAAATAACTAAGAATAGACTACATACCCGAAACGGGCAGAGCATGTTAATTTTTCGTTTGGTTTTGAAATCTATTGTGGGTAGTTAAGGTTAAGTTTTAGTTGGGAACATTCATAAAGGTTTTAATAATGATAGTCAAGAAATCAAAGATTTGGCATTAATAATAACTCGATATCAATTTTAAACAACTATAATATTTCTGCAACTAAAAAAAAGTGTTGTGTAGAGGACAGTCAAGCTCTCGTCCGGTTAGACAGATGAACCGCAAATGTAAGTCTTATACACACGGCATGACAGAGGTCTAAAGCCCGAACTGTCTAACCCAGCCTGAGTTTGACTGTACAAGGAACACATCGAAACCTATTCCAGAGTTGAATCAAAGGGAGGGCGCAAAAACTCAAATTGATGGATTGCAAATAGATTAATAGGGGCAGATTGAAACTTCATCTTAGATTACATCAATCTCTAGGCCTTTAGCACCTTTCGCATGACTCGTGTGTAGGGGCTTTCATAATTATGTTTTATTTTGTACATGTATAAAATAATGTAACGTTATGTAACGTGTGAACTCAATAATTCATAGTTAAAAGTTATTTGAGTCAAATTTATTTGTCGGTTGTACAACCGAAACCAATGGTTTTGAAATGAAAACCAAAATTATAAATGACAGGTATGATGATAACCGCATTGTTGTATGCGGGCTAGAACGTAATGTAATGACATATTTGTAGTAAGCAGATTTGGACGGCTGATGTGTGCAGTGGTAGTGTGACTGCCTGCGACGCAAAGGTTCCAGGTTCGATGCTCGGTGGGGATGATATTTCTCACTTTGTGAATTTGTTTCTAGTCTGGTTAGGACATTGCAGGCTGAACCACCTAATTGTTTGAAAGTAAGATAATACCGTGCTTTGGAGGGCACGTTAAACCGTCGGTCCCGGGTGTCGTCTATAATTACTTTTACACAACCATGTCAAAGGCCTACTACTCGCAGTAGGTGGTTGAAATTTTTTGACACCAGTGCAAGATATTATCAAACTACAGGCTACAATTTTACAGGTGAATTTAGATGTTCATTGCGTAGTCGGTTAGCCATTATGATACCAGGAATATTAACCGGCTACGCAATGTACTAAGAATTTCACATGTAGACTTGTAGCCTGTAGTTTCATAACATAGGGCACAGGTAAAATAGTTGAATTTTGTTATACAGTTTCACGTCGTACTTAAAAGAATAACGTTCATTTTTCCGTAGTGTATTTACGTTGCCGCGTATCTAGTGCGTCATTCCTCGTAAAATTGAATAAGAAACCACTTTTGGAGTGTCACATTTCGTCGCTTGTTATCTGGCTCAGTTTCTGCTAGTGCAATAGCTCTTTTATAGCTTTCTTCTTTTTCATGTGGGACACCGAGTTGACGAACGACCCGATGTACACTGCTGTCAGAGTTTTTCAACCGCCTAATATTCGTACTACTACTTGTAGGCCTCAGATGTGGTGGTGTAACGACCGGCATCTAAGAAATCATAAACGGCAAACGGGACCGTCGCGATGGCTTAACGTGCCCTGCAAAGCACGAACCCGTCTTTCTTACGGACAATCAAGTGGTTCAGCGTGCAATATCCTAAACAGAATTTGTACAAATTTACAAAGTGATAATATCAACTTTGTGAGTGCTCCACCGGGAATCGAACCTAAAACCTTTCTCCCAGGCCAGTCCGGCAGTCGCACTACCACATTAGCTGCCGTATTTTATAGCAAAAGATACGAACGGAAGAGTACACAAAATTTGTCGCAACTAATTAAATTCGGAGAGGGCAACGGAACTACGAACTCGATGTAATTAGCCACATTTTCAGTTTTGATGCAAATTATTTTCGACTTCGGTGACTGTTGCGGGTAATAGGGTATCAAGCACCGTAATTATTTCATAATGTACTCAAAAACTTCAATGATGTACCACATGAAATTCATATTTGGTAAAATACATGCTCACTTTTTCAATTCGCAAGATGGACCGATGACTTAAAGAAGACGAATGGTAGTAACTGGAAGGCGAAAACGGAAGATTGTGCCTTATGGCGTACCCTGCCTTCGTCCAACAGTGGACAGTTAAACGCTGATTTGACGTGATGTGATGATGATATTTTTTCCAGAATTCCGATTATGATCATCATCATCCCTTTATGTTTATTATCTGTTGATAATATTACCAGTTTCAAATAAATGATTTCTACACCAAGGATATATTTTATGCAATTTTCAGTAGAACATTATTTAAATAGACCTTATAAAAATGTCAGTAGAATAAAACTTAAAAGTTCGCTACGGTCCGCAAGCTTACGAGAAAGATAATATTATGCGAGTCCAGAGTATTTTTAACGTAAACATTTCACTAAAAGCTAGCTAAACTGAAATAAACTCACGATAAAAGAACTTGGGGAGAAAACTTACATAACATAAAAGTTAGTTTTACATCGTAAGCAGTCTCACACTCAAAATATATGAATAAAATCCAGTTCAAAAACTAACACCCGACTACTGAGATATCGCGCTCTAAAAAGTAAGAAACAAGAAATCTGGAATATTAACTACAAATAATTTAATATCTATAGTCCACGAAATTTATACGAAGATTATTACATATTATTATATATTTTGTTTATATGTTAATTTATATTTAATAAAAAATTATTGTGGTTTATAGGTGATAGCCGTGGACGTATGCCAGTTTGCCTTACCTAATTATGTTGTGCTTGAGTAGGTGGCATACGACCACGGCTATCACCTATAAACCACAATAAATTTTTATTAAATATAAATTTAAATATATAATTATATGTAATATCTTCGTATAAATTTCGTGGACTATAGATATTAAATTATTTGTAGTTAATATTCCAGATTTCTTGTTTCTTACTTTTTAGAGCGCGATATCTCAGTAGTCGGGTGTTAGTTTTTGAACTGGTTTTTATTTTAATTATTTTGGAGTTGAAGGTAAGTTTAACACTTTGGTATATATTTTTTCTGGATAGAAATGCAGATCAATTCACAATTAATACATCACTCGTTAATTAAACAAAATGCACTCATCATAATCTTATCTTTGTATGTATGTATGTTTGACCATGCATAACAGGGTAGGAGCTAACACGCAGCCTTGGCAAACACCTCTACGTACGGCTCGGTTGTATTGCCGTTAAAAACAACAGATCCTTTCATGTCCATATGGAAGGATTTAACGAGGCTCAGAAGTTTTGGCGGGCACCCGATGTTTACAAGTGCAGTGTAAAGGCCCTCTCTGCTAACGGTGTCGAAGGTTTTGTTAAGGTCTACGAACGCCACAAACAGAGGTGTTCTCTGCTCTCTACACTTTTCCTGAAGTTGGCGATGTGTAGAGATCATATCTGTTGTGGAACGCTGGGCGCGGAATCCACATTGCGATTCGGGATATACACGATCAGCTAGTTTCTGGAGTCTTAAGACTAACCTAGCAAATAATTTACCTACTATACTTAAAAGGGATATACCACGATATCAGTTACAGTCACCGCGGTCACCTTTGCCTTTGTATAGGGTAACGATGTTAGCATCGCGCATATCTTGTGGTATATATCCCGCTTCCCAACATTTACACAACAGATTGTGCAGGATGGGTAATATGCACTTGAGCCTGATGATTTCGGCATGGGTACCATCATTCCAGGAGACTTTCCGGTCTTAAGCTATTTAACAGCCTTGTGGTATTCCCTTAGGAAGGTCATCTAACTCGGCCCAGGTAGCTAGTTTTGGCATGCAGTCTGCAGCTTCCGGCATAATATTAAGTGGTTCCGAATAGAGACCGATATAATGTTCTACCCATCGTTCGAGTTGGCGTTGGGCATCTGTGATAACAGTGCCATCCACTTCTTTAAGGGGGGCTGTTTTTTTAGGCAAAGGACCAAGGGCCTTTTTAATGCCAGCATACACACCACTAAAATTTCCGACATCAGCGCACGATTGGATACTTTGGCAAAGCTTGGTCCAGTATGCATTAGCGAAGTACCGTGATGTGCGTTGTAATGCAGCTTTTGCATTCGCTAAATCGACACGCAACTTTTCGGAAGGGTTAAGGCGATGAGTAAGCGCAGCTTGCCGTTTGGACTCGAGCAGGGGTGTTATGTGTTCGAGATTTTCAGCGAACCAGTACTGGTTTTTGACTTTCTGGTGGACGAAAGCCGTACCAGCCACATCAGTTAGTAACTTTTTTACTTTGCCCCAGTCTTCCTCTATAGGAGCGTCTACGTCCCAGGTGGCAGTTTCGTCGCGTACCAACTCCTCAAACTTTCGGACAAACTCATCATTCCTGTTTTTGGGAAGATCGATCTTCTTCCTACCGGGCAGTTTGGACGAGTGGATCTTTATGTGAGTTATAACAACGTGCGAAGCCACCAAGGAGTGATCTGTGTCACAATCAGCGCTATGAAATGTACGCGTGTGTAGGGTCTCGCGGAGATTCACGAGAGTGTTTCCAGGATGCTCTGCAAGATGATTTGCCTTTCAAGTAGCTCTAATAAACGTTGGCCGTTTTCGTTTAACTTCCCTATACCGTGGTTACCTATACAATCAGGCCAAGCTACGTTGTCCTGTCCAACCCTTGCGTTAAAATCGCCCAGAATGTATAAGCGGTCAGATGGTCTTAACCCGCGAAGCGATTTTGGCTTCATCCGTTGAGGATAATTTTGGTGCGTAAGCAGAAATAAGTGTTACGTATCCATGATCCGTATTTAACCGCACCAACATAATGCAAGGAGCCTCTATAGATGTTAATAGGTCGTTGCGGAGAGCCAAGCCTACACCATGCTCACGCACAGCGCTGCAGTCCTTTCCTTTCCAATATAATGTGTAATGTGTCTCACGCAAGGAACCCTCGTCAGGGAGTCTGGTCTCTTGTAAGGCACAAACAGCAATGTTAAGTCTGTTGAGTTCGGCGTCGATAATGGCAGTTGAGGCTGGTGCTCTCTACACCCTAAAAGAGCAAACCAGCACCGGGGCGGAACAGTAAGTACTTTATTGGTCGGGGGCTGCCCAACTTGGAGCAGGCGGTAACTGATCAGTGGGCCTACGATGGACCCTCCCACTATAACCGATCACTGCCATTTCCCGTGTTGGTATCCGCGTGACGCGGGTGAAGTGTCCTCTCCACAGACACTGCGTTGCCTGGGACGCAATTATGGAAAACGCAGGGCTGCCCAGGACCTGCGCCAACCTATCGGCCTTACTGGCTGGATCCGCAGAAACGACTTGTCGATACGTGCGGAGCCAGGTCGGCTGCAGGGGTCTGCCGCGCGGTAGATCTTTGTCACACGCGCCTGACGGAGACCCCGTTCCAGGTTTAATTGTGGAGTTGGCCTCTCCAGGACCGTTGTGCTTGGGTCGGATTTATCCCTCGGTCGTTTTTTACGACCCCCACGGGAAGAGATGGGGTGGTGCTATTCTACTCTGTCGGCACCACACGACTGACCGATTTGAATAGTTTTTATAATACCGCCTGTTTTATTTGGATCGTTTGGTATGTGCTCTTGCTTAGATATTTGTCCATATGTTTTAGACTCAGTTGGAAATATATGTACAATTTCATCGTATTCAATTGTGTCGTTTACAATTATTCTTGTGTCTAATATTGCTAATTGCTCCATTGTCAACTTCCCTACTCTGATGCTGTTCAGCAGATCGAGGAAACTGTTGTCATTTACTTGTCGCTTATTTTGACCCAATTCACAGAAACTGAACATTCTCCATATATGTGGTTCAGCTGCATAAATGTCAGGTTGTTTGTAACAATATGCGCCTACACGAGTTGCAGATACGGGTGGTAATTGCATTAAGTCATCAAAGACTATTAGGTTAACCCTTAAAAGCGTGTTTCACTTAAGTGACAGGTTGTCACCTACACATGAACTCCTCGTATCCCTTAGTCGCCTTATACGACACCCGTCGCGTCCCGTTATCCCGTTGTTGCCTCATACGACACCCACGGAAAAGAAATGGGGTGGTGCTATTCTTAGCTGGCATCACACGGCAACTATTTTTTGAACTGTGCTTATTAAGCCCTTTCATTTGATACCAAACACGACATTACTAGTAGTATAAACTTTTTCAATTCTTAGCTCTAGAGGGCGCCCTATGTAATGTATAGTGACATAACGTAGCCTATAATCAGCGGACTGTTTAGACGCTTCAAATGATACCTCATTTATCAAATTCTGATAAGTTGTTTAGAAGTTAGGACGGAACAAACGTTTTCGTTTCCACATTACACATACATACATACATACATACAAACATACAGGTCAAAATCATAACCCTCCTTTTTGCTTTGCCGTAGTCGGGTAAAAAAAGGTAAACAGTCAATAAAGCTGATTAAACTGTGGCAACTGAAAATTCTGAGCAGAAAAATTAATTCAACTGTCAAATTGAACTACTGAGAAAAGGGCATTTTTAGCATATCTTGTGTACATTCCTTTTTTTCATTTGTTTTGTTTCGCGGTCGCCTTTATTTTTAAGTCGACATCAGAAAATAAAAATAAGTTAAAATAAAATAAAAAAAGTCAGTTATAAGCACAAAAATTGAAAAACTAAAATAATCATTGATGAATTATTATGATGATGAGAATATAGTTTTAATAATTATAAAAAAAACCGGCCACATGCGAGTCGGACTTGGGCACGAAGAGTTCCGTGCCATTATTTACTGGCAAAAAAACACATATTTTGTATGGCAGCCCCCATAAATAATTATTGTTTTTTTTTTAGTATTTGTTGTTATAGCAGCAACAGAAATACATCATCTGTGAAAACTTCAACTGTCTAGGTATAACGGTTCAGGAGATACGGCCTCGTAACTGTAGCACGGACGGACGGACAGACAGACAGAATAGGGTTTCCGTTATTACCTTTTGGGTATGGAACCCTAAAAATTTGTTCTAGCTAGATAGTGAAGTACAGTATTGAACTGATACTTTTTCATTGCTGTTTGCAGAAAGAACTTACCTAGGAATAGAAATAATCCGAACATCTGAATCGTGCAGTTTGGTCTGTACCTACCTTATCGGGGTAAGCAGCCCAGTCTTTGTCCGGACACGGTTATTATTATGAAATGTGCCGCTGCAAATGGCCGCTGGCTGTTCACAATGAGATTAAATTCATGTCTCCCATTTGTTCGTGGAACTACCGTGGCAAAGGTAACACGGGTGCTTGGTCGACCCGAGCGTCTGATATTGCTTTAAAATGTGCTCGGGGATTTCCTTTGTGGTTTTGTTCTACGTTATATTCAATGTAACTAAGATAATAATCAAGATTTATCGGGATCGTTTCTTATTCTTTATGTTACTATCAGAAGCACAATTAAGATACTTTCTTACGAGATTAAATTACGCTGGTTATTTGTACATTATGCAATGTAATTTTGTTATTTAATGAACATTTTATAAAAACTGCTTATAGCTAAACTTTCTTTTATATTACCATTTATTGTATCATATAATTTCATTGAATATGGTGAATATGGTGATAGGTACGTTTTTAGGGAAAATAAAAGCCTTTTCGTGAAATTGATTGGTTTCAGTTTTTTTGTTACCTGGCACGTGCCTGAAACCTTGAAAATTAATGTTGGGTACGACAACAAACTCAAGTTTATTTTTTGGCAATAGATACTCGGAAGTGGAAAGTAAAATTATTAAATTTGGAAACATGCCATCCCTTTTTAAACACTGACTTCCGGAATTGATTCAATTTTCTGAGCGAGCACTATACAAGTCTGGCAGGCAAAATGACAGAAATATAGGATAGCAGTGGACGGCGAGCCGGTCCTAAACTAGGAGCTAGTGACCAAATTCCAAAGTAAATTTGTAAAAAGTAAAATTTTTCTCCGGGAATTGAGTGGTTTGTTTAAAATCAGAAGTCGTATTCTGCTTTGGAAAAGCGTACCAATCATTTGTCTTTCAATAAAGTGTTAGTTGGATGTTTTCGGACGTTTTGTATTTCAATAACAGTTTGAAATCACAGTGGTAATTAATGACAATGGAGTATCTATGGCATTACAATGGCAAAAAGCCACTGAACATGCAAAGCAAAGCTAGTACAGTCAAGCTCACGTCCGGTTGGACATCTCAAACCGCAAATGTAAGCCTTAAGAACGATCCAAAGCCCAAACTGTCCAACCCAGCCTGACTGTACTAGCTTTGCATTTTCAGTAGCTTATTGGGCCCGATTCCCTTATTTTTTGTGAAGTGTAAAAATTTTGCTCAACTCATATCAAGTAGCTAAACCCTTTCCAGACTGCGATGAAATGCAAAATAGCTTTCATTTTACATTATTTTTTGCAAACGCGGCCCACAACTCCTACGCAACCACTTTCAGCTGTCAAAGTTGCCTTACCTAAGGCTGTGGGATCTCTCTTGACGTCCATTGCCGCTTTTTTTAAGCACATCCGTAACGCAGCCGTCTATAATACAATAAGCAATTCGTATCTTATTCCCATACAAATACGAAAACGCTGCGTTGATTCTTGATTCGTCGTTTGCGTCAAACAGACACATTCGTCAAAGCAAAGTCGCCGTATTTGTATAGGTATTAGATGGGAATTTATTGACAAATGGGTTATGGATGCGCTTAGAATAAACAGCAGCGGACGTCAAGTGGAAAAACCATTTAAACAGTCGTTATTAATCCCAGATACAAACATGACAGTGGTTTTTAGAAAATTGACATGACACTGCCGCTTAGTCCATCGTACCGGGAAAAGCAATTGGCTTATGTGGCGGTGACAGCTCGTAAGATCTCGAACACTCGACGTAGCTACGGGCTAGGCTATTGCTTCCGGCAAATTGTTTTCTTCTTATCTTTGACTGTGACAATAAAACTAGATATTACAGCAACTATGTTTGAAATCTGAGCATATTCAAGCAACGCGGTCTTTCGTCTCGTTCCGACCTACGGAAGGCAGCGTTAATCGAGCTGAACGCTATACAAGTATGACAGATATAGGATCGCCTTCTCCCTAATTTGTGAAGGCGTGCTGACCCATCACCCTATTTCTTTCCCGTGGGAGTCATAAGAGGTGACTCAGGGACTCAAGAGTGTGTATTTCAATATTATGCGATGGTCTGACAATCAATCACTATGGCGATACACAATATTCCGAATTACCCTCAAATATTTGTCAGACATGGCGTAAATAGCCGTTTATGCGGCCGTCTACGCTATGCCTTCCCCGCAAGGGATAATATGCGTGATATGTGTATGAATGTGTATGTGCTGACCGACGACGGTGACAGCTCATACGAAAACTCTTGACCTAGCTAAAGCCTAGGCCAGGGATGGGGAAATGGCGGCCCGCGGGCCAAATCCGGCCCGCGGAGTGATTTCATCCGGCCCGCGGTCACTGACTGATTTTTATTAAGTTTGTCCCTCAAGTTCAATTAATCACGTTAATAAGTGTGTACCTATTTGGTGAAAGGAGTTAGGTGTTTACTGGCGCGAGCGACCTACCACAGACCTACGAGCAAGTGGTTTCCACAATGAAGCTGCGTTAGAACAAACTGAGGAACAAATTGACTGATGAACACCTTAAGTGTAATTTAAAAGTTACGTCAAGTATATTGAAGCCAAATTTTGACGTGCTTGTACACGAACAGTCAAAATTTCATTTAGCTCATCGACCAAGCACATCAAAACAAACTTAATTTCTTGTAATTTTTTTTAGTAATTAATAAACTTATTTGGCCCGCTTACAAGTTGTGATTCTTTGATATGGCCCTTTTCAAAATGTATTTCCCCATCCCTGGCCTAGGCCTTCCCATTGACTATGAATTCATACTATGATTTCGACCGAAAATTTGTGATTTTGGATGTGATTTAAATTCTACTGCCCAATTAAGAATAAAAACGTAATTTACTACCACAATTTATTTCCAATAAAAGAACTAAGAAAGCTTGTAACAAAATAGGTAATCTCTGATCTGCTCAAAAACATCTGAAGATCAGAAATGAGAACCAACTGTATACCCACAATGAACCACATACAAACATAACGACTTACTAACGACGAAACCCTAGATGTAACGTTGTATTAACATGTAAGGTAGGTCAGCTTGCACCTTCCTAACGTATACTGATTGAAGACAGCCTTCTCTGAAACACAGTGCGCCTGAAGCCTGAGACCAGAACTGTCAAAGGAGTAATGTTGTTACCCTTTGAGGCTTTAAAATTTAATCAAGGTTACCAATGGTAAGTAAGTAAGTAAAAACACTTTATTGCACATTCAAAACATAAATATGGTATTATTTTATGTTTGAGATTGAGGGCTTTTTGTGACTGTTTTTAAAGCATGTAAGCGCTTAGGCAACATTTATTCTTAAATTAAATAAAATTTCCTAAGTCAACCGAATTCCCAATTAATCTTACATTTAAAACTCGTAAATAATAATCTCAACATATAACTTACAAACATGATAATAACGAGCTTCATGAAAGGCAAAGTGAGTATGTTCAAAGTTATAAGTCAAGCTTCATGTTTAATGAGTATTATAAAGAGCCATAATTACCCATATCAAAGGAATCATCACGAAAATTATACCCTTGTCCCATGTACAATCAAACTTTCCTATTAGGGCCAGCAAAACAACACCACTTACGTCACTATAGAGCTATTGTCTTTTACAGAGGTACTAACCCTTCTCATTGTTTTTGTCAACTGTACACAAGAATTTGTTTGTTATTTGTGACTGAATAGGAACCCGAACTATGTCCATTATGTAGTTATCCTTTAGGATTTGCAAAACGAGGTCAAAGTTAATCGGAAACAATTTATTATTTTACAAAATTACATAGACAATTTCAGTAATTGATGCAGGAATGGATGTTTAGTGGTTTAATATAAAGTGAAATTTTACTAGTGACCGATAGCGAAATCTCAAGATGAGCTGGTGTTAAGGAAGATTTTTTCCCAAGGAACATCGACAATAGTAGATTTTACAACAAGTGCACAAAACGGACCATTTTCATCCGAGACTAGGCGAGGGCTGATAGTAATGTCGAGGTTAAAATGGTTTTGTGGACGAGTTATAAACTCTGCTTTTCACTTTGATTGCGAGGAAATAAAACAATAGTATATTATATAAGTAACATTTATTTAATTAAAATTCAAAGTAAAATTTGTACAGTTTTGAATACTGAAAGAAATTGTTTTTTCCCGAGACTTTGGCGGTAGTATCTGTTGCACAACTCTCTGTGCATTAATTTCCATAAGCGTATTAGGAGAGAGTCTTAAATCCTCTTCTTCACTGGTAATTTTTAACAATTTTAGCAAATTGAAGAAATTACGAAAAAACAAGAGCTGTTTCCCGCCGCTTTA
Organism: Tuta absoluta; assembly: GCA_027580185.1. NCBI lineage: Eukaryota > Metazoa > Arthropoda > Insecta > Lepidoptera > Gelechiidae > Tuta > Tuta absoluta. The sequence goes on from JAQAHW010000009.1 coordinate 15,187,685, forward strand.
TTTTTTTTAAATCTTACGACAATTTCATTAGGCTTGGGCTGCAGACCTATACAGCCTACTATTTAAGCCGACATAGTGCTTTTTCAATTTTTTCATACATATAAAATGAAATAGCACTATGTCGGGCCGATATCGGCGTTCGGGGCAGACGCCCTTTGGCTGTGTATGGCTCATTTTCTTTGCCTTCATTTATGAGTAGATACGTTCTTGCACTTGTGCATAAAATGCGATTTTGTGCAGCCTATATACTGCACCAATAAGCTCTTTCAGAGCATGAGAAGTGAAAAAATATTTTCAGTCTTCATACTAACTCAAATCAGCTGATCGGCAATTTTGTATGGGAGCTTAAAAAAATTCTCATAAATCGACCTATGTTCCTTAGGAAAAGTTATTTCTTTTCATCAGTCCGCCTTGAATTTTTGTTATCGGTCACTAGTAAATTTTACAGGGTGATTCCTCTCATGATTCTGAACAACTTTTATTATGGGGTCAACTGCGAATCGCGAAAAAAAAGCAGCTGCTCCATAGAAAAACTCATAACTGCTCGAACAAAATGTATGGAACAGCTGGTTTTTTTCGCGATTTCGCAGGTGACCCCATAAAAGTTGTTAAGAATCATGAGAGGAATCACCCTGTAAAATTTCCGGGGTGAATAAAAAATAACCCTGTATGGCCAAATATCGACGACTTTAAAAATCACGCAAAGACAACCAACGGCACTAACGTACCTATATAGTGGCCGCATACTCACCTGTCCTCAAGTGCTCAGGCTAAAATTGGCTATAGCAGCACAGGACCGCGTGGAACAAAGATACGCTAGCTGCAGAGCCTGTCTAGCAGTCGCCGATTTCGGCTGTAGGACAGAGATTTGATTATAACATCACGCCTTTATTACATGCGGGGTAGGAAGAGCGAGACGACCGCAAAAAAAAACAATATTCACGCTACATCCGACAAACATAAAAGGGTCATTCAAATTGTTTATCGCATAAGTAACCGGTCAGTCAGATGTCAATCAGATTGGCTACCACCATCGCTTAAAATGGCAAATCACATGTAACCCTCGAGCCATTTATACGCCTCATATGACACGCAGGGGAAAGAAATTAGGTGATGCTATTCTAAGCCGACATCACACGGCATCCTAAATGACATACTCTGCTGAATCACCCTAATTGTTCTCTAAAGGATTGTCCCAAATCCGACTCCAATCAAAGTAATGGCACCCAGATGATTCGGTTTTTCCTTTCGTCCTTTTATGCTTTTACCTTTCAAAGATAGTTCGGCTTTTTCCCTCATTGTTTGTTTTGTGTGTGTATAATGTAACATGACACTTTGAGGGCAAATATACGCGTGTTATCTTTCTGGCTTTAGTGAATGAAAGGTAAGAAAAATATTTAATAAAATTTCATTTTACTAGCACCATCAAACTCTGGTACGTTTTACATACAAACGAAAAACTGAATTCCAATGGATGAATTCTTTAATAATTTTTTATGCGAAATGATGAAGGCCTACGGAAATTTGGCGCAAAACTACTTTTGGTTAAAAGATAAAGAGCATTTCGGCCACATTAAAATTTGCAGTGTGATGCCGGTTTAGAATAGCATCATCCTATTTCTTTTCCATGGGAGTTGTAAGAGGCAACTGAGGGACTTGAGGGTGATGGGCTGACAACCTATCACTATAGCGATACACAATTTTCCGAATGACCCTCAAATATATGTCAGACGTGGCGTAAATGACCGTTTTTGCGGCCGTTTATGCTCTGCCTACCCCGCAAGGGATAATAGGCGTGATATATGTATGTATGTATAAAATGAGTAACTTTTTTTTGCAGAAATAGTTTGTGGCGAATAGGTTTCAACGAGAAAATCATATGGTTTACAATTTTACTTATTATTATTATTTTGCGAAAATGTTATAGCAACACGGGACCTCCCGTCGTATTTTTAAAGATAAAGATAAAGATATTTATTTGCTATAGACATGGTGAAAAAGTTCTTACAATAATATATTAGTAGTAACACATATCTAGCCTATGTCAGTAATAAGCATGCAAATATTTAGGAATTAATAACACTATTGTCTTATTTAAAGACATATTTCCATTTAACTTTTGCATGAAAAACGATAAACTATGGCTTTGAAAAAGAAATATAATAGATACGAAAATTATTATTCATCAATGCTTGAATTGTCACCCATCAACGTTTTACCGTATTCAGCAACAAAATTAAGTAAAAAAAAAGTCTAAAAGTATATAGATTCCGCAATAACAAAGTTTGATTGAAAACCATTTGAAAACCAAAATATATAATCCTATGATAACAGTTTTCGTTTTCGTATTTAATTTCAACGTTTACTTTAGCTCCGTTCCCTTATGTAAACCGGTTATGGGGGGTCATTAAATATTCCGGATATTTCCCCGAGGTCACTATCCTCGACAAATACAAAGTTACGCTGACCAGTAAATATTACTCCTCCGAGTCCACATTAACATTCATCTTCAAAGGGAATAATTTGATCGTGGTTGTGCACCGTGCTTCAGAGGGCACATTAAGCCGTCGCTCCCGGTTGCTATCTGCGATAACTTAGGCAGCGGTCGTTACTCAACCGTGTCAGAGGCCTACTAGTAAGCGCAATCTAAGGAAAATTTTGAGAACGCTACAGCAAAGAATATCTATCTATTTGCAGAAGGATTTGTTTATTTCTTATTTTTATTTGCTAGGAGATGCTTTTTGCTGGACAGTGGAAAATCGGCCATTTTTGTTCTGAAAATAATTATGTAAATTTTGGTAACCTACGGTATTATTACAAAAAAGTTAGACACGTGTTTAGACAAAGTTCAAATTAATTTTCCATATGATTTAACGTTGTCAAAATGCTAAGACGCTGTTCAAAGTTTTTTTGTAATAACACGGCTAAAGTTTTCAGTTATAAAACTGCATAATTTAAGGCCTGCTGAGCAAATATGCCTTTCATTCAAGTTCTCAAATCTGAACTAGCCGCTACTGCCCCTGGGAAATGACGGACCATAGTAAGATTAATCTCACTTACCTACAATCGGCAGTAAGTGAAGTTGCTGAACCGACGCGATAATTTTAAAGAATAATAATAAGAATTTTAAATGTCACATAAAATTATATGAACTTATAGTTAGCGAACTTCATTTGTTGGCATCCCTGCTAATGTAGGTAGTTTCAGGCGAAAAGGTGCTCGAGTTAAAGTACTGCTCTGTGGTATATAGTGGTATTATGTAGGATGTAATTACATTCCGCGTATAATCATGTTATCACCGTGTGACAATGGTCCCAATAATACAACGGATGGTAAGCGATTGATCCATTAGTGACAAATGTTTGCAGCAATCAGAATCGCCTGTGCATGCCTCTATTAATCAATGTACGCGTATATGAAATAGAAACCTGAATGAATGGACTGAAGCAATGGCTTGTCTATAGTGATTAAATGAGGAAAAATTTAAGCTCTATCTTATTTAGATTTTTGTGAAATAAAATTGAAATTAACTTTTAAAATTCAATGTAGGATAATCACTTATTGTACCTATCTATAAAATTCACCAATTTTTATCAAGACGTTGAGCATAACAATTTGAAATAAATTGGTGTGATATCGGCGTAGAATAGCATCACCCCATTTCTTTCTAGACTAAGAACTCGAGGGGTACAAGTGTATTGAAATTTTAGGCGATGGGCTGACAGCCTTTCACTATGGCGATAAAAAAACTAAATTATGTTTTTCAGACGTGGCGTGATGTTAGTTTTTACTGCCGTTTGCACTCTGCCTACCCCGCAAGGGATATAGACGTGATCAGAGGGCGTGATATATGTATATTGTACGTAAAATTGGTCGTTAATCCAGCCTTAGCAAACAATCACAAAATGTAACTTAAGCATTAGAGTCGTGAAAGGTGACTAAATATTTACTATATGCATTTTATTACTATTTAAATTTTTACTTGACCTGGCCTCTTCGTCTCATTTTAGGTTAAAGTTCGTTCACAGTCAGATTTTGTGGTCGAATCTACTGTAGAATTTCCATTATCTAGCGCAGGATGACCGTTTGGTATTGCCGTCATATGGCGGGTAGATAGAACAAGATTTATAACCGACAGTGCAATGGTTCAATAGGTTGTAAATAAAAGCAATGCGCACGACACACTGAAGACATATTCAAGTTTTATAGCAAATAGTTAGTATAGTATATTAGACGTAAAAATGTGTTGTTTTCTCAGTCAAAGTCCATCAAAACAAAAAAAAATAGTTCCGTAGTCATACATAACACATGAATTAATCTCATTTTAATTAAAAAAAAAAAGTCTTAAAAGCATTTTATCAGAGCACTTTTACAAAATATTTCAAAAATTATGAGTGTCGAAATTTTTGGTACAAATTTCATAGAAACTACAGATAAACCCATATTCTTCAACATTTTATCCTATACCTATTAGAACTTCAGAAGTTAGACATGTAACAAATTGAGACTGAAAATCATCCTTCTCATAAAAGAAAATACCTCGTGACCAGAACGTAGAAAATATTTTTCCCATAAAATCAACTTTCCTAAGTTTTACGTATTGACCCTTTATGGTAGGAGGAAAAAATATGCCCCCTTTCTGTTGTTTGGGAGGGGGTCCAAAAAATATAGTAAGAAAGAAAGAAAGAAAGAAAACAAATTTATTTCGGTCCACACAACACGACAACAAAAAATACTAATTAGTATTTAGTTAGTTTTGTTGACATTTCTAAATTTGCGTCTAATCTACTTAAGTTCATGTCACTAGTTGCAAAACTAACGAAGTCATTATGGCGGGACATACGGATAGACAGACAGTTGACGAAATTATAAAGGTTTGCAGAAGACTACGAAACCCAATTAAAGAGACAGCTTATCTTAAAATAAGTCTGCATTCATAAATTTAGTGAGCTTATCCTAGGACAATTTAAATATTCCTTACCTAACCGAAATAAATATAAGGTTCATGAGGTTTACTCGCTATTAATTAATACAAGCCGTCGGTCCCGGTTGTTGTCTATGATTATTTAGACGGCGGTCGTTACTCAACCAAGTCAGAGGCCTACTACTAGTAGTAGGCGGTTGAAAAACTCCTGACATCAGGGTTCATTGAGTCACTGGACAATTCGGTGTCCCACATGAAAAGAATAGAGTATGTTTTCTTACAATCTCTAAACTACAGAAAATCTGGCACAATAATTGTGTAACCGAAAGATAAATAATTATAGCTAGATGTAACCCTATTCCGACCAAATTTCTAGCCGATTGCAAAACAGAAACAGTGAATCTGAAATTCTATTACCTGTCGAACAATACCGTTCATTTCGGACGCTTTTGACAGAAATACCTCTGAAATGCACCGCGAAAACTCAGCAAAATGAAACTGCGCATTGAATTGAATCTGCAGCAAAACAACATTCTGTATTTGCCGGTAGTCTTACCTGGCTGGAAATATCTGGGCTATTGGAGCTGCTCATAAAAATTACTGCATATTTACATTCATACATAATTTTTCTTTTTGTTTTGTTTTTTTATGAAGGACGGGTTTGCTCTTTACAATAATACAAGGTGTTAGGAAAAGTTTTGCGGCCAATTACGCTCTGCCTTCCCCGCAAGGGATTATAGGCATGATATGTGTGTGTGTGTGTGAGTTAGGAAAAATACCGTGATAGTAAGTATAAGTATAGAAATTGCATCAACTGGTCTTGGACGGCGGTATGAGGCGACTTTGTATCGATGGGATCAATGTCCGGGCAATCTATAATGTGATATCTCAGTATGATAAAGTATTTTCTGATCGAAATAACTACCTACTATTGTCTAGAACATTGCGTTGGTTATTTTATTTATATTTAATTTTATTTTATTTTATTTGGGGCGTTTACAGTAGTAAGGGTAATGTAAACAGTAGATAAGTTACATTTTGAAATTAAATATTTAAACATCAGCCAAAATTCTAGCATAAATAATTTTTAATTTAACCATTCCTACTTATACTTACTCGTGAAACGTAAAGAGGTAAATTAAAAACAAAACTAATAACAAAGTATGTGTGCAATAATCCCAACCCAAAATCTCTTAAATGACAGTTGTATTTATAGTAACGCTAGCGATTTGACCAAGGTGTTTTACAGACGCATCCGTCAGTCCATCAAGCCCTCAATACGGGATATAAATTATCTTGACTTACCTTAAATTAGTGCTGTCACTTTCCGTCAAATAGGTTTAGAAAATAAAAGGAGATATCTAAGTCCCGTCATGTTTAAAAATGACAATGGGTTCTTCGCAATTTCTAGTCAATTTAGTCGTCATTGTTTTTATCGTCACCTTAGTTTGACAGATAACACGTAGGTATTTTGCGTCAAATCATAAGACATGACATGACTAAAGTATCTCCTATCCTTTTCTAAACCTACATACATACATACATACATATATCACGCCTATAATCCCTTGCGGGGTAGGCAGAGCGTAAACAGCCGCATAAAACGAACATTTACGCCACGAACATTTTTTTTTTCTAAACCTATTTGACGGAAAGTGACAACACTAATTTAAGGTAAGTTAAGAGAATGTATATCCCTAATTCCCTAATTAAGGCCAGTGTATGGGATTCGCCTTATGAATGCTGATGATTTTCTGAAAGTTATTCAGTGTGCCCATAGCCCAGAGTAAGGTTTATCCTGTTCAGGAGGTCTGGTTAATTATACGCATGTAAATTACACGTTTTGAAAATCTTGACTTCAATATAATATCGTTTTCAGATGGTGGTGGCGTAAAGTTACTTGCTGTTACATGATTAACCTGGCCAGCCCTGTTGCAGTGCCTATATTTTTATTTTTGTATCCCGCCCAAGCCGGTTTTCTGTGAGGACATTAAAAAATTGTTATAAAAAAAAGAAAATTGTGTGATATATATATTTTTTTACAATGACGGATCATGACGTCAATAAGTGATAATACTATCCTACATTGATTAAAGATGTTTGCGCTATTTAGCTTATACTCTGTATAAAAAATACTTGAGCTGTAATGTAATAAACTTCCGGTGCTGTTATTTTACGATGCTAGCCACACTCAAGGACCGTAGTGCAGTTGCAGTTTGCACTTAATAAAATCTAAATTCAATCTAAACGTTATTGGGTGCTAAACGCTCTTAACGGGCCACGAGGCACTGTGTCTTCCACCAATGCAATAAACGGGTTTATTTGCTCCTTCATTGGATTTTCTACAGTTGACTCTTACAGCCTGTATTGTAAAGTAGTTTGATGCAATAGATAATTTAATTACCTCCGATGCAATAGATAATTTAATTGCCGATGTAGTTGACAATCTTAATAATAAGCTAAAAGTAGCAGGGATTTTCCTCGACTTGACCTCAGCATTTGATATGGTTAATCATAAAATTTTACTAGGAAAATTGGAGCACTATGGTGTCAGAGGCAAAATACATAAACTTATAGAATCGTATTTCAAAAATCGGAAGCAGTTTATAGAAATAAAAAAGAGTTGCAAGAATGGACAGGAAATCAAAAAATCATCTAAGCTTATAAATATTACCAGAGGAGTACCGCAGGGGTCTATTCTGGGGCCGATTCTGTTCATTGTCTTTATAAATGACGTAATAAACTATGTTACATCTAGCGTGCCTGGTGCTAGATTGGTGTTATTTGCGGATGACTCTAATGCAATTCTTTCGGGATCTAGTCTGAGCGAGTTGGGTGAGCGAACCAATGCTGCTTTATCAGCTTTCAGCACCTGGTTTTCTGTCAATGACCTTCGGTTGAACGCTCAAAAGACGAATGCGATCCTATTTAAATCAACAGTGGCTAATCGGGACACAATTCAGGTATCTTTGGATAGTCAGAAAGTTGAATTTGTGGAGCAAGTAAAGTTTTTGGGCGTTTACATTGATTCCTTATTGAACTGGAAACCGGAGTTGAGCGCGTTGGAAGGCTCAATCAGCTCGTCATGCTATGCGTTAAGGAGCCTTAGAGAAATACTAACGGTGGAACAGTTAAGGTCAGTTTATTTTGCACTTATTGAATCAAAACTTCGATATAGTGTCAAACAATGGGGAAACGGTTACAAATATAACATGACCAAAGCATTCACAGCACAGAAAAGAGCCGTTAGAACAATTGCCCGTATACCTCCATGGGAACATTGTAGAGAATATTTTAAAAAATATAAAATTTTGACAGTTCCAAGCCTTTACATTTTGATAGTTTTGGTTGACCTGGTTAAACACAGACATGTCTTTGAATCAGACGACGAAATGCAGTTGCGAATAAGTACCAGAAGGAAAGATTTGAACCACAAAATAATACCACGTCTTAATATTGCCAGATACTGCCCATATTATCAAGCTGTTGAACTGTTTAATAGACTGCCGAATGATATGAAGGTAATAACAAGTGTCAACATTTTTAGGAATAAATTGAAATGTATGTTATTGGAAAAGAATTGTTATGGAGTTGAAGAATTTTAATATCATTTATATAATTTATAGAGTTAGGACAATTAATTATTTTATTATTATTTTGACAATTTAATGTGTTAATTATTTATTTAGAGACATCATGTATTGTTTGAAATGTATTTTTAATAGTGAGTAAGGATGATTATTTTCGCACACAGTTGTACCTGTTTTAAGAATAAAGATATGATGATTATATGATTAAGTAGTTTGAACTTTGAATAGCGGTCATGGCCTTCTTTTTCTCTCTATAACCCGGCCCGGCCCGTCTTTGTACTATGTTCAATAAAGTATAAAAATTTAATAATAAAATGAAATAAATACATGGGCTTAGATCGCGTAAGAGAACAGCGAAAATTTTAATCACTTTGCTATTGACCTATCATAAACCTCAAAATCTCTTCCTCGAGTCAGTAAATTGTTCGTAATAATGCAGAGAGTGTATTAAATAGCATCACCTCTTGGTTATCGCAAAACATATTAACCCTCAATGTCGACAAAACTACTTTTCTTACTTTTACACCTACAATGTCTTCTCGACCTCATAGCTTCCATGTTAAAGTCCACAGGCTCAGCAACTGTCAGGATACGACCTGCCTATGTCCCCAATTACTAAGATCATCGCAAATTAGGTACTTAGGAGTACAGATTGACGAAACTCTTTCCTGGCACTGTCACATACAAGCTCTAACTGCCCGGACTAGAAAACTAATATACATATTTAAAATGCTGAGAATCTCTGCTGACAAGAATGTCTTGCAAATGGTTTATTTTGCTCTCGCTCAATCAATCCTAATGTATTGTATAGAAGCTTGGGGTGGTTCTCCAAAGACTATTATGCTACCGCTAGAAAGAGCACAGAGGGTAGTACTGAAAGTTATGAATAAAAAACCATATATGTATTCCACCTCGCTCCTCTACACCGAATGTAAGGTTCTCACAGTTCGCGAGCTTTTCGTTTCTGAAGTTTTACATAGGCATGAGTTCTATGTAAAACTTCAGAAACGAAAAGCTCTCTGACCTATGATCATAATTTTTGGTCTTCTATTCGCAGAAAAGATTGCATTTGCGACATAGAACGCCACAGAACTGCCCTTGCTTCGCGACAATCTTATATAGTCGGACCCAGGTTATATAATGTAGCTAGTAAATATCTTTCTATTTACCCACTAAATATTTATGAAAGTAAAAAAGGAATAAAAAATTGGCTTCTGTCTCTGGACTACAATGCTACTGAAAACCTTTTTACCATTTCAACATAAAATAAAATAAAATTAATGAAATAATATGAATTCGAATTAAATATTAAAATTGAATAAGTTACACACACTCAGTTACATATAAACTCACACACTCACACACACACTCACAAATTCAAACATACCTATACGCCATACACACATTACACCCACTTGCAGTTGTTCCTATTTTATTAATTTTCTAAATTAGTTTAAGTTACTTATAACGTTTCTCATATAAAACAGTGCTTAACTAGAGCATAAAGCTCTAATCGATCCGAGTGGGGGGAGCCTGGTGATCTGTAACACAGGCTCACGCTTATAACAGACACCAGTCTCTCACCAGCAGTTTACATGGAAATTTTTATTTTTATGAATTATTGTGAGAGAAATAAACAATTTTTATTATTATTATATATAGGAACATTTTGTTTTTCTCGGTTTTCACCGGTAAACTGGTATGCACGAGCCTAGGCCAAGTGCATATCAGGGTTTGAAATATAATTAAGTGTGTCAGTTTGCGTGGTTGTTATTATTAATTGGTCAATCCATGCAAGTCTGGGCTCCGCTCCGCGCAACTCCGCCTCGATGGAGACAAACCCCAGAGGTGAGTTGACAAATCACTGACGTGGAGCGGAGATCTCGAAGTGTATGATAAGTCAATTTGTGCACCGCTGGGCTCAGCTCCACGCGGCTCCGCCACAATATAAACGCACTCAAACACCAGGTGACATCGAGTAACCCGTCGACCCAAGAAGCCCATAAATCACAACAGTCTACTGCTGGACCTGGGCCTGCCCCTATGCCCATGGCAGGCGGATAAGGGAGAGCAGTGCAAGAGAAAGCTGCTGCCCATTCCCTAGATTCATCCCTTAGTCGCCTAACAACACCCTTGTGTAGAAAAAAGGTGATGCTATTCTAAGCCAGCACCACACAAGAACTACACAAAAGTTGAATTGCCATTTTCATTGCATTTCTACTGCCGACGTTTTATAGTTAGCAAGCACCGGTTTACGTTGAGAAGAGGTAGTAACACGGCATCATATTGTTTGAATTTATCACTCACACTTCATACCCGTTTTATTAGTCCTACGTGCAAATGCGAGCAATCTGCAGTAAATATGAATCAAATGCGTGTGAGAGGTCGCTTCATGTTTAGTAGCCTATACAGCGCTTCGTTATGCAGTAACCTTCACCGTTTATACCGAGATTCTAAGGCGGTTTTCGGTACCGTGTGATGCCGGCTTAGAATAGCATCACCCCATTTCTTATCCATGGGTGTCGTAAGAGACGACTAAGGGACTCGAGGGTCAGATGTGTATTGCAATTTTAGGCGATGAGCTGACAACCTGTCACGATGGTGATACACAGTTATCTGATTGACCCTCAAACTTTTATCAGACGTGGTGTTAATATCCGTTTTACGGCCGTTAATGCTCTGCCTACCCCGTAAGGGATATAGGCGTGATTTGTGTATGTGTATAAGGCGGTTTTCAAACGCAACTCGTGATTTTCCGGTGTTTTGCCGGATTCTGTTTTTTGACGAATGGAGTTTACAAAATTCCATACACTGAATATCATAATACACGCCATGCAGCTGTAATGGAAATACAATTATTATATGGTTGCTGTCACAAAACTCAAAATCATGCGGTTCTTTTTCTTTGTGACGAATCATATTTTATTTTCCCAATATATTGCAATTCAAATTATATTTCGAGATTTGCATATTTATCAAAAAGCATATTTAAGTATCTATCGGTAGGGATATAAGTCTTTTCACTTTTGTTAATTAGAAAAGCAACATGGCTGCTAAACCAGAATTAAATTCCTAAAACTAAAAAAATAAGTAGAACCCTAAATTGAGCTAATAAATAGTAGGCGTCTAGCAGAATCTATACCATTTTATTACTACCCCATTCAGTCTGGTAATTCCTTATCAGATGTCAGCTACAGGAGCCCTGGTAACTGTCCCGCCAAAGTCCCAGGACATTTCAGTCCTTTTGTGCCTTTGTGCCTTTGACGGACGCCTTTAAAGGGTGAATATTTTACCCGGTTAGGTACTCGATTTACCTCAATCAGTTTATCGTTTATGCAAAACTAGCTGTTACCCGCGGCGTTGCCTGCAGAAATGGTGATAAAAATTATCTTTTTTGTTAATCCATGTTACCTGCTATATGTGTGCCACATTTCATGACAATCGGTTCAGTAGTTTTTGCGTGAAGAAGTACCAAACATACAAAATTATAATATTAGTAGGATATAGAAAGTAAGGTACAGCTCAAAATATCAAATTCGGCCTTGGTGCCTTTGTGGTGTGCGTACGCACCGCACCGCCTTCATATTAAGTACCCATTTAGACAGTCCAATAACGGGCACTATGCCTGCTTAGAACAGCATCACCTTATTTCTTTCCCTTGGTAGTCGTTAGAAGCGACTACGGGACTCGAGGGTGAGTATTGCAATTTTAAGCGATGGACTGACAACATTTAAATATACCGATACAATTTTTTTTGAATAACCCTCAAAAGATTGTCAGACTTGGCGTAAATGTTCGTTATTTACGTTCTGCCTACCCCGCGATGGATATATGAGTGATTATTATATGTTGATATGTGTGTATCAAATACGGCATTCTGAATGCTATACATCATTTTCGTGCACACAAAAACATACAGATTGCCCAAATATCGATGTAAATAATCAAATTAATGTGTGTCATTATTTTGCAACATTATGTATGACCGCAAAGTTTAGCTCTAGTGTACCTACTATTGTAATGTTTTTCGTTGGTTTTGGACGTTAGGTTATGTTTGTAAGGTTCAAAATAACTAGTAAGTACACATAATAAATAATTTATTTGTCTTTCTTACTTTTCTATAACAATTTGATCGATTGGAATCTCCATTTAAGCAATAAAAGTATGTGCTTGGAAATTCCGCTCTTCCATAATTAGAAGTTCAAAACATAACATAGATAAGTATTTTCGAAATAATAATGCAAAATAATGACATACAAGCTAGACTGGGATGTATGAGACCTTCAAGACGTTTAGAAAGTCAAGTTGTTTACCTTTTCTTTCAAAATACGAGTATTTATCTCTATTAAAATGGCTCTATACTGAAATAAAATAAATTCTTCTTTCTCTTTAAGTAAGTACATGTACGAGTAGCTGTAAGTATTATTTAAATACAGTTCCTTTTCTCTCATTTAAAACATTTGTTCTCTCTTTGCGGGGTTTCTCAGACAGAATCCTCTTAACAACAGGATGATTAATTCCATCTCCTAATTTTGTATTACATTTTCTGTCCTTATAATTACAGTAATGTTTTTTGTTCGCAGAATAATACTATTTATTGCTTGTTTAATTTGATAAACATTCTGTAAAATGTAATTGCCTGGACGTAAGTTGTATTTATCTTAGGGTTCTGTTAAATAGGTGGCAGTAGGTATAGTTCAAATGCAAAATTTCGTATCAACTGAATATGGTGAATTTTTTTTTTCCGCATCAGCCCATATCACCCACTGCAGGTCATAGTCCTCTTTTGTATTGCGTCAATCTTCATGCATATCAAAAATTTCGCAAATACCCTTAATTTAGGTGGTTCTCCCACTTTTCGGCGTATTTTAAACGCACCGTGAAGCATGCGTCAGCCGTCCGAGAGGAAATTGCGAATTCCGATTTTATTCCCATACAAACGCACTGTAACCGAATTTGTATAGAAATTCGTATTTTTATGGAATTTTCAATTTGCTATCGTATGACAGGCGTATGCGTTACGGTGGGTTAAAAATACGTAGCGACGAAATACAAGTGAGAAAACCACCAACAACGTATTATATTTGTTTAAAATTTATTGCAACTACTTCCTTCAAGTACGTCTTTCAAATCTACTGATTTTACAGAATTTTAATTATTATAAAACAGTAGTTGGCACTGCCAAAAATCATGTTATAAAATGCCGCTAGGAGGCGCTCGCGGGCACGCTGCCAGGAACAATCGCGTCATCTACCCGCAGCCGGCTTACTGACCGCAATCTGCACTGCTCTCGCCGGTTTCTTAGATTTAAAAATTCCCTCGTTTGAATTTTCACACGGAGGTAAAAAAAAAAACTGCCAAGATTTTAAGTCTGAAAATATTAAAGTGATGAATATTATATTTTTTAGTTGAACTGACGAACACATCCAAATATCTAAAGACTATGTTCTTAAGTACCTATCTAGCAAGATAGGAAGGTGCCTACTCGTTTTACAAAATCTATAGTGTCTGTTATTGTGATATGATGACGCATAGATCGTAGCAATGCTACGGGCTACATAAGTGTGTAGCAAACAGCTACGGGTACTCTACGCCGACACTCAATCACAGAATCCGTGCTACAATCGATGTTGTGCTTTCTGCATCTAAACTCATGCAATCACACGAACATTGTTTGAGTAACAGTGAATTAACTCGGAATCAACACTGTGTAATTTTGGCTTAGAATAGCACTATCCCCTTTGTACGCGGGTGTGTAAAGGCGACAAGGTGAAACCAGGGAATGGGCAGCAGTGTTCCCTGCTAAATACTTACTTACTTACTTCGCAGGCTCGACGACCCAAAGTAGGTCTTGGACTCCGATACGAGATTTCGCCACTTGTCTCGGTCTTGTGTGGTTTCTCGCCATTTCCCTGCTAAATACAACATGACAATGCAGTCTTCTAATCAGACACATTTCACAAGTGTTGAAAAGCAAAACACACACCACTAAATGAAATGAAGTATGAGAATGAACTCAATTTAGGAAAGTTTTGATTTTTAATGAACCATTAAACAAGGTCTTTATTGGTTTTTGTTTATGTATTTAATTAATTTTCATATGCACTTATGCTATAGTTATAGAATGCTTATATTGTATAATATGTTTTTGTAGGTTTATTTTTATTGTATAGTATTTTTATTTAATTTTTCTTTTAAAGGGGATAGTTATTTCGGCCATCTGTTTACCTGAGATACAGGAATTCACATTCTTAGTTCAGGAAATAGGAAAGCCTCATAATTATTTTGTATAAATGTACCTCTTTCTAAGTAAGTTTATTAAATAAATAATTATTATAAAGAATGTATATATAAGGAATGACGAGGATACAAATAATTTATTGTACACTTTTGGTACCGAATAAACCTGTACTCATATCTATCAGAATAAAAAAGTTTCCTAGATTTCTTCAGTACTCCGTTTGACAGATGCATCCGTAAACGCACCGTAGTCGCATTTGAATGGGAATACGAGTAAATTTTCTTTCATTTAACAGACGCATACGTTACGGTGCGTTAAAAAATGCAGCAATGGACGACAAGTGGAAGAACTGCCTGATCAGACTTGAAAAACTATTAGTCCGTCTGGGCGGTAGTTTGTAAATAAGTCCAGTAGTCTGAGTAACTGATTTTCTACCCATAAATTAACCAACATAAAAAACAAAGATTCCAACGAATTGAAAAAGGCCGTTTCGCATATTTATTTTGTTACTTCACGATGATATTCGAAATTCTTATTTCTCCCATTCCTATGCACAAAGTGTCTGCAACAATTTTATAGATACGAATTCTACGAAGGTTTTTGGGATTTGATTTTGGTTTTACTCGAATGCACAAGAGAATGACTTGTATACAGAAATGTATAATTAATAATGAACAAAAAACAGGAAATGTTTCAAGGGGTCAAACAGCCCATGAAACTAAACCACTGTTTACCTAAGGAACATAGTTGTAAAATATGAAAAAAAGGATCTTTCATGCAAAATTTTCCAGCTGATTGAGTCAATTGGCATGGGTCCAAATATTTTTTCATATTTTGACCTATGTTCCGTGGGGAAAGTTCTCAGTGTTATGTACTGGTTCGTTCATCCGTTAAAATATTTGCCACGAATATATTACATCCTGTATAATATTAAGGTAGATATATCATTAAAAAAATGTGTCTAACGTTCAGTTCTATAACTGTCTAGTCCAGGGTATGGGCGATACAATCTTGCACTGCGAACTTGCCAATCCGCCTGCCAAGCGCGATAATAGTGAGAATGGCAATAACTTCTTCTTCAAATAGGGTCGAGGGTTTCTATAGTAATAATATATATATATATATATATATATATATATATGTCGAAAAAGAAGGGAAAAGAGAGAAGAGAATACAATGAAAAAAAGAGGCCTGGACATAATATACGGGCACACACGTGCGGGGCACATCAGGATGCCGATAAATCAGGATCACACTGCATCAGGTCCTTTGTAGAAAACAATAAAGAATGGACCCTAAAACTAATCAAATGTAAACTTCCTCGTAGATTTTGGCGTAGGATAGGTGTATATCTTCATTAAAACCAGGCTAAATTCGATATTAACTTGTATTAATTACATTCCACATGTAACGGTATCAGCTGTCAAAAATCAAGGCACAGAGCATAGACAAAATCACATTACTTTTTTTTAATCGTTTTACGTATCGATTATTCGAGATCGACAACATTTGAGTTAAATCGATTCACAAAATTCAAATAGCTAACACTCGGCTAATCCTGACACAATACGCGTCCTCGCGTGTTAAGACAAAACATTTTATAATCAAAAGTATATATATAATCTATAACTTAACTACTTTACCGACACATTCATGAAGACAACTCACTCTTACGATCATTAAATAACTACATCGTCTACACATTCGTGAAGACGACTCACTCTTATGATCTATACTTAACTACATCGTCGACACATTCGTGAAGACGACTCACTCTTATGATCTATACTTAACTACATCGTCGACACATTCGTGAAGACGACTCACTCTTATGATCTATACTTAACTACATCGTCGACACATTCGTGAAGACGACTCACTCTTATGATCTATACTTAACTACATCGTCGACACATTCGTGAAGACGACTCACTCTTATAATCTATATTAACTTTTGACAACTTTTATCGCTTTTTCACTTAACTTTTGCCATAATTCATCCCTCTTAAACAATCACATTGGGTATTTCACTCTTATAATCGCTTAAATTTATGTCTTGTATTTATTTACTTAACTATTCATTCACTTATATTCCATTACAATATCACTACTAGAATAATCCCAAACTTAACTCTAATAGGTTTCACTTCAAATAGCTAACACAATTCTATAATTATATTTTATATTTCACATTCATATCCTCCTCAATTAACGAAATTTTTATTCTGAATCACTAGATATCACATCATTCCTGAAAACTAACCACGGATATAATTTATCTACTGAAAAGGTTCCTTTATATAGTTTAATTCCTTCTTTTTTTGTAATGGGAGTGTCCTCTATTTCGTACCTATCATTACCTAATACTTTTGAAATCCGATACGGACCACAACATTTTGGTAACAATTTTCGACTATGACCGGGTTCACTATTTACATCTTTCTCAACACGAACCAGATCCCCTACCCTATACTGTTTCGGGCTTTTTCGTGTTTTATCAAATCGTTCCTTCTGCTTAGCTTGACTATCTGATATTTTTTTACTAACATCATCACGAATTTTATCAAGATCTTGAGGTTGTTGAGATTCTGCCACAACTGGATTCATGAAGCCATCAGAACTACCGGTTGTACGAGTACCAAACAGTACTTCGGCCGGAGTGTGCCCTGTCGTTTTATTAATCGTGTTATTTATTGACCACTGCACCTGAGGAATGGCCAGATCCCACAGATTTTCAGGTTTGCCATGATTTGTTGCTGTTAAAGCATCTACAATTGTGCGATTAAATCTTTCGATCTGGCCGTTCGCTCGGGGCGTAGCCACCGCGTTTAGAATGTGCTTGACCCCCTTTTCTCCCAAAAAGTTCGTAAATTCCTTGCTGGTAAAACTCGTGCCACGATCCGATATCAGGCGACGAGGTACACCAAATATCGAAAAATATTCTGTAAATACTTGTACAGTTGTACTACTTTTTAGGTTTTTCACGGCTTTTATATAGATAAATTTTGTAAAAGCATCTATTATGCATAATATGTGGCAATTCTTTCTTTTGCTTAGTGGAAAAGGACCACAATGATCCGTATGAAGCGTGTCAAATGGTTTATTAACCTTGGGAATTGGATGGAGCAACCTCTCTTTAGGGCCAGAAGGTACTTTGTTATGAGCACAATTTAAACAGGCCTGACAATACTTCTTTATAAATCGCCTCATCTTTTTAAACCAATAAACCTTACTGATTTTTTCGTATGTTTTGTCAAACCCCGGATGTCCAGAATCGTCATGATTTAAACGAACTATCTGCCATCTTACAGATTTAGGTACAACCCATCTCAAGTCGACCACATCATTTTTCATGATTTTTCTGTATAGCCTCCCATTTTTAGTAGTATAATTGTCATGAATTTCAATTACGTTTTTTGTGTCAGGGTCACTTAAAATATCTACAATCCGTTTAAGTTCAGAGTCTTGCTCTTGGACTGTTTGGAGCCATGATTCGTCGTCAATCCTTAACACTTCAATAATATCCCTGATCTCTTCACCTTCAGTTGTAATAGGGTTGCGCGATAATGCGTCTACATGAGCCATCTTGGTTCCGTCTCTGTGTTCAACGGTAAAGTCGTATTCTTGCATGTAAATGTACCATCGCGCCACCCTCGGTATGAGATCTCGTTTTGTCATAGTGTGACGGATTGCAACACAGTCCGAAACTACTTTGAAGGTCTTTCCTAAGACGTACACTCTAAACCGATCCAGCGCTGAAACAACCGCGAGCGTCTCTAACTCGTACGAGTGCAATTTGCTCTCATCAGCGCTGGTTTGTCGGCTAAAGTACGCCACTGGTTGTATCTTGCCTGAAAAGTCATACTGCATAAGAATAGCTCCGATTCCAACCTTACTTGCATCAGCGTGGATTTCTAGTTCTGCATCAGGGTTATAAAGAGCTAGAACCGGACGATTCACAAGTTTTTGTTTTAACTCTTTGAATGCGGTGATTTGAAGGTCTCCAAATTGCCACGGCGCGTCCTTCTTTGTTAGCGCTGTCAGTGGTTTGGCTATCACCGAAAAGTTTCGTATGAATCGGCGGAAATAGCTTGTCAGTCCGATGAACTGACGAACCTCATGTACATTTTTGGGTTGCGGAAATTCCTCCACAGCTTTGATTTTATTAAGCCCAGGCCTAATACCATCTGAACTGATTTCATAACCCAAATAGTTCACATGAGTTTGAAAAAACCGGCACTTCTTGAGATTCAACGTCAGTTTTGCGGACCTGATTAGTTGAAAAACTTTTTCCAATTTCTGTAGCCCATCTGAAACTGAGGTAGATGCAACCAATAAGTCATCCATATAAGCAAGTGCTAGGTTTCTACCAAAACCTTTCAGCATAGCATTGATTGTCCGCTGGAATACACTTGGAGCGTTGGTTAACCCAAAGGGCATCCTGTTATACTCATATAAACCGTCGGGCGTTATGAAAGCAGTAAACTGTTTGCTGGCTTCATCCATGGGGACCTGATAATAGCCGGATGCTAGATCCAAACTAGTAAAATACTGTTTTCCCCAAAGGCTATCTAATTGATCCTCAATGCGAGGCAGAGGATACTTGTCTTTCAGAGTTTTCCTGTTCAAGGCCCGGTAATCTACGCATAGGCGTTTTTCGCCATTTTTTTTCTTTACTAAGATAACCGGACTTGAATAAGGAGAACTGCTTTCCCGTATTATGTCGTTGGACAACAAATCATCAATAATGGTCGATAATTGTTCTCGTTCCGTATGGGACATTCTGTATGGATGATGAACCACAGGAGTATCGTCCGTTAGCTTTATTTGCATTTTTGTCAAATTAGTTTCACCTAGCTCACTTAGATTCATTGCAAAGCAATCTCTATATTTCTCTAGTAATGCATGGAATTGTTCAGTTTCTGCATCTGTCAAATTAGCCCCTGTCTTAATTTCATGAATTGGTAATGGTTCGTATAACTTTTCACTCGTTGAAGTAATTCCCACGTACTCAGTATCTATCTTCCTATATTTAAATCCTCTAGTGAGGAGGCTTTGACCTTTTGTCCTAATTTCAATTTTACCTAAATTTGTTACCATTACGTATCCCTTCCCTGAATCAAATTTGTATACTCCTGGTAGTATGATAAATTCTTTATTATCATCATTGCGATGTCCATATTGTACATATAATCCTCCCGTGTATTTATCATCAGCCCAAACATCAATAGCTTTTGTACTATAAGGCGGTATTATTTGTGAATCACCTTCAACAAACAATTTTACTTTGGTCTGTTCGTCTTCTACTTCAGGCCCCTGAAAGAAAACTATCTCCTTGTCAGTTTTGTACGCGTTCACATAAGGCCTTTCGGTAAAAGATTGGCCTATGTAAACGGGTCTTTCTAAGGACTGATCTGGCACCACTATTACCTCAATTTCTGCCTCGAGATTTCCTACTTGTACTACTGCCTGCTTTTTACCTAATGGTCTTACGATACCCTTCCCGAATCCCGTCAAAATTGGCAAATTTTCTTTATCCCAAGATCCTATTAATTGTAAAGCATCACTTTCTCGTACTAATGTAACTTTGCTTCCCATATCTATAAAAGCTTGCTTTTCGGTTCCATTTATTTTGACTGTCTGAAAAAATTTATCATTTGCGTCATCTGTGTCCATTATCCGTAATACTGACTTACTAACACCTTGATTTGAATCCGCCATCTGACATTGTCTGTTTTCATCACTATTTGGATTAATGTTGGATTTTCTGCTTCGGCAATCTTTTGTTTCATGACCTAATTTGAAACATAAACTACATCTTTTAATAGGTTTTGAACATTTTAAACTTATTTGCCCCAGTTCGTTACAGTTAAAACAGCGTACCTGATTTCCTTCCGAATTATTTCTCTGTGACTCGTTGCTAACTTTGTGTATCAATCGGTTTGAGAGTGTTACTCTATTTCTGAAATTACCTTGCGTACTTGCTTCGTTCTGAGAAATAGTTCGGAAGTAATTGAGAACTTGATCCGGGTCTGTAAACATACAAGCGCCTGCCCCCATTCTAACAAATTTGTCGTCAATACCATGAAGTAAACACCCTACAGCTTTTACTCCAGAAATTTCGCATTTGTTTATTAAAGCCATTTTATCGTAATAGTAGTTTTCTAATGGTTGACCAAATTTACAACGTAATTTTAGCATGGACGTAAGCAAATCACCATAATTTTCGTTCGAAGGAAACGCAGTTTTTAATTTTTGTGTCCATTCCGGCCACGTGAAGAGTACCGAAGGTAAACCTTGGTACCACCTTTTCGCGAGACCGCTCAGTTTTGGAAGGGCGTAATGACTAATTTGCCGATCGTTCCACGAGTAAATCTGTGCACATTCGTTGACTTTATTAATCCAATTTTCTACCGTTTGGTTATTATCACTAGGATCAAATTCCGGCACAACGCTAAAGTTGACAGGAAAATTAATATGACCCCAAAAGTTATTGCCCGAAACTGTCTGACTAATTTCACTGCTTGCAGAATGTTTACCTGACTCATTTGTCGAAATATGTACGTCATTTTCAGGCGCAGCTGCGATTGGCGGTACGTCTGAATTAGGCAGTGGATTCAGATTCGCGCCTGTGGGTAACTGAGAAATCGTTTGTTGATCAACAAATGATTCCATTACCCAT
Source organism: Tuta absoluta (assembly GCA_027580185.1). Classification (NCBI taxonomy): domain Eukaryota; kingdom Metazoa; phylum Arthropoda; class Insecta; order Lepidoptera; family Gelechiidae; genus Tuta; species Tuta absoluta. Next base: position 15,209,122 of record JAQAHW010000009.1, read on the forward strand.
TCACTGGTAGAAAAGTTAGATTTTTCACTTCTGGTTCCCTTTTGTTTATTAACCTTTTTACGCTTACGACGTCCTTCGCTACTATCTTCATTTAAACGCTTTCGCCTTAAAACATCCATAGTAAACTACTACGTACTATTTATATTCTAAATTAATAAGAACTTTATAAGTATGTGATTCTTTTTACCACTTAAAATGAAAAGGCATACAACTGAACTTCTTATTAAAAAAGTTCATAGATTATTCTTATGACAACCCTACTAATCAAATTTAATGGTTTTAAGTTAAACGTAGAACAACCGTTGTTATACTTAACTACTATTTATAACACAAACAACATAGGAATTAGTTTATATTGACACAATTGATACTATTTTTACAAATAAATAAGAGTAAGTTCTGAAAAAAAAACTTAAATACCATATACGATACGTAAACAAAATAAGTAATTACTTTTTATTAGTTAGCTATCTCATACAACATTAATTAGCTAATTTTTCACATTGTGTTTTACTCACTAGCAACTACAGTAATAATCCATGGCTGAGCAATCATAGTAAACAAAAGTCGTACACAAGTTCACAGAATCGAAGTCTTACGTTAACTAAACTCGTGAATGGTTCCACGGAATCGACACCAATCGTGATACCAGCGCGCACTTAGTACCTACTTCTCTTCGGGAATGTAAACAAAGATGACCAAGATATGTTTTCTTCGATATGAACAGTTGTTACTTATATGTCTTTTTGTTGAAATTTCACGACGATTATTCACAAATGCAGATACATAATGTATTCCTGCTACACTTTGCACAATAACACGAAGAAAAAAAACTGATTTCTGACCTTGAGAATCCTCTCTTCCAGTGTCACCGTTTTTGTCCGTAAGTATCAACCGCTTTTCGTACCACTTCTGAAATGTAAACTTCCTCGTAGATTTTGGCGTAGGATAGGTGTATATCTTCATTAAAACCAGGCTAAATTCGATATTAACTTGTATTAATTATATTCCACATGTAACGGTATCAGCTGTCAAAAATCAAGGCACAGAGCATAGACAAAATCACATTACTTTTTTTTAATCGTTTTACGTATCGATTATTCGAGATCGACAACATTTGAGTTAAATCGATTCACAAAATTCAAATAGCTAACACAACCAATAAGTCTGGATGATACTAAAAATCACATCATAAGCAAACTTACGTCAGGATATGAAATAACACCGAGGAAGTATCACCTTACGTCAGGATACAGAACAAAACGTCGTGGGCGTATACTCGCCGAACCCCGTAGAAAACTGCATCACCAAATGCTATCTCTGACCACTGAAATGATTAACCACGACGTCGATATCATTACGCAGTCAATTTCCACGGCGAGGTTGTTTCGACCTGGCAGGTCATCGTCAGGCACGGTGTAACCGTACTACAACCGACCTGTCTACCAAACCAACCTGAGAATCTTAAGACACACGCTGATCAACATCAACTTGTCTTCACAAAACCACAGATACCGATTAACACCAACCTCTAACATGAACTCCATAAAATCCCCTGCCTGCAGGATTACAAAGAGACCACAGCAGGAACTGTCACCAACCTCGTACAATCTCTGCATTTCACCAACCTTGGCTACAAGTAAAACCTCGGGGAAATACGACAATAACCAACACACACTTCATGATCTCCACAAATATTCCACTGGCAATACGAATCTAGGGCTCCGCCATCGCTAGACGAACACAGTTTCTACAAACGCTCCAGGATTCCAAAGATTTTACCAGATTCTAAACCTAACTTCAAAACGACCACATCAAACGACAGACCAACCGGAACTGTCAAAGTTGTTTACTCCATAGCCCATTTGAGTTCCGTTTCTCCATCACGAACGCAGCTAACAATGAATTGTGAGAACGCACTACACTACAACGCCTCTAACGTCACTTCAGTCTATCTTACAGTCGATAGCTAACTGCGCGCGAATAAAGCGCATCGCCTATTTGAGTGTTGCCAGCGATTTTGCGTTTCGTTTCTACAAGAATCAAATAGCAATTGAACGGAAGAAAATAATTATAAAACGCGAACTGTCAAATATTTTCAGCCAATACCCACCAAAGTTTGATCAATCTCCGACACGGCCATTCTGACAAGTCAGACGTCCTCGGATGACGTTTATCGAGAGAAACTAACTATTCCTAGACATGCCGCTCGTTCATCCTGACTATAACGAACAGAATCAACTCACTTGACTGAAAACATTAACCAACCAATAAATGTCAACATTTTGAATGAATAATATCTCCAGCGATGTCTGTACCTACAATCTGAAACCCCTGCAAAAGCTCCACGTTCCCGTAAGGATATCCTTTGCTGAAGCCACATTGCAGCCTATGTAACACCGGTCCGGTCACTCAATGCACCACGCTCCACTCTTAAGCAGAGAGACGGCTGTCTCCATTACATCTAAACCTGATCGATTAAAACTGTTGAGTTACAACAACACTACCTCAATCTACACGCAGACTTGTCAAAGCCAACTAACTATCAGAATCTCACTTGTTTGCTCAGATCAGTAACGGATGAAATCGATGAAGCTCATTAATAATTTTAATGGTAGTCAAATCAAAAGTGTTCAATGGTCAAAAGTGTACTCAAATGAATAATCAAAAGTGTAAGTACTCAATTCATGATTTTAGAATTCACAATTTAAACCAATTTAGGCAAACTCATAAATCAATTTGGGTAATTACCAAAGGAATAACAACTTGGCTACCCACCAAAGGTTTAACAACTTGGCTAACCACCAAGTTATCAGGCGTCGCAGACATTTTAGAAATAATCTGGCTACCCACCAAATTATTTCAAAAAGGATACCATATTTTGAGATAATCTTGCTACCCACCAAATTATCTCAAACAGGCTACCTGCCAACCCCGTTAGTGAGTCAACATTTTTAAAATTACTTTGCAACTTTTGAAGCACCGTAAAAGTTATCATTTTTCACGACTGGGTTTAACTCAACAAGAACCTTTTGATTTGGCGCCTTTCGTACGGGGTCTGTTTGAATTCAGATCTTTTACCAAGTACCTGTCTCCATCCAAATAACGGACACAACTAACGAAACAATGGTACACTTTCCGAGTAGAATACTTCTTACACAAGTCCAAATAAAATTTCACTATCATCAAACTAGAATACCTCTCACGACCACCCAAAATAATGATACACTATCACGCTAGATTCATCCTTACAGCCACTCGAATTAAAGTCCACTATCTCATGAGAAAACTCACTAAGTCACAATCATAACCAACAAAACTGTGGTCCACCGTCTTATTTGAAAACCTCTAACGCTAGTCCAAATAATAGTCCACTATCCCGCTTCTGATGTCGAAAAAGAAGGAAAAAGAAAGAAGAGAATACAATGAAAAAAAGAGGCCTGGACATAATATACGGGCACACACGTGCGGGGCACATCAGGATGCCGATAAATCAGGATCACACTGCATCAGGTCCTTTGTAGAAAACAATGAAGAATGGACCCTAAAACTAATCAACCAATAAGTCTGGATGATACTAAAAATCACATCATAAGCAAACTTACGTCAGGATATGAAATAACACCGAGGAAGTATCACCTTACGTCAGGATACAGAACAAAACGTCGTGGGCGTATACTCGCCGAACCCCGTAGAAAACTGCATCACCAAATGCTATCTCTGACCACTGAAATGATTAACCACAACGTCGATATCATTACGCAGTCAATTTCCACGGCGAGGTTGTTTCGACCTGGCAGGTCATCGTCAGGCACGGTGTAACCGTACTACAACCGACCTGTCTACCAAACCAACCTGAGAATCTTAAGACACACGCTGATCAACATCAACTTGTCTTCACAAAACCACAGATACCGATTAACACCAACCTCTAACATGAACTCCATAAAATCCCCTGCCTGCAGGATTACAAAGAGACCACAGCAGGAACTGTCACCAACCTCGTACAATCTCTGCATTTCACCAACCTTGGCTACAAGTAAAACCTCGGGGAAATACGACAATAACCAACACACACTTCATGATCTCCACAAATATTCCACTGGCAATACGAATCTAGGGCTCCGCCATCGCTAGACGAACACAGTTTCTACAAACGCTCCAGGATTCCAAAGATTTTACCAGATTCTAAACCTAACTTCAAAACGACCACATCGAACGACAGACCAACCGGAACTGTCAAAGTTGTTTACTCCATAGCCCATTTGAGTTCCGTTTCTCCATCACGAACGCAGCTAACAATGAATTGTGAGAACGCACTACACTACAACGCCTCTAACGTCACTTCAGTCTATCTTACAGTCGATAGCTAACTGCGCGCGAATAAAGCGCATCGCCTATTTGAGTGTTGCCAGCGATTTTGCGTTTCGTTTCTACAAGAATCAAATAGCAATTGAACGGAAGAAAATAATTACAAAACGCGAACTGTCAAATAATTTCAGCCAATACCCACCAAAGTTTGATCAATCTCCGACATATATATATATATATAGTAATAATTTTAGATACATGATTTTCTGAAACTGAGCTTAAATATTTATCAGACGGGGTTAACGCTCTGCCTACCCCCAAGGGATAAAGGTGTGATATGTGTATGTGCACATAATATGTATATATAAAGTAAATGATAATTTCAGGTACACCAAACAATAATTTTCGTAAACATAATACATTCATTATCCTAGCATTGATGAATGAAATTATTGTTAATGTAGCATTAATTATTACCTTGTTTTGCAATATCTAAATCCGATTTAAATCCACGTATTTACTGAAATGTGAAAATGCTTCGATACCTACCTCAGTTGTTATACTTGTTCTAACTGATATTTAACTTAACATTTGCTCTAAAATATTTAGCATTTTTAATAAAGTCTTGAAAAAGTTACTGCAAATAGTTCAAGGAGTGAACTAGCCAATAAAAAGAAACAATTTAAAAAAAATGTATTGCTCATACAAAATCTTCCAGCCGACCGCCTGATATATTATGGCTCTAATTATTTTTTTCATATAATAACCTGCTAGCTAATGCCCGGCGTCTTCCTACGCGCGGCATGAATTCGATATTACTATTTCCCACGGTATTGATAGATTTTCCTGCGGTAAAAAGTAACCTATGTCTTTTCTTAGGTTTTTGTCTATGCTTATGCCAAATTGAATCAAATTCGATTCAGTGGTTTAGGCGTGAAAACGTAACAAACAGACAGAGTTACTTTCGAATTTATAATATTATTACAGGTGTTCCATATGGCAAGTTGTTCAGTTTCATGCGTTGGTTCACCTCTTATAATATTTGCAGCTAATATTTTTACACCTTTTATGTACAATATACCAGCTGCACATAATCAAAATACAAAACAGTACCCTCATGCGTCAAGGTTCGCCACACATACTGCCCTTGTATAGATATAATAATGTATGTGTAGGGTCACAGATAATATAATACTACTGTAGGGTACAAGAACAAATAATATTATTATAATTTAAATATATAATTATAATTTAAACAGGCATAAAGTTACAGACATTTTAAACAAATTACCAGTAGAACTAAAAATTCTTGACGTTTTTCAGAATGTTCTGAAAACAAAAAATCGTAGGCAGCAAACGGAACCAACGGTTTAAGGTGCCTTTCGAAGCACGGAACAATATTTCTTTTTCGGGCTATCAGGTGGTTTAGCTTGCAATGTCGTACCAAACCGGAAACAAAATCACAAAGTGAGTGCCGGGAATCAAACCTGGGACCTCCGGATCTAAGACCAATGGTGACCACGGTGGCAGTGAATTAATGGACCTACCTATTTTAGGGATTAATTTACACTGGTTTTTATTTGCAACTGCAATAAAAACCAAAATAAGTTGATCCTTTAAACGGGTAGGTTCGTGAGCAATTTTATGTTCATGGAAAAGAGAATTTGCAATAAACTGCCAGCAATACAAATCCAAGGATTAATAACAAGCGACTTGTTTCCGTGTAAAATGTCGAATCCCTGATTACGGAACCGTATCTGCAACCATCAAAGGGCGAATCACGGTACACACGTTATTATGTTTGAGAACATCGCTGGGCTCCTATTGAAAACTATATAATGCGCTAACCCAACCGACCTTTCAAAGATATGGTGCGTAGTGAAAAGATTTGTACAGTAATATTTACGTGGTGAAGCCGTGTGATGCCGGCTTAGAATAGCATCACCCCATTTCTTTCCCGTGGGAGTCGTAAAAGGCGGCTAAGGGACTCGAGGGTGTGTATTGCAAATTTTAGGCGATGGGCTGACCACCTGTCACTATGGCGATACATATTTTTCCGAATGACCCTCAAATGTTTGTCAGACGTGGCTTAAATGTCCGTTTTTGCGGCCGTTTACGCTCTGCCTACCCCGCAAGGGATAAGGGCGTGAATTTGTATGTATGTATGTATTTACGTGATAAATGCTTGTAAATCGATTAACGCTGTTTGCACTCACGGAAAATCATGACTAATTGTAACGTTCCGCCCGAGCCAATCGTGCTAGAGAGAACGTGGACAAAACGAAAGAAAGGCACGAACGGTATGACCGTTGTCAAGTAAATTAGTATCGTCCGTAAGCTGACAGACAGACAACCATGCTTTAGTTTTTTAGGGATGGACTCTGCAATTTCACCCCGAGGCTTTGAAACCTACACCGGACTATTTGGTGGGGAGCTAAGGCTCACCCGGAGAAGTTAGTCCAGTTCAATTACGCCCTTGGGGTGCAACTGAGCTCAGGAGTTGTTCTGGGAAGAACGGATTGACCATTCTTCAGTGCAAATCAGGTCGTTTGTCAACTCGGCGACTAACGCAACAGAAGTAGAGCTTGCTATGCAATGTTATCTACAATTTCAAAGGGCGCAAAAATCTGTCGCCCGGGTAACTTAAAAACACTAACAGAAATAATAATTATATGTCGATGATAGAAAGTAAAAAAATAAGAAAAGAAAAGAGAGAAGAAGCGAACACAATGAATAAGGAGGAGAGCCAACATATAGGCACTCACGCCGTGAACATCAGGATGCCGCTAAATCAGGATCACACTTCATCAGGTCCTTTGTAGAAACCAATAAAGAATGGACCCCAAAACTTATCAACCAGCAAGTCTAGATGATACTAAAAATCACATCACAATCAAACTTACGTCAGGATATGAAATAATACTTGAGGAAGTATAACTTTACGTCAGGATACAGAACAACACGTCGTGGGCGTATAATCATCAAACCCTGTAGAATACTGCATCGTCAAATGCTATCTCCAGTTACTGAAATGATAAGCCACAACGTCGATACCATTACGCAGTCAATTCCCACGGTGAGGCTGTTTCGACCTGGCAGGTCATCGTCAGGCACGGTGTAACCGTACTACAACCGACCTATCTACCAAACCAACCTAAGAATCTTAAGACACACGCTGATCAACATCAACGTGTCTTCACAACACCAAAGATACCGATTGACACTAACCTTCAACACCGAACACTATTGAAATCCACAGCCTGCAGGATTACAAAGAGACCACAGCAGCAACTGTCACCAACCTCGTACAATCTCTGCATTTCACCAACCTCGGCTACAACCTCGGGGAAATACGACAATAACCAATACACACTTCATGATCTCCACAAATATTCCACTGGCAATACGAATCTAGGGCTCCGCCATCGCTAGACGACCACAGTTTCTCCAAACGCTCCAGGATTCCAAAGATTTTACCAGATTCTAAACCTAACTTCAAAACGACCACATAGAACGACAGACCAACCGGAACTGTCAAAGTTGTTTACTCCGTCGATCACGTTCCGTTTCTCCATTACGAACGCAGCCAACAATGAATTGTGAGGACGCACTACAACGCCTCTAACGTCACTCCAGTTTATCTTACAGTCGATAGCTAACTGCGCGCGAATAAAGCGCATCGCCTATTTGAGTGTTGCCAGCGATTATGCGTTTCGTTTCTGCAAGAATCAAATAGCAATCAAACGGAAGAAAATAATAACAAAACGCGAACTGTCAAATAATTTCAGCCAACACCCACCAGAGCTTGATCAATCTCCGACATATATATATGTTTTAAAAGATAAGGATATCCATAGAAATCGGGTCAGTAGTGTTGCAATGATCTAAGTAATGACATCGGTCGCCATCTTTATTCACGTCAAATTAATTGTATTTTCGCTCATTTGCTATTACTTATCACAGGCACAGTATTATTAATTGTAACAGGTCAAGTTTATTATTAGCACAGAGCACTAAAACGTCATACGCTGTCTCCCGAACCAAGTTTTTTGGTCTGTTATTATTACTTTCCACATCCTACAAATGAGTTATATCCTGCGCAGTACAAGCTCTCTGTCATGTTTTCAATATGACCTGCTGACCCGAATGGACCACGGTTCAAGGGACATTTTCAATCTTCTAACCCAATATGCACAATTACTTACATGATGTCAAGGCCCATACGAAAAGGTTGTATCACTGTGTTGTCGGTCGATTGACTACTACGTTTATGAGATGACTTTTTTCATTGCAAAAGGCGAAAGGCTCCTTTCGTCAGTTTTGTAGGTACACTTTCTTGCATAGTATCGATCTTCTAGTCTCAAGATAGAACAGTATTTTTGACACACCATATTAAAACTTGGACTTGGACTGTATTCTAGAAGATCTTATCTTTTTTCGAACATGTAATTATTTTACCTCTAGAAGAACCTCACTTCATGTGTACTTACTCACCTTTTTAAATTATCTACCAACGTAATATCAAAAAATACATCTGAATTTTAGGTAAGTAAATCTATATCTAAGTATTTTATATCTATCACGAACCTCTCCCTATCCATAAACTGTGAAGAGTTTCTTTTGTAAGCAGAAAACCCAAACTAGTTTTGTGTAAGCAGAACTTAATAACATTTTTTTCTACTTAATACGTTTCGGTTAAATTGAAGTGACACAGACAAGATTGAATTTCGTTTCAAAGATTGTGGTTTGATAGATACTTTTTTATAGATATCTACCGTAGGTAATCGAACAAGAAAATCAAATAATTTGGCTAAGGATTGATTTTCATAAAACTATAGTAAGCGTATTTTGTACCTACTTTGTAATTTATATTTATTTGAATAGTCACTAATATTATATGTAAATTTTAATAGCACGATAAAAGCTCCATTAATATTTTTCTTTTCAGGTTATAACCATATTGACGCTCGCACGAAAATCTACACACACACACACACATATCACGCATATAATCCCTTTCGGGGTGGGCAGAGCACGAAAATCTAGTCCTCAATAAATAAAAAAAGGGATTTGCTGAAGACAGGTTATAATAAGCTACAGTCTCATAAGCAGAACATTCATTGTACTACATGAGTTCAGGGTACGCAATAAAACAATTGTAACTCAAGTGACGTGAACTCCAGTTAACGCAAACATTCAAATTGCTGAATGCGTAGTTAACACTATCTAACTCAGAGGGTCTGGGTAGACTGAAGACGTCCACACTTCGAATTTGGAATACATTACGAGATAACAAAAAAAGACGTCTTTCTAACAACAGATCGATCTAGATACCTATTGCCGATTATGTGAATAAGGAGAGCCATACGAACGAAACGCAGTAAAATACGTATTTTACACCAGAATTTGCGTGAAATATAGATTCTACCCGTGTCATTACTTTTTAATAAAGCTATTAATATAATTGGGATCAATGTGATGCCGTGTGATGTTGGCTTAGAATATCATCGCCCCATTTCTTTCCCGTGGGAGTCGTAAAAGGCGACTAAGTGACTTGAGGGTGTGTATTGCAATTTTAGGCGATGGGCTGACAACCTGTCACTATGGCGATACACAATTTTTCGAATGATCTTTAAAACATTTATCAAACGTGGCGTAAATGACCGTTTTTTGCAACCGTTTACGCTCTGCCTACTCTGCAAGGGATTATAGGCGTGATATGTGTATGTATGGGATCAATGTTCCCTCTAAACGCGACATCGTGCGCTGCGCTCGCCAACCTCGCTTACAACAACAGCAGTGATCAGTTGTGGCTGTTGATGATGATTTCACTGTCCGTCTACGCAATGTAACGCGAAACAATGAAAACATTCCGCTTGATTGTCTGAACATACCCATAGACCTTTGTATGAGAATAATAGCCGCACTAAAAACATTATTGCTGCCGAGAATTGGGGATATCACTTCAGCAATAAATGCCTGCTAAATCTTCAGTGTAATATGTAAACGTAAAAGGTCAACATGGTCCTGGTTTCTGATTGAAAGTTTGTTAAACCTAGGCTTTTTAAATCAATGCATTTTTGTATGCAAATAAATATACGGGGTGTAAGGGACGGTGTACCTAAAACTTTGCAGGCATGATCAGACCATGAAACTGAACAACTTTTACTATGGAGCCTATGTTGGGAAACGAAATATTTTTTTCGAGTTGTTCAGTTTCATGGTCTGATCATGCCTGCAAAGTTTTCGGTACACCGTCCCTTACACCCTGTATAAGAAAGCGTATGAAAAGAAAGACTGCGTTCTCTTTTTCGTGTCAACAATTGTATGTACTTCTTATATGTACGCCTTATATGGAGTCCACTACAGGATGTAGGCATCCCCAAGGTAAGCCATAAGGAACGACCGCCCAGTCGCCCTGAACCGATGACGTCCAACGCTACGCTTTCAAAAGCATGGCCTCCACTCGAGAACCTGCTTACTCAACCGTCCATCGGTCCTCGACGGATACATATATTTTTTTTTTGGTATCCAATTTTTACATACATACATAAATCCCGCCTATATCCCTTACGGGGTAGGCACAGCGTTAACGGCCGTAAAACCGATATTAACACCACGTCTGAAAAGTTTGCGGGTCAATCAGATAACTGTGTATCACTATAGTGAAAGGTTGTCAGCCCATCGCCTAATATTGCAATATACTCGTACATCTAACCCTCGAGTCCCTTAGTTGCCTCTTAAGATATCCATGGGCAAGAAATAGGGTGATGCTATTCTAAGCCGGCATCACACGGCATAATCCAATTTCTATTTGTATACAAATATTACAAGTAAATTAAGCTAATAATTACCTCAAATCTCAGCCGCTAGCCTAGATACCTAGTTTTAAGTAAATATCAAGTATTTTGATCTTAAAATAAATACTAACTCACATAATCTTGTAAGTATGCAAACACGTGTGCCTATTTAGTTTCAACTAAGCCCAGTTAATTTGTTATATCTACTACGTTAATCGGATCGCTCTACACGATTCTCTATACCTATTCATTCCTCTCAAGGAGATTAATACGGTTCATTACGTAGCCACTCTTGTGCCTCAACACACAATGGAGTACACTATCTTCCTAGTTTATTAGGATTACGCTAGTTTTTTCGAGTACGGCTTTGTTTGTCCCGAAACGATACTGCCTGTTACTCAGTATATTGTGATAGTTGATCCTACGAGTCAACTTCTGAGTCTTCTTTTTCTTTTCGCGTGGGACACGGAGTCTACGAACGACCCGATTAACCCTAGTGTCAGAGTTTTTCAGCTGCCCACTGCTACTAGTAGGCCTCTAAAATGTGTGTGTAACGATCGCCGTCTAAGTAATCAATAATCATACAATCATAGACAGGAACCGGAACCGACGGATTAACGTGCCCTCTAAAGCATGGAACCATCTTTTTTACAGACAACCAAAGGTTCTGTTTTCGATTCTCGGTGGGGCATTCACAAATTTGATAAGATCACTTTATGAATCTGTTCCCAGTCTGGTTATAACATACATTGCAGGTTGAACTTTCGACTAAGAAAAGGTGTCATGAATTGTAGTCGAGGTTTCGAGAAATACACATTTTCAAATCTCGCTTAGTGGCCTCATATAGGAAGCAGTGCAGCGACTTTACCTGAAAATACCTGCACAAGCTTTCACATTTCATATCTTGGGGACGGAAAAAGATAACTCGGCGGAAGGCGGCGAATAAAAGCTCTAACTGTCATGTTCTCTCCAGTTAAGGCCAGACTTTTGATACACATACCCTTTAAAAATCTTTATAATTATGAGCTTGAATATGAATTTGCCGTGTGATGCCGGCTTAGAATGGCATCACCCCATTTCTTACCCATGGGTGTCGTAAGAAGCGACTACGGGACTCGAGGGTTGGATGTGTATTGCAATTTTATGTGATGGGATGACAACCTGTCACTATAGTGATACACAGTTATCTGATTGACACTCAAGCTTTTGTCAGACGTGGTGTTAATATCCGTTTTACGGCCGTTAACGCTCTGCCTACCCCGTAAGGGATACAGGCGTGATTTATGATGTATGTATGTATGAATATGATATATTTCATTTCAGAACTAAAGTGAAATTACGATAAATGGGACAAAAGTACATAGGTAGTAGTATTAAGACTCCTGCAGCGAGAAATCGTATCCGAAATTGGAACCGAATTATTTATTTATTTTCACTCAAAATTGCTGCGATAGTTTCAAGGCCCTAGAGCAATTTTCTGCTGTTGAAATTGAGCTTTTTACTTCTTTTAAGTTGGTAGATGAGTTATTGAAAAATAGTTATTGGAAAAAATGAACACCCGCCGGGGCTTGAACCTGGAACCGTAGGGTACCGTCCCACTGCTCTACCAACTGAGCGACCGGTGCCTCGACCGACACTTACTAATCTTTAATCTCTTGTACCTACTCTTCTCTCCCGCCATCATACGGTGTTGTTGTAGATAACCTACAATGCAAATCAGGTTCTAATTATGACATCTGTCGCCGTGAGTGAATAAGCAAAAATGTACATCTTGAATACACAAATACCAACATTCAATATTCAATTATAATATTATAATAATTAATATACAAGACAAATCACACACCGCCATCAAGCCCAAAACTAAGCAAAGCTTGTACTATGGCATGGTATGCTTTACCTAATACGAAATAAATACATACATATATCACGCCTATATCCCTTACGGGGTAGGCAGAGCGTTGATGGCCGTAAAACGGATATTAACACCACGTCTGACAAAAGTTTGAGGGTTAATCAGATAACTGTGTATCACTATAGCGACAGGTTGTCAGCCCATCGTCTAAAATTGCAATACACATCTAACCCTCGACTCCTTTAGTCGCCTCTAACGACACCCATGGGTAAGAAATGGGGTGATGCTATTCGAAGCCGGCGTCACACGGCATACGAGGTGTTACTTCGATAACTAAAAATAACTACAATCGTTGAAGCATGCTTGGAACAGCACTATATTTTGTCCAAGTAAATTGAAAGAATGTAAACAGTGACGGTACGGAAGCGTCAGAAATATGTTTGTCAGTCCGTCATAGTAGGAAATAAAAAACTAAGTGTATTTCTAGCCTGTTACTGCTTGTATACTTAATAGAAAAGTTCTTGAAAACGTATCCCAAAAGTCAAAATGACCACCTTTAAATCTTTTTTTATATTTATTTCCTGAATTTATTTCATAGGTTTTCTTCATGGGTTTTTCTTCTTAGATTTCTAAAATAGGTTTACAGTTAACAGGTACATTATATATACAGCCAAAGCAGTCCACTGCTAAAAATGATATACTCACCACGCTTGGCAGACGGTTTGGTGAGCGACGTGCAGGATGTTGTATTCACAGGGAATGCTGCTGCCCGTTCCCTGGACAACTACCCCTTAATCGTTTTATACGACACCTAAAGACTGTATCATACGGCTAAAAAAGGTATGCACTAACTCAAAATTATTGAAGATCTTGTTTTATTTAAACAAGATCTTGAATCTTGTTGTAACTTCATTGAATGAATCGATATTATTTACATTTATTACATTACGTAGATGTTTTATTATATTAATGTTGAAGTCTTAAACAGGACAATAATTAGAATACCAAGTTATTATAAGATATGAAAATCTATTCTACGTTGAACCTAAACGTATATCTCAAACAAAATAATGGCATTTTATCAAAGACCGTGAGAATAATTTTGTTCGAAACTTAATGCTATAATTTAAAATTATTTACCTTGTTCTTCGTTATTTGCTAACTTTAGTTACTTAATTATACCTACTAGAATACATTTAAACAATGGTTTAGAATGAATCACCTCTCCACGAAGTGCTTAAATGGCTCTCTAAAAGCTGTAATAAATTTTTATCCAAATTTCAGTTTGGTAATGCTTTTAGTGAAGTAAAATTGAGTACATTTTATGTTTGAAATGTTTATTTTGGTCTCAGAATAGACAAATGCAGACCTTTTGCACTATTTAGTAACTAATGGGCATTTGATGTGAGTTTGATATAGTAGGAAAGTGAGCAAACATAAACAAGCATTTGCATGAAAACATTTGCCAAAAGCGTTGTACCACCCCTTCTTGAAAAAAGTACATTCCTATTGAACATCTTAAGCACACACTATAACTTTTAGCCGAGAACAGATGAAACTTGTTGAACAGGTCATAATGTTGGATTAATTATTTTTCCAACAGAGAGAGACAGACTGTCCGTCAAGTTTTCTGTAAAATTAATTAGTACATTATTTTTTTTACCAATAATAGTTCATAATGTAATTCCAAACTTCGTAGCTTCTACTATACAAAGTAAAATTTATTTTGTTGTAAAAATATAGCAACTCCATGAATCTAAACGTTACATATCTCTTTACCTATGAAACTCAAGTCAACCTTTTTAACAAAATTTCCCCTCCTTAAAAATTTAAACAATAAAAGCTTCCTAAAGTCCCTTTTGCTTCCTGACGTACTCATAAAACATTTTCCAAAGCATAGGAAAAGGCCGTCGGGGCCTTTTTACAGAGTCCCACGAGTCGAAGAGTTCGATACTTTAAAGGTGTACGATTTGACAAGTGACAAAAGATACAATAATAATACAGAAGTGGGCGATTACTATTGTCAGACCGATAAGAAACGTCTTTTATTCCCAGGGTAAATCGATGTCTCTGGTAGATTTATTTGTGGCGTGTGAGGTGTAAAATAATATGTACGGAATTGGTTTGCATTTCAGTAGCCTTATTATCTATGTATATCAGCAACTCATTACTTGACGGCCAATGTAGCGCATTGGTAGTGCGACTGCCTGCGACGCAAAGCTTTCGGGTTCGAATGTTGGATAGATAGATAGATAGATAAATTAAACGTTTATTGCATAATTAACAACACACACATACATTCATCAGTATAAGAAAAAAAAGTGTAAATACATTTCAGAATAAAAAATCGAATCGAATCCAGGTGGAACACTCACAAAGTTGATATTTATCACTTTGTGAATTCGGTCTCAGCCTGGTTAGGACATTGAAGCCTCAACCACCTGATTGTGCGAAAAAAAATATGTTTCCGTGCTTCGGAGGGCAGGTTAAGCCGTCGGTCCCGGTTGCTGTCTATGATTACTTAGATGGCGGTCGTTACACAACCATGTCAGATGCCTACGACTAGTAGTAGGCGGTAGAAAAACTCTCGACACCAGGGTTCATCGGGTCTGGACGACTCGGTGTTTCATACGAAAAGAAGAAGAAGACTCAATACTATTTTTTGCTGGTTTTTCATACATTAATAAAAATAACCAGAATAAATTGATCCCATAAATTGGTAGGTTGATATGCTGCTAACCTCACTTGATATAAGACTAAATTAAGTCATTTTTATCAGTTGTCATAAAGTACAAATTTTTAAGTTATAAACTCTTTGGCTTTCATAAGTACAAGTCAACAGCAACCCACTAAGAGGCGTTGCATATGCTAATAAGGTCCCGAATAAACAAGGAAAGAGATGCGGTTTAAACTTCCCCTTCAACAAAAAGTTGTAAGTAAAAAAATGGTGTATTCTGTGACTTCCAGACAATTCAACCTCATCTCAGTTGTACTCTCATTGTCTTATTTCCGTCAAATAATAAACAATGGAGTCAAGATTGAATATGATACTCTACATCAATGCAATCGGTGAGGCTGGCAGTCTATTTGCCACGTCTCACCGTACAATATTTTCTTGCACTATTTAGAGATTGGCTGGAAGAGATATTTGCTTATGCTACAATCACACCATGCTCCTGCTCCCCTGCCGCGCTGCCGTGAATATAGTCCGAAATACTTACGCGGAAGAGTGTTAACACACTGTCGTCATACTTTTCTAGCAGCAATACAAGTGAGCGAGATAGCAATACAAGTGAGCGAAATACCGATGTTCTTGGGAGCATGGGAAGTAGCACCCGTTACTATTCACGGTATAAACTAGCGACGTACCAAAATCTCCTAGCTCTCAGCTGGCTATATTCGCTGATAACACTGGCATTTCATTTACACGTCCAACAATCACCATGACAAACTTGAAATGACTCCATAGAGCGCACAAGAATCCCTTGGGAACTGGTTCCGCAAATCGAGGATCGAGGTCAATCTCGAAGAAAGTGCAGCTGAACGTCTTGCTGTAAAACTTTTCGGCCGAACCGTTCCCTGGATTTGTCATCATTAGCTCACATCCACCCACTGCGGCATAGGCCACTTCTCTATTGCGCCAAACTTCACGGTAATGTTATAAACTCATCCGTAGAGATCCCGTCGACTTGGTGATATCATGGGACACTGGGCTGATGGTCTACCCGCTGACTTTTTTGCTCTCCTTGGCCACCACTCTGCGACTTTTTTCCACCGTCCGTTCCACCAAGCCAGACTCTTTACCATTGGCCAACCTCCACCTCAATCGTGTGATTCGATTTCTTACATCTTCGATTTTCGTTCTACGTCGAATTTTGTGGTTTGGTACGCGATCAACGATCCCTTGAGTTAAAGAAACCAAATACTTTGGAGCACCATTGACTTCAGACTCAACTTCGGAAACGGAGCAAACTCTCTCTTAGAAATAAGGTGAAAATTTACGCCACCTGCGTCAGGCTTATCATGACATACGCCAGCGTAACCTCTGCTCACACTTTCGATTCACATCTCAAAATGCTGCTGGTCATCCAAAACCGTTATAAGCGCAAGGATACCGGGGCGCTGTGGTACTTGCCGACTTAGGTCTTCCTTCCATTAAAGCCCATATGATGGAAGCGTCTCATCGCTTCTTCAACAACGTTCCCATCATACAAACCCCTTAATTTTAGCCGCATCCAACTTCTCCTCCTATCCAACCTTGCGTTCTAACATGTCCCAGACATGTCCTTTCGAGTAGATCAGACTCGCGATGGCTGCAGCAGAGAGTCGCGGAGGTCTCTCATGTATGCCCCATTTTAGGATCTACCGTGTACTGGGTTGATTCAATCCGACCCGTTCTTCCCAGAACAATTCCTGAGCTCAGTCGTGCTGCAAAGGCTGGTGAACAACAACACAAACTTGTCCAACTGAGCCCTTGCTCCTCACCAAAGAGTCAGGTTTTAAAACGTAGGAGCTAAAATCGTGGAGTCCATATTTTTAAAAAGTTATTATCCTAAACAGATCTTAAGTTATTCAAGAAGATATTACTTTCCAATAAAGACCTTTCTACTGATAGTGCTAGAGCTTTTTTAAAATATCATACTGGATGTATGATTAGTTTAAATTTGAGACATAAAAACATTTCATCTATTACGTACGTTTCTATGGAAGGAAACTTTTTCAGTTTAGCTCAGTACCATCTAAGTACACATGAAAATTGGCTAAAAATGTTCCCATTAAGTGTAGTCATGACATGACTACTTTTATGTTTATTTAAAAAAACCTTCAAAGTGTGCACATACACACCTGAAAAAGAAATAAACGATTAACTTAAACTTTACAGAGACTCAAACAAAAATACGTAGGTTTAGAATGGACCAAGAAGCGCTGTCGAAAAAACGAGAAGTTGTGTAAAACAAGACTGGCTCCGTACCAAAACTCGTTTGGACAAAGTTTGACAGGAGAAGCCTTATAAATTTCTGTGAGAAAATAAATCTGCTTTGCATGTTTAGGCTGCCCGCACACGTCAGACTTTTTATAGGACCGATAATCGGGCAGATTTTTCCTCCGATTTTTAAGACCGATTTTGTGACCGACTCAAAGCACACGTCCGTCACTTTGTCTGTTGGTTTCGAGGGAGTAGCACGTCATGGACGGCCGACTATCGGTGAGTAGTGTGCGTTAACGCATACATTTCCAAGTGTTCCATTTTTCACCGACAATCGGATCGGTCGGGATGCACCGATTTTATTTCTGACCGACTATTTGTAGGATGTGGGCGTTACACCATTGCAATCAATACGTTCCATTTTACTCCTACAAAAAATCGGTCACCGATTATCGGACGTGTGCGGGCAGCCTTATGCGCCCGAAGTATTAAAGTACATAAGCAATAATTCAATCAGATAAGATTGCGTCGCAAAAATAACGTGTAAATCTTTTTGTTTTGTCTTTGAGAGCTTTGTATTATTTTTAGCTTGCTTGCTTTGTACTATTTATTCACATAAATAGGTATATACTGAGACTTTGTCATATCGCTTTCCGTAAGTGGAGTCCGACTTGTCAAATATAAATGGTGAAATTTTACTAGTGACCGATAGCGAAAACTCAAGACAGGCTAGTGTAAAGGAACATGTTTCCCCAGGGAAAACATTAGTTGGAATACGAAATAAAATGAATTAGACGTCCCATACAAAATTCAGCTCATTTGAGTTACTATGGAAACTCACGCCTATATCCCTTGCGGGGACACAGAGCGTACACCAAAAACAAAATAACTTTTACGCTACTTCTGACAAACATTTCAGAGTCGTTTGAAAATTGTGTATCGCCATAGTGACAGCCCATCGCCTTAAATTGCAATACACAAGTAACCCTCGAGTTCCTCTGTCACCTCTTAAGAGACCCACGGGAAAGAAATGGAGTGATGCTAATTGAGCCGACATCACACTGCTAAAACACACTTAACTATGCAATTTGAATCGACGCTGGCTTCCTATCGACTAAATTTAAGAGCAGTTTTCCTTTTTAACAAAGAAAACTGATTTATTATTCTCAATATAGCGAGGCTTTTGCCCAATTCGCCCAAAGTTAGGAGAAAACAATAAAATATATTAACGCGTCGATTATGTACCTATAGCTCTGAAACTCCTGAGTTTTTATTAAACCGGAATAAAATCCAAGGGAAGTGAAATAAAAAGACGGCCTCCTTTTAAATCGTCTCCTGGGAGCGCAAAGTACCCACTTATTGCCTTTCAAACAATTTCACCTTAATGCCATTTTCTTGATGGTTTGCGCACAAACATTTATAAATATTCTTTGGGAAATATTTAAGGTTTTCAATGATTTTCATTTTGTAGAAATTAGTATAACAGAATATATATAGTAAAATTTTACTAGTGACCTAATAGCGAGAACTTAAGAAGGGCTGGTTATAAGGAACAACTTTCCCCACGGAACATAGGTTAAAATATGACATAAATATTTTAAGTTTACATAGCAACTCAAATCTTAAAAAAACAAAACAGCTAATCAGCAAATCTGTATGGGAGGTAAAATTTTTTTTTCGTGTTTCGTTCCTGTGTCTTGAGTAAAGTAACCCGCAGCGTTGCCCGCAAAAATTAAAAACTATCCTACGTGTTAATCCACGTTACCTTCTATATGTGTGCCAAATTTCATTACAATCGGTTCAGTAGTTTTTGCGTGAAGAAGTAACAAACAAACATACAAACCTTCGCATTTATAATGTTAATAGGATGACTAAGATATTTCCTATCTTTTTGTAAACCTATTGGACAGAAATTGACAGCACTTATTTAAGGGCGGGGCACACCGGCTCCGTATCCAGCTCTCGTCCGTAGTCACGCACGAACTGATGACGTTGTAATGTATGGGACTGTATGAGATACGACACACCGCTTGCGTGCAGCACGGAACGGATACGCAACGCACGCGGTGTGCCGTATCTCATACAGTCCTATACATTACAACGTCATCAATTCGTGCGTGACTACGGACGAGAGCTGGATACGGAGCCGGTGTGCCCCGCCCTTTATGGTCAGTGAAGAGAATTTATATCCCGAATTGAGGCCATCGTATAACATTTTTTTTTTAATGATCACCGTTAGTTTTTCACCTTTTTGTTGCTGGCATTGCCTATAAATTAACATTTTTGAATACATTTTTCCGTTATAGAATCACGGTTTATATAGCATTATTTTGTAACTGTGCGAATTCATAAATCTTGCGAATGGCGAGGAAACCCAATTCGGTATAACGGAGTGTCATTAATGTTATAATCAATAGCAGTTACAGGCTGTTACGACTTTATTACTGAACACGTAAAATGAAATTGAAACGCATTGGATTTATAAATAAGGCTACAATTATGTACAAATATTTTGAGGGTGAGTTGTACTAAACGTGAAACTAAACAATCCACAACATTTCAAATTTCTAACAAGATTTTTTTATATTTTTAATAGAGAGATTAACGCATCATTAAATAAAGGGCAAGTTATTTTTATTTAATTTTGTTTCATAATCAGACATGAGATTTTAAATTTCAAAAAGTGCTTTAGTTTAGTTCCAAAAGCTGCTGAAAACAGAATTAATTTGCCTACCACCTCTATTACGTCTATGACATTTATAAAAAAAACTAACTGACATTGACAGGTGAATGAATGAAGTCTTCTCCAATGTTCTTTTTTCTACTATAAGCAAAGGTTTTTTTTCAGGGTAATCCTAACTTTGGAAGTTTTTACATCTTTTCAAAATATTTCAGAAACGAATGCATTAAAAAATATGAAAATTTGTGTATCTTAATAAGCATCCCAAACACTCTAAACGATATAATTATATATTATTTGTATCTAATGTAAAATGAAATGTTTTGGATTTCTATTACTATAGTTTTATCGAAAAAACTAAAACTGGATGTCATAATATTATCACTTATTTATAAAAAACAAATGTATACGTAATATAGGCCTAAGAAATATAATACATCTTTTCACACAGCAACCAAATTCATAAAAGGCAAAAGCTAACGTAAACCGCTCCTCCCCACAAAAAAAATACGGAGACGGCTAGC
This sequence comes from Tuta absoluta, assembly GCA_027580185.1. NCBI lineage: Eukaryota > Metazoa > Arthropoda > Insecta > Lepidoptera > Gelechiidae > Tuta > Tuta absoluta. Next base: position 15,230,219 of record JAQAHW010000009.1, read on the forward strand.
ATTCACCCTGAAGCCCCAAATCAGGCAAGTCAGGTTTTAGTTTCACATACACACATATTCAGACCAAATACTATGTGAGATTCGACGATAATTTTGACTAAATTGATCAAGTAAACTAAAACTAAACTAGTTTGTTTATCTGACCGACTGTATCGTGATAGTTTCAGATTAATATCATCGATTCAGACTTAGAAATGTTGTATTCTAGTACCTATCCTACTAATAATGTTTAAATCGAGTCTCAGTGTGATTTGAACAGTTAAACAATATTCTGCCGTGAGTTGCCAGCTAAGAATAGCATCACCCCATTTCTATACGTGCGTAGCACGACAGCTTCATTAAGAACATTATTGAAGGGAGGTGGAAGGAAAGAGAGGCAGAGGTAGACCTAGACGCACTTACTTTACCCAAATAAAGGAAAAAGTCAATGTCGTGTCGTATCAAGAGGTCAAGTCACTGGCGGAGAGGAGAGAAGATTGGAAGTTACTCCACCGACAAGAGTTTGACTCTTAAATTTGAAGAAGAAAGAAGTGTCGTAAAAGACGACTACGGGTTAAATCCAGCAAATGGGCAGCAGCATTCCCTGTTAATGTAACACTTTGCACTGCGCTCGCTAACCCACCCGTGGTGAGAATGGGAGGCCCATTTTCAAGCAATGCAGTGGCTGTTTAAGGTGAAGTAGGGAAATTTGAATATATAAAAATATGTGTAATCCATCTCGGATATGTATTGGATACCCCACCGCCATCTAACTCTCAATCAATAACCAATTTGACATTGATAAGGGCTCATTTTCAATACACGTTTCATCGCTCACCATGATTTTGCAATATTAAGAATTCATTCAGTCAAATAATATATAAGATGAGTCACATCTTCTCGGGATCAAGATTTATTTTAGCATGTACAGGTACACGTTTATATATACCTACTTAGATTGGTTGCTAAATGCTTTTCCCTTTGCTTCCAAAATCATATTCCGAAAATATCATACATACATAAATGATGCCTATATCCCTTGCGGGGTAGGCAGAGCGTTAACGGCCGTAAACGGATATTAACACCACGTCTGACAAAAGCTTGAGGGTCAATCAGATAACTGTGTATCACTATAGTGACAGGTTGTCAGCCCATCGCCTAAAATTGCAATACACACCCTCGAGTCCCTTAGTCGCTTCTTACGACTCCCACGGGAAAGAAATGGGGTGATGCTATTCTAAGCCGGCACCACACGGCCATAATCTATCCATGAAAATATCCTTTTTTGAAAATTTTTAGTACAGTGACCTAAGATGGCCCGGCTCCCAAGATGGCCCACATAAAAAAAATCCGGCTTATAATTTTTGAAATAATTTGAATTTTCGCGGGGGGCACGTCTTAACTCCCTAGACAAAATGGCAAGTGTATCCGATCACAAACTCACCGCCATATTGATGTTATTTGTCACTTGTCAACAAAGATTCATACGGGAGGTCGTGTTTTTAAAATTACCGCGCGGATTATGAGATATTTCTATAAAATTACCGCAGATTGTTACAGTTTGATTGATTCAAGTCTTTATTTGGACATTTCCGCATGACTTACTGGGTAAGTTACACTGTTTCATTGCGTATTTGCTGTGTTATAAAGACTTTTACTGCTATAGGGTAGTTCGCCTATGACGGCCCACCGAATGGTGACCTAAGATGGCCCGCTGCTCGTAGTTTTTACGATAAATGAAACAATGGTGCTCGTAGTTAATTTCCTAATATTCTGTTGAATTTTGCATTTTAATTTTATAAAGAGTTTAAGTAATATAAAAACAAAGAAGCTAATTTAGTTACGTTTTGTAAAATTTTATAGAACATATTTTTCTCTAATGAGGCCCACAAAAATTTATAATCGAAAATTTATTTCTTTTATAAAAAATATTACTTTGTTTTTTAAGAGACTATTTTTAGTTTCATGAAACTATGTGATTTTGATACATTTAGTATTATTTATTTGTTTTACAGTAGATTTCAATTTTGATAGATTTATGATGGCCCATACGCCATATTTTTGACTAGTTTTTGTAATTAGTACATGAGACTAAAAGATAACACAAAATCAAAAGAGTTGTAGGAAAGAACAACGTATAAATCAGAAAATTATCAATAATATTTATAGCTGTGTATTGGGCCTTCTTAGGACACCCATTGCCTAAGATGGCCCATTGCAAAGGTTTTCAAAATTTAATTTTTCTCCATAGTACCTCCTCATATATGAGTCAAACTAAATTTTTTTGCTGATTAATAAACCAAATTTTAGAATTGCGACTTGTTTTGTTTCCTAATTTATCTATTTATTTAAATTTTTAGGGTTTGAAATTAAGTGGGCCATCTTTGGTTCCTGTACCTTATCTTACACAGGAAGTGTTTTAAACATTTGGTATCCCTGTTTTGAAATATCTGGGTGAATACAAATTAGTACTCGTCGTTTGCTTACCCAGGATGGTGCGAGCCGTGCCAAAGCGGCATCAAATTGCAAGGGAGGTTTTTTGACGTTAACTTTCCGAGGCTGCAATTGATGTAACACCCGCGCTACACATACTACTTCACATATCGAATAGAAAATGGGTGTAATAAAGCGATATATATGCAATAATAACCATAATAGATGGTTGTATCATCAGTAGTTTTCTATAGGGTAAAAAAGTTAAATTCATTTGACAGAAAAAAGATCGAAATTAATGAAGACATTTTAATTGTCATCAAACTATTTTAATTGCTATCGTAATTTTTGAAATATTGACGATAAATAAACTCGAGATGGTAAGTCATCAGCATTGGCCTCACACGTCTGTGACAGACGATTTTAACAGTGTCTGAGGCAGACACCGTTGTGCTTGGGTCGGATTTATCCCTCGGTCGCTTCTTACGACCCCCATGGGAAGAGATGGGTACCATCTCTCTGGTAAGTATTGGTGATATAAAACGTGTACCTTCAGTGGGTGTACTCAATATGACGAACGTGAAAGTTATCTAGTGTGCGAGCGACGGAAACATCATACTCAATATTAAGTTGTAAGTTTATTTTTTAATAAGTATGGGTTTGCTCTTGAATCTAGTCTAGATCATAGGACAGAGACAGAGTCTAAGATGGAGCGAGCTTACCCAGAAGAAGTCTGTTCACTCTTACTTTGAAGATATTAGTATCACAGTACCCGTACAGTAGTTAGGTGGAGGCCCATGACCAGCAGTGGACTGTTGTCCCTGTTAATGTATGTAATCCGATCATTTGGAAAGGTCAGGTCAAATGATATATTTTTTATTACTCCACTGAGAGTTATTGAAGTGGGTTGACCGAGATTATGAAAAATTCTATAAATAGATTGAGGTTTAAGCAATTTCCTGAAATTTGACCTGGAGAAAAAATATTTTTATTTACGACGGTTTGCTTCATAACAAAAATAATATTACTAAAATGTCAATGTATTTATTACCTCATATATTACCTCAATTCGAGATATAAATTCTCTGATCTTAGCTCTCTTCTTTTAAATTAGTGCTGTAATTTTCCGTCAAATATGGATACGCAAAATACATCGATGATACGCCAACGTCGACGATGAAAACAATGGCGACTAAATTGACAAAAAAATTGCGAAGAACCCATTGACATTTTTAAACATGGTATCTCCTATCCTTTTCTAAACCTATTTGACAGAAAATCACAGCACGAATTTAAGGTTAGTAAAGAGAATTTACCTATAAATCCTGAGGGCGTTTATATATTTCATTGCATGGTTGAGGTTAAATTTGTACATCACCTGTGGAAATTGTAGTTCATATTGAACCTGAACATGTAATCAAATTTGACTACGCATGTTTATAAATATTAAGTAAATATATCGCCCTTGCGGGTAAGCAGAGAGTGAACGGCCGTAAAAAACGGACTAATACGCCACGTCTGAGAACATTTGAGTTAGATTATATGCAGTTGAAATCCAACCTTAATATGAAAATTGTTTCCTACATACTTAGTTGACTTTGGTGGCTGTTAGAGTCGCTGAGAAATTGAAAATCAAGTGGGTTTTGGTTTTCTTTCTAGGAAATGAATTGTGAGCGCAATAAAATTCTCAGTCTTTAAATGCCCCAAGCTTCACTGCAGGGAGTACCTACCTACAATACAAGTAAAAACATTTTTACTGCACCGTAACATACCAATGTACTCATATGTGTTTTTTTAATACTTATAAGCAATTAAAATATGCATGTAAGGGCCAACCCTCCGAATACTGATAGGGTGCAATGAAAAACTTTCCCCTGGTAACATTATGTCAGCAACAAATAATTTGATCTCCCATACAAAATAACGATCAACTAGCCTTAATATGGGAAGTCTAAAAACAATCACGTTTTATAAAGTATTATTAGAGGAAAGTTATTCAGTTTAATGTTCTGAATGCATCCTGCACTCCTCAACCTATTCCAAATACCCAATTAATCAGTATTTTAAGGGCTGCTATCTTACAACCACACGTATAATTGCCCTCAATTTGCCAAACTTTCGAAAGTCACAATTAGTTTTTCATAATCACGACTCTGTATTAGGTTTCGAAAAGTGGGTTAGGATTCTGAGTATTCTAAGGAGAAGTATCCTCAACGCCCGTATAAATACCGCGTCCCCTACATTTTCAATGTTCTGGAAGTAGGTATTTATTTCTTCACAGCTGTCTTTTGATATGAGCTATGGCTATGACACACCCCGAGCTAACATAATATATGAACAGAATCAAGAGTAAAATTAGCGAATCCCAGCTGCAAGTAGAATTTGCACAACCGTATCAAAGGTTATCTAAACATGACACATACTCTTAATTAGGAAAAAAAAACGTTTGAACGTACCAACTTAGTATAAAATTCGTTTTCTGTACCGGAAAACCCCGTAGTGGCGAGTCGAGAAATTTAAAACGAAATTGCATCGCTTAAAACGTGACTTGAAACGCTCGCGGCAACTTTATATCCCCCAACTTTAATTTGTAACTGTATCTTAACGGAAATACGGTATATTTCGTCTAGTTGACTTTTTATAAACTTAGCTTCATGACTCTATAAGAATTACAAGTAGGTTGAATTAACCCTTATTAGGATTAGAGCATACCCGATATTTTCATTCTTTTTGGAATCTGATTCGGGTATATAACGTCTAAAATCTAGTGGTCTAGTGGGATCAGTCAGGAGTAGGTTTCAAAGCCCCGGGGCTAAAATCAAAAATCTTTAAAATAGGTATCTGATAAAAGTTTTGTTTCCTATGTCTTATTCTTTGCCCTGCAGTGGGACATAGACAAGGCTAAATAAAAAAATAAAATAAAAAATCTCAAATTTGATTACTTAGTTCTTACTAACCTCGGAACGAGACGGAAGACCGTGTTGCTCTAAGTTACTAACAATGTAATAAAAACGTGTTAGTAAAAAAAGAAAACTAAGATAAATTTTTATTGGCTTTCATGACAGTTCTATATTCAAATTCCACGACATACCTAGTTTCAAAACCACTACGGTTAAAAGCACTTACCGCAAGTGGTTGTGTCAGATTACGATCTACTTACAATACGCTCTGCCTACCCCGCAAGGGATTATAGGCGTGATATGTGTATGTATGTATGTATGTGTACAATGCATGAGATAGAAAAAGAAACTTCTGTGTTTTTATAGATTTAATGATTGTGGTATGAAAAGTTTTGCCTCAGACACTGATTAAATCGTCTGTCACAGACGTGTGAGGCCAATGATGATGATGATGATGATGAGTAAAATAAATAAATGTCACCAAAGTAATAAAATTAATACTTTATTACTTTTAAGAATACTTTATTGATTGAATTATAAATAAATTCATTCATTCATTAATTCATGTATGTATAAAGATCGCCAGTCAAATATCAAGCTCAATTTAAGAATATTTGTCATAATAATAATTTACTAAATGACGTGTTCATGTGACAAGGCAAACTAGGAAAAATAAGTTGGGAAATGGGTAGCAGACTGAATTTATTATAATGAGAACCTTTAATAGAAAATGACCATTCATGGTCTCAAAATGCGTTACGCGTCTCAAATAAAATGAAAACCATAGATAATACCGCTAATTTTAACGAAGAATAGCCCTCGCAAAACTAAATAAAATATTAAAAGTTTATTCATTGCTAACTATCTTCACTTCGCTAACTTCAAAATACACAGGGTGTAAGGGACAGCCCTCTGAATGCTGATAGGGTGCATTCAGACCATAAAATTGAACAATTTCCCATAAATAAATATCATAGGATACGTCAATATTTTTTTTATTTTCCATAGTAAATGCTGTCAGCTGATCGTTATTTTGTATGGGAGGTCGAATTTATTTTACCCCTATAATGCACCCTGCATTCAGACCATAAAATTGAACAATTTCCCATAAATAAATATCATAGGATACGTCAATATTTTTTTATTTTCCATAGTAAATGCTGTCAGCTGATCGTTATTTTGTATGGGAGGTCGAATTTATTTTGTCGTTTCCTGACATATGTTTCTAAAGGAAAGTTGTTTCATGGTCTAAATGCAGGCTGTAAAATGGGTTATTTTAAGGTCTACTACTATTATAATGCCACGATCACACAATGCATCTATGGGCGGGGAAATATTAAGGAAAGTGGGCAGCGCGAGTATGTAACTGACGTTAATACTATATAAGGTGTAAAAAAATTTGCTAAGAATATTTTAAGGGGTGAACCAGTACGTGAAACTGAACTACTTTCCCCAAGGAACATAGGTCGAAATATGAAAAAAAAATTGACCCTCCCATACTTAGTGTGTTACCCGGCCGGGATAATTTGTATGGGAGGGCCAATTTTTTTTTTCATATTTCGACCTATGTTCCTTGGGGAAAGTAGTTCAGTTTCACGTACTGGTTCACCCCTTAAAATATTCTTAGCTATTTTTTTTACACTATGTATACTCAATCTGCTACTCGTCATGCCACTGTCACTTCGCGTTAGTATCGGCTTTTCGTACGCGAGTCAAAGGAAACGGCAGCACGAGGGCGAGTGGAATGGATTATTATCTCTCTAACTCATATTGCTACGAGAAGAGTAAGACGACAGTGCATGAACACACTCATGTTGATACTTCCGCGAAAGTATTCCAGGCAATGTTCGCGGCAGCAGCAAGAGAAAAAGCATAGTATAAACGTAACATAACCGCCACAACAGTCCACTACTGAACAAAAGCCAATTCAGAAATATTTATAAATATAACAGCAATATCCTCTCTGAAAAGAATTTCTGTCGTTGTTTGATATGAGATAATATAAAACACTGCCTGAAGGAGTGTTTACTTGGAACTCATATTCATATTGATATTACCTTCTTGCCTCAAGTTGTTTGCAAAGGCAAAATTATACTAGAAACGTTCCGCTAGGATATCTACACTGATAAGTAACAACTGCATTATTTGTGGTCTGGCAGTATGAGTTCAGTTTTAGGATGACACTTTTTTGATCCCTGACAAGAGGTTTAAAAATATATTGTTCTTAGTTTAGATCCAAGAGAATATAATAAACTTGTTTAGATAAACTGCCTGAGGGTCCTTAAGTATTCGTAAGATAGTTCCGTGATTTTTTTTTCGTCAAGCATTTAGTCTATGATTATTTGTACCTCTATAGGGTGAAATTTTACTAGTGACCGAGAGTGATGACCAATGTGAATATGGCTTTTTAAACGAATGCTCAACCAAAAAGAGTTTAATGTTGTTACGAGTTCATGTAAGTATGAATGTATGTATGTATATACATGTATGTGCGATTCTTTACAGGACGGAAACTCGGATTCGAATGGGAATTGTATCAAAAGAATCCTTACATTATCCCTAGTGTCATAGGCTAGGTTTTTGTCTTAGAAAGCAGTCGTGCTTAGATAAATGATTGGTTTGCTAGCGCTCACAGCGACAGCGAGGACCAATCTTTCATCTAAACAGTCGTGTTTTAAATTTATCATGCTTGTATCTCTTAAATTCGTAAGTTCTTACTATGGTATGCCCACGCCATCAATCTAGAAATTTCGTATAATACAATTCCACAAAATGTCAGCTTAATACTTTTTTGAGTCGCAACATTGTGTGAAAATTAAAGTACGTATGATGAAAATTTTCAGCCGTGAACACCTGTGCGCGTTTCAGCAGCCCGGGCCGGGAGATAAATGGCTGAATATCTGTGTTTGTGTTTGTTTAACTTCGTTTGAGTTTTTCCCTGGAAATAAAGATATCATTGTGTAAAAACAGCCATTGTATCGAGGTACGAGTTTGTTGGTCCAAACAAATGGGCCGCCGGATTGTTACCACGTGTGGGTACTCTTTTATCGTTGTCTGTTGTAGACAGGAAAAAAAGGTACGGAAAATATTTCAAAATAGTGAACAATTTTATAAAACTGAACAACCTTTCCCACGGAACATATTATTAGGTCAAAATATGTCTGTCTCTGTCCTATGACCTAGACTAGAGTCAAGAGCAAATCCATCATTAATAAAAAGAACATATATATAATTCTGTACAAAATGACAGTGTTTTTCATACACATTTCGTATGGGAGGTGCAATTTTACTTATAAGTGATTACGAAATATCCGACTTGCTTTGGAGAGATAACGGCAGCTGTTACTACACTATTGCAAAATATCTTTGGCTATACCTACTCTAATAACACTGGATAATTTTTATATTATTTTTTGATACTATTATTCCTTGGGTTGGTCCTGAAAGACCAACAGCAACTGCGTAGTAGTAGGGTTCATCAGGTCGTTGGACGACTCGGTGTCCCACACGAAAAGAGAAGAGAACAGCCACTGAGACCTGTGCAGATCTGTTGTGGCTGACCTTTTTCTTTTAAATATCCTCATCCGGGATGATCTGAGGAAGGCCAGGACTTGTTTAGGGTCAAGAGCTTGGACTTCTTTCAGGGACAACAAGTGTCCACCCATCGTCCAGCTCCTTGTTAGCACAAGTGCATTCGCAGAGCATGTGAAGCGATGTTTCGTCGTCCTCAGCGCAGAATCCGCAGTATGGGATTCGGTCAGCCCCATTCTGCAGAGAATTTTGTTGAGATCACAAAGGTCAGTGAGTGTCCTTGTGATCAATTTTAGGTTATTCCGGTTCATTGAAAGTATTTTTAAAGAGTATTTGCAAAAGTGTGGTAGTCCTGCTGATCCCTAACATAGCTCTTGACCTTGTTAGGTGGCGCATATTAGATAAATATACTTAATTATAATATTAAATAACTTTTCTCTATCAGAATTACCTATGCCTGGAAGAAAAACTTATATCAAACAGACGATTCTGTATGTAAAACACCAAAGTAAATTAGCTTTTTTTCTTGGCAACGTTTCTTGCTGGAAGAATCTTAAGATAAATCACAGGAAAAGATTGTTTCTTTCTTTGCTAGGAGAGTAAGTATATCTTTTACAATTTTACTACACCGCATATCCTGGAAAATAATAATTCGTTTGCGAACTTTCCGACAGACCGACTGTTCATATTTTTTTAACTTCGCAGATCAGGTCTGCCAATTAGATGGGTTTTTGAAAATTTCAAGAGTTGTGCACAGGAAATTTATTCGGGCTCAGATCGTTTGAAAGCTTGACCTGTGCCTATATAGGTACTTTTTTCACTAAGTAAGTTCGGCTGCGCAGTGCTTTTTTGAAGAAATAATACCTTTATTTAGGTTTTGTTGTGTTCAATTCGCATAATTTTGTTGTTATAATGTATTTGCTGAGGTTTGTTTCAAATTTAATGAAAATGTTTATTGTTAGCTTTACTGATCCAATCTCAAATTCCGCTCTTGTGGATTATCAAAACCTCTGCTTTCCTGTTACCCTTTGAAGTTGATCTTCATTCCAGCAAATACTTTACAAGGTTTCCCGCGTAAATTTAGAAATAAGGTATTCATGACGAGCCACTTGGACGTGGCTATTTAGCATTTAGAATGGATAATCACTGACGTTCCAAAAACTTATAAAAGCGCAAATAGGATAATTAAAGCGTACGTGTTAGTTACCTTTTGTGGCTTACATAGGAACTTATTTAAATTTATATATTCAGAAGAGAGAGATGGTGGTTTTAAGCATAGTATCTTAGCGAGGAAAAGAATCTAAACTATCGGAATGATGCAATGTAAACATTGAAACCTTCTTTATCTAAATTTCAGTGTCATTAGTGCAAGGTTATTAGCAATTTCACTCAAAAGCTCTACGGTAACAGAATGACGCCCGTATTTCGGGGAACGGTGCAAAATTATGAGGGTACTTGAAAACTGCAGCAGTTGGCTAGGCCACTAATCTGACAAAATGCCTGTCAGCTTGCACTGCTGCGTTGAAAGAGAAGCACAGCAATTTTTCATATAGCAAAATATGTGCTCCTTCAGCTTGTTTCCATTTTAACGCGTGCACTTCATGTGAGCTTATTATTATTTTCGTGTGCTTAGTAAGAGAGATGTTTCACAAAAATAAAACCACTTGTATATTCAATCTGTTATACATGAAGTAGGCGCTGGGTATTAGTTGCAAAACTAAACCGGTTGTCGAGGCGTGCCACGTGTTATTGGCATAATAATACACTTCCGAAATTCACGGGCAATGGTTGAGCCGCGATAGCTCAGTTAGAAGAAGCGGTTCCTCTAGTGATGGCGAAAGTCGCAGTTTCAAATCTTGCCCGCGGTAGATAATTTTGCAATTGGTCTAAACTTATCACTTTAATTTATGAGAATCGTATTAAACTCCTCCATGGAACAGATTACTGTGGTGACGTAATGTGGCATTGCAAGCCTTGCAATACATAGACAATCTAACTTACATCCCTAGGTACCTACCCGTATGTAGGTAGTATTCACTGATGAATATATACAAGAAGTAACAAAAAGGGTATAACAAACTGATAGGAGATTAAGGCACTCATAAAACTAAACAACTTTCCCCATGGAACAAAGTCGAAATATAAATAAAATATACCTGCCATAGTAATGAATCGGAAATTTTCAGATATAAGAAAAAAAAGAACTTTATATATTCATCGAATTCATAAACAAAAAAAAAACACTTTTAGGTAATTAACCAGCTGATCAGCAATTTTGTCTAGGAGGGAATTTTTTAAACAAATTCGACCCATGGGGAAAGTTGTTCCCTTCCGTTGAGTACCTTGACCTCCCTTAATGTATACATTGTATACATGTAGTATCCTGATTGCGCAATTGTGTTAGTGAACACATCCACAGCCTGTCTCTTTTCTAAAAATATTTTACTAAATTAAAATTAAGTAGGTTCCTAACAGAATACATTGTTTAGCTGATGCCAGTTCAGAATTATTTTCATACCTAAACCTAACTATATGAAAGCTAACTTTATGAAAGCCGTAGGATCTCGGCCCGAACGTTTTAGATGGTAATGCGCCGATTTTATTGCCGCATTAGAATATCGAGAACACTCACTGTTGGCTGATAGGCGCACAGAAGTGAAAAGTAGTGGAATATCATAATATCCTAATATCTAGAACTAGAGATGCACCACCAAGTAGTCGAGAAAGGAGACCAGTTGACCATTATTATAGTTGAAAAATAGTCAGCTATATAGCCAATAAGTCGGCTGTAATGATGACATCGAATTTTATTACAATAATTTATTGCTACCAGTAATAATCATGTTCGAAATGAAACGGTAAAAAGGCTCTTTTTACAAACGTCACCAAGTAATGAGCGGCTCAGCTGAATTGTTTGCTAGCGAATAACACCATTCTCCATAAATATTGTATTTAATTTTAATATCCTTGTATTGTGTAATTTCTTTAAGAATCGGCGCTGCCGTATTCATTTATCTACACAATACAGTGTAGGTAGCGACATTATCGTGAGAATCCTATAAAATAATGATCTGTGGAAATAACAGTTTCATAGGTTGAAGTCTTGTTTTTTCGAACACAATATACCAAGAAGCAGAAGTATAACTTCATACTAACGCTCGGTTTGCGCACTCACACATGCACAGCACACGCCCGACCGACCTATACGTACACGACTACTACATAGAATCTCGTGCCGCTCGTGTCACACCGAGTATCGGGAAATTGGGAAAATTAATACCTAGAAACTTAACTATATGTATATTTATAAATAATAAATAATACGGGTTTTTATACGTAGGTTTATATTTGTATTTTGTATTTATTATGTTTAATCAAGTTACATTTCTTGTTTGATTACTCTCGCACTGCTTTGTTTTTCATTACTTCCTCCTCCACCTTCGCTCCTTTTCAGACAAAGGTTGTCTAGAAGAGATTGCTTGTAGAGATAAGGACGCATGTTAACTATGAATTTTCCTGATATTTTTGTGCAATAAAGTGTTTTTACTTTTAGTTACTTACTCATTCAGTAAAAATTTCCGTTATTGTTTTCTTACTGTAACTAAACATTACGGTACCTAAGTGTGACGTCACTTAAAATAGGGTTCGCAAAACCAATTTGATTACATCCCTGCAAATGTAGGCAGATTCAGGCTTGAGTAAAACTACTGCTTCTTGGTATATTGTGCCGTGAGTGAGGTACACTTCATGTAAGCCTCACAACACAAATATAAATACAAATGTATTTATCACAATAAAACAATTTTAAACGGATTTAAGTTGTGTTAAGGCACGTCTGGCTGTGCATAGAGGAGTGTTAGTTCCAACACTTATGTATGGGAGTGAAAGTTGGGTGTGGCAGAAAAAGCATGAATGTAGAATAAATGCGGTAGAAATGAGAGCGCAAAGAAGTATGATAGGAGTGAAATTGAGTGACAGGATAATGAATAGCGTGATAAGAGAACGTTGCGGTATAAAAGAAGACATAGTGACTGGTATTGAAAAAGGAATGCTGAGATAGTTTGGTCACATTGAGAGAATGAATGAAAGAAGATTAACGAAACAGGTGTTTATGGCGAGTGTGGATGGGAACGTTGGAAAGGGAAGACCAGGACGCACGTACTTGGATCAGATCGGAGACGTTCTAAAGAATGGTCAGGTCAAGAGTACCTTAAACCGACGAGCATGTATGAAAAGATTGATGCATGTTGAAGAAGCGAAAGAGGTGTATCAGGATCGTAGCACGTGGAAAGAAGTCTCTGCCTACCCCTATGGGAATGAGGCGTGATTATATGTATGTATGTATGTTTCCGCCTTTGCCGCTCCCGTATCGGCTTATACAGCCATGAAAAGTCTTGCCTCAGACACTGATTAATTCGTCTGTCACAGACGTGTGAGGCCAATGATGATGATGATGTATGTTAAGTTGTATTTATTTTGGATTTTACAATTCCTACGTTTATAACTCAAATCCTACAACTTTAATCCGTTTAAAATTGTTTTATTGTGATGAGTAATAGTTTTGCAAACTCAAGAAAATATTACAAATATGTTTAGTTCGCATCACATCTTAGGCACCACAATCAATAAATTCAGTACAAATATACAACATGAGCTGAAATAGGTGTAGGCACAGCACACTGCTGGTTCTAAGCTTACCCCTAGTCGAAAATGGTTCTTAAATATTTCATTTCAACAAAGGTAAGTAATAGTTTAGTAACAATATTAAATGAATGAACATACATTTTAATATCAAATAACACATTTTGACGACTCATACCATACTATCCTTATTAGCATAATTAGTAATGTATTGTACTCTACTCCCAAAGGGACAGACGATATTTTTCAAATATTTTTGGGCATTTAGCAGAGTTTTCTTGTACCTAAAATTAAATACAGTAAAAGATTTATTCGTCCGAAGAGGTGGTGGAATATCATTTAGATTTTACTGCAAAACGAAAAGATCCTCTAAAGGTTGTAGTTTTTTAAATAAATGCCTCACCCATTTCCGAAAGTAGGTATGCCAGTTCTACTTATTAGGTTTTTCATTTAACAATACCTGTGCTGCAAGCCGCTGGTATTCCGCAGGTGATCCGAAGCACATTGCCGTTCTCATTACCATCTCATTTGTATCAGAAATCAATTCAGCATTAGCATAACGTATCCGTGCTCTGCTCATTTGCTGATATTTAAATATATTAATATCATTAATGTTTAATTTCTTACTGTATTGTACTGTACATGACGCGCCTTGGCAAGCGTAACGTTTTATGTCCTCTGGACAGATGTAGCGATGACTTTTAAATAGGGCGGCTAGTAGTCTGGATGGCGAAAACGGAAGATAGTGGGGTCCCATGGAGTCCCCTGGGGAAGGCCTACATTCAGCAGTGGACTACTTTAAGCCGATGTGACGTGATAAAGTAGTTATAAGCAGGCGTCGTTTCTGAATGTTATACATTTTGCGAATACTACGTTTTGCGAATGGTACATTATGCGCCGAGAGGATTTTGGCTCCAGCATTTGCCGACATTCGTCAACATACCTACCAGTGTGGGAGAGTTTTCGTTTCACACATTTTTAGCAATTTAATCATAGATATCTGACATCTAATATTGTATTTTGTAGTTGAAAAGTTACATTATCATGAATTGTTTTGTAGATACTGTGGTGTGGAAATGTTTAGGTCACATGGGAAAACAAATACCTATAAGTCTTATATATCTGCGATACAATCTCTCACTACATTCACACTACACTCAAAAGATCGCTACATTCAATCTAACAGGGCAAACTCACTAGTGCTGCCAGCTTACAATTCTTGCCAGCCCACAAGTGTTGCCAGCTAGAAGCCAATGTAAAGGGCGTGTCGACGGATGTGTTCGAAACGCAACGCCGGCTCGGGTCAACTCCACTAAAAGCCGCCTACAAAGTGAAGAGTAATTTTCTCGAGATAATGTTAGCTTACGCAAAGCCCCTATCGGGATGGTCTCAATTTCTCTACAAAAATCGAGAATTTTCTTGCCTTCTTAAATATTTGCAGTAAGGGGCTTCTCATCGGGTTGTTGATCGAAACACACGAAATGAAGTAGAAGAATACATAGCATGTTCGACAATTTGGCAAATAATCGACGACATTCGGCAACATGCATGCGTCAATTTCATAGTATTTGCTGTCAAATTGCTCTGTCTTTTCCATTGTTTTCGACATGCACCATTCAGATCGCACTAAGTCATTACGCACGATCTGATTATATTGAAAAAAAGACCTGAAAATCCCGCGACTTAATTCATTTAAAGTTCAAAAATATTCTACAGCTTTAATATTTTATTTTGAATTATCAATAAGTACATTTTTTTTGTCAAATATAAACCATCCATCCATCCATTTTCTTCATAAGAAGGTTAAGTATGAACCAAAAGAGTGTATTTTGCAGGGAATAGGAAATTGCCTTGTGAATGCAGCCTCAAGCGCAAACGGTGGCTTTAGGCATTTTAGGGGCATATAAGATGACGAACCCTGCCTGTGCTACTAAATATGTATATTACTTGTACCCTGTAAATTGTAGGATGATTCCCTTGACAGCAGGAAGCTAGATCTCTCTTTGCGTGTGGGACACCGAGTCATCCAACGACCCGATGAACCCTGGTGTCAGAGTTTTTCAACCGCCTACTACCACTAGTAGGCCTCTGACATGGTTGTGTTACGACCGCCGTCTAAGTAATCATAGACAGCAACCGGGACCGACGGCTTAACGTGCCCTCCGAAGCACGGAACCATTTATTTTCGGACAATCAGGTGGTTCACCCTGGAATGTCCTAACCAGACCGGGAACAAATTCACAAAGAGATAAATATCAACTTTTGAGAGTGTCCCACCGAGAATCGAACCCGAAACCTTTGCGTCGCAGGCAGTCGCACTACCACTGCGCCACATCGGCCGTCAAGCTAGATAGGAAACCAAGTGAACGTGAAAAGGACGAAAGATTTTTCTATGAATCTAACATCTGTCACAGAACTCAAACTATCTTTTATGTACTAAAGTACCTAATGTGTTCCTAATTCCAATACTTACACTTATGTAAAAAGTTAATAAGTCAAAAACATAATTTAAAAACATAGTTGTGGAGCGTCATCCTCAGAGATAACCTGATTTAATTACAATACGATTCCATCGCCTTCCAAGATCGTAATATTTACATAAAATAAATGTATTTATGTATCAGCTATCAGGCCTATCAGTATCAGCTTTACCTTTAATATTGACGACGATTTGCTACAACGGAAATTGTTTCTGAAATCTGTGTACCTAATACATTATTATGTTCGACGATAAAACGATTTACTGTCCTTTACGAGTTATAATACCTAATTATTGATATAAAACCGTTATTTATTACTACAAAATCGGTAGGAAGTTCTTAGCAAAATTATCTACCCATTACTTTCATGTTAGAAGTTCAAAGAATATTTCGCTTAAAAAGAACAGTTAAAATATTACGAATAAACGCAGTAGTTTCTTACTCATGTAGCGTAAATGTTCGTTTTTCACGGCCGTTCACGCTCTGCCTAATCCGCAAGATATAGGCGTGAAATCCGTACCATATATAATATAATATTAATATTAAAAATCTGAGTGTCTGTGTGTATGTATGTATGTTTGTTACCTTTTCACGCTCAAACGGCTTGACCGATTTGGATGAAATTTGGAACACAGGTAGAGTATAACCTGGAATAACACACATGCCACTTTTTACCGTTGGAAAACAACTATTACCACGGGAAAATGAGTGGCAGCGGGTAAAACCTTTAGTATGTTATATGTGCAACTCTTTTTTTGGAGAAATACAAAAACTTTATGCTTGTCTTACGCTAGTTGCAAGTCCAAGTCGGTATTTAAAATCATGTAAACAAAGAAACTAGACCAAGATACAACTTTGTGCCGTACGACAGAAAATAATAGCTGTCTCTCCGCCTCAGTAACACTGTCTGTCGGACGAATGGAAATTTCGAATTGCCATTTAAGAAGAAGAAGCCGTTCGACAGTTTAAGAAGAGATTTTCGACTATCGAGAATTAAAAATACTAAAACGCAACGAACTGGCAAAACCTAGCACTGGACCGAGAGACGTGGAAAAAAAGGAGGGAGGCCTTTGCTCTGCAGTGGGACAACACGGGCTCTTTAATAAAATAACAACACTACGAGATTTATAGCTACGATAGTGGCAACCCTTACGCACGCGATTTGACCAAGGTGTTTGACAGACGCATCCGTCAGTCCGTCATAGTGTAGGATTTGTCTTTCTCATAACCAATTTTTTGTTGACTCTTGTATCGTCTTCTTTTGTTTATGTTTTGGCCAAATTTATTACAATTTACAATATTAAGATTTAAAATGTTTTTCCCTTCCGCTTGTTATATTCAACTCTCTCAACTTTAGTTTTTATTGTTTGGGGAAAAAACCACAGGAAATGGAAATTGTCGTATTTGATGTATTTTTTAACTGTTGTTTTCTTTGACCTTGACTCTGGCAAAATCATCGTCTGAAGGCGATGGAAGCCAAATATAAAAAAAAAACTGATAGCACCGAGTAAAACTGCTGAGCGGACCTCTAGTCTTAGAAAAAGTATCGTAGCTTTGGCAGTTTTTTGTTTGTTTTTCTTTCTTTTTCTCGCTCAGTCGACTCTGTTGATTTGATATTACCGAGAAACGCTCAAACAAAGAGTGAGCTTTGAGCACGAAACATTTTGCCAAAGCTTTGCTTTCATCAAAATTTCTAGACGAAGATTTTCTGGGAATTCATAAATATCTGCAAGAGTAAAATGAGGGATGGGAGGTATTAGAAATATGATGAAAGCTGTATCTACTCGTATTTTTAATCGCTCTTGGAAGGTAAAGCTTGTAATATAACAAACAACTATTTTTCCTAAAAATTAAAGTAATGGACTCTTAAAATTAAAGCTCTCTAATCAATTTAAGATATTATTATCATTATCACTTATTGACGTCATGATCCGTCATAATACAAAAAAGAAATTCGTGTAACACAATTTTCTTTTTTTATAACAATTTTGTTATGTAAAAAAATACAAATTTTGTTTGTAAAAAACATAAAATTAAAAGCGCTGCCTCGGGGCTGGCCAGGGTAATCACACGGCATGTAACTTTACGCCACCACCATCTAAAAACATTTGTTTCAAATTGAAGTCAAAATTTTCGAAGCGTGTTATTTACAGGCGTATTTCCGGACCCCTGAACAGGAAAATCCCCCCAAAAATGCTCATTCTCTAAATTATCAATCTTACTAGCCTCTAAGCTAATTTTGGAAATAAAAAAAATATGTACAGCCCAAAAATGGCTACAAAAAAAAAATTGAAAATTAAAATGAAATGAAAAAGAAATAACTTTGAAAATGAAAATGAATTGCAGTAGATAAATCTACCTGTTCCATCTTATAACATATTTACTTTATACAATTTACTCTGACCCAAAAGCTTCTGCCGTGTGATGCCGGCTTAGAATAGCTTCACCCCATTTCTTTCCCGTGGGAGTCACTAAGGGACTTGAGGGTGTGTATTGCAATTTCAGCCGATGGGCTGACAACCTGTCACTATGGCGATACACAATTTTCCGAATGACCCTCAAATATATGTCAGACGTGGCGTAAATGTCCATTTTTGCGGCTGTTTACGCTCTGCCTACCCCACAAGGGATAATAGGCGTGATATGTGTGTGTGTAAAAGCTTCTTATCTCCTTATAACACCTAGTTCTAACTACTATAAGACATGAATTCAATCCCATTGTGAACAGCAAGCGCCATTTACTGCGGCACTTTCCTAGCATAATGACCGGGGCCAGACTTGCTCGGACAGAGAACGGTCTAGTGTTGCCACCACGGAGCACCGAAACGTCAGCCGCTGACACCGCTCGCGAGTACAGTCTGTGGTTCCCGCAGTGAAACAAAACAATGTGCCGTTCCCAGCAACATTGGGAATACGAGTAATATTCTCCGGAAATAAAAAAACATAAAATTTAGAGTGCATTTTGACAAGTGAATGATACTTGAGTGTTTGCTTTAGCTCGTTATTATATAAAAAGTTACAAATATAAAAAGTTTAAATTATTGGTGAATATTCACAGTATGAAAACTTAGGAACACTTGGGAATATTCCCTTGAGAATATTCCTAGTAAATTACTAAAACGGTAACGCCAGTGCGCCACATTGCTAGTCTGGGCCCAGACAAAGAACGGTCTAGCGTTTCCGTTAGGGTTAAACACTAAAGAAAAAAATTTACACCACTTCTGAACGGTTTATAAGATCACTGCAAAATCCAGTGCCGCAATAAAATACACGATTTAGTAAACATACGCCTTATCCGGTACGGGGTAGGCAGAGCATTAACAGCCGAAACTTACCACTATCGCCACGACTGACAAATATTTGAGAGCCGTTTAAAAGAAAACAATATCACAGAAACATTGAAAGCACAAAAGAAAGATCATTGACCGAAAAAAATATTCTTGATGGGAACCAATCTTCTCCATTTTTACGGCTTCACGAATCCTTACACACGATTCGATTGAATAAATACTTAGTTACGTGTACAGGGTGTAAGGAACGGTCAACGGAAAACCTTGCGGGCATGATCAGTCTATGAAACTGAACAACTTTTGCTATGTAGTCGAAACGAAAAAAAAACGATTTTTTAAATTCATTTACCAGCATAGCCTCCAAAGAAAGAGTCTGATCGTGTCTGCAAAATTTTAGGTACAGCGTCGCTTACATCTCATACCTATACCTAGTAACCAACCAAATATAACTACTACTACAACAGCCACAAAAGTCCACTGCTGGACACGGGCCTGCCCTTATTGGGTGGTGATTACCATAATCACCACGCTTGGCAGATGGATTGGCGAGCGCAGTTGAAGGTGTTGTAGATATTCACAGTGAACGACCATTCCCTAGATTTATACCATAGTCGCCATACGACATCCACGGGTGGAAATGGGGGATGCTAACCTAACAAAACCAATCAAATTCACCTCTATTTGTAATATTGTGACTATAAGAATATACAAATACAAAATACATAGAGAAGTATACAAATACAAAATATGTAAAAATGCTCTAAATATTTTGAGGGGTTAATAAGCCAACAAATAACCGGGCGTTTTGAATAGGTGGTCAAAACTTTTATTATATTCACACTATGTTCCCTGGGGATAGTTATTCAATTTCAAAGACTGGTTCACCCTTTTTTGAAAACTTGCAAAATTTTCGAGTGCGGGCAGGATTTGGGCAGGAAAATTTTGCAAGTTTTCAAAAATTGTATACCTAACACGGGAAGTGTTTTAAAATTTGGTACTCAACTGGTTCACCCCTTAAAATATTTGCAACTAGTATTTTTACTGTCGGTATTCTCCATACAAACAAAAGGGTTGGTAGATATAGGTACCTAATGCGGCCCTTTTTGTACTTGTCAGACCAAAATGTAATCTATACCGAAGCGGGGAAACCAGGGGAAACTGTGGTTATATTTCCACATCACTGACTAACAAGTTTACTGCTGGATCACAAACAGAGCCCTTCAAAGGGCTATCGAGCCCTAGAAGAGACAACCTCATTAATAATTCGCTGATAACCCGATCTAATCTCGTTAACAATCTGGCCCGAACACTCGAGTTATCCTAGAGCAGTACGAGTAGAATCTTCGGGGAAGGGACTCGAGAGTGTGCATTGCAATTTTAGGCGATGTGCTGACAACCTGTCACTATGGAGATACACAATTTTCCGAATAACCATCAAATATTTGTCAGACGTGGCGTAAATAACCATTTTTTGCGGCCGTTTACGCTCTGCCTACCACGTAGGCGTGATAATATGTGTTCCTTTTTCAACAGGTATATTTGGGAGAACTTTTTGTTTAGTTTAACATGAAATAATGTAATTTGAAATTTAGTACAGATTAAAGAGGAAAATCTCTTAAATTAGGTTTCACTCGCGGCTTTGTGAGTATCAATATTAATGAGTTATTCTTCTGAACTACATTTGCCTAGGAATATATTTCATGAAACGTAAAAAAAATTACTTCCTTTAGTAGTCAGCTGATCGTGATTTTGTATGGGAGGTCGAATTTTTGTTGTCGTTTCCTGACATACGTTCTAGGGGAAAGTTGTTTAGTTTCATGGTCTGCATGCACCCTATCAGTATTCGGAGGACTGTCCCCTCTGAAGTCGGTTCTCCCACTGTGACAAACATATTTTTGACGCGTCCGTAAGACGAAAGGCCGTTTCGAATACCTATACATTAAACGGATACCATGACACACTGTCACGCATGCGATTTGACAAAGGTGTTTGACAGACGCATCCGTCAGTCCATCATAGTGTGGGATTCGCCTTACACATACATATCACGCATATAATCCTATGCGGGTAGGCAGAAATAAACGGTCGCAAAAAACGGACATTTACGCCACGTCTGACCAATATTCGAGGGTCATTCGAAAAATTGTGTATCGCTTTAGTGACAGGTTGTCAGCCCATCGACTAAAACTGCGATACACACCCTTAGTCGCCTCTTACGACTCCCACGGGAAAAAAATGGGATGATGCTATTCTAAGCCGGCATCACACTGCTATTATAAATCACACAGCTATAATTCGCCTTACATCCCGTATTAATAGACATATTAACTGCTAGACGTAGGCCTCCCTCAGGGTACGCCATAACACTATCTCCCGTTTTCGCCATTCAATCGCTACCGAAACTCTCTATTCCTCGATATCTTTTTCTTTAGCAGATTCTTATTTATTTTATTAGCTTGAAAAAGGCGTTACCTCCCAGTCTACCTTAGGGCATGTGTATCTAAATTGTATCTACTTGTCTTATGTGGCTGCAGATACAATTGTAGTCTTTTAATTATCTCGGTCGGGTTATATTAATATAACTTCGCATTAACAGTACCCAAACCTACTCATAAGTTACATTCAGTTGGCAGGTCTAATTTGCATGGCTAATTGTTTAATGTCGCCTTTCACGACCGTTGTCTTTTTCGTCGACATTTGAGAATTAAATTTGTAGTGACACATCCTGACCCCTTTTAATAAGTGGTGTTACTGACTCGTGTGTGTGGGTTTGTTAAACATCAAAAGTAATTTTCATGCATACAATCACACCTACACCAATATAATTAAGAGAGACAAAGTGATGTCGGCTAAGAATAGCATCACTCCATTTCTTTCACGTGGATGTAGTAAGAGGCGACTAAGGGACAGGAAGGTTACATGTGTTTTAAAATTTTAGGAGGTTACTACGGCGATACACAATTTTCTGAATGATCATCAAATGTTTGGCAGACGAGGCGTAGATGTTTGTTTTTTACAATTGTTCATGCTCTGCTTACCCCGCAAGAAAGAGAGGCGTAATATATGTATATATGAAACATATCGGAAAATGATAGTAGTAAAGGACAAAATAACTATCATAATCACCACAATAGCCGTCCACTGAGACGTCCACTGCTGAACGTAACTCCCCTCCCTCTAAGGCGCGATATCAGGGCGATTTCATCGAACGGCTGATTTATACACTTACGGTGTAGGTAGCGTAATATTATAATATGCCTGTTATGATGTGTACCAAGCGTCACTTTTCGAAGCATTTGTAACGCCCCAGATCCTTCCGACCCGCCCCATCGATTGTCAATTCTACGGACAACTTAAGGCAAGTAAACTTACTATCTTTTATCAGCTCATCTAGCCAATAAGTGAAGTCGCTTGAAGGTATTCAATTATCTGTCTGTTGCGTTTTCACGCCTAAACTACTGAACCGCTTTTGATACAATTTGGCATAAGCATAGACAGGAACCTAAGAAAGGACAAAGGCTACTTTTTACCGCAGAAAAATTTATCAATCCCACGGGAAACAAAGTAAATCATAAGAAACATAGCGCAAAACGCCGAAGAAAATCATCAGGCGAGGAGTCGTTGTGTGGATTGCTATGCTTTTTGTGTCAGGCAATATATAGTTGTTAAGCTATCTAATCGGACTAGTCTAGCTAATATGCAGCCATTGTGCGTCATAATTGGCCTCTTCCACTACACTAAACGGGATAAAATCTTACTCAGCGTCTGAACCACTCAGTGTTATGCAAATGTATGAAAAAGCGCAGCGGCGCTAGAGGGCGCTAGCGTCTATGAATATTCAAGCCGTTACAGTAGCTCCTAAGTATTTTTATTTTCCTGTCTGTTGTAGTCCAAGATATTTATTGGACATTTCTGTTGTTGCGACGGCCGGAAAGGGAAACTGCTCTTGGAAAAGGTGTTCTACAGAGGAATGAAGCGCCAGTGTTTATAAAAATTATAAACATAATATAAAAATTAGGTATTTTGGCCGCAGAAATCCTAGCTCTCTAGAAGCATCTCTAGTTTAGAGTTGTGGAACCATTAAGACGGCTTCAATAAGGTTCGAAATTTGAAAGAAAATCAGATATGGTTATAGAGCTTGTCACGGAGTATTTTGTAGAGGTGTCAGTCACATAATATTAAATGATCTTTAGGTCTTCTAAGTGCTCCGCCTTGTAGAACTCTCTCTCTCTTTTCGTGTGGGACACCGAGTCGTCCAACGACCCGATGAACCCTGGTGTCAGAGTTTTTCAACCGCCTACTAACACTAGTAAGCCTCTGACATGGTTGTGTTACATCCGCCGTCTAAGTAATCATAGATAGCAACCGGGACCGACGGCTTAACGTGCCCTCCGAAGCACGGAACCATTTCTTTCGGACAATCAGTTGGTTCATCCTGCAATGTCCTCACCAGGCCGGGAACAAATTTAAGGCAATAACTTTTTTTTCGCCGATTGCAATGATTAATCCGTTATGGAGGCACTTCTACCGGCGGCGCGGCGTCTAATTATGTACAGATTTTCAGTAATACAAAATCAAAATTAAAATATTATATACTTACACATTTTTGAGAGTCTTTTAGTCGATAAAATTACAAAGATATGTTAATTTTTTGCCAGATTGTAAATAATATATTTTTTCTAACTCTTACTATTATTTTTCTCTACTGCTAAAACATGATTACGCTAATCCCACTACGCTAGCGTAATAATTAACCAGAAATAAAAATATATACAAAAACCTAATGTTCAATAGATAATGTGCAACAAACATACAACGCCGCACGCCTAGCTAAATATTAAATAACTGAACTTTTATACCCTACAACCATATTTTCTACCCTTTTCAATATTTGAAAATTACTTAAACCTTACCTTAAATCAACTTAAATCCGTACTTATAATATTATAATAATAATCCGTAATCCGTACTAATATTCTGAGAGTTTGTGTGTGTGCGTATGTATGTTTGTTACCTATTCACGATCAAACGGCTTGACCGATTTGGATGAAATTTGGAACACAGGTAGAGTATAACCCGGAATAACACACAGGCAACTTTTTACCGCGGGAAAATAAGTATTACCACGGGAAAATTAGTGGCAGCGGGTGAAACCGCTGGGCGGAAATCTAGTATATTACAGTGTCATCGTCACAGTTGCCAGACCAAAACAAAAAAATATAACCTAAAAACTTCGATTTTCTATCACGAATATCTCAAAAACTAAAAATCTCCGGCAAATATTTATTTATTTAAATAAAACTTTACACGATTATAGCCTATACTGAGGTCTTACCAACCATAAGAATTTCAATGCCCAACTCTGCGGCCCATATACTACAGTTTAGCCAATTATGGGTTTGTTCTTTTAAATTCAGGGTATTTTTGGATGAAGTATTTCATAATGACATATTTTAGGTTTGGGCTATTCAACCTTAAGGTAATTGAAATATTTAATATTTTAAATATTTGGCATTTAAATATTATGACATTTTCAGTTCGGGTGTTTTGGGCTCATACATTTAAAAAACGGCGTTATAATTTTTGAGATTCTAATATTTGTATAGTTATACAGTATTGTACAGTCTGGCTACACGGCTACATTAATAATATTCACAATAAGGAGTTTTTTTCATATTCCGTCCTTCTTTGGGGAAAGTTGTTTCTTATCACCAGCCAATTCTGAGTTTTCGGTCTTTGTCACTAATACAATTTCACCGTATAAAAGGAGCAAGCCGAAAAAAGCAGAAAAAAATTAACAAGCTACTTGACAGTCGCCTCTGTTACGCAGAATAACGCACGGTAAAACCCACCGTAGCCGTATTTGTATGGAAATAAGATTGAAATTCGCATTATTTTCCGTCTGACAGACGCATGCATTACGTTGCGTTAAAAAAACGGAACGACACGACGACAAGTGAGCAAACTGCCTTAGTATCTGTTGTTGCAGCCCGGTACGGTAACGGTAACAACCTGTTTTGTGAAAACTTCAACTTAGTAACAATTAACGTTAATGAGATACAGCCTCCAAACCAGTAATGATAAAATCGAGCAAAATAAAGTTATTTTGTATGTGAATCAAACTTTTATTTTATTCTTAGTATTTGTTGTTAACGCAGCAACAACAACACGGCATTGTTTTCTTTTCACAAATTCATGGTTTATTCGATACAGCCTGGTGACAGCAAAGTGAGTCTCAAAACGGTACTATAGAAACCCATTTAACCTATTTTCTTTTTACTCATATTTCTTAGAAAATTCAAAATAACATGTCCTTGGTGACAACATTTCATTATTTTCGCTCACAGAAGCCTGCTGGCATTAACAGCCTAATTGCTAACCGTTTTCGTCTAGTTTACTAAATTAATCCTAAAGCCGGGCTTTAAAGTAAATCCGAATTTCTAAGTAATTTTCATGAGAGACCTTATTTCATTACGTTTCTCTTCAATAGAAAGACGAAGCCTATTACAGACTTTTAAAGTTAATATTCACAAAAGGAAATTATATAAATTTCTGCGCTATTATCAATTTCTTATTTTTATTTGTGCGAATAACAAAATAGCAGTGTACAGATTATAAGTTCCATAGGATATTTTGACTCAAATTATGCTTTATTGCACCGTGTGGTGTTGGCTTAGAATAGCATCACCCCATTTCTACCGTCGTAAAAACCGACAAAGAGATAAATCTAGGGAATGGGCAGCAGCGTTACCAGTGAATACAACCTTGCACTGCGCTCGCCAATCCGCCTGACAAGCGTGGTGAGTATGGAAAATACCCTCCAATCAGGGGAGGCCTATGTCCAGCAGTGAAATGTTGTGGCTGTCGAAGTTAAAGTTGATTCTGCATTTTCGAATATGAATGTTATTAATTTCCCCGAAATTGGTAACATTTTGGGTAAATAAACTCGTCAATTTCAATCCATCAAATAAACGGCCCTTCAGTTAATTAGCCATACCAACGCGAGGCGTAAACATTAATCAAATTACGCCACGAAATATACGAAATATTCCATGGTTAGATCAAGAGATCTTGTGTGGGACACCGAGTCGATGGACGACCTGATTGACAATTATAGACAGATTGTTTAAATTGCCTCCTGTTAGAAATGACATATTTTCTCCGAAAATGGGTGTGTTCCGACTTTATTTAGTATGTTGACAATCTAGCAATTTGAGATTTTTCATCATTTATTGTTCACAATTTATCTCATAAAATAACACAGATGTTTGTAATCTGCAAGCATAATAAACGAAAGAACGAGTTTAAGAAATGAAGCATTATTTTGAATATTTATTTCCGACAGTGTGATTTATAATGTAATTTTAAATTCCTTTCCTTTGTTTGATACACTACACGGACTACGGTTATAAAAACCTTTTTTATTCAAAATTTCGTATGGAGCATTTTGTGACGTCACTGTAATGCGATGTACAACTTCTTGGTTCTAAAACAGACAGTATCGTGTTTTTTAGAGCACAAGCAAAACATCAAAACTTTGTTAGGTATAAATAGTCGACGTAAGTCAGAAGGCAGCACATCTCAATTGGGATTGGGCTGGACATGTTGCCAGAATGCCTGCTGCACTATGGGCAAAGATAACAACTACTTGGGTCCCTCCCAACGCAAAACGGGCACGTGCTCGTCCAAGAAAAAGGTGGAAAGACGAGTTACACGTCCACACCCAACACTGGATGGAGGCGGCCCAGGGTAGGGATAAATGGAAGAAACAGAGGGAGGCCTTTGCCCTGCAGTAGGACATGTCTGACTCATAATAATAAATAAATATAAGAGAGAGAGAAGGGTGAACTGAATTCGTTAAGGGGACGACTTTTGAATGATTTGCCTACTGACTATATTTGGTAATAAGTCTGTTCGTTCAACTAAGAAGAATCAAATATTTCGAGGCAATCAATTTTCCGAAATTATTCATCAAATTGTCTTTGGAAATATAATATCTTAGGAAAAGTTCTTCAGTTTAATTAGTTGGAAAGGTTATGTTTCAAATAATAATATCAGGTCGAGTTATATTAGTGACCGATGCCGAAAACTTAAGACGGGCTGGGGATAAGGAACAACCTTCCCCTAGGTTTTCAGATCAGAGATAGTTACATGCCGTGTGATTAACCTGGCCAGCCCCAAGGCAATGCTTATATTATAAATTTTTTATACCGCTCTAGCCGGTTGAAAATTTCAAACAATTTTTTTTTTTTACAATTACGGATCATGACGTCAATAAGTGATAATACTATCCTATATTGAATAAAGTAAATTTCAATTTGGGCAAATTCTTTAAAAAAATATCAAAACGTACAAGCCGTTAATTTGTTTTGTTCAGCAGGTTTTTTTTCACTTCTCAACATAAGTTAATTTAGGAAAGTTTTACTTTATCACCAGGCCGTACTAAGTTATCATTATCGGTCACTAGTTAAAGTCATATTTAAATCAAACGCGAATGTATGTATTTGGGACCTCTTAAACTATACAGGGTGTAAGGGACTGCCCTCTGAATCTTAAAGGGTGAATTCAGACTATTAAACTGAACAATTTCCCATAAGAAAATCTTTCAGGAAACGTAAAAAAAAAAGAAATCTATAGTAATTGGAGTCAGCTGATCGTGATTTTGTATGGGAGGTCAAATATTTTTTGTCGTTTCCTGACATATGTTCCTAGGGGAAAGTTGTACAGTTTCATGGTCTGCATGCACCCTATTGGTATTCGGAGGGCTATCCCTTACATCCCGTATGTACGTATCAGCTGTACATTCATTTACCCATTTGGGGTCAGCATGATAAAAGTATAGAACAAATACTTGAAATGGGTATCATATTATCTTCTTTTCGAGTGGAATAGAGAGTCGTCCAACGACCCGATGAACCCTGAAGTCAGAGTTTTTCAACTGCTTACTACTAGTAGTAGGCCTCTGACATGATTGTGTAACGACCGCCATCTAAGTAATCATAGACAGCAACCGGGACCGACGGCTTAACGCGCCCTCCGAAGCACATCTTTTTTTCGGACAATCAGGTAGTTTAGCCTGCAATGTCCTAACCAGACTAGGAACAAATTCACAAAGTGATAGATATAAATGCCGTGTGATGCCGGCTTAGAATAGCATCACCCCATTTCTTCCCCGTGGGAGTCGTAAGAGGCGACTAAGGGACTTGAGGGTGTGTATTGCAATTTTAGGCGATGGGCTGACAACCTGTCACTATGGCGATACACAATTTTCCGAATTATCCTCAAATATATGTCACACGTGGCGTAAATGTCCGTTTTTGCGGCCGTTTACGCTCTGCCTACCCTGCAAGGGATAATAGGCGTGATATGTGAGTATAAATATCAAGTTTGTGAGTGACCTACCGAGAATCGAACCCGGAGCCTTTGCGTCGCCGGCAGTCGTACTACCACTGAGCCACATCGGCCGTCAGGTAACATAATATGAGGCAATATATAAAGTCCGTACAAAAGAAGCTAGGTATCGTCTATTAGATTTTCAGTTTCAATCCAAGTTCCACCTTTGACTTGTGATCACATTTGCATGTTTTCCATCACGCGCCGAAATCACATCCGATATCGAATTTAACGGCACTAAAAATCGGTGAGAGGTTCGTGTGTGCCCGTAAAGACGTGACGTCACGATCCTGTTCACTCATTGACACGTACTCGCTTTTTACTGGGACATTTCGTTTCGTACGTAAAGACAGGGATGGCCATGCGTAACGACAGGGATGGAGGTACATGTGAGTTTTGTACTATATATTTTACGATAATTTACTATGAATTTGTAACCAGTAAAAAAAACGATCAAATACGAGTCGGATTCGCCCATTGAGGTTTCCGTAACATGCATATCAAGCCCTTTCATATGATATCCCACTTGAACTTCTTTTTTGACCCCATGTAAAAAATATTTTTTGTTATGTTTCCTAAACACTTACTTTTAACAAAGCTACTTGCAAACTTTCGTAGTTATAGGTCTACGAGAACTACCTCAAGACTTTAGATTCCCTTCAGAAGGTCAAAAACACGCCTTTTTTACAGCAAAAACAGTTTTATCTTTTAATAAAGTGAAGTTAAGAGTTTGAGCTTTTTTACAACTACAACTACAAGCGGTTGTAGACACAAAGTAAGTATGTACAACATACTGTATGTTACATGTTTGAGTATTATTGTGGTTATAATTTTAACTCGATATCATTACACGTTTTCGAGAAAAAGAGTTTTGACAGACGGACGAACAACAAAGTGATCCAATAAGGGTTCTGTTTTGTTTCTTTTAAGGCACGGAACTCTAAAAATGTTAATGAATCGATGTTCTGTTTTGGAAGTGCCCGACACATAGATGTTTCACTGAAACTAAAAGGCACTCAGGTTCAACCATCGACAAATTATTTGATATTTGATAAATTTTGAAAAGTCTTCTAACCTATGACGTCAGCTTTACCTCATAGATAGAAGCCGATGTAGACATTTTGTCCATGCCAGACTTACCCACCATCACAACGATAGAGACAGACTAACCTATGTTTCTCAAGTAAATTAAATAATATCTGCTATTTGTTTAGCCAATTTTCGTTTTTATTTGTAACAGCCCTGACTTTTAAAACGCATATTTTTAACAAGGCGACTAGCAAATTAACGGGGTACCATCTATTAGCGTCAAAAAATATAACTGGGCAGTGGTCAAATAATTTGGCTTTAAATTATATTTGATAAGCTGCAAATGCAGGGCATCATAAGAAGCTAAATAACGGCTGCGACTTCAAGGTACTATTATATTTCAAATAGATAATTGAAATTATAGGCGGGGTATTAAAAATCATGGGTTGGCGAATAACATTATTAGTGCGATAACAAATAAAATATTAAGGCTATTGTAGGCTTCTATCTGAAAGAACACTTTCTGGCTCTTATTTACGAGCAGCTGTAAATATTAAAACGGATATCAACAAATCATTTTTTTGTTGTTTTGGAAATCATAATATTATGAAAATAGCGGCGCGGGGGGCGAAACGCTCTATCAGCCAATGGCAAGCAGCAAGTGCACGTCACGGCACTAGCTGTTGCTTGTTGTTGTTTGTTTGTGCAATTTAACGGTAATGGGTGCATACGAACACGTGGAGACCACTCCGCATTTAGAGGCAAAAATGGTCCCAATAGGGCAAAAAAGAAAACGCGGACGCCCCACCAAATCAAGGCCAGCCCTTATTATTTAATAAGTATTTAAGTGCCTATTGAAACGGCTCAGATATTTTGCGGGTGACAAGCCTCCTAAGGGATTGAAAAAAACAAAATAGCAGTGTACAGATTATAAGTTCCATAGGATATTTTGACTCAAATTATGCTTTATTGCACCGTGTGGTGTTGGCTTAGAATAGCATCACCCCATTTCTACCGTCGTAAAACCCGACAAAGAGATAAATCTAGGGAATGGGCAGCAGCGTTACCAGTGAATACAACCTTGCACTGCGCTCGCCAATCCGCCTGACAAGCGTGGTGAGTATGGAAAATACCCTCCAATCAGGGGAGGCCTATGTCCAGCAGTGAAATGTTGTTGTGGCTGTCGAAGTTAAAGTTGATTCTGCATTTTCGAATATGAATGTTATTAATTTCCCCGAAATTGGTAACATTTTGGGTAAATAAACTCGTCAATTTCAATCCATCAAATAAACGGCCCTTCAGTTAATTAGCCATACCAACGCGAGGCGTAAACATTAATCAAATTACGCCACGAAATATACGAAATATTCCATGGTTGCTTCTTGATCTTGTGTGGGACACCGAGTCGATGGACGACCTGATTGACAATTATAGACAGATTGTTTAAATTGCCTCCTGTTAGAAATGACATATTTTCTCCGAAAATGGGTGTGTTCCGACTTTATTTAGTATGTTGACAATCTAGCAATTTGAGATTTTTCATCATTTATTGTTCACAATTTATCTCATAAAATAACACAGATGTTTGTAATCTGCAAGCATAATAAACGAAAGAACGAGTTTAAGAAATGAAGCATTATTTTGAATATTTATTTCCGACAGTGTGATTTATAATGTAATTTTAAATTCCTTTCCTTTGTTTGATACACTACACGGACTACGGTTATAAAAACCTTTTTTTATTCAAAATTTCGTATGGAGCATTTTGTGACGTCACTGTAATGCGATGTACAACTTCTTGGTTCTAAAACAGACAATATCGTGTTTTTTAGAGCACAAGCAAAACATCGAAACCTTTGTTAGGTAGAAATAGTCGACGTAGGTCAGAAGGCAGCACATCTCAAGTGGGATTGGGCTGGACATGTTGCCAGAATGCCTGCTGCACTATGGGCAAAGATTACAACTACTTGGGTCCCTCCCAACGCAAAACGGGCACGTGCTCGTCCAAGAAAAAGGTGGAAAGACGAGTTACACGTCCACACCCAACACTGGATGGAGGCGGCCCAGGGTAGGGATAAATGGAAGAAACAGAGGGAGGCCTTTGCCCTGCAGTAGGACATGTCTGACTCATAATAATAAATAAATATACAGAAGAAGGGTGAACTGAATTCGTTAAGGGGACGACTTTTGAATGATTTGCCTACTGACTATATTTGGTAATAAGTCTGTTCAACTAAGAAGAATCAAATATTTCGAAGCAATCAATTTTCCGAAATTATTCATCAAATTGTCTTCGGAAATATAATATCTTAGGAAAAGTTCTTCAGTTTAATTAGTTGGAAAGGTTAGGTTTCAAATAATAATATCAGGTCGAATTATATTACTGATCGATACAGAAAACTTAAGACGGGCTGGGGATAAGGAACAAGTTTCCCCTAGGTTTTCAGATCAGAGATAGTTACATGCCGTGTGATTAACCTGGCCAGCCCAAAGGCAATGCCTTTATTTTAATATCTTTTATACCGCTCTAGCCGGTTGAAAATTGCGTACAAATTCCTTTTTTTTACAATGACGGATCATGACGTCAATAAGTGATAATACTATCGTACATTGAATAAAGTAAATTTCAATTTGGTCGAATTATTTTCAAAAATATCTGCCATACAAAACGTACAAGCCGACCATGTCAATTTGTTTTGTTCAGCAGGTTTTTTTCACTTTTCAACATAAGTTCATTAAGGAAAGTTTTACTTTATCACCAGGCCGTACTAAGTTATCATTATCGGTCACTAGTTAAAGTCATATTTCAATCAAACGCGAAAGTATGTATTTGGGACCTCTTAAACTATACAGGGTGTAAGGAACAGCCCTCCGAATCTTAGAGGGTGAATTCAAACCATTAAACTCAACAATTTCCCATTAGAAAATCTTTCAGGAAACGTCAAAAAAAAGAAATCTATAGTAATTGGAGACAGCTGATCGTGGTTTTGTAAGGGAGATCAAATTTTTTTGTCGTTTCCTGGCATATGTTCCTAGGGGAAACTTGTTCAGTTACATGGTCTGCATGCACCCTATCGGTATTCGGAGGGCTATCCCATACATCACGTATGTACGTATCAGCTGTACATTCATTTACCCATTAGGGGTCAGCACAAGCGTCAGCATGATAAATGTATAGAAAATATTACAGTTACTTTAAATGGATAACATATATTATCTTCTTTTTGAGTAGGACACAGAGTTATCCAACGACCCGATAAACCCTGAAGTCAGAATTTTTCAAGTGCTTACTACTAGTAGTAGGCCTCTGACATGATTGTGTAACGACCGCCATCTAAGTTATCAAAGACAGCAACCGAAACCGGCGACTTAACGCGCCCTCTGAAGCACATTTTTTTTCGGATAATCAGGTGGTTTAGCCTGCAATGTCCTAACCAGACTGGGAACAAATTCACTAAGTGATAAATATCAACTTTGTGAGTGACCCACCGATAATCGAACCCGGAGCCTTTGCGACGCCGGCAGTCGTACTACCACTGCGCCACATCAGCCGTCAGGTAACATATTATGAGACAATTTATAAAGTCCGTACAAAATAAGCTAGGTGTCGTCTATTAGATTTTCAGTTTCAATCCAAGTTCCACCTCTGACTTGTGATCACATTTGCATGTTTTCCATCACGCGCTGAAATCACATCCGATATCGAATTTAACGGCACTAAAAATCGGTGAGAGCTTCGTGTGTGTAAAGACGTGACGTCACGATCCTGTTCACTCATTGACACGTACTCGGTTTTTACTGCGACATTTCGTTTGATACGTAAAGACAGGGATGTGTGTTACGAATTTTGTACTATGTCTATTAGCATCTGCCGTGTGATGCCGGCTTAGAATAGCATCACCCCATTTCTTTCGGATGTCGTGAAAGGCGACGACGGGACTTGAGGGTGTGTATTGCAATTTAAGGCGATGGGCTGACAACCTGTCACTATGGCGATACACAGTTTTCCGAATGATCCTCGAATGTTTGTCAGACGTGGCGTAATTGCGGCCGTTTACGCTCTGCCTACCCCGCAAGGGATAAGGGCGCGATGTATGTATGTATGTATCTATAACATTATTAACTATTGATTTGACCCCAGTAAAAAAAACGATCAAGCACGAGTCGGACTCGCTCCGTCAAGGTTCCGTTACATGCATATCAAGCGCTTTCATATGATATCCCACTTGAAATACCAGCCTCAATATAAAAAAAAACGGTTCTGTTCACTCATAGACACGTACTCAGTATTTACTGAGACATTTCGTTTGGTACGTACAAACAGGGATGTGTGGTACATGTGAATTTTGTACTATGTCTATTACGTAATTTACTATGAATTTAACTCAGTCAAAAAAATGAGAAAGTGCGATTCGCCCACCGAGGGTTCCGTAACATGCAAATCATGCCCTTTCATATATTAATGATACCTCACTTGAACTACCAGCCTCAATTTTTTTCAAATCTTACTTTTGATATAGTAATTTATTTTTTGTTTTGGTACTCTAAAGCAAAGCTACTTGCAAAATTTCATAGTTATAGGTCTACGAAAAGTATCCCAAGAATTTAGATTCTCTTGAGAAGGTCGAAAACATGCGCTTTTTATATTAAAAACGGCCTTATCTATTAATAAAGTGAAGTTAAGAGCTTGTTTTTCTACAACTGAAAGCGGTTGTAGATTTGAGTATAATTATGGTTTTAATTTCAACTCGATATCTTTCTTTCGCGTTCTCAAGAAAAAGAGTTGTGACAGACGGACGAAGAACAAAGTGATCCAATAAGGGTTCTGTTTTGTTTCTTTTGAGGTAAGAAACCCTAAATATGTTCACGAATCGATGTTCTGTTTTAGGAATGAAAAAATATATAAATAGAATAGGTTCATTCATCGACAAATTATTTGATATTTGATAAATTTTGAAAAGTCTACTAACCTATGACGTCAGCTTTGCCTCTGATAGATGTAGACATTTTGTCCGTGCCAGACTTACCCACCATCACCACGATAGAGACAGACTAACCTATGTTTCTCAAGTAAATTAAATCTGAATATCCGCTATTTGTTTAGCCAATTTACGTTTCTATTCGTAACAGCCCTGACTTTTAAAAGAACCTCCTACCTACCTACTGATGGAAGTGCGTTGTTGGATGACGGCGGTGATAAAAATAAATCCGATTTCGTTGTTGTCACTATAACATGCACCTATTTCGGGTCGAGTAAACGTGGAAATAATAAAGATATTCTAAGCTTGAGTGTAACGCAGTATTTTTCCTGACATCCTGTATATCTAAGCTCAATATTTATCATCTTTTACGGAAAAATACATTAATATTAAAAAGGACTCTCAATGTGGCAATTTTCGACGGAGTACTCAAAAAGTGATTACAATATTTCGTATTTCTTCTTCCGTCAACGCAATTTTACCTCTGATGTGAAAAAGTTTCCCAAACAACTTGGTACTTGACATGCTTCCTGATTTCATTCACCATCAGACAAAATATATTTTCTCTACATTGAGGTAGAGTTAGTGATTGATTCGTTTCTTCACTTCGTTAGGTAAAAAATGTTTGCTTTTTACTGTCTCATGTTTGATTCCCGGGGTGCGCTCACAATTAATTATCACTTTGTAAATTTTTTGGCCGAATAAAAAGATGATTCCGTGCTTTGGTGGGCACTTTAACCCTTGGTTCCTGTTTATGTTTATGATAACATAGATCGCGGTCGTTACAAAAACCATGACAGAGGCCTTTTAGTATCGTAGATACGAAGGAAGCGGTATAGAAAACCTGATACCAGGGTTCATCGAGTAACTTTGTATCGTCTCAATATCACTTTTTCATATAATTTAT
This sequence comes from Tuta absoluta, assembly GCA_027580185.1. Lineage (NCBI taxonomy): Eukaryota > Metazoa > Arthropoda > Insecta > Lepidoptera > Gelechiidae > Tuta > Tuta absoluta. The sequence continues at coordinate 15,265,781 of JAQAHW010000009.1, forward strand.
CTAAAATAAAATATCGTTGAAAAAAGTAGCTCTTTATTATTTTATTTCATAAAACTTTAAACGTACAAATGGCGGGCTTAATGCCTCGCAACATTCTCTTTTTGCCAACCATAGGGTTAAAAGAGAGTTCAAAGCGGGTGCACTCAAATGTAGAAAAAATGTAGAAGTAACTTAATAAAACATAGTAATTACATAATTACGACTGGCCCGATAGAGTAACGGATAGTACCCCTGCTAGCTACGTCGAGAAACGTGGGTTCAATCACCACAAGACATAAATGTTTGAAAGTCATTTTCAGACATTAGTGTTCAGTCTGGGTGTTAAGTTTTTAAGTATTATTATTATGTTGGTACGTTTCCGAATCTCGGGCCCACAGGGACCCGGTCCTTTGAGGCATGAGTGGGGCCGAAGCCAACAGCACAGAGGCCTTTTTGCACCAAATAATGTGTTGTGATGTGTACATCAAGCGGATACTCGCTCTGTCTGCACTATAGAAGTACACCCAGAGCCAGCACCCGCCTGATGCAAGGACTATTGCAGGTGAGGGTCGGATTACTAGGGTTATGGGGAGGAATTTGCTGGACCGGTTGCTGGGCTATTGATTGAGAATTGAGACAACGGGACGCCTGCCAAATCAAATGTCTTAATCTTGATAATCTCGGCAGACGGCGACTCGCCGCCCGCTAGGTGGGCCTCCACTATTGGCTGTACGCGTAGAGCGCGGTGCCGGGACGCAACACTGGCGCGGACGACTGAAGGGGTGTCGAGAGGTGTACACCGCTTTCTGCGCAGAGGTCCTGGGCAAGAGCCAGAACATACACCAACTCGCGACTTACGCATATTTCACTTCCACCCCTCGAGTTCGGGCACAAGCTCGAACTCTAGCGGCCCCACTCGGGCCGGCCAACTAAGGCAAGCCAGAGGTGAGAGTCCTGGCCTTAGGGTCCACTCCGGCGAGCCGGAGACGGCCAGTCTACACTCTCGGGGGTACTCGGGTCCGTGGGGTCGCTACTCCCCAACAGCTCGTCACAAGCTGCCCTACGGGTAGCTAAGGGTGCAGAGAGGTGTGCTGCACTTTCAAGTTCTGGGATTTCTCCCGTCAGCATTACTCGCGGCTTTATGCCTTTAACACTTCCACCCTTCGAGTTGAAAAACTCTTGCGACTCCACTCTGCCCGGCCGGTTAAGGCAAGACAGAGGCGGGCTCCCCACTCAGGGGTAACCCAGAAGTACTTCGGGTCCGTGGTGGCGCTACTCACCAACACCTTATTATTATTATTTATTTATTTTTTCGTGTCGATCGGTTTTGGCGGTATTAAATTAATTCGGACCAGTACTCAGCCAGACGCACTGCGGCGTCAGTGGCGTTGTGAAGGTCCTCTAGCGTGCAAGATGAAGGGCACGCAGGGCAGTTTAATAGATGTACCATTGTTTGTGGGGAGGCACCACATGCACACACGTTGTGTATTAAGTATTAATATCAGTTATCTAATTCCCATAGTACATAGTTGCTTTGCTTGGTTTAGGGCTAGATAGCGCTGTGTGAATTGTCCAGGATATTTATCATTTATTTATTATAAATTATGAATACCAAATTTTCTAAAACACTTCCCGTGTTAGGTATAAAATTTTTGCAAACTTGCGAAATATTCAAGGGCGGGGGTAGGATTTTAACCTGCGACTTTCGCCATTACTAGTGAGACTGACCCACTAGTAATGACGAAAGTCGCAGGTTCAAATCCTGCCCGCGTTTGAAAATTTTGCAAGTTTTCAATAAATTATTAATTATATTTATTGGTCCGTTTTTTTTCGGCCGTTTACGCTGTGCCTACCCCGAGAGAGATTTATAGTCGTGATATGTGTATGTTTTTCGTTTGACCAGTAGGACATGCCTTTATTGATGATATGACAATATTGTATTGAAATTTTATTTGCAGCTGGAACCACATTGTACTCAAAGGAAATTAATCATGAAACTGCAAAATGCAAATGCAACAGCTTTTAATGTTTGGCTTAATGACTGTAAATAACACGGACAATTATCGTTTATTGCTGTTGTTTATTGGTTTAATGTTAAGTCAGAATTTTGTTTCATCAAAAGAATAATTAATGATAATACAGAAATCGTAAGTAGTTTGTTGATGATAAAAACATAAAGACTTGTTTCGTGTTAAGCATTAAAATTTATTTTATATTTCCAACGCTTATTCCACCATATAGCTTAGAATGGCATCACCCTATTTCTTACCCATGGGTGTCGTAAGAGGTGGCTAAGGGACTCAAGGGTTAGATATGTATTGCGATTTCAGGCGATGGGATGACAACCTGTCGCTATAGTGATACACAGTACTGATTAACCCTCAAACTTTTGTCAAACGTAGTGTTAATAACCGTTTTATGGCCGTTAACGCTCTGCCTATCCCGTATGGGATATAGGCGTGATTTATGTACGTATGTATGTGTTCCACCATAGGAATTTATCGAGCTGCTGTTGTTATTTTTTTAATCACTATAATTAAGAATTATAAAAGTTGTATTTAAAAAACCTGTTTATTATGATTCCAGAGTCTGTATTTTTTTTTTGAAACAAAACTAAAGTGAGTGGATTATCCCTAAGAGACAGTGTTTTTATTTTGTTGACACTCAGCATTTTATTTTGGATACAACTTTAAAGCCTACAAAATGACAATTAAATGGATTGTGTGAATTTGTGGTAGTCCGATATGTTGTGACGTTGTACGTTTAATATTATACAAGTCCTTCCTTTTAAGATAAAATAACCGTCTTAACAGTTTTCCACTTGTTTATCAAGTTAACCCTACAGTAGGCTATTTTATTTAAAACAAACTTGGATTATGATCATTAGGGCAGCGCGTGTGTGCTTGGCTACGCATTTGGAATGCATATGTCGCAGTATTATGGCAGAATTAGGATTTCGGCCGAAATCCTAGGGTTTTGGCCAAAAGCCGGATTATGGTAAAATCTTAGACTTCATTCGACCATCGTCCTAAGTAGATCTAGGATTTCGGACATAATCCTAGGATTTTGACCGAAATCCTGGATCTACGTAGAAATATGGTAAAACGAAGGCTTCTGAACACTTTTCATAAATTTTGTAGTGACTATACACATACATACATAAAAACTTGCGGAGTATGCAGAGTTTTAATGGCCATAAACAATTTTGAGGGCTATTTTAGATAAAACTTGAATGACTATAGAAAAATAAAATGGTAAGGCCGTACGCTCGCTTACGCGGTTTCACGCGCGGGCCATCCCGCGCGTGAGGCCGCGCGCTGTCTCGCGGGATCCGCGCGGCGGTCTGACATCGCCGCCATTATTACCCGTCCAAATTTAGAAGGCGCATAGTGCCTAGGTAGTTGTAATATGGCAAGTGTCGTCGTGTTCGTACGGGTTATATTATGTCGCGGGTTGCTGAAGCCGCGGCGCGGGCGACCGCAGGCCGCGTCACGGGGCGCCAATCTTGTGTTTTGTCAAATCTAGCCCGCGCGGGACATCCCGCGCGTGAAACCGCGTGAGCGAGCGTACGGCCTAATACACATGAAAACTTCCATCCGTTAGTCGCTTCTGGGTGTCGTACCCGCGGGAAATAATAGGGGTGATGCTAGTTTAAGCCGTCATTACAGGGAATAGTGACCATCGCCATGCATTACTATTTGTCTTTACTTTAATTTGTATTCTTATTATGCTTTTGGAGAGAAAAATAACAACTTAAGAAAATTTGATGAAACAAAATAAATGACACAAAAAATATTAATAATAATTAAATCAGTCTTTTATTTTTATTGATTCCAGATAGAATGTACTTATCACTTTTATTATTAAGTATCTAGTCTCGATATAAAAATTAACCATTTTTCATAAACATTTAAGTGCTAACCTCTTCTAACTATGATTAATATAACAAACATTAAATAATTCGTTTTTCTGTCATTAACATAAACTTTTGAGTATCATTTCTTTCATTAAAGATTTTTCAAGTAGTAGAAATAATATTTTTTAGATAATCACATAAGTAACTGTTTATAATATTATTAGATGAGTAATAAAATAAACATTTGGGTGTCTTCTCTTTTACAAAATATAACAAGGCAAACAGAACCTCCTGTTATCATTTGCATCACCTAGTATTTAAATAAAGATTATGAATGATAGAAATAAACACTTTTCTTTTTTAAAAATAAATCAGTATTTTCGGAAAGAAAAATAATTTCACATAAACAAAAAAAAACAAATTTAGCGTTGTTCTTATCGATTGATCTTGGTTTAATCAACATCGATTCCTTTAATAGATTAGGTTGGACTCTTCTCTTAATTATTACTCATTGTGGCACTTTGACGAATTGTGGCACCTTGAATTGCAGAGTACTTCATTTTTTTTACAGATGCATCTGTGAGTTTTACACTGTATCTTTGACTTGCTGCAGGCACATTTTTTATAGCCTTGTCCTCCGAACATTGAAAGATATTGTTCCCTCCCCGCTCATAGATTCCCCCGAATCGCGATTAATGCCCTAATACTAAGCAGATCCAGGATTTCGACCAAAATCCTAGGATTATGACCGAAATCCTGGATCTGCTTAGGACGATGGTCGAATGTAGTCTACAATTTTGCCATAATCCGGCTTTTGGCCGAAATCCTAATTCTGCCATAATACTGCAACACATACATCAGCCTATTGAAATGTTGGCTACATAGGTACTAAATTCAAACTACATAGGTACTAAATTCATACTTTTGTGACCCAGTGTAAATATTTGCAATCCATAATATATTATTTATGCTTTTGGGTAGTGAATTAATTTAATTTTTCATTATCATAATCATAATCGTTTATTTGCAAAGAAAATGGTATTACAGATTTAAAATTTTGCCTACTTTGTTAATCTCTACTGATTTTGTTAACCACATCGACACATCTACCAAACCGTTTTTGCGCTTTCTTCGTTGGCGGTGCAAGTAAGTCCTATATTGATCCGAAATTTACATGGCATTTCAGATTGCCTTCCAAGGAATCACGCTGGGATTGAAAACCATTACTGCCACTTCCGTGCAAGCCGCAAGTATCAAAGGCTTCACGTCCGGAACCCTATCGTCGGTCGTGACTGAAGTACCGCCGCCGTTCCAATAAGTCGTATTTGACAGCTGTCATCTCCATACTAAAAGAAATGTCAACATAGGTAAATGGACCCTCTGCCTTGGTATTATCACGATTTGACAGCTGTCAAATACGACTTATACGAACCACTTTAATCCAAGGGCGGGACAAGGACGGGACCATGCCCGCCGTCTGCATAAGGCAGGGATATAGCTCGTAGAGCTCAATATTATGTCAACAGTTTTAAAGTTATAACAAAAAATTAGTACCTACTATGATTCACATACATATTTTTCTAGTACGAATACCTAAATAAGACTAATGGTATTTTTCTAGTTACTATGTCGGAAAAACCGTATTATCTCGCGAAAGTTTGAGCGCGAAATGAGTGTCGGTTTCTTTGATGAATGAAAAAGACAAACTTTTCAGGTAAATCATGGCCTTAATAGTACGGCCCGTATTGAAGAAAGCCCTCGTGTTTTACCAGTTTAGTGATACCAATCACAACTATTGAGGCACGGTATAATTAATCTGGTTTCGGTAAATACCTACTTTCATTTCTCTCTAGTCGCCTACCTTTTAGGCTATGAATAAAGTAGGGTTGTTATAGTGGTACCCTTAATGTAAACTGAAAGTTAGGTTGCTAGAACCGCTTCGCTACCTATGACTCAGAATTGAGTCATAGGTAGCGAAGCGCTACGATAAAGTTGTAGCAAGCGTAGCGCTACACTGCTGTAGCCGTTTCGTAGTAATTATAGTTGAAACAGTTTCCACTGACCCGACACATTCCAGATATTTGGTACCAAGACCCATGTTACAAAATATTATTACGAATTTTGATACAACACTTGTCTTATTGTCATACCGAAGCATCTTGGGGGAGGCACATACACTTACATCCTTAAGGTGGTTCCAGAACCCAGTTGCGCCCCCTAACAGAACAAAAACCTGGCTGGCGGACACGCTAATCATCTGGACACCAAAGTATCAATACGCGAAAAGACATAACTACAACGATTATATAGAATCAATATAACCTTGTAAAATCTATGCGTTTTGGTCCCGTATTCCATCATATTTATCAAAATAAATCCATAACCGCTCGATACTTTTGTTGGTGGTGCAATAATTTTTGATAATACTTGAGAAAACAACATTTTATTAAATTGACTACTTCGATTATTTAAAATTTCATAATAACAACATGAATAATTATGAATATTAGACCGGGTCTATCGCGATAGTATTTAGGTAAATATTAGTAATTTACCTAAATACTATCGCGATAGACCCGGTCTAATACTTAAAATGAGTGAAAGTGATCGCGAGTGCTTAAAAAGTTATATGAATAATTATGATTTTAGGATCACAAAATATGCCAAATTCATCAAATTAACTCCATCTTGTATTAGCCTAATATTTAACTTGATCAGCAAATTCGATTACGCACGCCTGACATCGTTCATACGAGCATAGATAATATGATACTATAGTACATTATCGCTTACATCTTAATATTAAAATATGAGGTACAGTCAAGCTCACGTGCGGTTAGATACAAACTGCCAATGTAATGTAAAATGTAAGTCTTATGCGCGCGGCAAAAATTCACAACTGTCTAACCACCTTGATCTTGACTGTACCAATTAGGCACACTTCTGCGAATTTCATTATTGGAATAAGAGTATGGCTTCTATTCTAACAAAGATTTTGCTAAATTTTTCGTTGACAATAATGGGACTATAGAGAGAGAAAAAGAGAGAGAGAGAGAGTTATATACAATGGTATAGTAAGGGTTATTTCGACTGAAATTTCTAGAAGATGACTAGAGATCTATCTTTCGGTTGAATATTCAAAGTTATTTTATAATATTTACTGAAATTATTATTTCATTTTATTGCAGCAACTAGTGATGCCGGCTTAGGATAGCATCACCACATGACTAAGGGACTCGAGCTAACATGACCCTCAAATGTGCGATAGAGGAGGCCTTTTTACTCGAATGCCTTCTTTTTTCTGTTGGCGAACCCATACAAAAAATAATGGTTTTGTCTATTAAACATAGGTACCATATATACGGGAAGGTTCCAAACTCCGGAGTTGTCCGGAAATGATACGCTCAACCCATTAAACTGAACAACTTCCTCTATTGAAAATAATTCAAAGTATAATAAAACTTAGACCTCCCACCATACAATCAAATTTGCTGACAATGGATTATTTTTTTAGGTTATTGCAGCAGCTAGTGATGCCGGCTTAGAATAGCATCACCACATGACTAAGGGACTCGAGCTAACATGACCCTCAAATGTGCGATAGAGGAGGCCTTTTTACTCGAATGCCTTCTTTTTTCTGTTGGCGAACCCATACAATAAATCCTTTTTTTTTTTCTATTAAACATAGGTACCATATATACGGGAAGGTTCCAAACTCCGGACTTGTCCGGAAATGATACGCTCAACCCATTAAACTGAACAACTTCCCCTATTGAAAATAATTCAAAGTATAATAAAACTTAGACCTCCCACCATACAGTCAAATTTGCTGACAATGGATTAATTTTCGATATGAGGTTTTTTGCAATATTTTTTTTTTACATATGGTTCTCAGAAAAAGTTGTTTAGTTCATCGGATTGAGCATTTCCGGGAAAGTCTATCCGTATACGTATAATATTTCTTGTCAGTAATGTCCTGTCTCTAATGTTTTAGACATTTTAATCCATTAGGCAAAACCCTTGTAGGCCTAGAAATCCCAATGTAAGTAGATTTCAGAGCTTTATTAGGGTCTAGAAATAATCCATGCGAGCAGAATACGGAACATTAAATTATTTCCTTGTATTATTTTAGTTTATAACTCCACAACTTTTAAGGCGAATGTTGCAGAACAATGGCCACTGTTCCTGGGAATAAAAAAAAACTTATTTTTTATTGAACTCCAAATTTAGAAAATTTTGCAAGTTTTCTAAGAATATTTCATCATGCAAACAATACACCACAAAGACTTTTGCACAAGTTACTGGCGTATTGTAAAAGTTAACTTACAAACACAGTAAATTGCTGATATTAAAGTTGTTGCTGAAAGTTTCAAAATCTGCCACTTTGGTACTAATTGTGATCACTTATTTTACCACGAATATTTCATCAAGTTTGTTGGGTTCGAATTGAAGTTTATTATAAGTATCTACTTATACCAAAAATAAGGGTACAGTATATACTGTTAGCATGAAGATATATATATATTTTCTTGAAGTAGCGCTAGGTTTGCGGCACAACTCGCCGTGAACTATTTCCACAATTAACAGCTAATAAACTAAAGTAATTTAACCTTTCTGGCCTAAAAGCTTGAAATTCGCAAATGGGTTACTAGTGTACCGCTGCCCATGTAAATTTTACGGCGGCATTTCAAGTAAATTTTACGGCGGTTATTCTAAAAGTTTTTAGCAACGGTAGCGTATATGGGGTTAAAGGGATATCCCTCCGAATACAAATAGGGTGCATTCAGACCGTAGACTACACAAATTTGCGTAGGAATATATTCAAGGTTTCCTTTTTTATTTCTATAGTACAGACAGTCATCTCATCATGAAATTGTATGGGAGGTCGATTTTTTATATCGTTTTCTTACATATGTTCCAAGGGAAAGTTATTCAGTATCATGGTCTGTATGCAGTATGCATGCACTCAATCTATTCAATCAAAGTGCTTGCTGTTCCTTACACCCTGCGTGCAGACCAGTAACAAGACTTCAATGATGTCATAATTTCATACAAAACAACTTTTGAAACACATTTTTAATTGACAGGAACAGCCCACATACATCCATATAACACACCTTTAATCCCTTACGGGCTAGGCAGAGCGGCCCCAAAAAAACGGACATTTACGCCACGTCTGACCAACATTTAAGGGGCATTTGGAATATTGTGTATCACCATAGTGACAGGTTGTCAGCCCATCGCCTTAATTTGCAATGCACACCATCAAGTCCCTTAGTCGCTTCTTACGACACCCATGGAAAAGAAATGGGGTGATGCTATTCTAACACGGCATCACACGGCATTTCACCGTTCAACAGACCACCGTTTCTATAATGATGTGGGTTTACACGAATTACTTGTTGTATAGTTGGTAGAGAGTTTTATCCCTCTACGTTTTGGCTGCTTACGGTGTTCGGCAATCACAGCTGACGGGCGGGCGTATGTGATCTGTCGACCTCCGTGAAGAAGGCTGCCGTAAGCAGCCGAAACGTAGAGGGATAAAACTCCCTACCAACTATACAACAAGTAAGTCGTGTAAACCCACATCATGAGTGATACTTGTTCGTTTAATAATAAAACCGTTTCTATAAATTTTGTGGTTCGGCAATAAAAATTCATTTTAGGATTTCACTTATCTCGACGAGTTTGTCGTGTTGTCTGTCAGCTTTGACACCCACAATGGGCTCAATTCTAAGCAAAGAATACAAAACGGGGACGAGAAACGAATTTCCGCCAAAGCCTTCGCCTGCATAATAACTTTTCAAGCGGCGTCTTTTGTGATATTTTCATATAACATTCCATACATTATCCGCTATATTTATTAACTTTTCGTTTTAAGGTGGAGATCACACTTGACGTTCGTTGCTGCGTATTTTTAACGCATCTGTAATGCATGTGTCTGTCAGACAAAAGAAAATCGCGATGTTTGCGTTGTTTGACAGACGCATCTATCAACGCACCGTAAACGCAACGTCGCCGTATTTGTATGGGAATAAGATCGGAATGAGAAATTTTCTAGAGATTCTCGAGTGACATGTAGAGGGCGCTCAGCTTAATTGAAATAACGTTCCTTCACATTAAAATCTGTACCACTTTACAAAATATTCTTTATTTTGTAATTATGTAATCATTCTAAATTTCTTATAGATTTTTTGTTTGCTTACATGAATGACACTCAATATAAATATAAAGAAATAAATTAGTAACGAACACAACGTGAAACGGAACCCGAGACAAAACTATGGCTGCCGCTAGCCATATTGAAACGTTAAATTTTCAGTTTAGCACAGTGCGCCCTCTGGTTTGACATTTAGAACTATCAACAGAACTGTCAACAGAAAAACTCCCATTTGCAATTGCCTTTCGTTTAAAAATACGCAGCAACAGATGTCAAGTTGGAGAATCACCTTAGAATAAAAAAAATGCATGTTATATTTTCACCGTACGTGCCGGCTTCAGAAAAAATCACCCATTGCTGCCCCTAGGTGTCGTAGAAAGCGAGGATAATGGGCTGCAGCGCTCCTTGTAAATACAATGTCTTGCACTGCGCTCACCAATCCATCTGGCTAGAGTGGCGAGTGTCAAATACCCTCCTGTTAGGTCCCTCTAATAGGCCAATGTTCAGTGTACTTTTGTGGCTGTAGATACTGATATTTTATAAAAAATATTTAAAGTAAGGCTATCCCTTCTTATCTTATCTTAAAGAGCCATCGGGATCCCACTGCTGGGCAAAGGCCTCCCTCCCCTTCCTCCACTGATCTCGATCCTGTGCCTCCGCATACCAGTTCTTTGTGTAACCGTCTAGTTCGTCTCGTCATCTGCGTCTACTAAAAAATATGTCAACAAAGGAAAAGGGTCCTCTGCAGCATTAGCATCAATCTCATACAGTCAAATATAGCTTATTGGGGATGGCCGCACTCTACAGTTCCCAGTTCACCTCCATAATGTTATTTTTCTATACACCCTCTTTTTTCTTCTTCTTTGCGTGTTGGGCACAGAGCCGATTAACGACCCGATGAACCCTGGTGTCTGAGTTTTGAGACTTCTACTATTGGTATGCCTCTGACATGATTGAGTAACGACCGCCGTCTAAGTGAAGACCGCAACCGGGACCGACGACTTAACGTGCCTTCCGAAGCACGGAACCATCTTTCTTAAGGACAACCAGTCGGTTCAGTCTGCAATGTCCTAACCAGACTGGGAAGGAATGCACAAAGTGATAGTATCAACTTTGAGAGTACCCAACCGGGAATCGAAACCTACACTCTGATACACCCGATGTTATCACAAGTACAAATAACCACAAACATCAACATTCCCAAACACGTTTAACATTTACACGACACCGTACCTACATTTAACTTCAAACCCTGTTTTACCCCCCAGCAATACAGTGACTAAACTTTACTCAGGTACTTCTAGCTGTTATCTCAACTGTTGACTTAGTCATACAAAGGGTGTTTACTTTCCGAGTTAAAGTTGACCCTTGTAATACAAGGTGTTTTGTTTACACAACACGCGTGTATGGAAACTTGCTTTTGGTAATTTAGTTTGGAAGTTTTGAGGCCACATGTTTCGGTGTACCTTATATTTACAAAATTTTTATGGACATACGAAAAATAAGGTTTGCTACGAAAGAGCTCCAATATTTTGGCCTAGCAAAATAGGACAGAATAATGAAGAAACTAATTTGAGTACTTAGCTGTTACAAAAACGTGGTAAATCATTGAAATTACTTGTTAATAAAGGGCAACGTCAGCGTCCGCTTAGTGGAAAAGAATGATTGCCTGAATGCGCAGTTGAATGGGAAACCAAATTATGAATTAACTACAATCACTAGCCACAAAGATTATCATCACTATCATCACTACATAGTATAAAATAAAGTCGCTTCCCGTTTGGTGTCTCCTTATATCTTTAGAATTACCCAACGGATTTTGATGCGGTTTTTTTTATTAGATAGAGTAACTAGAGTGGAAGGTTTATAGGTATAATTTATTCCGATAAATAGTCACATTCCCATGGGAAAACGGGTAGTCCAACTGGTAGTAAACTTTTGACCCCCTTTTGACACCTTTAAGGATTAAAATTTCAAAAATGCTGAAACACGTATTTCATTATTTTAAGTTATGAGTCTAATCAGAAATTTTGAAACAGATCACATTTAAGATAAAAAACTTTCATACAAACTTTTAACCCCCTTTTTACCCATTTAAGGGTTAAAAATTCAAAAATGCTGAAACACGTGTTTATTTATTTTAAGTTATGAGTCTAATCACAAATTTTGAAACAGATCACATTCATTTAAAAAAACGAACTTTCATACAAACTTTTAACCCCATTTTGACCCTATTAAGGGTTAAAATTTCAAATATGCTGAAACACGTGTTTAATAATTTTGAGTCATAAGTCTAATCACTAAATTTTGAAACGGATCACACTTAAGACAACGAACTTTCATACAAAATTTCAACCCCCTTTTCATCCCTTGGAGGATTAAAAAAACGGAATTGTATGTATAATTGGTTTTTGCTTTATTTAATTTAAATTTTTATAACTTCATGTCCAAGTTTTATCTCTCTAGCTTCAGTAGTTTAGCATTTTATACCATCACGAAAACTGATAAAAATAATATTTTATCTAATAAAAAAACACATCAGAATCCGTTGGGTAATTCTAAAGATATAAGGAGACACCAAACGGGAAGCAACTTACCTACCTCTATTAGAGTGATTCAAGAGGAAGGTTTTTATGTACGGTTTATGTCGGGAGAAGGTCTGTTTCCAGTGGGAAATCAGTTAGCAGCGGGTGAAACCGCTGGGCGGGCCGCTAGTTTATAATAAAAGTAAAAAACATAAGGGGCCACTTCGAGCATCACTGGCATATTTACAGAACTAAAGCGCACAGTCTTAACCAAGTTTGATTGATTCTAAATATTTTTGTGGATAGTGATTGTCGTTCAAACATTATTTGGTTTCCGAATCATTAACGTATTCAGAAAGAGTTTATTTTTTAACAGGCGTCGGCGCTTGTGTCTCCGACGTTGCCCCTGTAACATACTTTCGTTAACTGAAGTGTAGCGCAAGGCCTACTTTTTATATTGTCGCATTTCAGAAGGCTCATGACCTGGTGCTTAATTTCTGAAACGGTGATTTCTCATATCGTGTACGGAAGACCGCAACGACTGATCTAACCATTTGTATTACACTTTCTCCTGCTCAAAGAATATAATGGGAATAGATAAATTAAGTAGAACTTGTGATACGAGCACAATTTTTGTAGCAGATTTCGGCATGCAAAAGTTCAATATTACCTAAAGCTCCTGTTTCAGATATGTAACTTAACCACTATAAATGTTATAGTCTTACTTATTGCCCTTCTCAAAAGTATTTGAAAACTTTTTCGTCTCTACCTACTAAAAAAGCTTTTGATGCAAAATCAACGTTCTTTATTCACTCAGCAGTCAATCGTGCCGTATCTTAGTCATCGCACGTTCACAGATGCAATCTATTTTTATGATGCCGACCCGAGATATGCATGCCCAGAATACTACCTCGGCTGTTTTTCCACCATTTGCGAACGCCAGAACTGGTTCTTGCGAGTTTAAATTACTTACCTGCAGTATTCGAAAAAATACGCCTTTTGTCCCGAAAATAAATGCTCTTAAACGAATGAAACGGTAGTTAAAAAAGTAGTTATTTGTTCCAAAGCGGAATAGTAATTTGAAAAAAACTTGGTGCATTTTATGCATATAAACAGTAGAGTACGTCACCGAAATATGCTCCATAGTTTAATTCCAAAAGTGGTTGGTAAAAACAACTCATAATCTATATTATATTTATATAATAAAACGGTAACAGGTCCCGTCTGTACATCGCAAATAATGTGAAAAACTACTACGGGGACCTTTATAAACATAATAGAACCCAAAACAACGCTTTTTCATAATTTTTACTGTTCACCTGTTTGTATGTTTATGTGCAGGTTTGTGCACGCTAATCCCCGAAACTACAGGTTGGATTTGATTGAATCTTTTTGTGGTGGATACGTAGCTGCTAAGCCAATTTAACATAATATATAATACATTGTACTACAGGAAAATCGATCATTCCCACGGAAAATAGGATTAAAGGAATATTTAGGCCACCAAAATTTTGCTGAATGTCCTAATCAACAGCTATGTTATTTTTTCTCAGCACTCGAGGGCCTGGAGTACCTGAAGTGGAACACCAAGAGCACAGCTAAACTATAAAAGATACGAAAATGCCTCTATGGCAAAAGTTGTTCAGCATGATGTGCCCCGCTTCGGTTAGCCTTGGCATCATTGATAAAATGAAATCCTGTTACCTAATCACTTTTTTGGACCTACCGGATGGTAACGGTGTTGGTTATGCGCGAATCTCTCTGGTCCAATTTACGTTAAATCTTTGTAAGTACAGATTTTGAACTTTTATCGCCACAGATTGATGATATATGACAACTGACTTAATTTAATCAACTGTGTAACTTTTACCTACAGCCCTGCTTACCATTCACTGGACGTAGCGAATTCCTCAACTTTGATTGAACTACGGAAGTCTGCAAGCTCACAAAATACAAGTTCGCTCCTCTCACAATTCAACTAAACTGTTTATGGTGGTTTGTCTGTTTTCCAACCGAGTTAACGGCTCCGATAGATAGCTTCAGCTTTAAACTTTGGAAATAAATACCGAGTTGAAAATACCAGACCAATATTGGAAAGTCAAACCTAATTGAAAACACGACTGGCTTTTCAGGACTTGCTGTACTAATGAACGTGGAAGGCTGAATATAAAACAATGTCTGTACTTGCATTATTTGCTTCCTCTTCTTTTCGTGTGGGACCCCGAGTCTTCCAACGACCCGATGAACCCTGGTGTCAGAGTTTTTAAACCGCCTACTACTAGTATTAGGCCTCTGACATGGTTGTGTAACGACCGCCGTCTGAATAATCATAGGCAGCAACCCGGACGACGGCTTAACGTGCCCTCCGAAGCACGGAACCATTTATCTTCGGACAATCAGGTAACCCTGCAATGTCCTCACCAGACAGGGAACAAATTCACAAAGTGATAAAATATCAACCTTGTGTGTGCCCCACCGAGAATCGAACTCGGAACCTTTGCGTCGCAGGCAGACACATCGGCCGTCAGTCAGTATTTGCTTACAACCACATTGATAATTTTGTCTCTAAACTATCTTAAAATCCAGGGTTCATCGGGTTGTTTCAACTCGGTGTCCCACACGAAAATAATAAGAAGAAGATTAAACGACAGAGCTACACGCAGATGTGTTTTGACACAAAAAGATAGATTAATT
Organism: Tuta absoluta; assembly: GCA_027580185.1. Taxonomy (NCBI): domain Eukaryota; kingdom Metazoa; phylum Arthropoda; class Insecta; order Lepidoptera; family Gelechiidae; genus Tuta; species Tuta absoluta. The sequence continues at coordinate 15,280,995 of JAQAHW010000009.1, forward strand.
AGAGATTAATTAAAGATATAATTAAAGATAGATTAGGTAGGATATGTATTTACACTATAAATTTTTCCATAACATGCGCAACTTTTTTTATTAAGTTGTAAATCGAGTATGCTATTAAACAACAACACCTATAGTCGCCCTCACACAACTTCAATTTTTGCGGTGGAATATTACCGTAATATGAAAGCAATTTATGTCCTACAGCAAAATGGGTGGCATAAATCCTTAGAATACATAGTTTTGGTCTAAGCGGCGGTGGCATGTAAAAATTCCATATATTTTTTCAAAAAAGTATACAATATTTTTAGTAGCTGTGCGTGTTGCACCATTTTAGTTAGTACGAGACAGCTTTATTAAGACTACTTAGATCAAAGTCACTACTTAGTCGAAGACCACCAGCAAGATGGTCGGACGACATTAAAAATACGGCAGGGCTCACCTGAACCAGGATCGCCGCTTCTTTCTTTTCGTGTGGGACACCGAGTCGTCCAACAACACAATAGCCGCTAATAGAACAGAGTGGAGGAAGCATCAAGAGACGTTCGTCCAACAGTGGACATTATTATGCTGAAAAGAAGAAGAAGAAGAAGAGATCAAAGTCTAGCAGCCAAAAGTGGTTGCACTTAGGAATAGTGATAACTCAAATCTAGGTATAACTTGAGGCCCTGATTCACCTGAAAAGTTTGTCCCTTTCATTCGCGCTGCGCCAGAGAGAAACAGACACTCATTTTGCGCTCAAATTTTCGCGAGATTTAACGGTTTTTCCGATATGGAGACTAGAGAAATACCGTTACAATGTGTTACTTGTATTTTTACTAAAAAAGGTATGTATCTTAATCATAGCATATTTCTTTTGTAATGACTTTAAAACTGTAGACAAAATATTTAAAAACGTTTTAAATAGAGGTTACTTTGTTTTTTTTTCTATCTAACTACTAACTGATAGGTATACTTTATTTGATAGATCCTCAATAATAACATATTATTATGTTTTTCAGAATTTTTTGGCTGTAATTGTCCAAATAGTACTGGTTTAAATAATTATCTTGCTCGCGCTAGGATTGCATTTTCTGTCTGACAAGGGATTAGCAACGAGTCTAGTTTCCACGTGTTTTCTTATACAAAACGCAATTTTTCTACATCTTCGATGTGTTTTGTTGTACCTACTATGAAAAGCTATCTTACTTCTTTCAAATATTATTCATTTTCTTTACAAAATATCTTCGGAATTTGGTCACTGGCTCCTAGCTTATTCTTTCTCCGGTATAATTTTCTGCCAGGGCTGAAACTTCCGGGCCACCAAGTTATTTACGGTGTTTTTTACGCCACCGCGCACCGTACCGCGGATATTCCAACCATTTTTTCTTCGTGCCTAAGTACCTTGAATTGCAATTTCTTTGCAGCTGAGAAGCCCATGAAATTATAATTATATTTGTTTTAAAGGATTTGAATTTCTAGCAGTATTTATTTTAAATGAAAATATAAAGCAGCGCAATGCATAGAATTTTAAAAGAATACGTTTTTTGGTCACCATAACATAGGTACCTACCTACATATGTATCTATTGAAAATTTTTGTTTATCTTCACTGGAAGGTTTGAAACTACGAGGTGTAAGGGACAGACCTCCGAATACTGATAAGGTGCATACCATGTAACTGAACAACTTTCTTCTGGAAACATATGTCAGGAAACGTCAAAAAATTATCGACCTTCCAAACTAAATCACGATCAGCTGACTGTATTTGCTGCGAAAAGTAAAAAATAATGACGTTTCCTAAAATACGTTTTTATGGGAAGTTGTTCAGTTTCATGGTTTGTATATGTCGTTTGTATATACTAAATAAGTATTCGGAGGGCTGTCCTTTTGCACCCTGTATATTCCTAGATCTATGTTACGCATTAATAATGCAGTAAAAGTGATAATGTAAAATTAATAAGTTATGATGAATATTGGATGAATATTTAATCTAGCCATCTATAGTATTAGCTATATCTATCGATATCTACCAAATCGATACACACATACATATATCATGCTTTTATTCTTTGCGTTAACGTAAAATAAGGTCGCTTTCACCACGTCTGACAAATATTTGAGGACCGTTTTAGAAAAATCGTGTCTAATCACTAATGTTACTGGTTGTCAGCCTTTTGGCAAAAATTGTAACACGGTACCCACAGGAAAGTACCGTCACCCCATGGTAAGTAAGTAAGTAAAAACACTTTATTGCACAAAACAACAAATAAAAATATCAGGAAAATGCATAGATATCATGCGCAAAGACGGCCTTATCGCTACAAGCGATCTCTTTCAGACAACCTTTGGGTGGAGGAGAAAGTTTTGAAATAATAAGGTAATGCTATTCTTAGCCAGCATCACACGGCACTAAATTCACATCTAGTAGCCACCATCTGTGGATACAGTAATGTGCTTGTAACATCTGCAGAATCTTGTAAATGCATAGCATAATATCTTAACACATAAATTACCCAACACCGCTACACAAGGTTCTCACAAATAGCTTGCCATTTCTTTTAAATTTAGTCTATTTTTTTTTACTTTTAGGCGGTGCTTGATACGGGAAATACTTTCCTAGTAGTACCTACACTTTTAATTTATGAAATAGCTGTTGCCCGCGAAATCGTTCCCACGGTGTGAATGCGATTTAAATCAAGGATTTAAATACCAAAATTTTAAAACACTTCCCGTGTTAGGTATACAATATTTGAAAACTTGTAAAATTTTCAAACGCGGGCAGGATTAGAACCTGCGACTTTCGTCATTACTAGTGACGACGCCTCTTCCATCTGGGCTACCGCAGCTCGTTCCTTGCCCGCCAATTATGCATTTAATGCCAGTAACGCGTGGCACGGCTCCAACTACCGGGTTAGTTCTGTTGTTAGTTTTTGGAAGAGGCATCGTCACTTGAAATGACGAAAGTCGCAGGTTCAAATCCTGGCCGTGCTTGAAAACTATGCATGTTTTCAAAAAACAAGGATTTATCACTTCAATACTTATTTAAATGCCTCGTCTTATACCTCAGGCGGCTAATGGACTCGATGGTGTGTATTGCACTTTGAGGCGATATGGGCGGACATTCTGTCACTATGGCGATTTTCCAAATGTCGCTCAAATATTTGTCAGACGTAGCGTAAATGTCCGTTTTTGCGGCCGTTTACGCTCTGCCTACCCCGCAAGGGATGATAGGAGTGATATGTGTTTAAGTGTGTCGTTATACCTTAACTTTTTCGCAATAAGTTCCATGTTTGGTGGTCTTTAACGCGCCAAGTTAGCTGGTTGCCTATGTGGAGCAACCTAGAGCAACCTCGAGAAACTTGGAGCAACTTAATTATATACACGGGCAAGTCCCCCAAGTTACACTTCCAAAACAATTGCATATTATATTTTTTTTCTACTAGCCACTTCGTTGTTTGATACTCGTACTGGTTACACAGCCGAAACAGATGACTCAGTTTTCTTTTTTCTGAATCGTCGTTTGGTGCGGGTTATACTGCCTAAATAAATGTCTTCTATTCTCTTCCTGCCCTATTCAACCCCGTGATTCAATGTTTGATGCTGGTAAAAGTTCCGAAGCAGTAATTCACTTTTTTTCTGTGGACAGCGAGTTTCACTTAATCCGCTGGTGTCGACGGTTGTTGGCTGGTAGCTTTTTCGAAATTTCCTCAACCCCCCTTGGCGATGGTTGGTGCTAATTACGTACTGTCGGAACAGATATCTTCTATTTCTTTCCCAGTCAGGAACGCAAGCCCCCTTCAACCCCCCGGTATCTAAAGATGATGCTTGTATCAGTTCCGAAGTAATTGTTCAGTAATTTTTTTCCTGTAAAAGGGGCAAGCCCTCCCGCGATTTTGGTTGGTGACACTGCCGCAACCGATGCCTTCAATTATTTATTTTGTTAGTGGGGCAAGCCATTGTGTCGATAGTTGATGCTAGTAACACTTCCGAAGCATTTATTCACTTTTTTTCTGTAGACAGCGAGCTCCCTTCTATCCGCCGGTGTCGACAGTTGATGCTGGTGTCTCTTTCGAAATCCCCTCAAGGCTCAACCCCTTTGTGCTAATTACGTAACAGATGTCTTCTATTCTTTTCTCTGTGACAGCCGAATATACAGGGTGTAAGGGACAGCCCTCCGAATACTGATATGGTGCATTCAGACCATGAAACCGAATATCTTTCTATAAAAATATATTTCAGGAGACTTCCAATTATTTTTGACTTCTCATAGTACTGATAATATAATACAGTCAACTGATTGTGATTTTGTTTGGGAGTTAGGAATATCTTTGTGGTTTCCGGACATATGTTTCTAGGGGAAAGTTGTTCAGTTTTCAGATGGCTGTCCCTTACACCTCGTATAATTGTTCGTACCTACAACTTTCATGACACTTATTTGAAAATGTTTATGCATTTATAGTTATAAAACTAATTTATAGTGTAAGCTTGTTTAATTTATTCAGTCATAGAAATAAGATAGTTAACATTTTAAATTAATAACGAATAAAATGTTGTTGTTGAAGTGTTTAAAATATTTTTCCTTTAGAATTCTTCTGCGAAAGTTCATTTAATTGCTTCCATTTGCCGCTTTTAATATTTTGTTAAAAGCTTTTTAATTAGCACTCGGTTAAGTTTATTTCTTTGTAATAAGTAGAATTCTAGTCATTAAGGTTCAAAAGTTTTACAACGAAGCTTGTCTCTCCTGCTAAAATGTCTTGCCATTCTTGCTTGCTAATTATGTGAGACACCTACTTACTTATTGGTATAGACGTATTTTTTTTCATACGTTTGCACTAGATAACGTTAATGACCATAGTCCATTAGGTCGTTCGTCGACTCGGTTTGCCACATGAAAAGAAGAAGTTAACCTTTAGGGTCAAATCAGACTTAGGTACGCGCCGGCTAAACGCGGGGCCTACACGTGGTGAACGAGTTTAGTACTAACACGCACTCAACACGCGGACGAATACGACCTTAGGTGAAGGAGTCAAAACAATAGGAGTTTTTTTCTGAGCCAAACTGTTCTGGCAAGCAGTTTTTTTAGGGTTGCATACCCAGAAGGTTAAGACGGGACCCTCATACTAAGACTTGTCTGTCTGTCTGTCACCTAATCGCTTCGGCCAGGTCTCATAAACCGTGATGGATAAGGAGTAAAAAAATTCACTAATGCCGCGTTTCTGTTGCCGCTATAACAACAAATACTAATATTATAAAAATTTGATGAGGCTCCCTCAAAAATGCTTATGCTTAATTTTATCTATTTTTTATCTCATGAACAGTAATAGTAAGACAGTTGAAATTTTTGCTGAATTTTTATTGCCTTTGTAGCTATTACAAAAAAATATAAAAATAGAATAGAATTAATATTTAGTGGGGCTCCCTGGGCTCTATGTGGTATGGTCAACACTATCGCAACGAGCCATAGAACAGGGTGTGTGGTTTGCGGTACGCGTGCCACATCGCCAAACCACACCAAGGTATATCGTTAAACTGCATTTAGAACCGCGGCTTGATTGAGTGGTAGGCTATTGAAATGTAAAATTAATCATAATTTCATTGGAATTGAAAATTTGTTTTCGGGCGTAATAAAATAAACAATGGTGTCGTTTAACCTTACAGTTGTAAGGCAAAAAATATGGTTAGTGTAATAAGAATAATTTATTTCGATCAAAGTTTATCAAGTGTACCTACTAAATAACAGTAATTACATCGTAAATAAAAATTATGCTGAATATGTAAATAAGGATTACAATTACAATTACAACCAATGATCACTCTAAGCATTCGAATGAAGCCTGTGTTATGATCATGGGATGCTGGAGTACCTATGTTTACTCTCAAAGATTGTTGGCAGTTACTTATTGGTACCTACCGCGTAGCAAAAGATTATACAAGTACCTGCCTAAATCGAACCTACTTAGCTTAAGTGTAAGGCCATTGGAAGGTCAAAAATTTTACATGTCTACAAAGAAATTATGATAATTGGTGTAAATAACGAAATGTAGGTACAGAATTGAATACCAAATTTATAAAAATAAATAAAATATTTTAAAGTATACCTGTAGATTATTTAAATTAAAGTACATTTACCTATTACTAACTTAATAAATAAAATTGGTGCTTAAGAACATCAACATCGAAAAACTTCAGTCGTTATAAGAATTGTTACGATTGTTCGTTGATTCAAATGGTTATTTCTGTTTCTTTCATTCTTTATAAATTATTAAGGCTTTATAAGATATCCAACATTCGATTGTTATCGTTTTGAAAATAAAAGAATACTTAAATGTTTTATGGGCATGAAACCTGTCCAACTATTTTAAAAATTACATCAACAATAAATTCAAATGTAATTTTTGATGAAAATTTTATGCAAAATCTTTAGATACTGTTTAAAGACTAGATTAGACGAAAATATAGGACTGTCTTTGACTTCAGCGGCGTCAATAATCCATCTAAAAGGTTTAAAAATTTGCTGCAAATACTCTAAGTGGTGAACCGGTCATAAAACTGAACAACTTTTTCTAGGGAACATACGTCGATATTTGGCCCTATCTTACAATGTGTTGACCAGCCGGGTCAATTTTTATGGTGACACGGGCTATTTATTTATTTTTATATATTGACATATGTTTTAGTACTCCTTACTAGAGAAGAGTTGTTCAATTCATGGCTTGGATTCGCCTGTTATATGACTTGACAGACGCATCCGTTACACACCGTAGCGGCCTTGTAAGGGGATCAGAATTCGCAATTTCCTCTAGTCTGACAGACGCATGCGTAACGGTGCGTTCAAAATACGCAGCAACGGACGACAAGTGGAAGAACCGACTTAAAATATTTGCAATTTTTTTTTTATACAATTTGGCTGATTTTAAAATTTGTACTTCCATAATATAAATAAACGTAACATTTATCATATATTTATTGAATTTTTTACCTTGATACGTTTTTCAATAGGTACTATAAGACAACCCTAGATTTCTCGATTAGTAACAAAATTTTAACGTTCGTACAAGAATATTGTAGAGTTTCACAAACGCCCAGAGGGGTTAATTAGGAGGCCTGTTTTACATTTTCAAACTGAAACATTGACAAAGAACCGGTAATGAAAGACGAGCAAGAGGAAATATATAATTTATATCGTAAATTTTAAAATCAACAGAAATATATTAACCCTTTAACCCCCTCATCTACCTGGATACAACTAGTGGACTGTGGGAACCTAGATGGTGAGGGCTTTTATTAAATTAAAATAAACCATGAGAATGTTTGGAATTTACTTTTATATTAGATATAAGAAATGAGGTAAAATTACTATAAAGACGTGTTATATTTCCAACTGTTTGATCAAGAATTGACAAAACTGATTCGGACTACATGGCGGCTGGTTACGCCAGCCAACTCGCAAAGAGTAAACTTATGCAAGGTGGTTGGTATAAGCGCCGATGGCCACAGTACCAGTGATTATAAACTATACTACCCTCACTTAATGTTAAAAACTTGTGAAAAAAACATAACAAGTAGTGGTTATATTAGTTACATTTTAAGTCTCAAAGATCAAAAACAATCTTTCCGGTGGTGGATTCTCTTATTTTCCTTATATGTGCTAACATACCAAGATCGGAATATAAAATGTCGTCATACATCTTGTCGGGATTCTTATCGTTTCGTCCATGTATTGCCCACGTGAGTCAAGCCATACAAAACCAACTATCGAAAACGTATAAATAAAAATTTGACACCCTAAAAACGAAGAAGAATGTGGGTAGATAGATATGTGTGCCCCTAGCAACGTTCCACCAGTTAACCCGTGAACATGACGCTTAGAACAGAGTTGAAATATTGGGAGCTCAAAATAATAAAAATTCGTCGATAGGAACCTAAGAACCCGTTTCAATTATAAGTTATAACTATGAAAAGTGTTAAAAACCGCGAAAGTAAACATTATTGTACCATGATTTGAGAAGATCAATATATTATAGAAAGTATTTCTTAGTCGCCAATGCGTTCTCTTCTCAGAATATAGGGTGAAATTTAACAACTAACCGACATCTACACCTCAGGGCGGGCTGGCGATAAGGAAAAAATTTCCCTATAGAGCATGTATTCAAATAAGAAAAAGAAATTTGGACTTCTCGTACAAAATTGCCTATCAGCTGATTTGGGTTACTATGGTAGCTCAAAATATTTTTGTTATATATATCAACCTATAATCCGTGGGGAAAGTTGTTCCATATCACCAGTCCGTCCTTTGTTTCGGTATCAGTTACTAGTTAAACACCCTAAGTATATTTAAAAAATATAATCAGGCAGTAATTTTGATCGAGTGAGTAGTAGATAAGTAGTTCTATACACAAGTCATGTTGTATTGGTCAATCAAACTAATTGAACCGAACTAGGGCCAACTATGTAGTAGAAATGGCTGACATACTAACAAAGTTTTGAACTCGCTTTACGATAGTTAATTGGAGTCTGTTCTGAATCATGCTGCGTTCTTCTCGGATTGGAAACCTATGAATAACTAACTGCCGCACATTGCATTCCCGATTCGCGAACGCAAAATGGCGGCAACCCTGACATGCTGTCTCACACACACAAGCACGGTCCGCGTTCACCTACGCGAGCTTAGACTGTGTGCGAAACAACGCGTTTGTTTCATACATTTGAGCGCCAGTGTCCGAGGTGTGGCTATACTGTGCACCTGCTCTTGCTCCTGCAGCTGCTACCGCGAATATTGCTCGAAATACTTCCGCGGAAGAATCAACGCGAGATAACAACATAATCCACTTGCGCTCGTGGTGGCGTTCCTTTGACTAGCGCGCGAAATGCCGACACTCGCGGGAGCACGCGAAGTGGCAGCGGCATGACGAGTAGCAGCGCGAGTTTGTTTACATGCTCGCAATGCCCACTACCCTTACTATTTCCCTGCCCATTTAGGCTTAGTGTCTTGATATTTCACTCAGTGAACTATTAGAAAATCGTGCAAACTGGTGAAACTAGTAAGTAGGCAAACCACTTCCAGACCCAAAATTAAACGTAGCTATATCCTCCATATCGTTATACCGGATATAAGGAACTATAACTATAAATTCTAAGCAACGAAACAGAAACAGCAAAAGAACAAATAACTTTCGGAACGAAATTCTGCGTCTAACTCTGGAAATAAGTTGAAGAACAATATTATGTGAAGCACATTATATTCAAACGCTAAGTTCGTAAGTGAAAATTTTCAGGAAATGAATATAACGAAACCAGTTTTCAAATACAACTAGAAGTGGGAAAAATTAACAACAGCTCTGTAAGTTTAGGTACCTCTTGTAAACATACTTTTGCTGCCAAATTCGACAAATGAGATAAATTATGATTATTGTTATAATTATAAACCATGTCGCCCAAATATTAGAACTTTACTGTTCTGACTAATCCTCGCCATCGCACCGACTTCTACTTCATATTCCTTCACTGTGCATGCGGTCAGGTTATGGAATGCACTACCACACATTGTTTATGCCAGCCCTTCCATCGCTGTCTTTAAGAAGAGAGTAAAAGAATACTATCTTTCACCGTCGTAAATTGCAAGAATATGAATGTGTTAGCAGGTATATATATGTATGAATATATAAGTATTTCTTTTAAGGTATAATTTATTTAAATGTAGGTGTATTTTTTATTGTAAGTTAATTTAGGTATATTTAATCTATTCTTGTGTAGGTTTATTTAATCTTATTATATTCTATTGTGCACGCCTCATCCGCCAGTCTAATAAAGTCGTGTCCCTCAAGCTGTAATCCTCACCTATGAAAACTTAACGAAAAGCAATTTTGGTTTTGTCAAAAAATAGTACTGAAATAGTGACAAATAGTGACATATGCAAGAAAATTAGTGACTTCATATTTCCCAAGATATGGCTAACGTTTGGTGAGGATTACAGATCGAGGCTCACGCTGTAATCCCAACTCTCGTGTGAGCAAACGGTGGGGTATTTTCACTTGGTCTACATTCCAAAAAATAGTGCCTAATTAGTGACTAATAGTGACAAAAGATGAGAAATAGTCGCTTTATAATTCCGAAGTTATAAAGGCATCGTTGTGAGGATTATACCCATAGCAATTTTTGCTGTAATCCTCACCTCATTTCTGCTAAACGCTTAGGTCTTTTGACTCAAATTTAGTATCAAAAAATAGTGCTTAAATAGTGTTCTTAAATTGCATTGATATTTATTTAGTTTATGTAGTAGAAGCAATTAAAAAAACCGTAAGAACTTCTTCATACAAAATGGTCAGGTACAGTCGCGAACAATACTTCGTATTGTGAAGCTCAATATAGAAGGTATGTAAACAAACAAATAGCTTTCTTTTAAGTTTTTCGTTTATATCTATCAGTTTAGTACAAAAATAAATAGATAAAAATGTATAGTTAGGTATTCAATAATAACAAGAAATATATTATGTGGTAAAATACATTAAAGCAAGACTAATGCACTTTTATATAAATGTATGTACATAGTTACCGACGTACGAGTAGTAATATATTAATAAACATAAGAACCTACCTACAGAAATAAATACTACCGACATAACAAACCAGTATTGAGCTTCAAGTACGACAATACAAAGTATTGTTCGCGACTGTACCTGACCATTTTGTATGAAGAAGTTCTTACGGTTTTTTTAATTGCTTCTACTACATAAACTAAATAAATATCAATGCAGTTTAAGAACACTATTTAAGCACTATTTTTTGATGCTAAACTTGAGTCAAAAGACCTAAGCGTTTAGCAGAAATGAGGTGAGGATTACAGCAAAAATAGCTATAGGTATAATCCTCACGAAGATGCCTTTATAACTTCGGAATTATAAAGCGACTATTTCTCATCTTTTGTCACTATTAGTCACTAATTAGGCACTATTTTTTGGAATGTAGACCAAGTGAAAATACCCCACCGTTTGCTCACACGAGAGTTGGGATTACAGCGTGAGCCTCGATCTGTAATCCTCACCAAACGTTAGCCATATCTTGGGAAATATGAAGTCACTAATTTTCTTGCATATGTCACTATTTGTCACTATTTCAGTACTATTTTTTGACAAAACCAAAATTGCTTTTCGGTAAGTTTTCATATGTGAGGATTACAGCTTGAGGGACACATAAAGTCTCGCTTTACGTAGGTCAGCTCGAAGAAATTTCTTAGTAGCAATAAGTTGTCCTGTTGTTCTTTGTATGTGTTTCTCTTGTAATGTTTTTGTGTACAATAAACGGTAAATAATAAAAATACAACAAATAAGATAGTTGACACCTAAAAAACCTTTCTAATTTAACCACGTTTATTCGTGCTAATGTAACGCGGCTTAATTACAAAGGTCAGTACTTTATAAACCCCATTTCAATCTGTTCAGTGGTTAAGAATCACACATATATAAGTACATACATTACCTGTAAAAATCTTACACTCCTCTTTCTGTTTGGGAAGTCGTGTAAAAAGATAATACCTACCTTACATACCACTTTGAATTCCAATAATGACACCAAGGTTTATCAGGTAATTTTGACAAATTGGTCTCCCACGCGATAAACATTAATTAATTGATTATGAAGATGAGAGACTTGCGTGTTATTTATTTGGTTAAGAGTTTATTACTCTACATTTTAGATGCTTCTATGTTTTGCTGTGTGAGCTGTCGACCTCTGTGATGATAGCTGTCGTAAGCAGCATAAACGTAGAGTGCTAAACTTTCTACCAAATAAATAACAGCTTAGTCGAGTAAGCCTTTATCATGAGTGATACTCGTTCATTTAATGATGAATGTATTTTAAGGAAATATAAAATAAACCAATGATATATTATACTTTCATTAGACACTGAGTGCTTGCTTGATCCATATGGATCTCATTAGAACCAAACTATGCGGAAATTGCGGAATAAATCTGCATTGGTTTAAATCAAATACGAAGTAATTTAATTTCAATTTGTTCGATAATTTGCATTAATAGGTCAGCATACGCTTCTATTGGATACCTTGTTATGAAATACGAAAGCCTTTGTTTATGGAATTCTGCAAATGAATCTATTGGTGATTAAAAATATTGACAACAAAAATGTTTACAAGTTGTAACGAGCCAGCATACAAAAGAATAATAAACGCGCAAATAAATAATAATACGTGCGTGCTAGATTTGGCTAAATGCAAGAGCAGCACTGTGTAACGCGCACACCCTGCCCGCGCCGCCAACACGCGGTGCGGGCACATACATACATAAATCACGCCTATATCCCTTACCGGGTAGGCAGAGCGTTAACGGTCGTAAAGCGGTGCGGGCACGGATAGTACAAACGAACACGACAACATCTTGTCTCGTACATCACTAGATTCTGGCCGTACAGTGTTTGTTTACTTGTTAATTAGGCAATAAATTTCTAAAATAGTGAAAAATCGTCATAACGTGGCGATTTTGTTCTGTTTTCACACACAAGATTTGCCGTAAGTAAGAAAGGGACGTTTACGTGTTCACGGCAGGCCCTGAGTCACCTGAAAAGTTTGTCCCTTTCATTCGCGCTTTTTCAGAGAAAAACAGAGACATCATTTTGCGCTCATATTTTTGCAAGATTTTACGATTTTTTCGACATAAAAACTCTAGAAGTACCGTTAGAATGTCTTATTTAGGTATTCGTATTAGAGAAGGTATGTATCTAAATTATATCTCAAATGTCTTTTTGTATTAACTTTAAAACTGTACACATAATATTGAAAAAAAAAAAAAATATACTTGAATTGAATTTTATTCTATCAAGTTAAGTTTGTCAAATTGTGTAACTGATGGATAAATAGATCCTCAATAGTATTTTTATTTATATATGGCCGTGATTTCAACTTGATACTGTTCTACACAAAGCGTACGATATCCCAAATACACTTATCAGTTTTGTTGCCGATGAAAAAACCACAAAATAGAATGATTTTTGATCATGTTTGATGTAAAATTAGAAGAGACTAGGTACTCAGCCATATTCAAAAACAAAATGACACTATTAAAGCAAAGTACTTAAAACACATGGGTCCTTTTTTTTATATATTTAATTTTCATTATAAGTACTCGTACTAATTACTTTCCATATATCCAGACACTAGCGGTAACTCAAACGAATTATTAGAACATTATACCATAATGCGGCTCTAAACTGAAACTGAAGTGTTACAAGTAATTAGGAGATAATTACTGCCATGTGTGCTGGTGCAATCGGGAACTAAGTACGGGAATGTGTTATGAAAATGTGATACAGCTAAGCGAATTCTTGATTAAATAAGGTAGTCAAAATGCAGAATGGTAATAGGCACTTTTGGACCGGGAGCGTCCTGTGGCATTTCTAGTTTGTAAATTGATTGTTTTTATTAAAAATTATTTACTATAGAGTTCATATTAAGTTCAGTGAAAATTTTTCAGGATGTGTTCTGCCTGATAAAAAATGAATTTGTTAAAATGACCTTACATGCGTCGCTCAATTTTTCTTGAGGGTCCTTAAAAATGGATTTCTCCAACAACCATTTTCTTCACAAAGAAACTCGGAACACTACGTCTGGAAATCTATGCAAGTGCTACACCGTCTGCTACACCGTAGCTCTCAGCTACGTCGTAGCAAGGTTTGAATTTGCAAAGACATTTATCACGGGATTCGGAAATATATTTATCGAAATTAAGTTTTAGGTATAAACACAAGCCTCCAAGGAGAGGTACACACTCAATATGACGGGGAACCCAAGTGCCAAAATCAGCAAAAAATTTGGCTATATTTTCATTGGTAGGAATAAAATTATGTAACTTACATATATGCCGAACTCGAATGTAGGTATACATATAAACACATTTATTATAATTATAACAGTTACAGAAACAAAATAGATGCACAAATGCGAACTTATCAACTTATGATAGATGGCGTATTTTGCGTCAAATTATAAGACATAATCTAATTTAGTTATCTCCTATCTTTTTCTAAACCTTTTTGGTGGAAAATGAAGGCGCTAGTTTAAGGAAAGAAAATTAAGGTTGCCTAAATTCTATCTATCTAACATCGGGTCTCGGAAAACAAAGGCGAAAAAACGCGTATTACCAACAAAAAAGCCAAGCAATGCTAAGTCAACCAGCTTCTGTTCATGTTCATATTTAATTCATGTTCTTTTTTTTTTAATCCGATAGCAATGCCTATTATTCTTAGCATAATTGATAACATATATGTAATTTCTTGCACAATAAATATAAATAAAAATGTTTATGATAAAATAAAAAGCAAAGACGAGCTTATATGTTAAGAAGAGATGTGTTCCAGCCAACCCATTAATGAAAATAGAATAGCAATTACATATACATGGTGCAAAAAAAACTACTGCAAATATTTTAAGGGGTGAACTAGTTCGTGAAACTGAACAATTTCCCCAAGGAACATCGATCGAAATATATAAATTGGCCCTCCCATACAAATTAACCCGGCCGGCTAATAAAGGTAATTAGTATGGGAGGGCCAAATATATTTTACGCATTTCGACCTGTTTCTTACGGAAAGTTGTTCAGTTTATGGGCTAGTTCACCCCTTAAAATATTTGCAGTTGATTTTTTTACACCAAATATACAGTCTGCTGAACTATACCTACTTACATACAAAGCCAACGAGCCTTATATTTCAGACGGGCCTGGCAATTTATTTAAACGTAAGGTAGGTATTTCAGTAAGTGCTGTGATGTGATAATGCCAAGCAAGCAAAGTACGATTTAATAAAGCATAATACGTAAGTACAATTAGCAGCAAATTGAGCTAGGGGATCGGAGAGTATAAACTGTGTAGGTTGACTGTTACCGTGGAATAGGACTGGGAAACGCCTGCCCTTAGTAATTGCTCCGTCAACACACTATCCAAAGGCCCCCCCGTCAAGTCCACTCAAAAATCCATATAGCACCAGAACACCACAAAAAATTGACGGTCTTACTACCAAAAGTTAGACGCGTGCTGTGACAGTGTTTAAATTATGTTACCATACGATTTGACGTTATCAAACAGCATAAACTATTCCTGTAATATCAAGGTGCATTTTTTAGAAATTTGAAAAACGTCGCAATTGCTTCTCAATTGCGTACGCGTCGAGAGCCATCTAAATATAGCTATAGATATGAAATCGTTGCTTTGTGCATTCGTTTTGGCTAAAAGGAGAAGGTCATAGTTAAGCCGTCACCAGCCTTTCGTTTAGAAATACGACTATCGAAATCGTTTAGTAAGTAAGTAAAAACACTTTATTGCACAAAATAATAAATAAAATAACAGGAAAATTCATGGCTAACATGCGCAAAGGCGGCCTTATCGCTATCAACGATCTCTTCCAGACAACCTTTGGGCATTGATAAGATTTTCATTTCAAATGTGTCTTGTCTTGTCTTGTCTAACCCACACCATCCCATTGCTGGGCAAAATCCCTCTTCACCTTCCATCCATCTCTATTTTGGGCTTCCGCATACCAGTTTTGTAAGAAATCGTCCAACTCCTCGCGCCATCTACGACGGGGTTTGCCGCAGCGTCTTTTTGCGGTGGGTGGCTTCCACAAAGTAGATGATTTTGCCCAAATGTGTTATAGAAGAAAATAAATTCCTCTACGGAACTTTGACCCTTCGAAGGGAAGGTTGAGGTGCTTCTGATAGTACACTGAGAGAGTGATATATGGCGATATCAATCCATCACTGTACGTCATGTGTACGTAACGTATGAGGTAATTTATTTAAGGAGCTCCATAAGTGAGAGCAGGGAGTAAGAAATTGAAATCATGTAAACTAGTTTCGTTGAAATTTTGTTATTAAGTCCGCCCGAACCCAGCAAACGTAGAATTCGTAGGTATACGATGTTATAAGGAGAAAGCGCAAAACCTAAAATAAAATTGTTTTATTTGTTAAAATGTATATTTATGCGGTGTGATACTGGCTTAGACCGCCGTGTGATGCCGGCTCAGAATAGCATCACCTTATTTATTTCCCGGGGACTCGAGGGCTTCATATGTGTTATAATATTAGGCGACAGGCTGACCACCTATGTTACTGTTACGATTTTCTTGGACGGTCGTCAAATGTTTGTCAGGCGTGGTGATCGCGGAACTATATTTTACGTCCGTTGGTGCTCAAAGCTGCCCTGCAACTTTGCACTCTGTACGCATAACATTATACTTACTTCATTATTTGCTATTCCTAAAACAGGAAAAATGTATTTTCATTCTATTAGATGAACCAACCGAGCTGTTACTGTATCCCTTTCCTTCGACGCCGTATATTGCAGAGTGGCGTAATTTTGATGACAAATATTACAAAAGCGGGTCGCTCGTGGGCAAATTCTGGAGCTGGCAACAGTTTATTCACGAAAATTCCATTCATAGTTCCTTTCTGAAGGTATCAACGGGTGCGCTGCGAAATATTTTTTACCTTTGCTTGTGACTAGCACTAGATCCTATCTGTCCGGTTTTAATATCCAAATAGTTTACAATTCGGACTATTTTAAGCACGTGCTGTTTATTACTTGTTTACTTGAATAATAAACAACAAACACAACGTATCGATAAACAATGGCCTTTATTCGGAAAATAATTTATCTTAACTTACCTCAAATTAGCGCTGTCCGTCAAATAGGTATAGAAAAGGATAGGAGATATCGAAGTTATTTCATGAAGAAATGAAATAAATTATTTATTTATCAATATACTGTATTCATAAAGTTAATGGGTACATAGCCCCACAAAACCACTGTGAACCACAACATACCTATCTTATAATTTGACGCAAAATACGCGTTATCTGTCAAAATAAGGCGACGATGAAACAATGGTGACTAAATTGACTAGAAATGGCGAATGATATGTTAAATGTGACAGGACTTAGATATCTATCAATTTCTAACTCAATTTGTCAAAAAGCGACAGCGCTAATTTAGTTCAAGTTAAGTGAATTTATTTTCCGAATTGAGCCCAATACTAGGTAACTCTCTGATTGATATTTTATTATCGGACATTATGCAATTATATTTATCATTTCCAGTAAATAACCAGCTATCACTTTCAGTATTTACAACAGGGACGAACCAATTTCGTATCGTAAGTAATATAAATGTGTGAAAGTTTCACAGATGGCGCCGCGCTCTGCAAAAACTGTTTTCCGTTACCATTTATCACTTTCAGGAGTTTGTACAAAGGTTAACACTTGAGCTGCGATATCCATACATCATTGGAAGTAAGAGGGAAAAATCGCTCGTAGATCTAACGGCAACGTACGATGTCTTTATTTTAAATAGACACTTCATTTCTTACTATACAGGATATTTAATGTAATTTTTGAAAACTTGCAAAATATTCAAGCGCGGGCAGGATTTGAACCTGCGACTTTCGCCATTATTGGCATCATCAAGATACCCTTGCAAAATTGGCGGTTAACAGTAACACAGGAGGTGATTTAAAATTTGGTATTTTATCGCGGGTTTCCATCGCTTAGACTACCTTCAATTTGTAAAGAATGAATTAGTCGCTGGGTAATTAGTTGCAAAACTAACCCGGTAGATGGAGCCGTGCTACGCGTTATTGGCATAAAGATACACTTGAAAAATTGGCGTGCATTGGACGAGCCGCGGTAGCCCAGATGGAAGAGGCGTCGCCACTAGTGATGGCGAAAGTCGCAGGTTCAAATCCTGTCCGCTCTTGAACATTTTTTAAGTTTTCAAAAAATTTATACCTAACACAGAAAGTGTTTTAAAATTTGGTACTTATTCAATATTTTATGTAGCTAAAATGTATAAGAGGCTCATTAAAATTAACAACTTGCCCCACAGCGGCACATAGGTTGGAATATATACATATATTTGGACGTACTCCTGTACAAATGGCTGGATTATTAAGGGAAGTTGAAGAAGTATTTTTCATATTTCAACTATTTTCCTTGGGGCCATTTTCAGTTTCACAAGTAACTTGACCTTTGGTATGACCTCAAACCCTTATAAGTTTGAACTTTTCTTACCTTGATAATGAGTTTAAGAGGCAGCCTGTGTTACACTCCATGAAATATTCAGGATGTAAAGGATGGTATACCAAAAACTTTGCAGACATGAACAGACCAAGAAACTGAACAATTTTACTGTGGAGCCTATGTTGGGAAACGATTTTTTTTCTAGTTGTCATAGAAAGTCAGTCAGCTGATCAGTCGAATTATTTTTCTGGTTTAACGAAACGGCTTCCATAGAAAAAGTTGTTCAGTTTCATGGTCTGATCGTGCTTGCAAAGTTTTCGGTACAACGTCCCTTACACCCTGTTTGTTGTGAAGCACATTAGTTTTATCTGTTGCGAAGAATTGAAGTCCCTACCTACTATACTCTCTCTCTCTCTTTTCGTGTGGGACACCGAGTCAACCAACGACCCGATGAACCCTGGTGTCAGAGTTTTTCAACCGCCTACTACCTACTATACTTTTTTGGTTTAATTTCTAGGACTCAGAGTCAACTTTTTCTCAAGGCAGGGATAGCGCGTGGGTAAGATTTTTAAACCGGTTTACAATAACAGCCACAAAAGATCTGAAAAAATTATAAGATTATTATATATGACAAAAGTTTTTTTTTTTTTTTTTTTTTAATCTTTATTTAAGGAGTTTTGTCAAAATATGACAATGCCACTCCATTGTGCAACACATAGTATAAATCACAAAACGAAAAAGAATAAAGAAATAAACTATACTGATGGTACCCGCAGAAAAGTTAAAAGATAATTTATTTCTAACTGATAACATTTGATGCCAATTGATGCTGGCTTAGAATAGCATCACCCCATTTCTTGCCCGTGGGAGTCGTAAGAGGCGACTAAGGCCGTACGCTCGCTCACGCGGTTTCACGCGCGGGACGGCCCGCGCGGGCCAGATTTGACAAAACACAAGATTGGCGCCCCGTGACGCGGCCTGCGGTCACCCGCGCCGCGGCTTCAGCAACCCGCGACATAATATAACCCGTACGAACACGACGACACTTGCCATATTACAACTACCTAGGCACTATGCGCCTTCTAAATTTGGACGGGTAATAATGGCGGCGATGTCAGACCGCCGCGCGGATCCCGCGAGACCGCGCGCGGCCTCACGCGCGGGCTGGCCCGCGCGTGAAACCGCGTAAGCGAGCGTACGGCCTAAGGGATTAGATGGTGTGTATTGCAATTTTAGGCGATGGGCTGACAACCTGTCACTATGGCGATACACAATTTTCCGAATGACCCTCAAATGTTTGTCGGACGTGGTGTGAATGTCCGTTTATTGCGGCCGTTTACGCTCTGCCTACCCCGCAAGGGATTATAGGCGTGATATGTGTGTGTGTGTGTGTGTGTGTGTGTGTGTGTGATAACATTTGATAATTTAACAAAGTTTACTTGATAGAGAAAAACCAAAGTCACCTCTATTTAAAACATTTATGCAAAATTATATTTTAAAGTTATTACCAAATTCTTCATGTTATGATTTAGATAGGTACATATCTTTTGTATTAAAAATGGCTGCATTTGATATTGTGACGATATTGTTCTAGTTTTTATGCCGGAAAAACCGTAAAATCTCATGAAAATATGAGCGCAAAATGATTGGCAGTTTCTCTCTGGCGCAGCGCGAGTGAAAGGGACCAACTTTTCAGACAAAACAGGACCTTTAATTGGAATCAACAATCAAGTGTTTCACCCAAGCTTTACTGGCCCATAAAATACTGAACAGAACAAGGTTAACAGTTTTCAGAACTTTTACTTAACCAGAAGCAAGTTAGTTAAGGGGCATCCAGCCAACTTCCAGCATCCAGTATTAACGATGTCACTCTGAATATTCATGGTGAGGCGAAAAGAGTTACTCTCCAACTTTCTAATGATGCCGCTGTTGTTCAACTTCGCCTTTTTGTAAATCTCCGCTGTAAGTTTGGTCAGGAACAGTTTTGCCTCTGGCCAGAATAAATAAGTGTACAAAGTTGGGTTTTAAGCTTTTTTGTTTGGATTGTAGACAAAGGCCCGAGGTAGGTTCAGAAGGATTCTCGTACAGTAGATTGATTTCAGGTAGGCTATTACCATACCATTACCATAAGTTCCGTGCTTATACCCACTTCGCTTGTAAATGTATACTTACTTATCGTGTCTATAACTTTGACGGTAGTTTATCTATTGAGCGCAGGTGGCAAGAAAAAAATCCTTTACTACACAGCGGTGAGGCTGACGGCCGATATGGTCCAGTGGTAGTGTTAGTTATGGGTTCGAATCCCGGCGGGGCACTCACAAAGTTGATATTATCACTCTGTGAATTTGTTTTTAGTCTGGTTATGACATTGTAGGCTGAACCACCTGATTGTCCGTAAGAAGCATAGGTCCGTGCTTTGGAGGGCATGCCATCGGTCTCGGTTGCTGTCTATGATTACTTCGACGGCGGTCGTTACACAACCATGTCAGAGGCTTACAACTAGTATCGTTCGTCGACTCTGTGTCCCACAAGAAAAGAAGAGCATAGCGTTGCGGTGGGTAGATTTAAGTAGGCGGTTAAATGGTTCTTCTTACTTTTTCGTGTGGGACACCGAACCGTCCAACGACACGATGAACCCTGGTGTCAGAGTTTTGCAACCGCCTACTACTAGTAGTAGGCCTCTGACACGGTTATGTAACGACCGCCGTCTAAGTAATCATAGACAGCAACTGGGACCGACGGCCTAATGTGCCCTCCGAAGCACGGAACCATTATTTTTCTGAAACTCAGGTGGTTCACCCTGCAATGTCCTAACCAGACCAGGAACAAATTCACAAAGTGATAAATATCTACTTTGTGAGTGACCCACCGACAATCGAACCCGAAACCTTTGCGTCGAAGGCAGTCGCACTACCACTGCGCCCCATCGGCCGTGTTAAATAGTGACGATGATGATCACATCTTATACAAAATAAGAAATTCCTCACGTTTGCTTCATTACTTCAGAATGTGATAGAATTTAAATGTTAATGTCTCAGCAATAAGTGACGAACATCTGGTTCGAAGAGACACAAAGCCTGAGAATTGTAATGCCGTCGGGGATAACCCACATTGCTCAGTAGCTCGGTACCGTCGCTGCATTTGAATAGGAACATCTTCATTACCGTAATAAACTCAGGCTTATTCGTGGTATGTCTTAGTATTATGCTAATCGTGAAACAGAAACTTGTGCCATAATTTGAACTCGGTACCTGCATTCTGCGAATGCGCTTAAGGCGAGTGTACTCGTGAACGACCTCGGCAGTGGCGCCACTTCGCAAAAATAAAGTTTTCTCTTTATACAAACGATTTATTAGAATATCCGTTGCCCAAGTTTTTACTGTTATCCTTAAGTAAAATTAGAACCTGCAAACTCAATGAAATATACGCTGCAATTAAAGTTATGGAGAAAAGTACCTAAAAACGGCCACTTTTGGTATTAATTGCCATAACTTTAAATACAGCAAATATTTAATTGAGTTTGTAGGATTTAATTTTACTTTGCCGTGTGATGCCGGCTTAGAATAGTATCAGCCCATATCTTACCATGGGAGTCGTAAGAGGCGACTAAGGGACTCGAGGGTGTGTATTGCAATTTTAGGCGATGGGCTGACAACCTGTCACTATATCGATACACAATATTCCAAATAACCCTCAAACATTTGTGAGACGTGGTGTAAATGGCCGTTTTTTGCGGCTGTTTACGCTCTGCCTACCCCGCAAGGGATTATAGGCGTGATATGTGTATGTGTAATTTTACTTTAGGATAATACTAAAAACTTGGGCAACGGATATTCTGATAGATTTTTTGTATAAAGAAAAAACTTTATTTTTGTGAAGTGGCGCCACTATCGAGGTCGTTGACGGCTACACTCGCCTAAAAGTGTGAACTCTACAAGATCTCGTGAGGTGTGGACTTACAGCCTGTAGTCATACTATACTTGCCTAAATAATGGCTATGTATCTACCTACCCGGTTATGTATCAGTAGACACGCTTCTTCAATTTCATTTTCAATCAAAATAGCAACACTACTAGAACAGTACAAAAGAAATAAAAATAAAAATCACAACACGAGAAAAGACTTTATTCTGTAGGCGTCTGAGCGCAATTAGCTCGGACAGCTCGTTTCAAGCTGGTATAGCGGCTAATGTAGAAGGCGTGTCTAATACCAAAGCAAGCAGCTCCTTTAAAGCCAGCTCGACGGCTTAAGCCGGGCTTAAGCTGGACCGCAGTAAAAGAGTGTAATGGCGATTCGGTATTGAGTGTATGTTGTTGTTAGTCTAAAGAATTACGGCGAGGAAAGAGGGTAGAATGAACGTAATGGATTTTGACGTCAACTTATACTCTTTTGGATTGTTTTTCCTTGAGTTGTAGAAAATAATTAATTATTCTCTTAAAAATTTACCTACTTGTGTGCTTAAAAAACAGACCCCAAGGAACGAAGTAAGTGGTTATTTAGTGGCATAAAGGAGGTAGAACGCCAAACTGCCTATAAAATGCCGATCTCGCTTATGGTAATTTCAGAAAAGGTTGCGTTAAACTTACAAGTGAGTAACTTTTGGCTCGGAAACTTCTTTGAGGTTCTTTAAAGTATCAGCGAAGGTCTGATTATAAACTTTCTAAACTTTATTAAAACTCAGCTTTCAACTTTCCTTGTGTCAAGTCGTCGAAACGTTGAAGATTCTCACCAGACTTGCTTACAGAACTATTTGCGAACTGCAAACTCACCTCATCTTACTGGAAAAGAGCACAAAGTTGTTTTGCGCCAAGTTTCACCGCTCCGTGTGAACAAATTGAAATTCATGCAGTTTTGAGTGCGCAACGAACACATTGAAGGCAAGGAGAAAGTCTTTGTGTAGACGGCAGCGAGGTTGAACTCTCATAGGAATAAGGTATTTTATAACATACTAGATTTCCGCCCAGCGGTTTCACGCGCTGCCACTCATTTTCCCGTGGTAATAGTGGCTTTTCCGCGGTAAAAAGTGGCCTATGTGTTATTCCGGGTTATACACTACCTGTGTTCCAAATTTCATCCAAATCAGTCAAGCTGTTTGATCGTGAAGAGGTAACAAACATACATACACACACACAACTCTCATATTCATAATATTAGTACGGATTAAAAATGTTAAGCTTTCTCACGCCAATAGATGGCGTTAAATATCTGGGGGTTTCCCAACTAGTCACGCAAGGTAATAAAATTAGCGTTCTAGTAGTAGTAAACTGTTTTCTTCCTCGCAACCTTGCTGGCGTTCTTTTTTCGAACTTGTACTCCTTATTCATTTTTAATCGATATCAAATTACGCTTAAGTGATAATAAGTGATAATACTATTCTACATTGAATAAAGTAATTTCATTTTAATTTTCACTTACATAAGCGCATCTAGCACTGCAAATATAATTTGCAAAGCTAATCAAACTCTAATTCTTATCTTATCTAGCCTGCATCATCCCACTGCGCCATGGCCTCCCTCTTCTCCTTACATCTAGTTTTGTCCATGTGCCAGTCCTTCGAGAATTTATCAAGCTCATCACGTCATCTACGACGGGGTATGTCGCGGCGTCTATTTGTGGTGGGTGGCTTCCACGAAGTAGTTGTTTTGGTCCACAGCTCTTCCGGCATGCGGCAGACGTGACGGGCCCAGTCCCACTTCAGCCTGGCTGCTGTTCGAGCTACATCAGAAATGTGTTCTGGAGCGCACTATAGTATTTCTGACGCGATCAATCCGCTTCAGACCTAGCATACTACGCCGGTCTGCGCCCCATTACTCGCTGGCAAAACTCCAATTATGACTTCTTAATAAATTTTCAAGGACGTTGTTTTATGGGTCGTCGGACGAGAAGAAGAAGAATCAAACTCTCCAGCAAAGATGTGCCCTATATAATTATCACCATCTATCGTTAGTTTTTAGTACTTTTCTTCTTTTTGAAACAGCTATCAATAAAGGTCTTATTTCCATCACAGAGGAGTTTAGGTATCTTAAAAACTAAAACTGGCGTGAACTGAATTATTATCAGGCGCATAAAGAGGTAAGTAAAGGCGTCATACCGTGGGTCGACTCGATATCATATCGTTGCGGAAAATACATTCAGTAAATGCAGTTTTTCAGGTGCTAAGGAATTAATAAGACAATTGCCTAAATAACGCATGTCTAAAATTACATGTGTTGAATTTGTTACATGCAGTGTGGGGGGATACAAAAAAACCAGTTCAAAAACTAACACCCGACTACTGAGATATCGCGCTCTAAAAAGTAAGAAACAAGAAATCTGGAATATTAACTACAAACAATTTAATATCTATAGTCCACGAAATTTATACGAAGATATGACATATAATTATATATTTAAATGTATATTTAATAAAAATTTATTGTGGTTTATAGGTGATAGCCGTGGACGTATGCCAGTTTGCCTTACCTAATTATGTTGTGCAAGTTTATGATATAATCTACTAAGTATTAGAGTAGGTGGCATACGACCACGGCTATCACCTATAAACCACAATATTTTTTTTATTAAATATACATTTAAATATATAATTATATGTCATATCTTCGTATAAATTTCGTGGACTATAGATATTAAATTGTTTGTAGTTAATATTCCAGATTTCTTGTTTCTTACTTTTTAGAGCGCGATATCTCAGTAGTCGGGTGTTAGTTTTTGAACTGGTTTTTATTTTAATTATTTTGGGGTTGAAGGTAAGTTTAACACTTTGGTATGTATTTTTTTTCTGGAAAGAAATGCAGCTCAATTCACAATTAAAACATCACTCGTTAATTAAACAAAATGCACTCATCATAATCTTATCTTTGTATGTATGTATGTTTGACCATGCATAACAGGTTAGGAGCCAACACGCAGCCTTGGCGAACATCTCTACGAACGGCTCGGGTGTATTACCGTTAAAACAATAGATCCTTTCATGTTCATATGGAAGGATTTAACGAGGCTCAGAAGTTTTGGCGGGCACCCGATGTTTACAAGTGCAGTGTAAAGGCACAGAGGTGTTCTCTGCTCTCTACACTTTTCCTGAAGTTGGCGAAGTGTAAAGATCATATCTGTTATGGAACCCTATGGGCGCGGAATCCACATTACGATTCGGGATATACACGATCAGCTAGTTTCTGGAGTCTTAATAAGACTAACCGAGCAAATAATTTACCTACTATACTTAAAAGGGATAAACCACGATAACAGTTACAGTCACCGCGGTCACCTTTGCCTTTGTATAGGGTAACGATGTTAGCATCGCGCATATCTTGTGGTATATATCCCGCTTCCCAACATTTACACAACAGATTGTGCAGGATGGGTAATATGCACTTGAGCCTGATGATTTCGGCATGGGTACTATCATTCCAGGAGACTTTCCGGTCTTAAGCTGTTTAACAGCCTTGTGGTATTCCCTTATGGTACGAAGGTCATCTAACTTGGCCCAGGTAGCTAGTTTTGGCATGCAGTCTGCAGCTTCCGGCATTATATTAACTGGTTCCGAATAGAGACCGATATAATGTTCTATCCATCGTTTGAGTTGGCGTTGGGCATCTGTAATAACAGTGCCATCCACTTCTTTAAGGGCGGCTGTTTTTTTAGGCACAGGACCAAGGGCCTTTTTACTGCCAGCATACACACCACCAAAATTTCCGACATCAGCGCACGATTGGATACTTTGGCAAAGCTCGGTCCAGTATGCATTAGCGAAGTACCGTGATGTGCGTTGTAATACAGCTTTTGCATTCGCTAAATCGACACGCGACTTTTCGGAAGGGTTAAGGCGATGAGTAAGCGCAGCTTGCCGTTTGGACTCGAGCAGGGGTGTTATGTGTTCATGATTTTCAGCGAACCAGTCCTAGTTTTTGACTTTCTGGTGGCCGAAAGCCGTACCAGCCACATCTGTTAGAAACTTTTTTACTTTGCCCCAGTCTTCCTCTATAAGAGCGTCTACGTCCCAGGTGGCAGTTTCATCGCGTACCAACTCTTCAAACTTTCGGACAAACTCATCATCCCTGGTTTTTGGAAGATCAATCTTCTTCCTACCGGGCAGTTTGGACGAGTGGATCTTTTTGTGAGTTATAGCAACGTGCGAAGCCACCAAGGAGTGATCTGTGTCACAATCAGCGCTATGAAATGTACGCGTGTGTAGGGTCTCGCGGAGATTTTTCTTTTTGGTTAAGATAAGGTCCAGTTGATGCCAGTGACCAGAACGAGGGTGTTTCCAGGATACTTTGCGAGGTGATTTGCCTTTGAAGTAGGTATTGGTAACACACAGTAGGTGTTTAGAGCATAGCTCTAATAAACGTTGGCCGTTTTCGTTTAACTTCCCTATACCGTGGTTACCTATACAATCAGGCCAAGCTACGTTGTCCTGTCCAACCATTGCGTTAAAATCGCCCAGAATATATAAGCAATCCTAGCGAAGCGAGACTGGTCGAGCTGGTCATAAAACTGTGTTTTGGCTTCATCCGTTGAGGATAATGTTGGTGCGTAAGCAGAAATAAGTGTTACGTATCCATGATTCGTATTTAACCGCACCAACATAATGCGTTCCGATATGCCGCAAGGAGCCTCTATTGATGTTAAGAGATCGTTGCGGATAGCCAAGCCTACACCATTCTGACACACAGTGCTGCTCTGTCCTTTCCTTTTCAAAAGAATGTGTAATGTGTCTCACGCAAGGAACCCTCGTCGGGGAGTCTGGTCTCCTGTAAGGCACAAACAACAATGTTAAGTCTGGTGAGTTCGGCGTCGATAATGGCAGTTTTACGCAGATCTTGTGCTTCACTAGAAGATGGTAGAAGAGCCTCCACAGGTGTCAGGGAGGCCTGTCCTCATAGTACAGACATTTCATGTTACAAACCGCATGGAAAAGCGGTGTTGGGAATTGTTTCTATTATGCCTTTTAGTCGCAGGTGTAAAACGTAACGGCGCCGATTGTCCAGTTGAGGCTGGTGCTTTCTACACCCTAAAAGAGCAAACCAGCACCGGGGCGGAACAGTACCTTATTGGTCGGGGGCTGCCCAACTTGGAGCAGGCGGTAACTGATCAGTGGGCCTACGATGGACCCTTCCACTGTCGGAAGCGACCCCTGGCGCCCGCACTTACGCCCATATGTGCGGACTTATAACCGATCACTGCCACTTCCCGTGTTGGTATCCGCGTGACGGTGAAGTGTCCTCTCCACAGACACTGCGTTGCCTGGGACGCAATTATGGAAAACGCAGGGCTGCCCAGGACCTGCGCCAACCTCTCGGCCTTCCTGGCTGGATCCGCAGGAACGACTAGTCGATACGTGCGGAGCCAGGTTGGCTGCAGGAGTCTGCCGCGCGATAGATCTCTGTCACACGCGCCTGACGGAGACCCCGTTCCGGGTTTAATTGTGGAGTTGGCCTCTCCAGGACCGTTGTGCTTGGGTCGGATTTATCTCTCGGTCGCTTTTTACGACCCCCACGGGAAAAGATGGGGTGGTGCTATTCTACTCTGCCGGCACTACACGGCTGACCGACCGATTTGAATAGTTTTTATAATACCGCCTGTTCTATTTGGATCGTTTGGTATGTACTATGTGCTCTTGCTTAGGTATTTGTCCATAAGTTTTTGACTCTGTTGAAGTGTCTATTGCATTGATCGTATAGATTTTTGTTCGTAATGGCAAGCGCTCTGACATTTTTTTGTTAAATTGGTCTACATGTTTTAAAGTTGGAAATAATGTACAATTTCGTCGTATTCAATAGTGTCGTTTACAATTCTTCTTGTGTCTAATATTGCTAATTGCTCCATTGTCAACTTCCCTACTCTGATGCTGTTCAACAGATCAATCAAACTGTTGTCATTTACTTGTCACATATTTTGACCCAATTCACAGAAACTGAACATTCTCCATAAATGTGGTTCAGCTGCATAAATGTCAGGTTGTTTGTAACAATATGCGCCTACACGAATTGCAGATACGGGTGGTAATTGCATTAAGTCATCAAAGAATAATAGGTTAACCCTTAAAATCGTGTTTCACTTAAGTGACAGGTTGTCAGCTGTCGCCTAATTGTAATACGTTCACATGAACTCCTCGTGTCCCTTAGTCGCCTTATACGACACCCGTCGCGTCCCGTTATCCCGTAGTCGCCTCATACGACACCCACGGAAAAGAAATGGGGTGGTGCTATTCTTAGCTAGCATCACACGGCAACTATGTTTTTAAACTGTGCTTATTAAGCCCTTTCATTTGATACCCATCATGACATTACTAGTAGTATAAACTTTTTCAATTCTTAGCTCTAGAGGGCGCCCTATGTAATGTATAGTGACATAACGTAGCCTATAACCACCGGACTGTTTAGACGCTTCAAATGATACCTCATTTATCAAATTCTGATAAGTTGTTTAGAAGTTAGGACGGAACAAACGTTTTCGTTTCCACATACATACATACATACATACATACATACATACATACATACATACAGGTCAAAATCATAACCCTCCTTTTTGCTTTGCCGTAGTCGGGTAAAAACAAAACTATACGACAATATGGCCTTTTTAGTTGATAATGTTGAACGCCATCTATCGATGATTTCAAGTACGTAATTTTTCTTTTATAAATAGCTATTAAGGCCGCATCACTCCCAAAAAGTAAGTCCCCTCCCTTTTTGACGTGATAGAGAGAAACAGACGATGATGGCTGAGATCCAACCAAACATTTATTTAACTATTAAACTAGATAAACAAGTATTCCAAAAATTAAGCCCATTTACTAATTTGATGAGGAAGAAAGAAGAAGACACAAAATAAAATATGAGATGATGGAAAACAACCAAATCGTTTTTAGTCTTAAAAACGGGCCAAAAACGCAAAATTAGACCTTACTTTTTTTTTTTGAGGCAATTTCAATGATTTATGTTTTGGGCCCCATAGTTTTGTAGCATATATCTAAAAGTATTAATAAGAAAAACATAATTTCATTATTTGGACACACACACATCACGCCTATATCCCTTGCGGGCTAGGCAGAGCGCAAACGGCCGCAAAACGGACATTTACGCCATGTCTGACAAATATTTGAGGGTCATTCGGAAAATTGTGCATCGCCATAGTGATAGGTTGTCAGCCCATCGCCTAAAATTGAAACGGGATTCATAATTCGGAACACTATCTATGCAACCTTGCGCGATTGATTCCTAAGCCCATTTTACCTTCATAAAGGTAAATACCAAATTTTAAAACACTTCTTTGTTAGGTATAACACGGCTCCACGTGTTAGGTATATAATTTTTGAAAAATTTTCTTGCGTTGCCCTGCCTTTGCATTTCCTTGCCCGCCAAATTTGCAAGTGTATTCGCCAGTAACACTTGGCACGGCTCCATCTACCGGATTAGTTTTGCACCTAATACCCGGCGACTAATTCTATCTTTACAGATTAAATTAATAAAGGTCTTCTTTAACCTGTTATTGAATGTTTCCATGGAATCTACATAGGTACCCAATGAATCCCATTCGGTCTGTGAATTCTCCAATACCTACTTACTTAGGTTAGTGGGTACCTATCTATATCGGGACAGTTGTAGAACTTATTTTAGTTGACTGCCATGCATTTCAAAACATAGTACCTACCCACCTACGAAGACAGCAGAAAAGAGTTTGCTCTACCTTGGTAAAGACCTACCTACATTTTGGCGGGTTTTCCACTTGTCGTCCGTTGTTGCGTATTCTTAACGCACCGTAGCAGAATTTTTATGGGAGTAAGATTGGACTTCCCAAACTCCTTTCGTCTGACAGACGCATGCGTTACTTACGAAGCGTTAAAAATGCAGCGACAAACGACAAGTGGGAAGACCGCCTTTGGGCGGCAACCAAACAAAAATCTATCTAAATACACTACGTATGTACAAATTTGTCCCAAAGCGGATCTACGGATTATAGTTTATTAGTGAACCAACAGCCGATTGTGAATGGGATTTCATACTTCCACATTCAGCAATAAACCCTTTGATATTGGGGGAAAATATTTATTGGAAATAAAATCCGAAATCACGATGGTATTGTCAATTCGTAACGGCTTATCCCTTGAACAGTCTGTCATATCATAATGAATGAGTGGGCCTACCTATGAATCAATGAAGGTAGCTACTACTACCTCTACTGCCTACATTGTTTAGGTAGGTACCTTTCTTCTTCTTTTCGTGTGGGACACCGAGTCGTCCAACGACACGATGAACCCTGGTGTCAGAGTTTTTTAACCGCCTACTACCACTAGTAGGCCTCTGACATGGTTGTGTTACGACCGCCGTCTAAGTAATCATAGACAGCAACCGGGACCGACGGCTTAACGTGCCCTCCGAAGGACGGAACCATTTCTTTTCGGACAATCAGTTGGTTCACCCTGTAATGTCCTAACCAGACTGGGAACATATTCACAAAGTGATAAATATCAACTTTGTGAGTGTCCCACCGAGAATCGAACCTGGAACCTTTGCGTCGCAGGCAGTCACACTACCACTGCGCCACATCGGCCGTCGGTAGGTACCTACGGACATAGATAGGTACATATTCTTTCGTGTCTTTGATAGGTAAATAGATAGGTAGTATGTACCTAGGCTTCGAGCAACACGGTCTTCCGTCTCGTTCCCGTCGTTGCTCGAAGTACCTAGGCATTAAGCAAGTCTTGCCTTCTTTAGTTCCTTAGACATCTACTTACTTAGATGATACGTAAATATGGATAATAAAACCTACGAACTTTTATTTTCTAGTTACGAAGGTTAGATAGGTGCCCTACTTGATATCTACTTATCTTCCTACAGTTTATTTATCTATTTTTTATTTATTTGCTACATATACAGTTTACAAGTAGGTACTTAAATTTAGGTTTATAACGTGAGTAGGTACATGTACCCTGTATGAGGGCATTGCAATGTTTACATGTCAGATTAACTATGGTTAGCATGCAAGTCAATATTGTTGCTAATTACTCGAAAATACATTTTAGATACGTACATTCGTTTCGGTGTAGTACCTAAAATCGCGTTAATATAAGTCAAATGTTTGAAAAAACTAATAATTCAATTAGTAAAGAAAAATATTATAGTCTTTTAGAATGAGATTCAAGTAACATTTTTGTTTGAATAGAATTACATTTTATGTTGCGTTTATCTAGAAAGACAAAAACAACGTGGACCTAATTCGGTTATTGATTGTAAATGTTGTATAAAATGCCTTTTATTATTTAGTTCGTTTTTACACACAATAAAA
The DNA here is from genome assembly GCA_027580185.1 of Tuta absoluta. Classification (NCBI taxonomy): domain Eukaryota; kingdom Metazoa; phylum Arthropoda; class Insecta; order Lepidoptera; family Gelechiidae; genus Tuta; species Tuta absoluta. Next base: position 15,312,277 of record JAQAHW010000009.1, read on the forward strand.
CATATTAACAAAACGAATATTTTGTGTTGAGAGTTTAAATTTTATCTCGCATATTACACGTGAAAAGTACTAAAACCCACAAAAGCGCGCGGAAATTTGCAAGAAATCCGATTGGATGTTTCTCTCTCACGCAGCGGCAATAAAGGGAACAGCCGCTTCACCCTACTTAGCGCCTTAAGACGCTCCCCTAGCTATGGGAGCGATACAAACCACTACGCGTTGCAGGAGTACCTACCTGCAATGTTCGATGATAAAAACTGCACGCAAAAGCGCTAATGAGCTAAAGTTAAAGCAGTAGTTACGCCAGTGCTTACCTAAGTACTTACAGTCATAAGTTGGCTGTGACCGCTCCATCTGTCTCTTTAAGGCGAGTGTACCCGTGAAAGACCTCATCAGTGGCGCCACTTCACAAATGTAAAGTTCTTTCTTTATACAAACCATCTATCAGAATATCCGTTGCCCAAGTTTTTAGTATTATTCTTTAAAAAATTAGAACCTGCAAACTCAATGAAATATTCGCTGAAATAACCAAAAGTGGCCGTTTTTAGGTACTTCTTTCCATATATTTACTTGCAGCTAATATTTCATTGAGTTTGCAGGTTCTAGTTTCTACTTAGGGATAATACTAAAACTTGGGCAACGGATATTCTGATAGATTATTTTGTATACAAAGAAAACTTATTTTTTTGTGAAGTGGCGCCACTGTCGAGGTCGTTGACGGGTACACTCGCCTTAAGCGGCGTATTAAGCTTTCGCGCCTGTCGCGCTGTTTCTCAACTCAGACGCTGGACTGGACCCATTTATAACTTAAGCTACATCATAAATTATCTAGAGTGTCTGAAATGCTGCGCTTTAATTGCTAAAAGCTGGAAGTTTCGAAAAGAAGCTGTTGCATCATATTTTAACGGCTTGATGGTAGGTAAAACAATGTTAGTACGTAGTGCCTACCTACCGACCAATAGGTCTATGTACCTACCTACCTTATGTTTAATCTCAATCAAGACTCAATCAACACCGGTGTTGAACCGCTGTTTCTAACGGTTTGGCTCGGCTGGTCTGCCGACGACACGGCATAAAAACAAATATAAAATATTTCCACAAGATCCTTAATTTTCAAAATGCTGCATTTGCTAGTAGATACCTACTTCCTCTGTTCAGCCAAGCAGTGCGCTGTGTAGGTACCTACCTACATTACGTAGCCGGTTAATATTCTTCATAACATAATGGCTAACAGATGCGATTTATTTGAACAAAAACAACTTAAAAAATTAAAACACAAGCACAAAATGAAAACTACAAACTATTTAAAAATAAAAAATACCTATCTTCAAGTAGGTACTCCGCGTCGAGGCAACGATCGCATTTCGCAGCAGGCTAGCCGCGTTCCCTCTTTGCACAGCCAGACTAATACGCTGTGCAAAGAAGAAACCAGCTCTCTGGTCCGACGTTGTTGTCTCGATGAGGCGCAATGAAATTGTTTTTAGGAAGACCGCGCACAGGAGGAAAATGTAGCAGTCCCCATGCTTTTCACATTTCCTCTTTTTTGCCAGCTCCGCCACACAGCAGCGGCCCCTGGTGATTTTGTGGTCGATTGGATGTGGGAAGGTGCCAGTAGTGTGTCGACACATGTGTCCCACACTAGACACCTTCCCTGGCTCCAGGTTAGGTACATGGGTAACTGACTAACCGACTACACAAAAATCAAATTTCACCTGATATTATCGGACACAGGGGGCGTTAAAAAGTATTTTTTACTTCCTTGGAAGTACAGATGAAGCCTTTGCCATTAGAGATGACACTCCCGCTCCAGACGCGCTCAAGGTCAATCCGTCTGGCTGTCTCTTAGAGAACAATTCAGTCGGGAGTGCGCTTCGCCGCGGAAACGTTCGTCGTGCGGGTCGAATTTTCATTGGATGGATTAGCGAGCAGAGTGCAAGGTGTTGTATTCATAGGGAGAACGCGTTTTACAAAAAGAATGCTATTCTAATCTGGCACCACACGGCGCCATTTTTGCACCTATTTTAAAATTCTGTACCTACCTATTAACAATAAAATGGTAAGGTAAGACTTTAAAACGGGTAAATACTTTGTTCCCACGGGAAAACTGGTAGCAGCGGTCGCAACCGCTTGACTGGCCGCTAGTCTGGAATAAAATTATTGGCACGTGACAGCCCCGACTTAAAGCGTGAGAGAGTGCGGGGCGTTACGGGCTGCGGAGGGAAGTAGGTATTTAAAGCGCGGCTTTTGGGGCCCAGACGAAGGAGTTTCGTTTCTATACGCCAGTATTATTATCTATTCTTATGCCTTTGCTTATTGCATTGCCGTCCGTCTTCAAAAAAAAAAACAGACCATATATCGTCTAGAAATTTTTTCTTCTACTTCTAAAATTCTTCTTTTTTGTTTATAATCGGCACAAAACTACGCCATTGAGAATCAAGAAAGTGAGCACGCGCTACAGTTTTTGTACGGTATTCTCCGTTTAACTTTTTATGGTGCGCAAAAATCATGCAAAATAAACAGTTCATCGTTTTTGAACGAAAACGATGGAAATGTCAATGTCACCTGGTAATGTTTCGCGATTTGAGTTCAATATTGTGCAATTTTAACGTGTTATTCTTAGTAATTTCCACGTTTAAGGTTGCCTTAAATTATCTGTACGTGCTCTCTGAAAGTGCACAAACTTTTCGTCTTGTGAATTTGTGTTAAAATCTTCAAGATGAGGCTGGTAGACTCGTCGAAACTTTTGGAACTTCAAAACAAACCTGAAAACATTCGGAATATTTGTATTGTGGCGCACGTGGATCATGGGAAAACAACATTGGCAGATTCTATGATATCGAGCAATGGGATCATATCGCAGAGAATGTCTGGGAAGCTTCGCTACATGGACAGTAGGCCTGATGAGCAAGAGAGAGGTATTACTATGAAGAGCAGTAGCATAGCTCTCTACCATGCTTTGGAGAAGGAAGAATACCTGGTGAACCTCATAGATTCTCCAGGACACATTGATTTTTCAAGTGAAGTGTCTACTGCAGTAAGGTTGTGTGACGGAGCAATTCTGGTTGTGAGTAAACAATGTGTTTTCTTATAGGTTAATGTTGTAATGACAGAACAGGCTTGTTTACAATTAAATTTTTTGTGTAGCTTTCATTTTGAATCATTAAATAAAGTAGTTTTAATCATTTTTAATTACAAACAAATTTATTTAGTGTAATAAATCCTGAAATTATGTTATTATTTCACAATATTATTTTAAAATTATAAGTAATGCACTCCCCCTTCAACAGCTCACTTCATTAATCTTGTAAGTATGTGCACAAACTAATATTTTCTCTCATGAACATGCATCTATCATAAAACTAAAGTAAATGTAATTGGGTACAATAAGTAGCCATAAACATTGTTTACAAATAAAAAATTTATACATTATCATATATTTTGTATCATGGGGTGGTAATATTTTGGGGTACAAAATCATTTTAAATTTATTGGTTCTAAATAAGCATGGTTCCTGCGATACAAGCCCAGACCTTAGTGCAGAGAATCAACATTTGTTTTTCTTTTTAATAAATCATTTTTAATTTCATTTCAATCCTAGTAAATAAAATAAATAAATACTTTAATGCCAAGGTGAGAAGTTGGTATACCATGGAGTATTAATCTTCAAAACGAGCATAAATCTTCAAAAAAAACTGTTGGGAAAAAGTGACAGAGTCTGTGCGGAAAGAGAATAGGTGTAGGCAAAAAGTGCTAATAATTTTTTCATAGGTTGCTATGACTTTTCTCATACTGAGGCACAGAGGCACTTCAAATCTCATGCCCGTTCTTCTTCTGCACAAACTCTTGGTACCATTCAATGAAGTCATTCTAGACAGTTCTGAAGAATAGAGTGAGAAGATATTTATTGCTTACAAAAACATTGTTTTAGGTGGACGTTGTTGAAGGGGTATGCCCGCAGACAAAACTAGCGCTCAAACAAGCATATTCAGAGAATATCCAACCGGTATTAGTGTTCAATAAGATTGACCGCTTAATATTGGAAATGCAACTGACTCCGTTGGATGCTTACATCCATCTGATGCAAATATTGGAACAAGTTAACGCTGTCATGGGAGAACTGTTTGCGAGTGGTGTTTTGGAGAAGGAAGAGAATACTATTGATAAGGCAAGTTTTTATGCTTCTTACCATCATTACTTTGGACATAGTTAAAATATGAAAAATAGGTTTAGATCTGTCAAGACACATTCCTAGCGGGACACAGTCTTAGTTCTTAGTTCTTATTAAGTGGCCGACATGAGATTGGTCTTCTGACCATTAGCTTCTCAAATGATACTAATAATATAAATATCTAAAATACGACTATAAGGTTTCCTTATTGTGGAACAGTTTAATTTTTGCAATTAATATTTTCATATTTTTCCCCTCTGCCTATGTTATTTTAATATTTTTTTTACTTGTAAAGAACAATGACAAACAAACTTCTTTCTGCAGCAACAATCTAATGAGCGGAAAGACGGTCATAATAAGACTGAGAAGCCTAAGGAAGACAACAACTTCTACGATTGGACCTCCGCTCTTGAGGATGCAGATGACTCGCAGCTGTATTTCTCACCGGAACAAGGGAATGTGGTGTTCGCCAGCGCTATTGACGGATGGGGATTCACTGTTCATACATTTGCTAAACTTTTCTCAGATAAGTTGGGTAAGTTAAATGTTAAATTTCTTCATTGAGTATATTACACTTTTATCATAGACTTCTAGAATGGGGTGCTCAAAGCTATTGTAGATGCTCCATGGTTTACCAGAATGGATGAAATCCACAACTACTTAAAATCCCAACCATCAAAGAAGAAGTAGCCAATGCATCAAAAAGCTACCAAAACAAAATAACACACCACCAAAACAGGCTCGCCCAGTGCCTCAGCGCCCCTTTGCAAACAAGACGCCTAAAACGGCTACATACCCGGGACAACACCTAAACCTTGCCATTATAAAAATAAACAAGCACGGTAATTAAGGCAGCCTAACATTAGAAGGGCGCGCCTACCAGCCATTATACCACTCAAAAAAAACTGCTTATGGTCTGATGACTGATTGCATGTTAGCCGCTTAATAGGAAAAAAAAGTCATAGACTTCTACAAGTAGGAGCAGGCTTTAAAAGTACCTACTCCCAGTATTTTCTTATTATTATTACAATTTAGTATCTACTAGCGGCCCTCCCAGCAGTGTTTTCTGTTGCTTCCCTTTTTACCCTGGGTATGTGACCTTTACGCGGAATAAATTATACATAAAAGCAAAATTTTATTAAATTTAATGAATTGTAAATTTCTCTTGTCTTACTGTATCTATTTAAAAAGCCCCATCAAAACCCGTTGCGTAGTTTTAAAAATCTAAGCATACAGCACCCGTCCGGGACAAAGGTAAGTACTTAGTACTTCCTTTCAAGAACCAAGCTTTTTTTAATTATTTCTTTCTTTTAGGTGTAAAAGAAGAGATCCTCAAAAAAGTTCTATGGGGTGACTTCTATTTGAACACAAAAACAAAACGTTTTATGAAAGGCGCTCAAGAAAAAGCGAAGAAACCACTTTTCGTCCAAGTTGTACTCGATAACCTATGGAATATTTACGAAACGATTGTTTCTAGAAACGAAAAAGAAAAAGTTCCAGGTATTTGTGAAAAACTTGGTATCAAGCTTACAACCAGAGACCTTCGACATACAGACAGCAGAGTCCAACTACAATCGCTTATGATGCAATGGCTTCCACTGTCGAAAACAGTTCTAGACATGGTCTGCAAGAAACTACCTTCGCCAAAGGAAATCCTTCCGGAAAAAATCGAAAAACTTATGTGCACGAAAATAAGGGATTTCGAATCATTACATCCTGACACACAACGACTTAAAGATGACTTCCTTGCCTGTGATAGTAGAAATGATAGACCTGTTATTATATTTATATCGAAGATGTTTAGTGTTGACAAAAGTATTTTGCCAGAAAATAAGCCTAAGGCTTTGACTGCTGAAGAAATGGCTCTTAGAAGGGAGAGAGCTAGGCAGTTGCGGGAAGAAATGAAACAGAAAACTGTAGGAGGTTTAGAACCAGTACCAGAAGGTGATATTAAAAATAACGAAAACTCTCAAGAGCAAGAAAAGAGTGCAGAAGATGAAAAAGAAAAAGAAGATATAAACCAACCAGCATTTATTGCATTTGCGAGAGTATTCAGCGGCAAAGTAAGGAAGGGCGATAAAGTGTACGTGTTAGGCCCCAAGCATGATCCGTCTAAAGTACTTAGTATAAAAGACTTTAAAGTAGATTCTAATAAGAAATTGAAAGATTTGCATAGCGATGAACACATTACTTGTTCAGAGTAAGTATTTATTTTTAAATACATACATACATCAGCATATTGCAGTCCACTGCTGGAAATAGGGCTCCCCCAGGGTATGCCATAGGGCCACCTTTTTATAAGTCATCGGTCCATCTGGCCGGAGTATTTATTTAATGTAAAATTACTTACAACGGGTTTCCCCACTTACAGTTAATTATCTAACTATTTCAAAATAGCATCACCCTACCCGTAGGTGTCGTTAAAATAGACCAAGGGATGTGTATGCAAGTAATAGGCAGAGTCGTTCTCTGTGAATACAACACCTAGCACTGCACTCGCCAATCCGCCTGCTAAGCATGGTGAGAATGGCAAATACCCTCGTATTAGAAGGACGCCCATGTCCAGCAGAAGACTGTTATGGCTGTAAACAGTTAGTTAGATAAAAATGAATGGTTACGATATTTTTGTTATATGAAACTAATAGTATTTTGTTTATTTCAGAATTAAATCTCTTTATATTTTAATGGGGCGAGAATTAGAAGAAATTGAAGAAGCTGTAGCTGGTAATATAATAGGTGAGTTGAATTCATTTCTCGCCCACCTTGTGACATTCTCATTCTTTTTAAGCCTCCCCCCCCCCCCCCCTTGCAACTATTGTCCACAATTTTGGCCTGATTGCATCCAATTTTCCTGCGTTGGCTAACTTTGTTGCAACTTTATTACAATTTCCATAGAGTACGTTTTCAAAATCCATCACTTTAGAATAGCATCACCTCAATTCTACCCGTGGATGTCGTAAAAAGCGACTCAGGGATAATCAACATGAGCTGCAACATTCTCTGTTAATGCAATATCTTGCACTGCGCTCGCCAATCCGTCTGCCAAGCGTGGTGAGTATGGCAACACCCCTAGATAGGGGGAGACCCATTTCCAGCAGTTAGTATGCAAATCTTATCTTACCTAGCCCCAGCTGTATTACACTACTGGGCAAAGGCCTCTGATACAGTGGAAGTTCTCGATCCTGTGTATCCAAATGCCAATCTTTGAAAATCCTTCCAGTTCGTTCCGCCATCTGGGTCTGAGCCTCTGTCGGCTTTTGGCTTCTAATCAGTGGTGGTTTTAGCCCAAAGAACGTCAAATGTCACACGTTATCAAATGGCTCGCTACATTTGCTCACATGGTTAGAAAGCCCGATCTACGTTGCGCTTTCCGACTGGCTTTTACACTACTATTTCTTGCACTACAAAGTTTATTTTCTTTAGGTATCGGTGGTCTAGAAGAGCATGTGCTTAAAACGGCGACACTAAGCAGCACAATCGCTTGCCCAGCCTTCAGTGAAATCCAGTTCTCGGCTGTGCCCATTCTTAGAGTGGCCATAGAGCCTGCCTACCCTTCGCAACTCTCGCAACTTGTCAAAGGTAAGAAAAAAATTAATCCCAAGATTTTTTTTATGGATTTTGTAAGTTTTTTGTTTTTATAGACTTATCAGTAACTGCTGTTTCGGCACATTTCGCTCACAGAAAATTATAAATCTACATTTGTCGCAATGGCAACCTTATCTCTAAAGAAGAGATCTCTTCCAGCCAACCCATGTGTTGTGCGAGAGAATATAATTTTTAGGGTAAATAGGCAATAAGGAAATATATTACAAATTTAGCTAAAAAAACAATAAGTAACTTTGAGACACAAATACAATAAAGTTCCATTAATCTAGCCTGCCAAAATACATTTCCGATAGATTTTAAAACTACCTTCACCTTGAGACAGCTTATTATCCTTGATAAATAGCTTATTTGCCGTGTGGTGCTGGCGTAGAATAGCATCACCCCATTTCTACCCGTGGGCGTCGTAAATGGCGACTGAGAATGAATCTCGGGGAATGGGCAGTAACAACAATACCTATTTATACCATGCACTGCGCTCGCCCTGCGCTTGGCAAGCTTGGTATGGCAAACAACGAAGGAGGCCTATGTCTTAACAGTGATCTATGTCTAACAGTGGCCTTTTTTTTATTATTAATGACGGGTTTGCTCTTGACTCTAGTCTAGGTCATAGGACAGAGACAGAGTCTAAGATGGAGCGAACTCACCCAGAAGAAGCCTGTTCATTCTTACTTTGAAGAGATTAGGGTTGTATGCGTTTGGAAACACAGACGCAGGTAGTGAGTTCCACTCTTAAGCAGTGCGCATTATAAATGATGACTGGCGCTTAGTCCGAATTGGTGACAGTTTTGGGATATAGGGTACCTTTTACCCCAGAAAAAGCTTAAAGATAAATCCTATCGAGCGCCATTTTGTGAGTCACATTTTTCACTCTATGAAACCTACAGAAAATACGCGACTCGCAATTCACAGTATTGCGCTTATGTGATGCCTGCTTAGAAAAGCATCACGCCATTTCTTTCCCGCTGGTCTCGTGAGACGAGACTAAGGAACTCGAGGGTTACATGTTATACAATTTTAGGCGACATGCTGAAAACCTGTGACTATTGTGCTACACGATTTTTCTGAAGCGGTCCTTAATACTGGTCAGACGTGGCGATTGCGACCATATTTTTACGGCTGTTAAAGCTCTGCCTATCCCGCAAGGGATAACGGCGAGATATGTGTATGTGTGTATGTTTTGACTTTAGAGGAAGGCTGGAAGCTCTAAGGGTTATGAAGAATTGTGATTCTCGCTTCCAAACCTCCACCTTTCACAGTAAAATCCTGATGCTAGTTTTCAATTTGATTTTAGGGTTGAAACTACTGAATCAGGCTGATTCGTGCGTCCAGGTGTTACTTCAAGAGACAGGAGAACACGTGCTGGTCACGGCTGGAGAAGTGCACCTGGAAAGATGCCTTGAGGATTTGAAGTAAGGTTCAAAATTAGATGACTGATTTGCCATATTTTTCTTTTTAGTCGTCGTGAAACATCCAATTAAGCTTCCCTTATTGGGACTACCTATTATGGTGATAGTTATTGTCCGTAAACATCACGCTTTGTAAATGGATTGACGAGCGCAGTACAATACAAGATAGTATATTCTATTCTATATAATCTTAGAGTTTGTGTGTGTGTATGTATGTTTGTTACCTCTTCGCGCTCAAACGGCTTGACCGATTTAGATGATTTGGAACACAGGTAGAGTATAAACTGGAATAACAAATAGGCGCGGGAAAACAACTATTACCACGGGAAAATGAGTGGCATAAACTAGCTGCTGTCGCTCTGCTGCATTAACTTACCTACCTAACTATTTACTAGTCACTTTCAACTATTTGCGTCTCACACTACCCTTCCTTACGCTTACTTATCAGCTTAAGTTTGAACACGCTCTAAACCTTTCAACCCTGAATAATCTTCGTTTTGTTACTAACTAATCTGTATAGTCTAATCTTCTTCTTTGCGTGTCGAAGACGAAACTAAATTTCCTGTTACCAGTATGTAGCCACATTAACAGCGTTTGGAGTGGCTGCCCACAGATCTTCAAGCGTGCAGGTGTAGGGACACGCTGGGCATTCTAACAGATGGGACATGCTCTGTGGGATAGCACCACACTGACACTGCTCATAGTCTAATTGTATTATTCAACTAACAAGTATCACTCATGATGTAGGTTTACCCGACTTACTTGTTTGTGATTTGGTAGAGAGTTTAGCCTTCTACATTTAGGCTGGTTAAGACAGCCTTTTTCACGGAGGTCGACAGATCACATACGCCCGCCAGTCAGCTGTGATTGCCAAACATTGTTCGCGTAAACCTACATCATGTATGAAGTCTAGCTTACATGGAACCTATATCATGTAGTAAGTGTAGTTTATATGGAGTTTTATTTGTTGCAGAAATCATTATGCAAAAATACCACTCTCAGTTTCCGAGCCAATCGTACCTTTTAGAGAAACTATTGTCGAACCACCGAAACTAGACATGACAAATGAAGAAATAGCCACACAAAACATTGACACGACTAACAATAAGGAAGAAGATCCAGTCATTACGATATATACAAATAACAAGCAAAGCAGAATCAAAATCCGAGCCAGACCTTTGCCCAACGAAATCACCGATCTTTTAGAAAAATCAACCGATTTACTAAAAGCAATATCTCAACATATAAAAACCTTACAAGGTCTATCAAAGAACGACAATTTAGAAACGAAACTAGAAGAGCTATCTGTAAATGGAACGAAACATCAACTATCAGATCGGATGCTGAAACTGATACAAATTTTCAAAGACGATCTCCAAACCATTTGTTCCAAACTAGGTACAGATTGGCAAGACATTGTCAATCAAATCTGGTCTGTAGGTCCAAGGAATTGTGGCCCAAACGTCCTACTCAACCAAACGAAAGATTACAATACGAAGTACTTGCATCACGAAAAGGAAATTTTGGAGGATCCGAGATTTGAGTTCGAGAGTAGTTTCGTGAATGGTTTCCAGTTGGCGACTTTAGCTGGGCCGTTGTGTGAGGAACCTATGATGGGAGTAGCGTTCTGCGTTGAGGAGTGGACCTTAGAGAAATGTGAAGGAGACGATGTTTCGCATACATTTGGACCGTTATCAGGTAAGCACCAATAATAACTAACTGTGTGATGCCGGCTTAGAATAGCATAACCCCATTTCTTTCCCGCGGGTGTCCGACGTAAGAGACGACTAAAAGATTCGAGGATTTCATTTGTAATTCAATTTTAGGCGACTGACTGACAACCTGTCACTATATTAAATACGATTATTTTACGATTTTTCTGAAACTGCCATGAAATATTTGTTAAACGTGGCGATAGCGGCCGTATTTTTACGGCCGTAAAAGCACTGACTGTTATCGATAAACTCCGAAACTACTGAACCGATTTCTAAAATTAGAATTTATTATCGTATTAGAAAGCTTAATCTTCAAAAATATAAGGTTTTCTCAGCCCTAGGCACTTACACACCATAGACTACGATTTAGGCTAACAGCATGCAAAAGCTCGATCTACTAAGTAGACCGTCCCACGTCACCATTCTGGAACCTTCCAAAGCAATCTATCCTGAGTATTATTTTTCAGGTCAAATAATGTCAGCTGTCAAAGAAGGTTGCAGGAGATCGTTTCAAGTACAGCCGCAGCGGATAATGGCCGCCATGTATTCCTGCGACATCGTCGTCGACCAGAAAGTATTAGGTAAGTGGCTCATCTTATACTGGTTATAGAGAAAAAACCTCAGTCACCATCTAGTATATTTATTAATGTAGGTACTTACACTGTCTATGCACTACTCTCTTCTTCCCTTTGATTTCTCCTCCACCCAAAGGTTGTCTGGTAGAGATCGCTTTCAGCAATAAGGCAAGGCCGCCTTTGCGCATTTTTTAGTTTAAGTTTTCCTGTTATTTATTTGTGTTTTGAATGTGCAATAAAGTGTTTTTACTTACTTACTTACTTACCATCGTACCTTAACCTTTAAAAGTGGCCTACCACTATTGCGGCCATCTTACCTTGACCTTCCAAGGTAATATCAGAAATGTGTGATTTATAGCGGCTAAGCTTATACTGGTTATAGAGGAATCGCCTCAGCGACCATCGTGCCTTGACCTTCCAAAGTAATGTCAGAAATGTGTGATTAATAGCGGCTCTGCTTATACCGGTTATAGAGGAAACATCTCAGCCACCATCGTACCTTGACCTTCCAAAGTAATGTCAGAAATGTGTGATTTATAGCGGCTCAGCTTATACTGGTTATAGAGGAATCGCCTCAGCGTCCGTCGTATCTTGACCTTTCAAAGTAATGTCAGAAATGTGTGATTGTAATGTGGAATATTATGTATCGTCGTCGACCAGAAAGTATTAGGTAAGTGGTTTAGCTTATACTGGTAATAGAGGAAACATCTCAGCGGCCATCGTACCTTGACCTTCCAAAGTAATGTAAGAAATGTGTGATTTATAGCGGCTAAGCATATACTGGTTATAGATGAAACACCTTAGCGTCCGTCGTACCTTGACCTTCCAAGGTAATGTCAGAAATGTGTGATTTATAGCGGCTTAGCTTATACTGGTTATAGAGAAAACACCTCAGCGGCCATCGTACCTTAACCTTCCAAAGTAATGTCAGAAAGAAGTGATTTATAATGGCTCAGCTTATACTGGTTATAGAGGGAACATTTCAGCGTCCATCGTACCTTGACCTTCCAAGGTAATGTCAGAAAAGTGTGATTAGTAGCGGCTCAGCTTATTCTGGTCATAGATGAAACACCTCAGCCACCATCGTACCTTGAACTTTTAAAGAAATTATGTCAGAATAAGTGGTTTATAATGGCTCAGCTTATACTGGTTAAAGAGGATATGTCTACACTAAGGACGAAGGACCACAATGTTGAAATCCATCCTACCTAACACTGTGTTATTACTATCACTATTACATAATAATACAAATGTTTGCACTGGGTAGAAATGAACTCAATCGATATTTATTATCCAAGCCTTATAAGCATTTACAAATAACAAAACGATATCGAGTTCTAAAAACCTAGTAGTGACATCTATTGTCTACGCATGTTTAACAAAGAGGAAAGATTTGATTGTTTATTTGTTTGAATTTGGACTGATTAGAAAAAATCTCTTTTACCATTAGAATCCCACATTAACCCTGATGACCATAGGCTATAATAAAATGTCTTATTCCCGCGAGAAAACGGACCTATAACTTGACCTTTCTATGTAATATTGATCCTAAAAGTGAACTACTAGAGATGGAAAGAAGTAAAAAGGATTGTAAATAAGAAAAAACATCATTAATTTCGTTATTTTAATTTTCGTTAATTACAAATATTGTAATTTATAAAATCTACTATTTACACCGCAATTGTCTAGATATAAATATGGTTTAACTTAAATAAATACTATTAATCATTATTACAACTAAAGCTTAACGTCTATAAATGCATCGAAAATTACACAAAAAACCACTGAATCGATTATCACATCGTTTTGTGTACTTTCTACAACTATGCGTCATGCTCATTTTTTTTTAATCACCGTAATATTGGTGGGGATATCATTTGTTCAAAATTTTGTTTATTCAAAACACTTATATCTCTAGTGGTTACCTCTATGTTCTGGCAAAAAGTAAATACTCCTAAATCATGGATTAAATTATGAGAAATAAATAGGCGAAATAATAATCGGTAGTATAAAAATTAAGCTAGTAAATGCTTGTACTGAGTATGCTCGTAGGAATTTTCAGCAAACTAAACCTCAGTTTAGAATGGGAAAATTGGAAAAGTGTTTTTGTTTTTTACCAAATTTTAAAACACGTGATAGGTAAGTATAAACTTTTGAGTAGGTAAACTTGCAAAATTTTCTGCATATTTTTTTGGCTGGGTATTAGTTGCAAAACTAACCCGGTAGATGCAGCCGTGCCACGCCACGCGTTATTGGCATTAAGATACGCTTGCAAAATTCGCGGGCAGAAGAGGCGTCGCGACTAATGATGGCGAAAGTCGCAGGTTCAAATCATGCCCGCGGTAGTAAATTTCGCAAGTTTAAAAAAAGTATGTTTTTTTTACTAAAGTTACCAAGCGACTGTAGGCGATTCAAATACTTCAACCATTCAAGTCTTCGTTGGGTCCAAAGAGGCAAGAGTCTACGATTACAAATGAGCCTGGATGAATCCAACATACTTTTGTCTTACTCTAATACATTTACAACGTAAATAGGGTTGAGCTTTGGCACGTATCGAGTCGATATAATCGGCAGTAGTGCCGAAACTAGCTTACGCATTTCTCGGCCAATATAAAAATATCTCTGAATCATTTAATGAACAAACGAGTTATGAAATTTACAGCTGACACACTTCCCTGCTGAATATCGCTTGTTTGTTAAATTCGTGACTTAGCAGGGAAGTTAAATTAAAGGTTGCCTGGCAGAGAATGCTACCTATCATTAAAGCCGCCTTGTTGTACTGTTTCTTATTTGTGTTTTAATCATTGTATTTCTGTTTCTTTGTGCAATATAGAATCATGTTATGTTATGTTCAGATTGAAATAAAAATCTTTGGATTTTCTTTCCGATTCCAAAAGACATATCTTATTATTAGCCAAGGAATGCGTACCCAAGAATCGGTAACTTTGTTCTATTAATTAGTCTCCCGAATAGCACAGACTGTTCAAACTGCAACCCTATTTACCTTGCACCTTATAAATTCGTACTTTACTTTGCTCACGAACGTCTACCAAAATTGGTCGGTTGTTACAGGCTGCTCGGAACAACCGTCTAATTTTAAAAGACTTCAATGAGATGCAGAATTAGCTCGTCAGTAGTCTTCCCTACTTAACCCAGTGTAACTGTCTCGCCAGCTCTTTCACTTTATGCCACGGGAAGGGGGGGTAGCCGGGGGGTAAACTCCGTCTCATTCTAGCCACCCTTGACCGTCGGTTGTAAGGGTCGAAGTAGGTGGGTGAATGGTACCGGTTGTAGACTGGCTTCTCGGGGTACGCGTTGGCTTGGGAGTAGTCTACTTTGTATGCGCTGGTTGTGCTCTGAACCGGGTTGGTGTATCGGTTAGCGTTGTAGCCTGAAATGTGCACAAAAAATTGAATTAAAACACAGAAAAGTATATTGGGAGATAATTTATTCCGGCGGGAAACAATAAAGCTAGCGTGCACACTTATGTAATATAGTGTAACAAAAAAAACAAAGAAGTCCTGAATTTATATCAACAACATAAGGGTGCAACCTCAGCCGGCGACGCGTGCCCCGGAGGTGGAATGGGAATGGGGGTATGGCTGGTAACAAGTGTGATACCAATAGGCAGAATGGAGGTGGAGTCGGGAAAAGGGTAGCTACCCTGCCTGGCCGGGCGTTGTGGCCAGGGGACCGGCTGGTCCACCTGGATAGAATTGGAAGTTGTATATATGCGTTGCGTGGTGAAACACTTCTATACCGCGTTTCAGGCTCTTTGTTCTGTCACGTGGCGCCATCTTGCAGATATTTTGGAACTTCTGTTGCGTCTTGCTTGCTCGTGAACCACTTGGAGTGAGCTTCTTGTCGGTATTAGGTCGTTCTTTGGGAAAGTGGTTCCTTATCCCCAGCCCATCTTGAGATTTCGGTATCGGTCACTATAGTATATAAGAATACGCACCTGAATGATAAGATGGTGTTGTAGGCCTGACGCACATCATGCCGTAGACTCGTATGCCAGGTACTGAGGCGTAAGTGGGCTGGTCATGGGACATCGGACCCTCTGTAAAGTGCAGAGAAAGGGAACGTGAAAATCCGGTTCAAGTAAATTACGATTATAGGTACCAAATTATGGGTAGATCCAACTATTTTAATATTTCGACCAAAGAGAGTTGGACCAAAGCGAATGTTGTTCATTTTCATGAGTACCCACATTTTGGCTCGTTATACCCTTTTGTGTTGATCCCTGTATAACAAGTTTCAAAACAGTATGGCATGGTATAGGTACTAATTGCGTCTATTTAAAACCATTCTTATATTTCTCAAGACCTGTATTTAAAAAAAACAAGCTCTTGCATAAAGATAAGAGCACTCTTACCCAGTATATGGTATATGGTATGTTTTGCAAGGCAAGCAGCGACCAATCGCGAGGCGCTCTGGATACCCTTACACTTATTCAACACCAAAAGGCTAGCAAAAGAAAAGGACTCACCTAGTATATGGTTCTCGGGACACCTGCAGATGACCAAATAGTGTGATTTTCCAGTACGAATGTTCTGCAAGGCAAGAAGCGACCAATCACGAGGCGCTCTGCATTCTCTCATCTCTGATACTGCTTCGCACGTCTTCACCAGGGTCACCGCTTTCTTAGCATACTGGAAATAAAACACATTAAAATATAAGTTAATATGGTATTTTCCTTTTAGCCCGAGCTACTTTTTAAAATTATCTCAATTTCTTTATCATTATTGTACACATAATTATAAATGAGGTTTTAAGTAGGTAGACACTTTCATCGATCTACATTAATAATAATAATATTATAAAGAGTAAAGGTTTGGTTGTTTGTTTGTTTGAAAATAATAGGCTCCGAAACTACTAAATCTTACTTATCTTACCATAAGAATTCTACATTGTATCGGATGAACATAGGCTATATTAAAATGTCTTACTCTCGCGGGAAAAAAGGCGATGGGCTGACTACCTGTCACTAGGGTGTTACACAATTTTCTAAATGACCATCAAATGTTTGTCAGACGTGGCGTGAATGTCTGTTTTTCGTTTACGGTCTGCCTAGCCCACAAGGGATTAGGCGTGATATAAGTATGTAAATTAAGCAAGAACTTGTATGAAATCGGCACCTGTCTGTACTTTACCAAAATATGAGACATGTCATGTTTAATACTGACTGTGTGCATATTTGAATTAATCCAAAACTCGATCCAAAACTTAGAGATCACGAAAAGTTTTTAAACAATACTATAACTTATTCTCATAATTTGATACTTTTCTTAACTTGAACTTCAAAAACTTGGAATGAAAGCAAATAATAAATTTCGGCAGAGACTTTCTTATTATTTACAAAAGTTTCAAAAAAGATGACACATGTTACAAACCGTAGGCAATTCAAGGCAATTTAGAATTATTCCAATGTTTCTAAGTCAAACTTAAACTTGACAACAAAAAGCTGTTTTTGAGAGTAAGAGTAACAAACTTTGGTGATTCGCTTAAACACGTTCAAAGCATTTATCGTTTTGTTCTGGAACAATATTTAGGCATAAATTTCACCAGGGACCTATAAATGTTTGTGGCACTCTTAAACTTGTAGTCGTTAAAATGAATTTAAGAAATTGTAGATAAAAGTATCTTAAAGCACTTACATACATATCACGCCTATAATCCCTTGCGGGGTAGGCAGAGCGTAAACAGCCGCAAAAAACGGCCATTTACGCCACGTCTGACAAATGTTGAGGGTCATTCGGAAAATTGTGTATCACTATAGTGACAAGTTGTCAGCCCATCGCCTAAAATTGCATTACACACCCTCAAGTCCCTTAGTCGCCTCTTACGACCCCCACGGGAAAGAAATGGGGTGATGCTACTCTAAGCCAGCATCACACGGCAGAGAAAAAAATGGGGTGATGCTATTCTAAGCTGGCATCACACGGCAGAAAGCAAAGCACTTTCTACCCGTGAAAGTCGCAAAAATCGGCTGAAGGAATAAATTCATCCAGGGAATGGGCAGCAGCAATCCATGTGAATGTCACATGCACTCGCCAATCCGTTTTCCAAGCGTGGTGAGCATGGCAATACCACCCAACATAGGGAGGTCCATGTCCAGTAGTGGACTGTTGTGGCTGTTAATGTAATGTAATTTTAGTAATAAGTTTAAAAATATGCTAAGACTGAGGCCTGTAGAAATCAAAGCTCTAACGAATAGGTACTTAATAATAATGAAGCTCTTTATAGAATTAACTCTTGTACTTATATAAGGTCATATTAAATTCATTGCAAATATTTCAGGATGTGTTCTATTCATAAAACTGAAATACTTTTCTCAGTATATTTTTCGAAATTCGAAAAAAAAAATTTTTTGGATACTCATACTATGTGACACATTTTTAACACTTTTGTATGGGAGGTTTAATTCCTTTTCATATTTCTACCTAAGTATGTTCTTTGACAAAAGATGTTCAGTTTTATGAGTAAAACTCACCCTAAAGATATTTGCACCGAATTTAATTGTACCATTTGTACCTTATACAGGGTGTAAAGGACAGCCCTCCGGATACTTATAGGGTGCATTCAGAATATGAGCAACTTCCCATGACAAAATATTTCAGTAAACGCCAAAAAAAAATAATTGCAGTCAGCTGATCTTGATTTTGTATGGGAGTTTACTTTTTGTCGTTTACTGTCATATGTTCATAGGGGAAAGGTGTTCAGTTTCATGGTCTGCATGCACCTTATCAGTGGGCTGTCCCTTACACCCCGTATACAGGGAGAACAAACTTTAATTAGTAGAAGCCAGTGCTCAGCACAGTTCATTTAAAGTTTTGTTCAGATCCAGTCACTTAGTGTAAGGTCTTCCACGACTATTGCAGGCACTGATTTAACTTAAAACTACTACCAGTACTAGTAATTGGTTTATTCAGTTTCTTGGTTCATTATCAACTTGTAAAGAGGTTTAAGTTAACTCAGGCGAACCGCAAAGCAGCCGCGCTCGTTTACCGGTTTTAGTTGACATTATTTAGGTTATATTCAGGTGTTGCCGGCTTTGAATAGCACCACCCCATTTCATTCCCGTGGGTGTCGTAAGAAGCGACTAAGGGACTCGAGGGTGTGTATTTCAATTTTAGGCGATAGGCTGACAACCTGTCACTATGGCGATACACAATTTTCCGTATGACCCTCAGACATACGTCAGACGTGGCGTAAATGTCTGTTTTTACAGCCGTTTACGCTCTGCCTACCCCACAAGGGATAATAGGCGTGATATGGTATGTGTATGTATTCAGGTGTTGCCGGCTTTGCATCTTTGCAATAGCATCACCACATTGCTTTTCGTCGGGTGTCGTAAGAGGTGGCTAATGGACTCGAGGGCTTTATGTATAGCACAACCGGTCCCTATAGTGATACACGATTTGCTCTTCTTACCCTGCAAGGCATAACTGCTACCTATCGCAACACTTGCTTTGACCAAAAAAGACGCTCTCATGCACTGCCGATTAGCTGACCGATTTGATTGACTCACACACACAATATTATTTTATTCGTAAGATGTTTCACGCTCAAAGATCTCTACCCAACGCAGCGCAATTGCAATCTTTGCCTATGGTTTAAATATACATGTCGCAGTAATATGGCAGAATTAGGAAACAACTTTAGGATTCATTCCGAGATCTGTTTAGGTTGACGGCAGAATGAAGTCACGATTTTGCCATATTTGGCTTTTGTCCAAATTCCTATGATTTCGTCCCAAATTCCTAATTGTGCCATAATATAATTGCGACATATACACTTGCTTCTGGACAACTTCTAGGAATATACACAATTTAAGCAACATTTACATGAAACACAACCCATAAAATGTGAAGTTGTAGAAAGTGACTTTGTTTGCAAAATTTCCAAAAAAAAACAATTTGGAAGAGATGAAGTTATTGCTCACTGTCATGTACTACCATCACATTACATCTGCCTTCACTGACCATTGTTCACAGCAATTGGTCAGTGAACTTTTTGAACAATGCAATTTTCTAAATAAGGTCTAATCATTGCCTGCAGGCGAGCGAATCCCACCTGCTCACCTGCTCGCCAAGTGTGATCAGTCACTCCTTAAGCTATCCCTAAGGCTATTTGCTTTAACTGGGTGTAATTGGATTATAACATGCATACACACAACACGCCTTTATCCCTTGCAGGCAGAGCGTCAACGGCCGTAAAATACGCCAGGTCTGTCAAATATTTGAGGGCCGTTTTAAAGAATTCGTTTATCACTTTAGTGACAGGTCAGCCTGTCGCCTAAAATTGTAATACACGGGAGCCCTCGAGTACCTTAGTCGCCTTTTACGACACTCGCGGGAAAGAAATGTGGTAATGTTTTTCTAAGCTGGGATCACACGGCTTATAACATGTGTTGATTCAAATCCTTTTGATTTGCTTCTAAACTAAAGTTCACAATTATTTGCCCGGTAATAGTTCAAGCCATGCATTATAGATCTTATTCTAAATACCAAAAAATTGTTTTATATTACCACAGCTATGACTGTCACCTCGATGTAATCAATCGCGATAATATCTGGCTGGACATGCACAGTTTGGTCAAATGTTGTTCAGATTCTGATGAACCAACCTACAACGTTGTCTGACATGCATAGCAAGCTTAAAGCTGTATCAGTAGTCATCAAGACGATACCAACTTTACCAACCTTCTTCTTGGAATCCGTGGTGAGCCTCGTCGTGTGAAGGTCGTCAGCGTTGAGACTTGCGGAGCAGGGGTCACGATATCTGGCTGGGCACGCGCAGAGCGGCTGGGTGTAGTTCAACCTCACGTAAACAGCATTGCACACCTGGAAAAGTTTACAATGAAATATGAAGCTCCAAATCTTTTTTTTTATTTTATTAATGATGGGTTTGCTCTTGACTCTAGTCTAGGTCATAGGACAGAGACAGGGTCTAAGATGGAGCGAGCTCACCCAGAAGAAGCCTGTTCACTCTTACTTTGAAGAGATTAGGGTTGTATGCGTTTGGAAACACAGACCTGTTACAAATCTGTAGTTTCTTAACTTCATACGTTTTTCTTTACAGCAGATATCTTTAGACTCCAAGACATGTGTTAATTACTCGTACCGTAAACAAACGTGGAGAGAGTGACTCAGTACGTAAAACCACGAATTTATACACGCCGAAAGGAGGTCAAGGTACTCATGAGACTTAACAAATTTTCTTATGGAACATAGGCCGAAATATGAAAATTAATATTAGATCTCCTACAATAAAGTTAACTTGCTTTATGGGCAATTTTGTATGGGAGGTCGAAATTATGTTTCAATATTTAGACCCATGTTCAATAGGGAAAATTGTTCAGTTTCATGAGTACCTACCTTGACCAACTTCTTGTCGAGTGGAACACGTGACACGACCAAAATCTACGAAACCTTGTGAAATGTATAATAAACCGCTTTACAATTAGAAAAATAAGTTAGCCGCGATCTTTGCCAGCGCTAAACTGGAATAATAAAAGTTGTGACCATATTTTTAGTGAAAATATATTCTATACTAAGGAAGTAATTTTAGTCTCTCAAAGTAGTAATATTATAAGTACTTAATTATTTCCCCATACTTAAGATGACAATTTACGGCATCGCAACCTCGCATTTTGCAACATGTTTAAAGTCAACTAGAAACAGTTTAAAAGTTACTACGCGATAGCTTTAACTTTTAATATCATAAGTCGTAACATTTCTTCTCATAACCATAATTGCATAGAATACAGTGTGTTAAAGGAATTACTTTACAAATTTTCAGGGTGTGTTCTAGACGTGAAACTGAACAAATTTTCGTGTTAATTTTTTTTCGAAATTTGAAAAATATATCTGGTGAAATTTTACTAATGAGCGATACTAAAACAGAGGACAGACTGGTGATAAGAAACAACTTTTCCCTAGGGACATAGGTCGCAATATTAAGTCAAAAATATTTTGAGCTTGCATAGTAATCCAAACCAGCTGAATTTTGTATGGAAGGTCCAATTTCTTTTTCATACTTCGACCTGTTACTTGGGAAAGTTGTTCCTTATCACCAGCTCATACTGAGTTTCGCTATCAGTCACTAGTAAAATTTCATCCTATATGTGGTCCTTCCATACGAATTTTGTTGTTGCTCGAAAGATTTTGCATGAGACCATTTTTTTTTTAATAATTCGTTAAAATAGTTTCAGATAAATTTGTTCAGTTGCTTTAGTTGTACCACACCTCGGACACTGGCGCTCAAATGTATGAAACAAACGCGTTGCTACGCATACAGTCTAAGCTCGCGTAGGTGAACGCGGACCATGCTTGTGTGTGTGAGACAACATGTCAGGGTTGCCGCCATTTTGCGTTCGCGAATCGGGAATGCAATGTGCGGCAGTCTGAAATGACCTTCGTTCGCGCATCGTTGCTAGCCGGTGTCTGAGCGTCCTCCGAGCGCGGGTGGGCGGCGCTTGTAGGGGGAGGCAGGGAGTGACCATACTGTACGCTAGTACTATTAATTATACTGTGGTTGTACACTGAACCCTGAATGTTTGTACACTAACTTTCCGTAACACCCTGTATAACAAATTCAATTCTGGCTTCCTAGGCTCTGCATACGACAGTCTCAATGTTCCTTACGGCCACGATGTACTATTATGGCACCAGCCGACTGTTCTGTTATGTGTACTGTTTCATGTTTGCATAATTTTAATAGTAATACAATACAAGCACAACGTAGAAACGCAATCGTAATACAGCAATAACCATCAGACTGTACGATGGTAACATTACCATTTTGGTGTATTCCTTTCCACTGATGCATTTGTATAGATAATATGAACGTAGGTATAGTACCTATCAGGGAATATTCTACAACAAGTAACAAGGTCAAGGTACTCATGAAACTATCTATATATCTATAGGTGGAGACATATTATTAACATGTTTTTGAATACTAAATTTTAAAACACTTCCTGTGTTAGGTATAAAATTTTTAAAAACTTGCAAATCTTTCAAGCGCGGGCAGGATTTGAACCTGCGACTTTCGCATTACTAGTGGCGACGCCTCTTCCATCTGGGCTACCGCAGCTCATTCCATTTAGCATGTTTTTATTTAAAATTATTAATGTGTTTTTTTTTATATTCAGCTGTTAGTCTTCCTATGAACCATGGCTGATTTTCTTCTTGAAATATTGGTAAGAATATAAAAAAAATACTTCCGTAGTAAATTAACCAGCTGATCGGCAATTTTATAGAGAGGACAAATTTAATAAAAAATTTGATCCGTGCTACATGTGAAAAGTTGCCCTTTTTGTTACTTCATGTTCAGAATAAGTCCCGCTAAAAAGTTCTGCCTATTAACATTAGAGATAGTGACGCTTTTTATTTTATAATTTTTCTTAAATACCAAATAATAAAGCACACAGATCATTTCTTTTCACTTTTTATATTCATTTAATTCATGGTTTTTTCTCTTTGTCAGTCAAATTTAGTTTTAGGTCCTAAATCATAGAAGAACGTAGTCAAATGATTGTTTATTGGAGACTTGGAGAAGAACAAACCAAAATTTTGGCTTTAACAAATGTCTAATCTCACAAGCACCGGCCAGCTATTCCCGTGTGTGTTCACATGCACATTGTGTCTATGTGCCTCGACCAAAACTGACCGCTCCCGAGCTTACGCACACAAATACAATGTTCATGTACACCATACACACAAGCACGGCCCACTAGCAATCGTGAGATATAATATTTGTTTAACCTTTCGTCAATCTGGTATTGGTCTTTTTAAAGTATGATACGAGCATACTATACATAAATACATATATTACGCCTTTATCCCTTGCGGGGTAGGCAGAACGTAAATGACCGCAATACACACCCTCGAGTCCCTTCGTCGCCTTTTACGACACCCACGGGAAAGAAATGGGGTGATGCTACTCTAAGCCGGCATCACACGGCACCAGAGCATACTATACTTTGTTCATTACCTGTTGTATAGCGCATTCAGGCAGCAAGTAAATATGCTGGTTGTGTGGGTAGTAGTGGTACTTCGTTGGTTTCGCCAACACATTGGTAGAGCCGGCTGGTAGTGGCACCGTCTGAAAAAAACAAAAGGACTTACTTAGAATATTGGATGGGGAGGAAAACTTAGAGCTTATTGCAGATGGCAGTAGGTACGACTGTGCCTGAACGTACTAATAAGAAGTAACTGAACTTTGATATTGACATGTTTTCGACGAATAGAAAAAAGCACAGTTGATAGTGGCTCATTTTAGTTCCCTAGTTTGCTATCTTTTAAAACAGCATCTGGCTTTATTTTAAGCCTGCAATAAAGTGTATAGTCAATAATAAACTCATTGAAAATTGTCTCTTGAAAAATGTTAAAAAAATTTACCGAGTGCCGTGCCCAGTCTGCCCAGTACAGTAGTGGCAGAAGACAGAAAATACATGTAGTTGACACTAATTTACACGCATTTTCTTGAAAATTTATTATTACGTTTAGATACTGTGTGTATTTTTTTGTAGGGGTGATTATAATACTTTTCTATCATTACCACTGTTAACTTCCACTAACTATTTAATCAGACCCTATGTTGTGAAGTGCCGTGACAATCATGAGAAACACTTGGAGCCGTCTTTATGGCAACATTCATCATATATATGTGAGAGTTTCTATGCCAAGTCGATTGTTAGGCCTCATATTGGATTCTACTTCTGTGTCGACAGTGACGAGAGACACCATTGCGTCTCTCAATCATATTACGGGAATTTTCTTTTACATTGTATGTAAACCTAAGTACTATACGAAGATTTCAAATCAAAATATAATGTATATTTTTAGGTTCGTACGAAAAATTTTCAGAAGGCAGGTAGGAGTAGGACCCAAAAATAAATAAATCAAGTTATTTTGTGACGGCACTCCCAGGGCGTAGCACAAAGTTTTGGATATTTGCCGTAGTCAATTATGTTACAAGACCATTTCCACGATTTCAATATCCCCAAATTCATCACGCAGTAAAAATAAATTAATTTTGAATCATATCATTCTTGCAGTAAGCTTTGTAGGTACAAGTTTCGCCTACAGTTGTTGATCACAATCTGTGTGGCATCCTCGGTATGTCTTAGCGGATCGGTCGTGCGTGCGCGATGGTTCTAAGTTCTCACCAGCCACCGATGATGGCAAATGCTTCACGGTCATGCACCTTGCGAATTTGTACCGATTACGTCGTCACGTTGCAGGTTAATAAACCTGTTACATGACTCGCTTTAGCCAAAACCACAAATTTTCAATCTATTTCTACCTTCATTTTAATCTTCCTTCACGGTCCTATTGATGATTACTTACAATCACAAATCACTTGAAATGAAAATGTTGATATTAAAAACCAGCGACTAGCCGATGTCTATCTAGTTTATGAAGTTTATTTGTCTCGTATTACTTTTCTATTTATCTTTGATCATTGATGATTGTTGAGCTTCATTCTTCGCTAATGAGTTCGTTCACTTTCGATGTTTTGTTGTTTCCTTTACAAATGGCGCGTGTAGATCATAATACTCATTGGCTACATTGCCTACCGTTACCTCGTTAGGTTGCGTTGTCAGCAATTACAATGATCACCTGCTGAGATATTTAATTTTGATGAATATCAGCCTCTCGATCTCCAAACTTATTTGCTCCAGTAACCTGTATTGATATTGGCTGTTCACGACAAACGTCATTTTGTTGTATGACGTGCCCGGCATCGGCTTTCAATACGTTTCTTTGTAAATTCCTTTTCAATCTCACTTGAATAAAAACTTTTATTCCTTTAACTTTTTAGTTACTTATTTTATAATGTGAAGGTTAATCTTTGTATTTTGTATGCCTCTTTCATTCATTATTTGCTTGAAATTGCGATGTTTTTCCGGTAATACATTTTTTGTTTACGTTTTATATATTCAGAATTTCTTTTCAACTCATCTTCTTACATTAGTTTACTAAAACGAATTAACTTTCTCCTGCTTTTTAAATTAACGTAGTAAGTGTGCTTTTATTAAAAATCTCTTTGTTTTGGATTGGATCCATTTTCTTTTTCTTTTATATGGCTGTAGTTATCTTCATAGATTTTTTTGTAATAATATTGCACTGATAAAACCATCATCTAGACAACGTATTTATTATTTATACGTAATAAAATAGTAAGTACATTTTGTCTGTTAGCATACCAATGGCAATCGGGTAGTTCGTCAACTTGGTCACAATCAAACAGATAAAGCTGTAGATTAAATCGCACATCTCCCCGATTTAGTTTGGCGTTGACATACTGAACAAACAGCGACCATTCTCATTCTTACATATCATCCGATGCACTTAATTCTTCTTTGTTTACATACATCTATACTCGTAGACACTTAGTTATTAAACCATCCGTCATAATTTTGACAGTCCATTATTGAGACAATTATCTTTACTTCACGAGGGACAAAAAATAACAAGCTCACCATCAACAAACACAGCACTTCTTTCACCCCGCTTTGTAGTGAGAAAACCATTGTTACCAGTATCTTTGCCGGAGTTACTGTTCTTTCTGACCGCTAGTTTCGTACTGATGCCGAACTCGATAAACTAAGATGCCAAGAGTCAGGAGAGGGCAAAGCTAGGATATTCCAACTACGATTTTTTCCTCCGCCGGATGTCACGTTCAAGTTGAACGATCGAATCGTAGATTTCGAGACGCAACCAATTAGGAGTGAGTGACGCGGAACTTTTTGATCCTATTTCCAAAAGTATGTTTGTGATAAAACTATCCCCTACTGTTTTTTGTTACATTGGTATGCATTTAGACTTACCCACTGATTATAGAGACCAGACCCACAATTATAATAAGCAGATGCATAATTATATTATTATCATTTGCCACAGGCATTTTAGCCGTAATTACTATTCGTTATAAGTACCTACTTCTGCACTATTTGTACCTTTATCTGGCGATTCCACAATAAGCGCTATTATTTTTGTCATTTTACCGACTAGCTAACTACCGTTGCCAAAGCTACCAAAGCGAAATAGCTCGTTTTTCGCGTGTTCTTTAGCTTCCATATCATTAGCATTACCCGCTATAAGTGCAGGGTCTATAGGTGACTGGTTAATGTTAATCTCATGTTGAACCGAGTAACTTAAATCAGAACTGGTATATGCCGTTAAGGGTAGCCTTTTTAAACGTCCTTACGGTAAAGCTGCTTCCGTATTTCATATAATAGATCTAGATTCCTTAGCCGTGTCTTCTCGCAAATTTAAAACTGTTAAAGCAGTTCAAAGATCATGGAATCCGTTACTGGATGAGTAAGGTCACGTTAGGATGATAGTGTGATAGTGATAGCGATCGCACGATATTTCCCTTGCCTTACCAGCTAATCGTTGTTACGATCTTGACGTGATCTTTGAATTCGTGATGTAAACTAAACCGGCGGTAAACTGATATGTAGCCAGTCGTTGTCTGCAATATATAACGTTTTTTGTTACACTATTTTTTTTTACTAACCCTTTTTATACAGTTACCAAGCAAAGGTTGATGATCGAACATGCGAGTAATTTTATGCAACAATGTTGAAGATTTTAATACTGCTAGATCTTGGCTAGATCACTGTTGTTAAACTGTCGAAGTTAATATAAATCATACACATTTTAACACTTTATGACGCTGCAAAATATTATCTTTCCTGCAAATTTTAAACCGAGAAAATCACTTAAAGCAAAATAGCCGCTCATTTCAACCTTAATTATAGAGTACAGAATGGCTTGGTAAAAATGATTTGCGTGCCCTACGAAAAACTGCATTCGTGCAAAAGTTCCTTTTGTTTTCTGTTTGTGCAGTTGAGGTAGCTGTGGTTGGAATCCGTATAATCAAAGTAATGAGGTGCATCGCATCCGTTCGTCTGAAATTGCTGTATTAGATGGCCAACTGTCTGTGTCTATTAGCTGAGCTCTAATCTAAGCCTTCAATGGTATGAGAATTTCTTCGAGTTGAACTGAGAAGTGAATGCATCGCAAAGAGACAATAGGCGAAGATAGAATACAGGACACAATTAGAAAAAGATAGAATTGAGGAAACAATTAAGATTGCCTAAGCTTGGTCACGACTTTGTCTTTTTACAAAGCTTTTCACAAATTAAATTATCGTGTGTTTTTGAAACTAACTAGGTAAAAATCATTAATAAATTGAAATAACCGCATTTGGGATGTAAAGAAAGGTGTATCGGCGTGATCAGACCATAAAAAGATGAAAGTGAACAATAACATTGGAAGACGGAAAAATGTCGAGTTGCCGTACAAAATCACTCAAGCTTTGGTATGGTAGGTCCATTTTCTTCTTGTTTTTCACCATTAGCTCGATAGGGTAAGTTGTTCAGTTTCATTGCCTGATCACACCAAAAGAATTTTCGGTATATCGTCCGCTACACCCGATATATTTATTGAAATATGGTCTGCTTACAAAACTGAATTCAGTATTTCATAATCTATAAGATACAAACATTAAGACCCTATAAAGACGTGCTATGAAGTGTCTGACTAGTTTTATCATTACCATGTAAGCTGTCTGTCGCTTTTCACGTGCCATGCGCAAGCGCAGACGCGCTTCTAATTAATTCCCATCGCGGAATGACCTACACGACACACACAGCGATCTATAAATACGATACGGGGTACTGCGGTTGCGGTATCTTGATCCTTGGATATAATCAATTGAAGGGCAGTTATTTCTTCACAGATCAATGTGTTGAATAAGATATTAATAAATGTAGGTCACGAATTCATTAGTGAAGTTTTGTGATAGTCTTAAAGTATGACTCAAGAAAGACACTTCTTCGGTTTAAGTGATGTGGACGAACCTGATTAAAACATCAAGGATGAAAACGGCATTCATGATGATGATGTAAAGAAATCCAAACTTGTCAGAAGTATATAAGCCACAAAGTCAGCATCAAAAGCAAAAGTTCACGTCGCGTTTCAACTATCAGCGCTCTAAGCGTTACCATAGAGTAGAAATCACATAGAGATGACACTCCCGCTCCAGACGCGCTCAAGGTCAATCCGTCTGGCTGTCTCTTAGCGAACAATTCAGTCGGGAGTGCGCTTCGCCGCGGAAACGTTCGTCGTGCGGGTCGAATTTTCATTTTTTGTGAAAAATTTAGCAATGCCGAATTATTGTGGTGTGTATGGCTGCAAAAGTGATGCGAGGAAGATTCCGCATCTCAGTTTTTTTAATTTGCCTAAAGATGAGCCAAGGTAAGTTATGATTTTACAGTAAATACCTAGGTACCTACCATTCGTTATTATACGTAATTGTTGTGTGTACTTCTTTTTTTACTTACGTAGGTACCTAGTTTCCATTTTCAAATTTAAACTACCTAGGTGCCTAATTCATTGTTAGCTGATAATGATAAATAAGCGCATTCGTATCGTAGGTATGTTTTTTAACGTAGGTAAGTAGGTACCTACTTAACACCGCTCGACTGCAACAAAAAGTTAATTTGATAAGAAATCCTTGAATAGGTATAACAAACAATTAATATTCATCGCAAATCTTTTAAAATTATTGCATTTTGGTCAATCGGCGAGGCGGCGAATAGGTAGGTATCAAACGGAGGCGGCGGCGTGGTGGCGGTGTGCTTTGTGCCGTGTGCCGAGCGAGAATAACCTAGATCGTCCGTCAATACCACGCAGTAGGTAGATAGTTCGGTGAGGTAAGGTATTTAAATACATACTTATAAGCCAGTAGGTACAAGAGTAGGCTGTAATATATTACCTACCTATTAACAATAAAATGGTAAGGTAAGACTTTAAAACGGGTAAATATTTTGTTCCCACGGGAAAACTGTTAGCAGTGGTCGCAACCGCTTGATTGGCCGCTAGTCTGGAATAAAATTATTGGCACGTGACAGCCCCGACTTAAAGCGCGGGAGAGTGCGGGGCGTTACGGGCTGCGGGGGGAAGTAGGTGTTTAAAGCGCGGCTTTTGGGGCCCAGACAAAGGAGTTTCGCTTCTATACGCCAGTATTATTATCTATTCTTATGGCGTTACATCTAGATTCAATTTAGATGTCACTGGCTGCTCATTAGCTGACGGATTTGGATCTCCGCCACATGCCGTCAGATAAAATCTTTACTGACGTGTTATTACGGAGTTCATTAATTAGTTCGTATTGTTCACAGCACAGATTGATTCTTCACACGTTGCGGCGTGAACTAGGTCTGTGGTTTGCGCTCGTTTATAGTCGTTTATCATTCATTCATTTATTTTTATGCAGCCATGAAGCAAAGGAAGCAATTTGTATATTCTATCGTTTCCATTCCACTACACATCTAAATACAAATACATGACATAGTATTTGGGCCACGACTTCTAGAAAAATCTAAGCGTCTCTTGCAACGGGTTCAGAATGCTTGTTGCCGTTTTTGCTATAAAATACCTCCACGCAGCCATATTTCTCCATATCTAAGCGAAGCTGGTATGCTGAATATGAAATCTCGTAGACAGTATCACCTGGCAAGTCTTATGTTTGACGTCATGAAATTTCAGAAACCCGAATAGGGTAGACTGGGTACGGTTGTAACAGGGTACGGTTGTAACAACTCGATTATTTCCGAAACTATACGCGATAGGGTTAGGGGTACAAGGGGAGAGTTACGCGCGCTGACAGTCCCGCCATTATTCACAGTGTTTCGTCGCACGCCGCATGCTTTAAACGCTTAAAAATAAGCCTATTGTGTTTTGACAACGAAAAGTAAGTATTTTTTACCAATTTCTTTGTCATATTATTTGACTTTCAGTGTACTTGCTGAATTGAAGTTCTAACATACGTTTTTGTGGTGTTTTGGTATTGTCAGAGACTAATTATTTTTTGCTTAGGGTTTAAAGCCATCTAACTGTGACCTTTATAATTCCGAAATGGGGGGGTACCCAACGGTTGTAACATTTTTTGTGGGGACGGTTGTAACAATATTCTTAATGTTTTTTTATTCAAAGATGCCTAGAAAACGCACAATTACTACTGGGAAAGGCGAAAGCGACATGTAGATGAACAAGCACGCGTCGACGAGTTGTAACTTCAACTCATTTTAAGTATTAGACCGGGTCTATCGCGATAGTATTTAGGTAAATATTAGTAATTTACCTGTGTCCCGACGTTACATACATACATACATAAATCACGCCTATATCCCTTACGGGGTAGGCAGAATGTTAACGGCCGTTCAACGGATATTAACACCACGTCTGACAAAAGTTTGAGGGTCAATCAGATAACTGTGTATCACTATAGTGACAGGTTGTCAGTCCGTCGCCTGAAATTGCAATACACACCCTCGAGTCCCTTAGTCGCCTCCTACGACACCCCTAAGTAAGAAATGGGGTGATGCTATTCTAAGCCGGCATCACACGGCAAATACCCGACGTTACCCGGTCTAATACTTAAAATGAGTGAAAGTGATCGCGAGTGCTTAAAAAGTTATATTGTAACTTCAAGTTATTTTTTAGACGAGTTATGGGGAATGGGCCCAACTGAGTTAAAAAAAATATTCATTTAATTTTGAAGGTGATAATTACTATTATTTTATTATTGTATATTTATTTTTACATTAATATTCTGTTTGGGCATACAAAAAATGATTTTGCTACCAATTCTCAAGAAAAAAATTGAAATTCTAGGTTTGTTAAATTTTGAGTGATTTTTGTTAAATTAATTATATTTATCAGTTAACAGTGTCTGAAAAGGTTAATAATATTTAATAAATATATTAAAAATTATTAAAATACATTAATAACGTTAAACGTTTATTGTTACAACTGTCCCCAATCACTGTTACAACCGACCCTGGTATGGGTACGGTTGTAACAGATGCACCCTGCCATGATATCGTCTTATTGCGGCGAAACTGTATTACTTAGGCATCTGGATATAATCAGAATTTATAAAATAATGTCCAAGCTTTCATATAAAGTGCTTTACTCGTGGTTTATTCGCATGATAGATGAGCAATGGACAATCAAAGCAAAATTGTTACAACCGTACCCAGTCTACCCTACTTGTACAGTAAAATTAAAATTTCGCCCTTCTATGATAGGTACCTTGGTAGAAGTGCGCGTGCTCCGCTTGCTGGTCAAATACATCGGACTGTCGCTTTCGAGGGTAGTTTTCGCTTTCAGGCAACCAAGTGCTGGAATGACATTCCACCGCCAAAAAGGAATATTACTTACAAGGGTTCATTTAAATATCATTATGAACAACATTTATTAAATGTTACTAAACTACAGATTCCGGGTGGTTGTCTGGAATGGCGAAAGTACAATGCACGACACTAACCATCACAGCCAAAGTGCCTGCAAAGACACACAAATACACAATCACTACACAATAGTCACTATGAAATGCGCTCACTACTGTTGTATTATTTTTAGCAATTTTTCTTCTTTTTATCTTTTACACTACCTACACTTTACTATAAGTTTTATTTCTGCTCGGACTTGTTTCCCGCTTTAACTCGCGGGTGACAGCTGA
The DNA here is from genome assembly GCA_027580185.1 of Tuta absoluta. NCBI lineage: Eukaryota > Metazoa > Arthropoda > Insecta > Lepidoptera > Gelechiidae > Tuta > Tuta absoluta. The sequence continues at coordinate 15,344,297 of JAQAHW010000009.1, forward strand.
AAACCAGTGTTGCCTCCTGGCTAAATACACTGAGCTTTAGCCCTTTCACATCACTGCAGCACACCTGTGTGCATTTTGTGTGTGTGATGCAGAAATATGAATAAAGCATTTTATCTATCTATCTATCTATCTAAATAATCGCGTAAAAGGTCTTTCCTGGGTCTTTATATAGTCAAGTATGCAATCACATCCAATGTATAAAAACTGTACTCTTAAACATGTTTGTATGATATTTCGTAAAATAAACGCTTTCATCTTTTCCGCCAAAGAAAAGGTTTCTCTAGAATTGGTACAACATAGACATTTCTTCTGTCATCTTTATTAATTATTCTTTCATCTCCTGTTGGTGTCTTAGTTACATTTCAATTTTTATTGCCTGTCTTGTTAACGTGAATTACTACCGCATAAATTTAGTAAAAGTAGAGCAGTAATCCCGGAACTCTTACTACATAAATTATATTCTCACTTGCTATTCTAATTGAGAAAATTTTATGACTAAGATTTCCCACTCGTAATTTTACTCACATTCAATATTTCGCTATTATCATCAAGGAAAATCACAACAGCCCCTTTATATTTCTTTTGATGGAAAAGAAATCATTAAAAAACTATAATTTCCTTAAAGTATCAAAACAGTTCACACGATGTCCATCCCGCGTTCGTTGTCCGCGACCAGCCCCAACACGGACGGGTTCAACGCTGTCGTCCACTTAAATAACCGTTGCGTAATCACTTCCGACGGGGCCTGATTTATGCGCATCATGACCCGCAATGCATCTCTACACAATAAAATATATCGCCCACTGAAGCCTGCCTGGTATCACAACAATAAAGTTTTACCGCGCAAGTAGAGGCACCTTTGAAAGAAAATATTACATGCGCAAACTCAAGACATGGAGAGCAAAAATAACGAAGTCCAGTTAAGAAGTTCTTAACACACACGTCGAGTGGCTAGCACGTAGCTTCTGTGGGTATTACTTGCAAAACTAACTTAAAAGATATACTTGCAAGATCGCGGGCAAGGGACGAGCTGCGGTAGCCCAGATGGAAGAGGCGTCGCCACTAGTGATAGCGAAAGTCGCAGGTTCCACACCTGCCCGCGCTTGAAAATTTTGTAAGTTTTGAAAATTAAACCTAGCCTCTACTTAAAACTATGAAAATGCATGAACTGAACATGAACTTAGAAAATGCATGGGGCAATCTGGACGACACGTTCCATCAGCGAAATCCCCCACTTACTATGCACGTGAATTGTATGAATATTTCGCCTCCAAAACCTAGTTAAGGTTATGCCATATCGAAATAAATTTCAGGGTGAAGTCAGTGGCATTATGTGACCACAATAATACTTATCTACTACTTCACAACCTGCAAAACGGCTCTGTAAAAGGTAGACTTCCTGACTTTTCCTACTATCGTTACAAAACGCAATTCAAATTGTATTGTACCCAGTCTGCCTACACCCTAAGGACCCTCGTTTGTTAAGGGCCCTTCGCCGCAATTGTATTTCATTTATTTCCATTGGATTAAGCAGTAAATTGTATCATTAATTGTGCTATTTAAATGTGAATCCAATTATCTCAATTACCTGCAAACGATTGCCTTAACTTCTTTAGAATAAATATTTTGCACGTGCTTCGCATTGCACGAAATTTTCTTTCCTAATTAAGTATTTATAGGGTTTTTATTTCACACTTTTTGGGTCTAAGTACATTTATTTACGCAGCGCGATTTTTGTGCTACATCAGGTAGACTACAGAAAAAAAGTGGCCAGTGTTCATCAAAACGATTGCAACGTTCATATCTTTACCTATTTATGAGAAGTATTCTTCTGTTGTGTGTGACACCAAGTCAATAAACCCTGGTAGCAGAGTCTTTTAAACCGCCGAATTCTACTACTACTACCCGACATGATTTAGACTGACCACCGTCTTAGTTACATCTTAGTGGGCAACACAGAGGAGTTTTCTTGTTAAACATGTTTGTGATAAAAGCGGTCACATACCTACATGTTTTCATAAACAAACAAACATCTTCATTGACGCCATATTGACCACAACAGTACGTGATGTCTAAATATAAATCCAATCATAATGTATGTAAACATGAAGCCAAGTCTCGTGCCAGTCAGGCCGTAAAATGAGACTAAGCCAAGTTGCTGTAATGCATTGATATTCGCTGGACAAGGTGAAAATCTTTAGGGGAAACCTTTTTTCAGTAGTGGACGTCCTATGGCTGATATGATGATGACATTCATTCATATAAAAAGTTGTAAGAGTTGCATTAGTCAGAGTCAGTAGGTTTAACCTTACAAAACTGTTGTAAAGTAATACAGTGAAAATAGCTCTATCTTTTAACTTGTAAGACGAAGCGGATCTAACTTAATATTATTTTCGTTGCGCGATATCGCGACGTATTCTAGTTATGTCTCACTTAAGTTTAAATAGTATTATAACCTAGCTTTTAATGAAAGAATCGTGTAAAAACATCCAAAGTTGCAATGCTCTCTCTCTCTCATTTCGTGTGGGACACCGATGAACCCTGGTGTCAGAGTTTTTCAACAATGCTGATAAAGTTACATTAATGTGACTTGGCTTGGCAGATCTATCAACCGTGCCACCAGAAACATAGTATACGTCAGGATAGCGGTCCAGCCATCGGATACCTCCGTTCCAGTCCGTTGTTAACTATGCTATATCCATTCTGCGACTATGTAAGCGGAATATATGAATAGATAATAGTAATTGGCACACCTTGTAGGCGGACGATATCATCTCAGCGTTTATAGAAATAGGCAATTCAGACGTTTACTTGTAACGTTAAAGTGAAATACTGATGCAGTTTAGACAGTAAAGTTGGATGATAGCCTTTGATTGAATCGGTTGATTGTCTAACAAGACTGTTTCACGTTCATATACAGAAAGTTTAGTAGTGGCTGATACCGAAAACTAAAAACAGGCTGGTGATAAGGAACATAAGTCGATTTATAAAAACAATTGCCCTACATATTGACTTGATCGGCGGATACATTTTGTATGAGAGGTCAATCTGCTTTTTGTGTTTCGTATGGTGTTCCTTAGGGAAAGTTGTTTCTTATCAGCAGCTCGTCCTAAGTTTTCGTAATTGGTCACTAGTAGAATTACACCCTATAGAACTAGTAGTATAGATCTCGTGTTTAAGGAGGACGTTGACATACATAACAGCCGCAACTGTTCACTGCAAGATTTGGACCTCCCCCTATTGGGGGTATTGATATACTCACCACGCTTGGCAAACACTGCTAGATGTTGCATTCACAATGAACACAGCTGCACATTCCCCGAATGATTTTAACCCTTAGTCGCTGTGACACCCACCCACGGGTAGAATTGGGGTGATGCTATTCTTAGCCGGCATCACATGACAAGTATAGAGAGTGTTGCTTCAAAAACCCTGATATGGCATCATCGTTTCATCGTGGACGACCCCGCAATATATAGGGTGAAATTTTACTAGCGACCGATAGGGAAAAATTAAATAAGGCACTGCCTGGGGGCTGGTCAGGTTAATCACACGGCATGTGACTTTACGCCACCACCACCAGTAAGAGTCAATAATTGTTTGAAATTGAAGTCAAGACTTTCAATGCAAGTTTAGAATTTGTCCCGCTCTGGTACAAGAAGCTTATCGTAAAGGTCGAAACTCACAGGTACACGAGTTGTCGTAAGACACTCATAAGACCGATGCCTCGCAGATTCGCACCACTAGTCCATATATGGGCGCAGTTTCACCTTGCAAGGTGTTATTTATATGCGTATAATTAACCTGTGTTGCTGATATTACTACAAACCAACTCTGTTGCAAATTCTCTCCTCAAGTCTCATTCCTATTAAATACCTTACTATTAAGAATTAGTAGTAGACAATTTTACTAACGGAGTTTCTCTTCTCGTTAAGACTCTAAACAAGTATGTAAACAAGTCACTAATAAGTACAAATATAGCCATACTCGTTGGTACACGATTGAAATAATAGCGTAAGTATATTTAGACCCGTATGAAGTAATTGCTAGTTAAAGTAAATTCCGGTTGCCATGACGACAGGAATGCGAAGTTCGCACCCCGGTCAGTGTTGCCATCTTTATGCCCTTAGAATGCGCAGATCCTGACAAGTCTAGTTAGTAGCTGGGACTAGAGATATGTGCAGGCATTCTGAAATTCTTTAACATCTATTGCAAGGGCTTAGTGAGTAACGCGAATGCCAGACCAGCTTAGATGTTAAGTTAGTGCTTTCCTTCTATCAAGGTAACAGGTAACTATGTAGTAGGAATGATGATTGACTGACTAACTATGTCTGTCTCTATCTTCTCGTGATCATGACACTGTCTGTCAGTGTGAACTTAATATCTGCAAATCTACAGGTTGTATTTTATTTTACCCCTATTTCTTTTCTTTGGGTGTCGTAAAAGACGACTAAGGGACTCTAAGGTTACTTGTGTATTGCATTTTATGAGCTGAAAACCTGTCACCATGGTGATACACAATTTTCTGAATGACCCTCAAATTTTTGTCAGAAGTGGTATAAATGACCGTTTACGCAACGGAAATAATGTAAGTATGTCTTTTAATTTTAGCGTCACACACAATTATTTATTAGTAGAGAACTTTGACTTTGTTAATATCTCATTTTGTAAATGCATACATCGAGGTATGTATATTATTGTACCTAACCGAACCAATTAATTTGACACCTAACTAAATAGTTGTTAATTTAATTAAATTGGTCTGATGAACAAGAAGGTGTTAGGTGTCAAAGAAATTTGATAGGTACAGTCAAGCCCAGGCCACAGAATAATAACTAGTAACTAGCGTTACAGAAGCTTTACTTTGCAATGGTTTTCAAAGAAATATGTACTTAATCTTATAGACAATATGATTTAATTTAGCTCGCGTTCCAGTCAACCACGTGTTCATTTGCATACCTGCCAAATATTTTTTTGAGGGAATATGAGCCGCGGTCTAGGGTTGCTTACTTCGAGAAACTACTTACGCCATCTAGCGCACAACACGAGCGTTTACTCCTACTTTTGGCGGGCACGCAGCAGGCAGCGACGAGTACGTTCATGTAGTCTAAGGCTGCCCGCACGTCCGATATTCGGTGACCAATTTTTTGTAGGAGTAAAATGGAACGTATTGATTGCAATGGTGTAACGCCCACATCCTACAAATAGTCGGTCAGAAATAAAATCGGTGCATCCCGACCGATCCGATTGTCGGTGAAAAATGGAACACTCGGAAATGTATGCGTTAACGCACACTACTCACCGACAGTCGGCCGTCCATGACGTGCTACTCCCTCGAAACCAACAGACAAAGTGACGGACGTGTGCTTTGAGTCGGTCACAAAATCGGTCTTAAAAATCGGAAGAAAAATCTGCCCAATTATCGGTCCTATAAAAATTCGGACTTGTGCTGGCAGCCTAAGACCTAGCAGCATAATTGTAGGTATATGCTATACGATTATTGCCGAAGATTTAATTCAATGAAGTAATAAACCTGCAATAGTCCTTGCATCAGGCGGGTGCTGGCTCTGGCCGTACGAGTACTTCTATAGTGCAGACAGAGCAAGTATTCGCTTGATGTACACATTATTTGGTATAAAAAAGGCCTCTGTGCTGTTGGCTTTGGCCCCACACATGCCTCAAAGGACCGGGTCCCTGTGGGCCCGAGATCCGAAAAGAATACCAACATAATAATAAAATGTATACTAATAATAATAATATTATAATGTATACAAATTTTTTTCCCGTGGGTGTCGTAAAAGGCGACGACGAACAATTTTAGGCGATGGGCTGACAACCTGTCACTATGGCGATTCACAATTTTCTGAATGACCCTAAAATGTTTGTCAGACGTGGCGTAAATGTCCGTTTTTAGCGGTCGTTTACGCTCTGCCTACCCCGCAAGGGATTATAGGCGTGATATATGTATGTTTTCGTCTGTCCATCTTGCAAAAAATTGTCGAGAAAGTTGAACAAATAGCGCACGCGTGTGACTTCTTTCGCTTGCGGCAGCCCGCTAGATTAGCCCTTTCGCAGTGGCCGGCGCCTGGAGGTATGTTTTCAATACCTACACGCGGAGTAACACAGGCCTGCCCAGGCTGACTTAGACAGTTTGAACTTGGGACTGTTCTTATGCCGCGCGCGGATGTGAGCTTGACTGTACAATAATAAACTATATAACATTATTTACTTCCATACACGGCCGATGTGGTGCAGTGGTAGTGCGACTACCTGCGACGCAAAGGTTCCGGGTTCGATTCTCGGTGGGACACTCACAAAGTTGATATTTATCAGTTTGTGTATTTGTTCTCGGTCTGAATACTTAGACGGCGGTCGTTACACAACCATGTCAGATGCCTACTACTAGAGGTAGGCGGTTGAAAAACGCTGACACCAGGGTTCATCGGGTCATTGAACGACTCGGTGTCCCACACGAAAATAGAGAGAGAGACATAGAAAAAAACACGTTGAACGCGTCTAACCTTTTGTGGTAAGGTTTCTAAAATTTATTTGGGTAACGCACATACATACACAAAATCATTTGCCTACGTACGTGTACACTGTTAAAACCTTTACAAAATGGGTATCACAAGCTGAACGGAGGTCAAGGTACCTACTCATGAAACTGATTTTTTTTCCCATGAAACATGAAATAAGAAAAATTTACCTCCTAGTAAATTGATCGGCAATTTAGTATGGGTACTCCAATTTTTTTCATATTTTGGCCCTCAAGGGAAAAAGTTTTTCAGATTCATGATTACCTTAACCTCCTTTCGGATTGTTATACACTTTTTGTTACATACTGTATATAACGCAAACTTATAAATATACATTGACTCAAACTGTTCAAAGGAAGCAGGATTGAAAGTCTTTCCATATTAAGCTTTGCGCTATCCTTTTCGGGCAGTCCGGCTTCCTGCGATGTCAGACTACGGCCACTGAATGGCTACTAGTATCTAGAACTATTGATCCTTATTAAAAACGTTTACTTATAAATATTCACTCTTCTCAAAGGAAGCAAGATTGAAAGTCTTTCCATATTAAGCTTTGCACTATCCTTTTCAGGCAGGCCGGCTACTGGATGGCTACTAGCATCTAGAACTATTGAACCTTATTAATAATGCTTACTCATAAATATTCACTTTCTTCAAAGGAAGTAAGATTAAAAGTCTTTCCATATTGCCTTCCTGCGGTGTCAGACTACGACTACCTACTGTATGGCTACTAGTATCTAGAACCATTGAATCTTATTAATAAACCTTACTCATAAAATATTAACTCTCTTCATTGGAAGCAAGACTGAAAGTCTTTCCATATTAAGCTTTGCGCTATCCTTTTCAGGCAGACTCCGGCTACTGGATGGATACTTGAATCTAGTACTATCATAGAGTATTATTATCTATTCTTATGGTACTATTCACAAGGTGTCCGGTTTAAAATTTGAAAACTAAATTAGCTGTGGACATTTATTTTCTACCGTCTTATAATAATTTTAAGCTTAAAATTCCGCGGTCTGAACCATTTATACATTCTTTGAAAAACGTTAAGAGTCCGATAGTCCGAAAGCGGAAGGTAGGTTCCTACTGAGTTCATAGAACTGACTGATTTTTTTAACTCCAACTAAAAGCTAATCCTTTTTTAGTATTACTTACCTACTTACTAAATTTTGCGAAGATATTTGTATTATTGATGTATGTATTAACTTTATTGTACCACAAAACAAATTTAAAGTAACAGTATAGTAAGGAATAAATGAAAATGAAAAGAAATGAAAATGCAATTAACTTTATTCATTGTAGTATAGTATTATCACTTTTTATAACATTAAAAGGCGGCACAAAGGCGGACTATCCCACTAAGGGATCTCTTTCAGTCAGCCTTTGAGAGACTGAAAGGATTTGTAATTTACGGGTAAACCACGGCACTTTGTAATGGCAATGGACGATATGAAAGCTTACTCTTAGTTTACTCTTATTCATGTTGTGAAATGGTAATACCACACAATCAGTCCTTTTAAAATTTCTTACATTCGCCAAAACATACTGCAGGTATACGGGGTTTAAGGGGCGGTGTGGCGAAAACTTTGCAGGCATGATCAGACCTAGAAACTGAACAACTTTTCCTATGGAGGCGATGTGAGGACATAGTACCTATGGGGATACTAAATAACCAGTCAGACATTCTACGGGAAAAAAAATGGTTTCTCAACATAGACTCCTTAATAAAAGTCATTCCTTTTCATGGTCTGATCATGCCTGCAAAGTTTTCGGTACACCGTCCCTTACACCCTGTATTTATTCAAGTACTAGATTTCCGCCCAGCGGTTTCACCCACTGCCACTCATTTTCCCGTGGTAATAATTCCCCTGTGTTACTTTACCCGTGTTCCAAATTTCATCCAAATCGGTCAAGCCGTTTGAGCGTGAAGAGGTAACAAACATACATACATACACACACACACACAAACTCTCAGATTTATAATATTAGTACGGATTTTATTCACAGCTCCATCATTAGCTATTAGTAGCTTTAGGCGTAACCTAAATGAGATACGTCATCTTGCGGAAATGTCGGCACGAGCAAAAAGACGCACAAGCCGGACAAGCCAAGCCCTGCAAGCCAAGCCCTGCAGTCATAGTTTAAGATCAGATGATGATTATATCGCTTATTAAATCTTACAGCCCTTACATAGAGTTACATATTAGTAAAGTAAGTAGTATTCCGTGTGATGCCGGCTTAGAATAACATCAACACATTTACGACGGGAAACCACATGTTACCCTCGAGTCTCTTTGTCGCCTCTTACGACACCCACGGAAAACCGGGAAGGGACTCGAGGGTAACATGTGTATTGCAATTTTAAGCGATGAGCTGACAACCTGTCCTTATGGTGATACACAATTTACTGAATGACCATCAACTGTTACATGTGGCGGAAATGTCTGTTTGTACGGCCGTTTACGCTCTGCCTACCTCGAAAGGGATATAGGCGTGATATATGTAGTAGTTACTGCATCCGTGGTGTGAGCTGGTATCAGGCTACGGAGCAATTCATTCGATTCTCGGGGGATACAAACAAAACAGATATTTGATAACTTATTACTTTGTTACCAGTTTGGGTTGGACGTTGCAGGCGGAACCACCTAATTGTCTTAAAGAAAAGTGGTTCCGTATTTCAGAAGGCACGATAAGTCAGTGGTACCGATCGCTGAGTATGGTAACATTACTTACGGCCGTCATTACGCAACCATGTCCGAAGCCTACTACTAGTAGGTGGTTTGAAAATATTGGGTCGTTTATCGACTCGGCGTCCCTCACGCCAAAAATAATGGTGATATTAAATTTCATAGCCCTAACATAGCAGCGTCCTTTGCATATCTTCTAGATTTATGAAGTGATAGTAACTGCTTGCTGCATATTGACAAATTAATTATTTATAGATTCCGACTACTGGTGAGGAATTTTAATTTGCAGCTGTAGTAAACCGCATCTAAGCTTATCTATCGTTATCACATTCTTAGAATCGAACTGGATTTTCGGAATGTCCTGTTACTGTTCCAACCTGCTAGGGCAAACACCTTCCTGCCTTTCGCGATGAAGGTAACTGGTGCTTGGGGTAGTGAGGTCTGACCTTTCTTCACCGAACTAGGGAGACTCGTCAGAGCCCTCAATTCGGGATATAAATTCTCCTTACTTGCCTTTAATTAGTGATGATGATGATGACTTTCCGTCAAATAGGTTTAGAAAAGGATAGGAGATATCTCAGTCCTGTCATTTTTAAAAATGTCAATTGTTTCTTCGCCTTTTCTAGTCAATTTAGTCGCCATTGTTTTGATCGTCGCCTTATTTTGACAGATAACACGTATTTTGCATGAAATGAAGAATGTTACTAGGTATTCCAAATCGCTTGAAATTTTGTCTCGGTAAAGCCTGTATGTATACAAATACACTTGTTTTTGTTGTAGTCAAAAATACCTAGTAGTTTTGATTTTATAGGCATTCAAAGTTTCAAAAAATATCGAGTCCCGCAAACAGCCACGTGACCGCTTGTGACGTCATATCACAACGCGCGCCGCGCTCCGCTTAGTAGGTCTCACTCAACTCAAGTCACCAGCGGTTATAGTAGGTGTAATAGCTTGTACAGTATTTTGTTTGCGTTTGCATCTGTGTAGGTATTACGTTGATAGTCTTTTAATAGTAAATATTATTCGAAACAGGTGTATATGGCGAGTGTGGATGGGAACGTTGGAAGGGGAAGACCAAGACGCACGTACTTGGATCAGATCGGGGACGTGCTAAAGAAAGGTCAGGTCAAGAGTACCCTAAACCGACGAGCATGTATGAACAGATTGATGCATGTTGAAGAAGCGAAAGAGGTATGTCAGGATCGTAGCAAGTGGAAAGATGTAGTCTCTGCCTACCCCTATGGGAAAGAGGCGTGATTATATGTATGTATGTATGTATGTATTATTCGATTCATAAAATGGATGAAGGATTCGAAATAGGGCAATCGGATAATCTACCGAAAATAGATGCGTTAATAGTTGCGCATTACCTATATATCAACAAATAATGATGTTGCCGCCGAAATGCGAGGAGCAAAAATGCAAAGGTAAGTAAACTTTCCTTGCTACTACTTATTCTTAATCCACACTAATCCACACTAATATTATAAATGCGAAAGTAATTCTGTCTGTCTGTCTGTCTGCTACGCTTTCACGGCCAAACCGCCGAACCGATCTTCATGAAACTTGGCACAGAGATTGCTAGCATACCGAGAACGGACATAGGCTACTTTTTATCACCATTCGAGGGTCTGGAGTACCGATGTAGACCACCAGGTGTACCACCAGGAGCCCAGCTAAACTATAAAAGATACAGGCAAGATTCCAAAACAAAAGTTGTTCCGTATGATGGGCTGCTTCTTTTCACAAGGACATAGAGGATCTGGAGTACATTATGTAGATCGCCAGGTGTACCATCAGGAACCCACCGAAACTATTAGAGATACAGGCATGGTTCTAAAACAAAAGTTGTTCAGTATGATAGGCTGCTTCTTTACACAAGGATATTGAGGATTTGGAGTACCTTATGTAGACCACCAGGTGTACGATCAGGAGCCCACCTAAACTATTAGAGATACAGAAATGGTTCCAAAACAAAAGTTGGCCAGTATGATGGGCTGCTTCTTTTCACAAGGACAAAGAGGATCTGGAGTACATTATGTAGACCACCAGGTGTACCATCAGGAGCCCAGCTAAACTATTAGAGATACAGGCATGGTTCTAAAACAAAAGTTGTTCAGTATGATAGGCTGCTTCTTTACACAAGGATATTGAGGATTTGGAGTACCTTATGTAGACCACCAGGTGTACGATCAGGAGCCCACCTAAACTATTAGAGATACAGAAATGGTTTCAAAGCAAAAGTTGTTCAGTATGATGGGAATAAGTTGAGAAAAGACATTAGCAACTTTTTACCAAGGATTTTTAGTTATCTTTGACTTTTGTATTCAATGGTTATAAACATTGATCTCTCAGGGCAGTACACCGGATAGCAAATTTTGAATTGTCCCTTTAACAACAGAAGCAAGCAAGTCATCCTTAAACAGTAGAGATAAGAACTGTTCTAATATCACTGTCATACCTACTATGAACATATCTACTTTAAAACCTGTTTCAAAAAAAACTATCTAACGCGGACGAAGTCGCGGGTAAAAGCTAGTACTTTATATGTTAGGATGGAATAGTAGGAAGTGGGATAAGCACCTAGGGGCTAGGACTAGGATGTAGATGTAGTGGGTTGAACGTGACAGATGTAAGTAGGTACTAAACCTTTTCTACTTGTTTTATTTACTAAACCTTTTAAATTTATTTGTATTTTTTTTTCTCTCAAAATAGTTAAGGCCTGTTATTTATTTTTCTAAACTTATTTCACATCGGCAAAAGACAGCTATGGCGATGAAGCTATTGGTTATGTTCAAGTTAAGAGAGTAGGTGATACATAACGGTTAGTAGGCGGTTGAAAAACTCTGACACCAGGGTTCATCGGGTCGTTGGACGACTCGGTGTCCTACACGAAAAGAGAGAGATAACGGTTAAATGTAGAATCACGCCAGAACACCGCGTACGTACCACACCTTATCATTGCAGTTTAGAATGCAATGAAAAGGATTTTTGTCGCATTTTAACGACCTTTGGAACTATAAAAAACAACTTTTTCGGTGAATTGATAGTTGTATTTTTACATTTAGGACAACGCATGATTTACTAGTATTTGGATTGGACATTTTCAAAATTATTTAAGTAAAATTTCGACGGCACGGGCGCGCGACCGCATGCGGACTGAGTGAGCCAGACTGAGCGTGTTGTACGATGACGTCACAGCGTCACCGGCGCCCGCGTCGTGTGGTTGCACCTTGTTTTACTTCTAAATCGGAAACTAATTGACGTATCGAAGTAATTCTTTCAGTAGTATTGTTTATTTTTGACAGAGAATATGGAGTGCTAACAATCAAAATTAGGTAACATTCTTCATTATAAGACATGACACGACTAAAATATCTCCTATCCTTTTCTAAACCTATTTGACGGAAAGTGACAGCACTAATATAAGGCAAGTAAGGAGAATTTATATCCCGAATTGAGGCCTGCCGATTAAAACCCCGCACCGCATCGTACCTGGTGCAGCACAAATCGCTGTCAATCCAACGCGGAAACGGCGCCAGCGTGTTGGGCACCTTTCATCCACGTACGACCAGGGGCGGGATCTTTAGTTTTATTATTTTGACTTATATTAATCAATGTTAATACGTACATACATACATAAATCACGCCTATATCCCTTACGGGGTAGGCAAAGCGTTAACGGCCGTAAAAACGACATTAACACCACATCTGACAAAAGTTTGAGGGTCAATCAGATAACTGTGTATCACTAGTCAATCAATAATCAATGTTATTAGTTTTTGAAAACTTGCAATATTTTCAAGCGCGGGCAGGATTTAAACCTGCGACTTTCGCCATTACTATTAGCGTCGCCTCTTCCATCTGGGCTACCGCGGCTCGTACCTTGCCCGTGAATTTTGCAAGTCTATCTTGATGCCTATTACGCGTGGCACGGCTCCATCTACCGGATTAGTTTTGCAACTAATACCCAACGCCTTATTCATTCTTTACAGATTTAATGTAGTCTAAGCATTGATCTACAACAACCCTAGATTTAGCGCCTCATACAAAATTACGCTAAGATTTTGTCACCTACTGAACTATACAGTCATACATAGCGATTTATAGATTCATTGCGTCCGCCTGATTCAAAATATCACAACGAACCTCACCATAATCTATTGAATTCAGCCTTATTTGTTAGCCCGTACTTGGTCATGTTAACAGTTTCGCGGCCAGCCACGCACTGTGGGAAAGAAGTGCTCGCTTGCAAATTGTGCACTACTTTACCGGCCCACCTTTTGAGCGTACGCGCGTAATCTAGGGTTGTTGTAGATCAATGAGTCTAAGCGATGAAAATCTGCGATAAATTGAATAACACATTTCAAAACACTTCCCGTGTTGGATAGGTATAAAAATGAAAACTTGCTTTAATGTAAAGTGATCCAAGAGGCAGGTTTTTAGGAACCTTTTACCGCGAAAAGCTTTTTTCCTTCAGGAAAACGGGCAGCATCGTGTGAAACCTACACTAATCCGTACTAATGTTATAAATCTGAGAGTTTGTGTGTGTGAATGTATGTTTGTTACCTCTTCAAGCTCAAACAGATTGACCGATTTTGATGAAGTTTAGAACACAGGTAGAGTATAACCTGAAATAACACATAGGCTACTTCTTACCGCGGGAAAAACAACTATTACCACGGGAAAAATTGTGAAAAGCTAGTTATGTAATAAAATCATTGCATTATCATTATCAATGATGCTGGAACTCAAATACTTACTACAAGATACATTTCAGTATGTTCAATTCGATCATAAAAATAAATTAGCTCTGTCAGATTTTATTTGTTTATAAACAACCACCACCGTGAGGTGTGGGTTATTATTGGCCGTTACCTTTCTTTATTGCCACTGCAAAAGTGTAATAACTATTACTCAATAATAGCTCCAATAACGGTGTAGTATCGATACAGATTGCTCACCGATTTCACGGCGAATTCATTACGTCTATACTCTGTCTTTCTCTCTCTCTCCCTCTCTCTCCCATCTGATGGTGGAATCTGCCTTTCTCGTCTTCTCTCTCCGCCGTCTATACACTGTCCGAGAAGTTATTAAAAATAATGTAAACTGTCTTACTGTGGCTAACAGCTATTATTTTCTGTCCTTATCTTTCGTAGGGTCACATTCTTTAACAAGTTTTTTTTACGTTATTATAACTACTTACTTGGATACTTCTAGTAAATATGTTCGCTTTTCTTGAAAATGCGTTGCATTGTAACCCTCCTGTGAAATTAATTATATACCCCGTTTGTTTTGGAATGACGAATCATGTAAACAAACTTTGTATGTATCTCACAGTTGCGATTGCGAGCTGTCATTAAGTCAGATAAGTCATTCCAAAATAAATTGATTACCTAAAGAAAAGTAGCTGTCAGAACGACGAATAAAAATGCTATGGTATAAATCCTAATTGTGCAAATTCGAATCTGAATCTACGGAAATCCAGAAAAGAATTCAGCTGTGGTTATTACACCTATTTATTTTTCTTTATTGTCCTGTTTAATAAAATCCTTTAATAATTTAAGGTTAACTATAATAATGGAGTAATTGAAGTTACTCTACCGACAAGAGTTTGGCTCTTAAGGCTGCCCGCACACGTCCGACTTTTTGTAGGACCGATAATCGGGCAGATTTTTCCTCCGATTCTTAAGACCGATTTTGTGACCGACTCAAAGCACACGTCCGTCACTTTGTCTGTTGGTTTCGAGGGAGTAGCAGGGTGGGTGTACCAGTCCCAAACCAGGCACCAGTAGTAGACCACTTACGTGTTCAATTGAATATTTTAAGGAAACGTGGGCATTTTTGAACAAAATACTTCTTTTGTTATGTTGCCTAGACTGTTACCAACCCCACGGAATATTTTTTTGTGAGAGGGAACGAAAGATATCGTTATTTTGCTTATTTTAAGAGATAAGTGTCTCGTTCATTTGCCTTCCAGCAGCCATTACAGCTACAAGTGCGAATGGACATGGTATGTAAAATATTTAAATTGCACTTGTTATTTCATAATTATTGTCACCAAATGATATTATTTTTGAAGTTTGGTGTTAGCTTGAGTCCTTTATGTGATTATTTTAACTAAATAATGTTAATATGAGGTAATTTTAAATGTGGTTAACTACTGGAACACGCTTTGTACTGGGTCCCTATTGTTGACCAAGTGGTTTGCTACTGGTGATCTATGGTATTTACTTTTTTTCCTTTTTTTTCATAGTGATGCTCTTTGTAACAAATTTTGATCGTTTTAAATCTTTGTGTTCCAGTAATTGACCACGCTGGTTTTCTATTGGTACACAGTAGTACAAAGAGGTGTTCCCAAGAATGACCAGTTGAAGTTTAAACTTTACCGTTAATGAGAGTAATTTTTCTAATTACGTTTGATCTGTATTCTAGCTTTGGTTTTGCTATTAAATACCTAGTTTTCATTAAAAACTTTTGAAACAGTGTTTTATTCATATAAATAGAATGGTCAACTATTGGTCCAAAAGTGGTCCTTTATTGGAGCGCGCTGGTCAAACTTAGGGGCATTCCCGTTTTTAGTATTGTTCATAAAATAAATAAAAAACGAATAAATATGTGTTGAAGAATTATATCAATAATCCTTTATTATTAACTAATAAACAACTTTATAAATGTTTTTCTGCGTTAAATATACTTAATACTTGTCCAGAGAGTTTCAAAGTCAAAAAGTTCCCTTAAATGGTTTGGGACTGGTACACCCATCCCACGTCATGGACGGCCGACTGTCGGTGAGTAGTGTGCGTTGACGCATACATTTCCGAGTGTTCCATTTTTCACCGACAATCGGATCGGTCGGGATGCACCGATTTTATTTCTGACCGACTATTTGTAGGATGTGGGCGTTACACCATTGCAATCAATACGTTCCATTTTACTCCTACAAAAAATCGGTCACCGATTATCGGACGTGTGCGGGCAGCCTAAAGAAGACGGCGCACTTTTCATACAAAATTACCCCACGTCCTATAACAATGTGACGTATTTCAAAAAAAAGGAAAAAATGCATATAAAAATATGTCATACTCAAAAACTTATATTTTTCACACCAACATAAAAAAAATTGCAATGAAAATTACTTCAGGGGCAACTGTAAAAATACGTTTTTACGAGTATTTATGAATCGATTAAAAAATATATATCATCATCATATTGTGTGGGACACCGACCCGACGACCCGATGAACCCTGGTGTCAGAGTTTTTCAACCGTCTAGTTTTTCAACTAAGCTCTGACATGGTTGATAACGAACGCTATCTAAGTATTTATAGACAGCGACTGGGACCGACGGCTTAACGTGCCCTCCAAAGCACGGAATCATCGTACTTTCGGACAATCAGGTGATTCAGGCCTGCAATGTCCTAACCAGACTGGGGACCATACCCAAAGTGATTGTCAGCAGTGATCGACATAGGTTGATTCACTCACATTATTACAGGAGATAAAAATGCAAGTGAATAATGAGTTGTATCTCGATCCTCGATTGAGAGAGAGAGAGAGAGAGAGAGAGAGAGGTCCGTGCACATCCAAGTTTGGCTAACCCGGCAAAACAAATAAATAAATAAATGTTATGTGTGAATTGTATGTCATTTATTTATGTTTATTTAATCTTTTTATAATTTTTTACGACCGGGTTGGTGCAGTGGCTAGTGTATCTGCTTTCTGCACCGAGGTCCCGGATTCGATTCCCGGTGGGGACAAAAGTTGATATTTGACAATTTATCACCTTGGGTATGGTCTCCAGTCTGGTTAGGACATTGCAGGTCTGAATCTCCTGATTGTCCGAAAGTACGATGATTCCGTGCTTCGGAGGGCACGTTAAGCCGTCGGTCCCAGTCGCTGTCTATAAATATTTAGATAGCGTTCGTTATCAACCATGTCAGAGCCTAGTTGAAAAACTAGACGGTTGAAAAACTCCGACACCAGGGTTCATCGGGTCGTCGGGTCGGTGTCCCACACAATATGATGATGATGATGATATATTTTTTTTAATCGATTCATAAATACTCGTAAAAACGTATTTTTTACAGTTGCCCCTGAAGTAATTTTCATTGCAATTTTTTTCATGTTGGCGTGAAGAATATAAGTTTTTGAGTATGACATATTTTTATATGCATTTTTTCCTTTTTTTTGAGATATGTCACATTGTTATAGGACGTGGGGCAATTTTGAGCCTTCTTCTTTGAAGAAGATAATAGTTATACCTTTATTCCAAAGGTATGATTGCAAGTATTAACTTTCAAATGGTCACTAAATCTTCCATTCCACCATGTCCATTTCAGTCATTAAAACCTATTCAGCTTTTACGTCCGTCTGTTAGCACGGTAATAAAGTCTTGTGTGGTAGAGCTACATGGTCAGTGCTGTATTAAAGTATATTATCGTATCGTAAAATGAAATTAGTAACCCTACCAACGACGATGACTCGTATTAGAAACACACGGGTAGACCTAGGCCCCCTGAGGCTGCTCACTGCATCGCGGCTTAAGGTGGTTCGAGAGCCCAGTGGCGCCTCCAAACAGGAAAAAAATGCCTGGTTGGACACGCTAGTCATTTGGAAACCAAATTATCAATTCTCAAAAAGATTATTTAAAATTAATATAACCTTGTAAAACGGACGATTCGGTTACGTTTTCCAAAAAGTCACTTTTAGCAAAATTACAATACATAACTAAAGCGCTTAGTTTAGTTTTTACAAGGCCTTATTGATGCTAAATGACCTTTGTAGGTATGTATTGCCGCAAATAGATTATGCCGTATGATGTCGGCTTAGAAAGCATCAACCCATATCTTACCCATGGGTGTCGTAAGAGACGACTACGGGACTCGAGGGTTAGATGTGTATTGCAATTTTAGGCGATGGACTGACAACCTGTCACTTTAGTGATACACAGTTATCTGATTGACCCTCAAACTTTTGTCAGACGTGGTGTTAATATCCGTTATACGGCCGTTAACGCTCTGCCTACCCCGTAAGGGATATAGGCGTGATTTATGTATGTATGTAATAGATTATTTGGTTTCCAGACGACCAGCGTGTCCAACCAGGGATTTTTTTCTGTTTGGCGCCCCGCCACTGGTCTCTCGAACAACCTTAATTATTTTTTTTCTAAGTGTATGATGGACGTAAGAAAGAATAAACCAGTTTAAGTCTTATATGGTTTATTGTGCACTGTAATTGCTATATTGATTTCATAAAGGAAAATAAGATATTAAAAATGTTAGCGCCCGACAGGGCTTGAACCTGGAGCCGTTGGGTACTGTCCCACTGCTCTGCCAACTGAGCTACTGGCGCATCGACTGACACTTCCAAATTTTCAACCTCTTGGTACTCGTCGCGTAGCGACGTACAAGCGATATCAAGTACCTATAAGTCTTCTGTGTAGTAATTTACGTACATTATATGCTGGTCATGGGTCTCTTCCTACCGGAGGGTATTGCCACGCTTGGTAGGCAGATTGGCGAACGCAAGCAAGATGTTGCATTCACAGGGAACGCTGCTACACATTCCCTGGATGAATTTATCCCTTAGTCGCTTCTTGCGACACCTATGGGTAGAATTGTGGTGATGCATATTATTTTATTTACATAGAAGAAAAACAAAAAAGATGAATATTATTAAGTCTACAATACGTTATTTAGAACCCGTGTCTTGCGATTGTGACGTACGTTGATCTTTATTAGGTACTAGCGACCCGCCCAGAAAGGTTTCAAACGCTGCTACCCGTTTTCCTGTAGGAACAAAGCTTTTCGGTGTGAAAGGTAACTAAAAACCTGCTTCTTGGATCACCCTCTCTATTTAAAAAAACCTTATCAAAATCCGATGCGTTGTTTTAAAGATGTAAACATACAAAGGGAAACTAAAAACGACTTTATTTTATATTATGTAGGTATGTGCGATTTATCTTTATTATTATGTAAAACATTATCTATCAACGGAAAACACAATATACCTGTCTTTCAACGGTATTGGAAGATGAGGACTTAAAACCGAAAGTAGCCAGAGCGAATTAATTGAAAGTAAATAATCCAAATAAGCACGAAATTGAACTAAAAGTAAAAGTTAAATAATTTCATTCATGTTTTGTGCAAAAAAGGTCGTTATTTGCCACTCAAATATCTCAGTGCCTTAGATAATTTCCCCCGAGTGCGTAATAATAAGGAGCTAAGCACATTAAATGGCCGCCTAGAAAACAAAGGGACAAAACTCTAGGATCGTTATCTAACTCACGACCAGTGGCTTCTCGCATTACATGCCTTAAATAAAAGGAATATTAAACGAACCTTGCATACTTAAGCGTACGGGCGCAGTGAGAAATAAGCCGAAGTTTTCCGGGTTCCAGAAATAACATCTCACTCATCAAACTGGCATTTCGAGGAAAGTCTTGAGAGCGGATGATTGTCTACAATAAGTCCTTCTTCATTACTAGACATTTCTCGCTTTAAGATGCAGCTGTAACACCTTTTATTGTCGGCATAATGTTGTAAAACCGACAGTAAAACTGTTTTAATTGCTTTGTTCAGTAACTGTTCCAGTAAGGTCGTGACATCTCGGGAACCGTATAAGAACCATTTCGAGCTCCAGATCTGGTTACCGATTGCCGTGTACACGTCACCACGAGGATTTGTTGCCGCTACCTTAACCAACTCGAAAAGTGGATTACTCTAACAAGCTGCGCGTGGGGAAAAACAAAACTAGGCGTCCCAGCCAGCAAATAGGAAATAAATGGGCTGAACACCAACTCCTGTAACGAACGTAATTTATTTCGTATTGCGGAACACTTGCCCCAATGGACGTTGGTACGCGTAGGACGATAAGTGAATACTAAGACGTCCCAACATGTTAGCGTTAGCTGATGTTGCTGTTTCGATAGGAGTCCCTCGCGCCCACGCGGGAGGCGACACGCAGCCCAGGCTAGATAACCGTCCTCTAATAGGATAAATAGAATTTATCGCACATTAAATCTGCTTGTTCCCTACCCCACAAATGCGTTGGACCTCTTCTATTAAACTATGAATTACGACTGCGCTTACCGCGAACCGATTTTCTCGCGATTACACATACGCAGCTTAGTCGCCTTACACATTATATGCCCTAAGATTACCAACGGTGCACCTGCATTCAACATCCAATTTCAAAGATATTTCCGAGTTGTGCCGGTAACAAAATCCGACAACAATAGCGATAAACTGTGAAGTTCCGTAGTAGAAGCTTTTGAAAGTCCGTAATGAAACTTGTTGAATTGTATCGTCAACGAAACAATGCCGGCCATTGAAAACGAGAGAGATTTACATCTGGACGAGAGTCAGCAGTCTTTATTGTTCGGCCGCAGAGCTCCTGTGACCATGTCGCGAAGACACGACAATATTCAGCGCGATACCGCGTATCGAAGCTGTTTCATCTATGTATGCAAAGGCACGTGCGGTTGTAGCCGGGAACCGATAGCTCGATAAGGTCGCTGCGATCGTACGTTACGCTTATCCCACCGCTGTGGGAGCACCTATACATTTTACTCAGCATCTCCCATGTAATGAATACTTCGCCGACACATAATTGGCTAGCGCGTTGCCGGCGAGTGCCCGTAAACGGTCCCTATTTGCCTTTACGGATAAATTCACAGGCATGCTAGCTAGGGAGCAATCCGCGTGGATTCCACAACTGCTCAGACAATACCCGATCATGCACATTGTGCTCAGGAAGTATCTTCGGATATTACGTTTAATAGTTTGCAATTTACTAGTACAGGAAGAGCTTAGAGCGAATTTGTACGGCGGCGCTTCTTTAGGTAAAAAGCGTATTATACGTACACCAACAAGGTTCAGCCGGTTATGTTTTTTGCGTGCAGCTAACTGGCCGTTCGCTGCGTAGTGCTTGCGTCCACAAAGCGGGTCCCGTTGATCCGGGATTGCGGTAATCGACGTCGGCATCAGCGTCTATCAGCCACGATCCCGCTCAATTAGTATCTTTTTCACTTGGAGCCATTGTTTGTCGAGCCAAGTTCCAGTTTCGCTCTAACGGTGAACGTTATGCAACGTGTGACACCTTTTAAGCCACTTTTTGCGGTTAGAACGATCAATCAATTGTATTTTGTACGTGCTCGCAGTTAGCTCTAAGAAGATTGCCTGCGTAATGGCGCTAAGCTCTAAATATAGCAGTATTAGCGGTGCTAGTATACGCTAGTGAATTGCTGGAATTGTTTCTGTATTTTGTTCGTATCTTGACTCGTGCTTTTGCGACTTTTTTTGCAGCAAGCTCGGCGAGTCGGCAGAGATTAGTTTTATTTCATGGCTACGTCCGTCCATTCTTTGTGGAAGAAAGTTTCTCGGTCGATAATGGTCCGTATATCTTTGCTCACGTATTGTTAGAAAGTATTTCTGAGTAAATCTCAAAGCATTATTCTCTTTGAATATTGCTTTCTGAAGACAAGCGCCAGAGATTATGTTGTTTAAAGTGAATTGGATAATGACGAATTGACGTTTTCCATTGCTGTTCATTCGTCGATAACTTTAACTTCAGAACTTTCACTTTCCGTTCGTTAATTGATGGATTCCCAACATGTTTACAAATTGCAGAACAATGTTAAATGAATCTTATTTATCGTGCCATCTCGTTTCCATTAACGTATCTTTGTCGTCTAATTTCCCTCCATGTAAGGCAAGTGTATGTATCTCGAGCTCACGTCCGTCTAAAAAAAGGACACGGGAGCATTTCCGCCATATTTACTTTAAGGGAGTGCCGCTGGGAAGCAAAGAAGATGAAAAAACAGAGTCATTAGTTGCTGTTCTGTCTTCCGCAACCACGTATCTGCACACCCTGTGTAGCTATTAGATGAAGGTGAAAAACTGCAGTAGATAAACGATCTGTAAGCATCAGTAACTTACGCTATGCGTGGGTGCAGACCAGATCTTGCCATGGCCGGGAAATATGAGATATCACTTTATCAAAATCAAAATATTACGTTCCAGCAAAGAAATAATGAGTCGAGATTGAGATTTAAAAGTATCCAATTCGAGTTAGTCTTAAAAATTACGAAACAAAAGCAAATATTAAAATCACATCTGTTCTATTAACAGAGAATATGACCCTTATATTACAAGAGTCTCCGAAAAGTAACTGTATATTGTCCTTTATGCAGTAGAGTTAGTTCAAAGCTAAATCTTTGCCCATAAATAATCTCCAAGCAGAAACACGTATCAAGTACGAGTTTATTAAACATGCATAATGTTCCGTTAATATGTTGCATCCTACATGTTCTATTCTAGCTCGTGCATAAGCAAAACGCATTCGTGCGAATCGAGGTACACCAGTAAATCACTATCGTCTGGACGCCGTGAGCTGCCATAGTGTTCACAGCGATGGGGTTCTTTGAGGCTTGATAAAGTGGGGAATATTTTGCAATTAACATCTTGGATCAGGTTTTCTAAATGTTCTGATGAATTTTTGCAACAAAATGTAGCTATTTTTGTAATTTAATTGAAGTGAAGCTCTCTTTATGCAATATATTTTGAATAATTGGCGAGAATATCTGAAATCTGCGCAAAACACTATCAGAAAACGCAAGAAATAGAGACCTATTTCTTGCGTTTTAATATTATCATCGCCACCTTCGCGTTAGTTTCTGTGGCCTTAATATCCATGAAATGGGCCGTATAAATCAAAATCCGTCCAAGGTTTTTGCTCTATTTTCAGAATTAATTGCCGACTTAATACCATTCGCTTTCCTCACGCTGTTTGTAGAAAGGCTTGCACTGTCAATATATTAAATTGGCAACGCGTTGGAGAATCACGATCGCAGTTGTGGCTGCACAGTAAGAAATGGCCTTTAATTTCTATCGTGACGTCTGTTGAAGCACCCCGGTTATTAATTGATTAAATCGCCGCTTCGAAACGGTCTGAACTATCAAAATAATGTTCTATGAAACATTCAATATCTAACATACTAATAGGTATCTATTCTCTCCTTCGCAGCTCCTCCTAGATCGAGTTTTATTATTAGTTTACCGTTAATATTACCATCGGCGATTATGTTTTCCAGAATTGCCCCTAAGTTCCTAATAGTAATATCTGGTAGCAAACGATTAATAGGGAACGAGTTTCCGAACGTTTAGTGAAGTATATCATGGGAATCTTAATCTCAACTTGTGCGGTACTTATGAATTATTTACGGCGACTTCCTGGTTCGTTGAAGCCCTTGCTTTGTGTTCTATCCTAGCATAACCAGGTCTTTTTCTTACCATCCTTTGTTATGCCTATGCTTGTACTTTATTCTCTTGTCATGTTTCGTGTTTTCTACATTTTACTTTGCTAAGGGTTCCTCAGAACGCCTCATTCAATACTCTTTGCCTGCAACTTCTGTACTGTAAATGTGAACGCGGTTTTCTCATGGGAAAATGTTCAAATGCAACCTAGTAAAGCTATGGTTAATTTTATAGGTTTTGCAGGTTATTTATGTACGTAACTGGACAGTTACGTACTGCACGGACGTGCAGTACGTAAAAATCAAATTATTCTTGTTTTAAATTTCCGTTACTTACTAAAGAGAGTCTCACATTATTTTCACATTCAGTAGGTGAGTAAATAAGGCTGTGGTTGGTAAAGTGGTTGCATATGCGTGAGGCCCATCTTCTTAACCTACCTACTAGAAAATTTGTGAGAATTCAAATAAGCAACGCTTCCATGGCCACCCATAAGCAAGGTTTTGAATGCAAGCCTAGCAGGTACTACAATTTTACCGGAAGTACGTTTGCTAGAAATGTTGAGTAGGTAGCTAAGTTTGCATTTTATCTCTTTCTCATACTAATTATATATGGAAGGCAATTTCAGGTATGATATAGTACGGACGAAAAATGCTATCAGCTTAAAATAAAAATAATAATAAAAACTTCTGTAACTTTGAAAGATTTGTGGTGAGTGCTTTCTAAGTAAAGACAATAGACACGAACCCACCATCTAATCGTAGATAGTATAATTTACCTACTTTACTACAGGCAGAAGCGATAACTTGAAAGAAGCCTTAACTTTCTTTCTTTTTGTATTTATACTGGTAATCGCCTACAATTATCTCCGTATAAACTATATTTAGGGTTATAAACATCTAGATAGCTTGGAATTATTGCTTGTAGCTCAAGGGCTCTCCGTTTCGAGTGACTTGTTGCACCGACGTTACAAATGTTAATGGACCTAACACCTCGTCAAGAGATGCTTATCCAGTTTCTATTTAAATATATTCTTTAAACACTCCTCGGCTATGACAGAGACGAACAGGTAGTAATCTTTCGTGAAGGTAATAGTTGAGTTAACTCGTAGGAATATTAGAAAATATGTTTTTAATCACACAGTCCTTTCAGTCTTTCATAAACACTACTTATTTTCACCTCATGTTCTAACTATATTTAGCGTCAACGAGGGTGTTCGGTAAGTAACGTAAACAGGAACTAGAAAAAATAAGTATAAATTATCATAATTGACAACGCAACATTAATATTAAAGACATTTCTGCGAAAAAAAAGATAAGATGAAGCGCCCCATTCAACGTCTTCACTAGAAATGACAAATGAGCCGTGCCACCATAAAGAAATTCTCCTCCATTAATCAAACTTGACCCGAGAACAGTTTTTTTATACGTTGCGTGAACTCGAGATGTCTTGAACGCGATTTGAAAGACGTTTTTTTGCCATAGACTCATTGATGTGATAATTACAAGAACATTTTGGTAGTTAACTCGTGGTAATCGATTCGTGGTTTATGTTGATGATTGATCAGTCGATAGTCGTGATTTATTGAACAAACAAAACTCTGCGTGCTCCTAATATGATTAATGTTAGATTCTGAAATTGAAGTTTAGAGCAGGTATAGACCTTTTTTCGAATTTGATGTTCGCTTAGAATTTGCAGCTTGTAGTTTGCGGGCACGAATGAGTAATAGCTTAATTGAGTAATAAGGCTCCCGCATTTAGTAACCTATCAGTTTGCATCTGACGAACAATAAATCGCATTCGCATCGCTATTATTACAGTGATTTATAATTTCATCGTTTCCGTGGACCACGACCGCGGAACTCCCAACAATTTCTGGGCTCGTGCTTTAAGTTAACAGAGTCTAGGAAATTGCCCTTTCTCTGAGTAAGATTGCGGCTGGTAATGCGGCGCCGGCTGCTATAGCAGGCGGGGGCTTCCGCGTGGCGTGGCTCGGGGAAATGTTTATTTTGCGAAAATTGATAGCTCTCGCAATCCCACAGGTGTCATTAACGAGTGCCGTGGATACCGCCTACTTACTGTTTGCTTCACTGTCCTCTACATTACCTACTTTGAGTTAACGAAACCCCAGCTTTCTGCGTAATGAAATTCGAAATGAGGAAATTGCATTTAACATTTCTGACGTTTTCTCGACATCAATTTGCAAACTATCCTTAAATGGGCACGAGTTCCGTATGCATAATTGAATTTCTACGCACCTTGAGCTTCCTGTCAATAAATTCACTAACACGCTGCTTGCCATTTTACTTCGGGGAATTTCTTTGCACGCACACACCACCTTTATTAATATTGACAGATTTTTGTGCACATAATTCACTTGATTCCATCCATCACATGTCAGTGTCTGTATCTGACACCAGGTTTTACCGGGTCGTTGGACGATTCGGTGTCCCACACGAAAAGAAGAAGTCTGTATCTTTTCTTTTACCTTTTCCGTTTATATTGTCTGCAAGTTGGAAAGTGTAAAAAATTAGTAACAGTTAGAAAACAAATCACAGTAAGTTGTACATTGTTCATTACGGATTGTTTGTGCGTTCCCGACATAATACAAATAATTACTGCCTCATTTCTACAACTGATTTCTAATCTGTTTCTTGTTTCTAGTAACATTATTGTGCCTATTGGATTCTTACTTCTAATCGGGTTCTTGCAAATAATTTATTATTCCTTGTTGCAATCCAGTTTCTCTATGCCCCGTGTTGTTGTTTTTACTCTTATTATGATCCTGTGTGGTGTTGTTAAGTTCTCTTCCCTGAACTGGATCGGCTTGCTTTGCAATGGTCTTGAATGTTCTGCTTTACTTATAAGGTGCTTTATAACCGTTCTTGGGAGTTTATGATGCTTTGTCAAGACAGCGGCACCTTCGCCGGAGCCAAGTTTCTGCGTGGAAAGCACCGCGAGCAAGAAAAGGGAATGTTTACTTTCTAAATTGTCCCTTTCAAAGTCAAGCACGTAGCCTGGTCCCACTGTTTTCGTTTTCCAAAACAGGCTGTTTCCAGTTAACCTACTTACTACACGTGCCGTGTGAATCCGTACCACATTCAAATTATCGACCCGCAGCTTTAAAGTTCCATAACAAAGTTTCGGGCGTTCGTCTAAATTTACTAAAGTCTTTTTGGTAAGTAGATTGTTTCCACTGTCTTACATAGTTTCAGATCCGGATTAGTCAGTGCAAATAAACAGATTTCTGACAAATGATGAATTTGTAATATTGTATAATTAATACGACTATTGATACAGAATCTGATAACAATATTCAGTCGTTAATGCTATTAAATACCAGATAGCATATTCATAATTTAAATTGGCTATCCGCAAGGTATTGTTGCAGTGTCGCTTGGGTGGCCTCTGCTGGGAGTCCCAGTCCAGGTGCCAAATTTGCACAATAATTGTTGTCACGGTTTGCAACCGACATAGTTGGAGCTTGGAACGTAGTCATCTGCTTAAAGCACCTTTGCATGGACGACGTGACAACAATGCCAGTGTTACAGCTAGTGTTAGCGCCGAAACTGAAAGTGAGCGTGTGCGTCGTGCGTAGGGTTACTTTGTATCGAAGTTTCAGATGTACATTTAGTAAAGCATTATTCATTTTTATTTATTTTTAAAAATGGAATGAAAGTGTTTTGGATCGTGCTTTTTTGTTGTTTCTTCGGAATAAAATGCAAACCTTCTTATCACAAATGAAAAACCACCGAGCGTGCTCTAAGTGCGTATTTTGTGTACCATCCGTATTTGTGTGTTTCACACACACAATTATTTTTAAGCTTGATCACAAAGTCATAACTTGTAGGTAGTAGATATCCAGATAGATTTATAGAGTAGAAAAACTTGACTTTGACGAACATCAGCAAGAATATGATGAAAATACCTTAGATGCTTCAAAGAATTACACACTTGTCAATCCTGCATTCCCATAAATCATGGGAAGATGGCAACCCTGGCCCGTGCATGTGACAATCTTCCGCGCCAGTGACGCCTGCACAATTTGTCACATTCACAAAGTGCGCCGCGAATGAGATCACCTCTGTAAGTTGTGAGTTCACTTTTGTGACTCTACCTGTTTCAATACTCTCAATTTCTTCGGCATGTGCTCGTTTTGACATCCCCGGATGGCGGTTAGACAAAAACGACCACTTTTACTGCTTCTAGGAAAACCTACGGCATTTAGATCACTGTCTCTATTCATTTTATGTCCTTGAACTTGACCGATGGCACAGCATTTATTCTTCACAGAGAACATTATGCCCAAATATTTAAAAATATCATCATTATATCATTAGGTAATTCAACAGCATCATATTAGTCATTGCAATCGCAAAAATATTACAAAGTCGTATTTTGTAGCTGTTTAACTTTGCTTTTTATTTTGTTCGCATGGATTATGGCGTCATTGAAGATTCTATTAATATTTCTTCGTGTGTTTTCTTTTGTTTTAAATGGTTTTATATAAATAAAATAATTTCATATATAATAACGTCAATTTCCTTTATGTTTGTCTTAGCAAATTACATTTTCGTTCGTATGATCTTCATCTTCATGCTTCATCTTCGTCTGACCGCACATCAGATATCTTCGTTATGCAACGTCCAGTATGTTTACTAATGGGATCGTGTCCACAAGTGCCCATTCCAATACAACTTTCAGTTTCTGCGGCATGTTTCTATACTAATGATGCCGGACATAGATTGGTAAGTAGCGACTTAGCGACCCCATTCCTGGAGACTTTCCCAAGTCGCCTGTGGGTTGATATTTATCCACAGTTTCTGCTTATTGTTATTTATGGCTTAGGATTTAAATATAGATTCTGAAAGTTTCATTATTTGCGGCACAATAAATTTTATTTACGTTTAATTAAAAAAAAACTTGTATATACAAAGTTTTTGGAGTAGTTCACATGAATTACACAGTCAGTAACCTAAGAAGAAATCTCGAATCACAATTAATACAATATTATTATTCTGAGTACTTTAAAAACAGCATTTGTGCCTTAAACGTTTCAGCTTTTAAGAGTTGGTTTCTAATGTAATGATTATATAGAATAATGAGTAAAGCTTGAAAATATTTTTGTTAAGAAGGGAAAGAGGCAACTGTTGCAACTAACAATGAGCCTAAGTATGACTATAAATTTGAGTATGATCCATTCTCAATCAAAGAAATCAAACCAAGGAAGCTTTTTCTCGGAATGTTTCACACGGGAATCAAAGTGCAAAGCCTACGGTCAGCAATATCCATGAATTTTATTGTTCCCCATAACTCAGAGTGATCGTCCAGCCTGAGATTTAATCTCGACAATCGCTTTATAGCGCTCATACCCTAGTACCAGTACAGTTACTTGCTGAGTGTGCTACAATCTATCTACTACTATCAATTCTCAGATAGGTTAGGAAAGTTATGTATGTAGGACAAGGTCCGAGACCGTGTTTACTAAGATTGTCATTTAGAGAAATTTTTCGCTTATCTAAACTTGAGTCCATGAACAATTCACAGGTATCGATAATTTTACCTCTAAAAAGCTTTTAGAACCAATCTCCATTTCAATGACCTCTCGTCTAGTAAAGTCAAAGTATGCACTCACAAATGCACTTGTGAAATATTCAAAGTCTACTTCAAATCCACATGAATTAAAGCCAGTCAGATAAATAAACACGCACAATAAACCGCAAAATTTAAAAATAGAAAGCCTACAGCGAAAGGGCCACATAAAATTTATAAAGCGTTCGTACAATACGTACAAATCGTGGCTTGCAATATACGATTTCACCTATAATTTCAAGCTTAAATTATAGGTTTGAGTCAATCACCAGTACAAAATGTTCAAATATGAAGCAAATCTTGAAAATATCTTTACGTTTTTTTGTAGTACTCGTTGAAGCAATCGAGTTATAAAATCTTCGGTCTACCCTGTATGATATTTTCTTTGTTTTTAAGAGTTTAACTTGGTTGGTAACATCTCTCTGTTGTAAAAGCAAACTTGCTCTGAAGTTGCAATTGATGGATCGTCTGAGCTACAATGATACTGCTTCATAAAGTTTGCTAACTCAATCTCGTGCTTGGATGTGTTATGAACAAACCAGGTCACTTGTTCTTGTTAGACAATCTTCGTAAAAGAAATGTTAAACGTAAGATATTTCAAATGGACGATCAACTAATTCAAAAGGCATTGCATAAAGCAATAAAGAGTACTTTGATAGTACTTAAATAATCGCAAAGTAAGCAAACCATTAGCTAGAATGAACAGAGAATGGCCTCATATTTATAAGCTGCAAAATTCATCGATTTTGGACACTTTTATTGAGTATTTCACTGACAATTATACCGAATAATAGTCAGTATGAGTATCTCTTAAAACTACCTCGTTGTGTTCTAAAACTAATATCATAAGTTATGGCGCTGTGTCAATTTCACACTGGTCATTAATCAAAATTGGTCAGCGGTTGACTGTGTACTTTTTTTTTAAAGCACGCGAGTAACTTTCTTCGAAGAACTCAGGAAGCTTACAAATTGCCTAATAATGATGCTTAATTGGTCTCAAAATACAAATGTTTTATTTATTTTTCACATTATTATATTCACAATACATTCTTATTCAAATTTATTACTTCTAATTGGGGTAACGCACAAACAAAATACAATTGCGAAGACGTATATCGCACCGCCTCGTAAATAAATTCTGAGTGAAACCTTATTAATCTTATTCGCCTTCACAAAATGTAATACGGCATAACGAGCTAAGTAATTTGAATGAGCTGTTTGCTCCCTGCGGCTGTCTCGAATTGATTTAAATCCGACTTTTTTATTAGAAAGTATAAAGATCGCGTGACGATAATCGCCGACACCCTAAGCACATGATTGTGACGCTTCCGGGTTTAGTGCAAACAATTTTAAGACGGACCATCTGGCCGGAAAAGATTTGACGCTAATGATACGTATTATTTGGGCATATCGCGTCTAGTATATCAATTACTAGGAGTTTATTATACACCCACTTACGATAACAGTTATCAATATAAGCTTGTAATTGGTTTTTTTACCGTGGAATTACACACTTAATTTAAAAGGCAATTTTTGCAAGCGTAGTAGGTTAAAAGGCTCGAAGCGTATAAAAAATTAAATTCCGTTGTCATTACACGAAATGGCCACTTTAGGTACCGTTATCACCACATATATGGCAATTGTGATACAAAAGTTAGGTTACTGTTCGTTGTTATCTCGATTGTTCGACAATCGATTCGGATCTACTCGATTTTGCGACATAAAGTCTTTTAGAGAAGAGAATTTATTGTGCTCACAACTTTTCGTACGACTTTTAAGACCGTCTTGTTAGACAAATTGGTGACCGGGAATTGCCTTTTAGACCAGCATTAGAAGTTATGGTTTCTAGTTCTCTGCCATGAAATTTATAAAATCTCCACACTTAAATCAGTTTAAGTACTAAAGAAATGGCAGAACAAATTCTGATCAAATGTTTTAGATTTCTTATTATACCTAAAAATAATTTAGTAATTCGTTAGAAATTTTAAGGAAAACTATTAAAGTAAAAATTTTGTATTTAAGTAGTCCGTAAGGAAGTTGTTATAATTTATGAATTTAACAGTTTAATTAAGTTGAGAGTCGTAAATGCAGACTAATGAAATAAACACAAATTTTCCACATCAGGTATTCATATCAAAAAAGTATTACCTATATATATTTTTTTGTAAACTTTCAAGACAACTTAATACTTTATTTAGGCGTTTGATAATTTAAGTTTTATTAATAGTTAAAATATTGTGTATTTTCTCTGTTCTTTTATTTAGGGCAGGTCTCTGCAATTTTAGCCCCGGGGCTTTGTAATACACACATGTTCTTTCTTTTGTCTTACGCCACGCAAAATGGCTCATACTAAAATCAGCACTCAAGTCAAGGGCTTTGTAAACATATTTGCAAAAGTTTGATCTTCATTCTCAAGGAAAGACATTCGTCTGTTGCCGAGTCTATCATTCTTTTTCTACATAGAGCTAAAGCTGATTGCTCATTGTGAGGTGTTATTACGTGGCAGGAACGGGTGGGAACGCCGGGACCACTCAACATCCGAGCGCTGAACCCTTGCACCCGTTTTTCTGCACCACAATCTTGTAATACCACTTTTTATTCACTCTCATTAATTTTACTACGACAACCGACGTTTACTTTGTCTCGTCCCCCGCCTTTTAGTAATTCTATTTCAGATGATGGATCGTCTCGCTTTGGCATATTGGAACTTGAGCTAATTTTAGTAGCTTAATTGAAATGTCTTTTATTTTTTGCGTCCTGACGGTGCACACTATCAGTATCAATTTATGTAGGTGGCTATAGGTTGCAATCATCTGTAATTGATTCACGCGTCAGGAATACAATTTATGTAACTGTTATCTTAGTATTTCTCGTGTACATGCTATGATCATGTACACGGCTAGACTATCATTCCACTTAGCCTAGCCTTATATCGAATCAATACGAGATTTCGCAGTGACTCGGAAAGAGGCCTTACTTATCTACTTGAAACCTGATATCTAACACGATTTGTGTAAAACTCCGTAGGTAGGTTATATATTAATGAGGAGTTAACTATATTTTCATTGCAATTTTGTTCTCTTGACATCACAGCTGTCGATCATCCGTTTTGGTGAACTGATTTGGGCCACTGTGAAATGTTGGGCAACAGTAGACCCGATAGTGATCCACTAACCCGTAGCTGTTTCTCGATTTGCCACGCGATCGCTATCTGATTATTATTGGACCTGTTGATCGCTGACCTGACATAACTAAAGCTCACCTTTGCTAAGATACAATCGACAACACCTAAGGTTGCTAATTTAAGGGATCAACATGTACCGGTTTTCCGTACAGTTATTAAGAATAACCAGAATAGATAGATCGTGCTGTTGATTGTACTAGTAACATCGGGAGCGTTTAAAATCAGTATCATATCGGATTCTAGATTGGGAGTGAAAGGCGCTTCGCTATGAAATATTCGCTGCACCTACAGGCTTCCCACGTAGCTGGGGCTGTCAATCACTATTATTAGTTCCAGTTGAGCCCTAACTCCAACCAGTAAAGGGATCATGACAGTGATAGATACCTGTGTGCTAAATCAAAGTGCTTGTTATAATGCAAAAAGATATTCGTGTCGCAGGCGGCATGAATTGGTCACGAATTTTGACAGACTTTTTGGTACGGCTGTATAGAAATTTAAATTTACCTACTTCAACAAAATACCTACCTGATTGGCGTAAAAGTCAAGTAATAACGTATTTGTTTTAATGGAAGTATATCTTTCTTTTTTTAAAATAGCATATTATTTTGCATTGAAAGGTTAGGTAAAGTAGTTTTTTTTTAAGCTGAATGTTTTCGAAAACGTATTCAACAAGTGAAAGACGCGAATCAGTTGCCGAAACCAGAACCTTGCCCTGTTAACCTCTACTGTTCTATTTGCCACAGACAATGAGTCTTTCAATGGCGTACCTTTCCATAAATCGTGGTCTGATTGAAGATGTTTTCATGTCCGTCTCTTATAAATGGAGTCAATGCCTTTCCTACCTTGTCAATGAACTTGAAAAACTTGCTAGACACTAGATACTAGTTACTAGAATAACTAGACACGCTATTTTCACACAACCTGTCACTTCATATAGCCCTTGAAGCTTCGTTCCTTTATGTATCGTAATGTCTAATCGGATAAATCTAATCAGCCGTGAATAGAAACTAATGGAATTTGCTTGATACACTTCGTCGCCTTCGCGATATTTGTATTTGCAAAAAGTCACATACATTGTTAGAAATACTATTATTATTCAAACAAGTTTGATAAAAACCGTTCGGACCAAATCATGCTAAGCGCTCTACCATTTTTCAGCAATTAACGATATTTGTGGATGTAAAAGCCACTTTGATTGCCATAAAAATAGTTCGATTGTTATCGATTCACTTTTACCAGTTGGTGACACAAACATTTGTCATTAATGATTCTTAAAATCATTTTGCTTTGACTCTGACTCTTGCAGGCAAGTCGACTGAAGACATTTCTTTCGTTGTATCTTTTGCAAACGGTTGACAGCGATAGAGCGGTTGCTTGCAACTTTTTGTTATGTACTTATAGATATTATTATAGTTTTGCGACCTATATAAAAACTTCAAAATGCTGCTTCAGTTATGATTGTACTAGCATCTGACAAGTCTATGTTTTTGCAAATTGTCTCGAAACAATGCGGCTGCTGCGGTGTAATGAACACCTTTTTGCACTTGTTCTGCTTTAGTTTAGCTTTGTTGGTTTTACCTGTTCGCTGTTTGATCCAATCATTAAGCTTGTTTCGAGGCTACTCACAGTTTGCTGATAGAAATTGGCGAAATGCCGTTCTAGTTACCTGGAACAAAAGTAGTTTAGTTAGTGAAAATCATTTCCAATTCTAGATTCCTATTGTAAACGTGCAAAGTTTTAGTTAGTTTAGAGTCTTGCATACTCGCGCAAAAATTTGTATGAGTAAGGGCTGTATCTTTAAGACTTCCCCTACTCTTGCATTATATAGCGATAAAGCATAGCATTTAATAACAAGAAATTGTACGAAATAGGTTATTAGCGCATACAGGTAGGTATGTTCATGTTCCACTTTACTATTTTATATAATTGCATTCACGATATCAAAGAACTTTATGTATTCGCTATCAGCGCTAATGACTATAATCTATTGGCCAACAATTTCTGTACATTATATTCTCCGGCTAATCGCTCTGTCTTGCATTGTATGTAGGCTGCGGTGCACTGTGGGTTGACTGCAGCACACAGTGGGTCATTGGGACACCGCATCGCATGCGCCGCTTTCCTGCGGCTGTCTTATGCAGATGAGAGTAGGATATTTATTAACCCCATGTGGTTGTATCGGGAATCTGTCCGGTGACTTATGGACAACCCCGCAATTTATATTTGCATATTCGAATCGCTTTTGCTGCCGTCTATAAAAGTCTTTGTTCTCTTTTGCTCTAGTCGTATCCTGCCAGAATTTACGATACGACCAACAGCATGCAACTTAGATTTATAGCTTAATAAATTTCGCATCCTAACAATTACAAGAAAAATAAACGTTTCCTTTTATCGTAGTGCGCTGACGCTCTCTATGTCAGCAACTAGCAACCTAGCAAGTCTTTGTGAAGCATAAGCTGGGATTTATAACTTTCTCGATCATTCCTGGAATATCTTTATTATGTGGTGTAATTGCAGTGACAACGAGAACTCGACTGTGAGAACGTGGATTCCTGCACATGACTCCGGTCATGATTTCCGTCACGTGAACTCAGCATCCGTCATATATTTAAAAACATTGTGTTTGATTCTAAAGCACTTCCTTCGTAATCATAGCGGACATGTTCTCGTTTATATCTGGTCCGAAATCCCTTTGACCACTTTTTGTAAGCTGAGAAGTATTCTGGGTCACATTGAAATCTATTTGTTGACAAAATGTCAATGCTAAGCTAAAAACTAGCTCTTCTGAAGAAAGTCACGAAAATTCTTAAACGACTCTCGAGGCCGTACCATCTGCGTTCGGGCAAAAAATTTGAATGTTGGGCAAATCAATTACTAGGCGCATTCACTACTCGATTTTTGTATAAGCTGAATAAAACTTTAAGTACAATCCAGCGATAATCGAAATTGGGAATAAAATGAACAGAAAGTCCAAACGGAATCCAATTAAACATTTCCGTTTTCCAACGTATGAGAAAAAACACAAAAAAGGTAATGGCTAGTGTTATTGCCTATTCTTTTGCTAAAACTGAGGGAGATTCGATCCTATTGAATCGTTTATTAGAGATGGTGGGTTTAACCGGTAACCCAGTTAGATTCATCTGCTTGTCAATTTGCAGTCTCGAACTATGGCAATGATTCCCAAAATGAGAAAAAAGTTACTGAATGATGAAAAAGGCTCTGAATCTCTGATGAACGTTTTATGACCCAGACCTTCTTCTCAAGCATTTTTCCACATCTCTCTTCTGATAATTTTAAACAATAAATTTCAACAACTTTTGAAATTTTAATGAACAAAACTTTTTCCAATTTCAATATTTTTTGATTTCTGATCTAACAAAACAACAATGAGAACCTAGATTTGTAGTTAAAAATAATATACGAGAAATCTAAATGTCCGTGAATCGCAAATTTACCTACGTGATGGTGGTGGGCACGACTGGCTTTTGGCTAAGAATGTAGCCCATCCATAACCATGAAGCGTTAGCATTTGTGACAGTTACCTGCCCGTAGATTCAAATCTCAGCAGGAAGGAAAACTCAAAGCTTATTTTCAGATGGCAGCAGGCGCGACAGTGCCTAAACGCACCAATTAAAGTAACTGAACCATGACCTTGACATATCTTCGACCAATCACAGAAACGGCGCAATCGAGAGTGGCGCCATTAGTTCCCAAGTTTGCTACCTCACTCAAACTTTAGGAAGCGCTGTACTAAGTACGTTCGCACTTCAACAATATCTATCGCGGGCATTGTTTTCCCATCGTTTACTTCGCCGCTTGATTCATTGCACTCGATGCCCGATTGGCGATGAACGATAAAGCGATTTACTTTCCCGCTTCATCTTTGTTGTAAGATTCATTATCTTAATTACTCTTTGCAGCTGTTATTTTCAAAGTCGATTGTTGCATTGATTTTTTAATTTTTAGACTACTTACATCTTATATCAAAATTCGGACTTTAAAGCTTAAAACAGGAACTCACTAAGCATAGTTCTCGCGTCATTAAAATTCGCAGCACTATTGAACGGCCTTAGACTTTGTCAAAAAATCTTTTCTCGGTTCACTAGACATGGATCGCATCTCGCAGACACCTGCTTATAGGTACGCATCTAGGTCACTGTTTTTGCTCGTTTTCACTGTTCAAACAAATTCCGCGGTCGCTTGTTTTGCTTGTTATCGTATCTTTTACTATAATGGCATGCAAATAGACTAGTCGTTTTTAGAAAATTGCGTGCGTTTCTTTTCTTAGTAGCGCCTAAGATTGCGCTTTAAATGTAGATATTTGAGAGCTTACTTTTTTTTCACGACTGCCTAACCAAAAACGGAGTTTAATGTTTTTAGAGTTAATGTAGGTATGTCAGTATGTATGTAAATATGTGCAATTATTAAAAGTGCTGCAATTCGGAAACCACTGAACAGATTCGGATGGGAATTGTATTGGAAGAATCCTTACATTATGAGTGTCATAGTAGGCTTTATCTTTGAGAGCAGACGTGTTTTTAAAATTTCAAAATTATTATGCTTGTTTACTTTTCAAACTTGTTTTAAGATTTGAAAAAAAAGAAAGTATATTATAACATTGAAATCAGGGTTTGCAGACTCGGTGTCCCATATACGATGAGCAAACAGGATTCAAAATATCTTCTTTCCGGTGCAGATTACGTAGCAAAAGTTCAGCACGGAGGAACGCAGGCATAATCTACCCATTTCAGTCAATAATAAGCCTTTCCTCATTAAATTTTTCCACATGACATAACAAGTTACCTAAGATTGTATTGAAAGCTAGGAATAGGAAGTATCAATTCAGGCATTCGATGATTGATAGTTTCAGCTGACTCGTGTTCATTGAACACCTTTATTTCATCAATTATTTTTGTACATAAGCTGTTGATTGCATAACAAAAATAGAGGAAATGCAACTGCAAGTAGATACTCACTAATTAGTAGTCGCTAAAGTCTTCTATTTCCGTCAGCCTCTGATTCCTCATATCAGATGGTTATTTGATTGTTGTGAGGAATTCCAATTATATTCGCACCTAATTAGTAATTTGTACATTCGCAGACGTAAGATGTGTAAACAGACAGAAAGGAAAAAAAGCGGATGAGTCTACAAATTCTGAACACAAATTTACTTGATTCTTTGGACCCTTTAGTACAGGTGTTTTAAAAAGTACTGAACGCAAAAAACCGTACCTTTATGGTTGCGCTGAGTGCGAATTCAGGTATCTGCGTTGCCTGTGTTTCCAAATTATGCACTGCACCCGCCATAAACCACAAAGCAAAGGTGACAGATGTTCAGCACTCTGGATTGAGCTATTTTAGAGTGTTAGCTGCAATTGAGTCTGTGAATATTGCCCACTAAATTTTTAAACGATCAAATTGTGGCGTTCAGGTCAAGAGTGCCAAAGTTATCGAGCTTGCATGAAAAGATTGAAGTTCGTAAAGGTGGCGAAAGAAGTATGCAAGGATCGTAGTAAGTCGATGGAGGTAGCATTTGCCCATCCCTCCTGGAATTATGTTTGTATGTAAAGGCTGAAAAGTGCGTGTGAATTTTTTTTGTTCTTGTATTTTCTTCTAATACTTCGTTTTCGCCGTCTGGCAGTTCTCGCGCGGCTAGTTGGCCGTGACGCACCGTTTTGTCGGCATTTCTTGCCGTTGCGGTCTACATCGCCCCCGCAGTACCCTTGCCCGCTTTCGGCGCGTCTCGAAAACTATCGCGTTTCCAAGAAATTGGAAAAGCAAATCGAGTTTATTTCTATTTCTCCACTTCTTGTTTCACTTTTATCGCATAATGCACAAATTGATTTCAGTTTCTTTAAATTAACGAAATAAATCTTTTTTATAGAAGAAAGACTAATAGCACGTATTTGACGGTTTTATGATGCTTCCACGTAAGATAATTATAAATAGCAAGTTTTCACCATCATTTATAAAGACCATTAAAAATTAATCATTCTAAAACCACAAAAAGTTATTATCTCGTAAAAATAAACATGACTGTTAAAGGATGAAGCTTTTAATTGCCTAAGTAAAAATATAATCATTATAAACTGAAGAAATTTTATCTTTAGATGATGCAATAATAAACATTTTAATATCCATGGATTTTCTACTCTAGAGTTTTCTTTGATAACTTGCGTGCTGTTTAAAATAAATAACGTTCTGTAAGAATGGTGACTCAATTTCTTTCGTATTTTGTTAAAAATGTATGATTACAACAACAATTTTTCTATTATACAGTGTCATTAGAATATACACAAGTATTTTTAAAAAGATTCTTGATATTTATTGACCTATTGTAAGTTTGTTTTTTAATTTTCTTCACGAATATATAATAGTGAGTACCTACATAAGTATAAAAGGTGAATTTTATTAATGACAGATAGCGAAAACTCAAGACAGGCTGGTGATAACCAACACTTTACCCCAAGCAACATGGGTCATACGAAAAGAAAATGGATTTCACATACAAATTTTCCAATTAGCTGACTTACTCTGAAAACTCAGATTTATACCTAAGTTCCTTGGACTAAGTTGTTCCTTATCACCAGCCAGTCTTGAGATTTCGCTGTCGGTCATTAGTAAAATTTCGCCCTATATTTTAGCTCTAGAGCATGCATTAAATGAGAGAATGTCTCAGTCTGATATAAACATATCTTGCGTAGTTATTTGGATTCATGTTTCGTGCCAGCCTCCCGTCATCATTATCATTCGGTTGATGTACTGTACCATTTATCTTGACCAAGTTTAGCAGTGGGTCCTTAAGAGCTTCTACAATCATCTATCTACAGTTGTAAAGGGCCAGTTCTAAGTACTGATTATATTATGCTGTTATGAAGACATTAGGAGAACCTAAGTGTGCCATTTATTTTGCGAACGTTTTGGAAAAAAACAGTTATATATTCATTATTATATTGCCGTTTATTACTGATTCATGTTAATTTTTCACGAAAATAAATAAGATCTGAATTAGAAAATAATTACCCATTTCTACTCACGGGTGTCGTAAAAGTCGACTAAGGGATGAATCCAAGGAATGGGCAGCAGCGTTCTATGAGAATGCAACACCTTGCACTGCGCTCACCAATCCGCCTACCAAGCGTGGTGAGTATGGCAATACTCCCCAACAGAGGAGGCACATGTCCAGCAGTGGACTGTTGATGCTTTTACAGTTAAAGTCGAAGCGAATGAGTTCAAAAATTCTCATTGCTGTACATAATCCTGTATGCAATGAGCCGGATGTAAAACATATAAGGAAGTGAAGTCGGCATCGATAAACACTAGGCAGTCATACCAATCGTCTAAATTATCTATTGTATTATTGCTGCATTGTGTACAAACAGAAGATGTACTCCAATATCCAGTTACGTCTCAATTGGATTCTCACACGTTGTTTAATATTCAACTAATACACATTGTGCACACCTTTCTGTGTTCCGACAACAGTAATTATTCAAATCAAGCTCGTAATATGCCTTCGTGGTGGTAACCTTTCTTTTTGTTCTTCGATAAACACTCCGCCTTATCAAGATTTTTGCGTTGATCTGATTGTTTTTGTTTAGCTTCTGAAATTAGTTTTGATTATTGTATCTATATGTGTGTGTAATCACTTTAGGCGAAAATAATGTGTTTTTACGTTGCAGTATGAACTTATTATTTTGGTAATACATTAATTTAGCCTTAATTAGTACCTTACGCTAAATTATACCACATTCTTACACCAGTGTTCGTTCTTGTCAAGTCTTTGGACCGAAAAATTATAAACGAAATTCCACTGGCTACTGCAATTTTCACAAGTAAATCTAGTGGAAAAATATAATTAGTCATGCAAGTATTGTCATGATGGTTTAGGCCGACCCACTGCTTCCGACATAGTTTTGATAATAGTAAATTTCAACCGTCCCTTTTAAATAAGGCCAGTAGTATAGACTTTTTATTTGGTTTGGAAAGAATTATTATGGCAGATTAAGCGGTACTCGGAACGGTATTACCGATGGCGATGTAATTCTGAGATTCATCGAAATAGCTCCCCGGGCACGACCATAGCCCAGTTCTGAGGTGAAATGCAAGGTCGGGAACCGCTCGTATTGTGTTTATAAACTTTTTGTCACGCGTCTCTCCGCCGGTATTGTTACAAACCACTGATCTACTCTATTGAGACAGATGTGCCGTGCGATACAAGACTCGAAAACGTATTTTTTCCCGTCTTCCGTGATAGTTGACGTTCGAAAGCCCCAGTTATACTGACGCAAGTATGCGTTTGTTTCTGCGGATAGTGCGATTAACTCCGCATCGACGTGTAACATTAATTACCGTACGTCTTCCAATTCATATTCATCCGCACGAACGCTGAATCAATTTTGCTCCGGTGAGTTCTCATGGATCGTAATAAAGTTGAACATCTTGTTTATCTAGCGACATTCGCGTCTTGAATAATGTTATGGGTTGGAAACTGCCGTAAATGTTGAGTAGTCTGAGAGACTGCGAGTCATGTCATGACTTAGCCCGCTATAAAGTCGTTGCCGGAGTGCGCTGGCGTCTCGCGAAGTGGCTGCGGTTTGCTTCGAATCTGAAGTGGAAATGAGCTCGCAGTTAGCGTTTGTATTCCTCGAAGCTGAAACCACAAATCGTCGGGAAGGCTGCGTCTTTATAGTTGCGCTTTGTAATAGCTCTGCATTTCTGACACGGATGGCCGATGTCTCACCGCCCCACCTGTCGTTTTCCGTTACCACCTTGCGAACAACTTTATCGACGATATGCGGTACTGTACACTTCGCATTTACATAATATGCTAATAACAGTACTGCGTGAATGACCATCAAGATAGCCAATATGGTGGTTGCAAATATATTTTGTATTCAGTATAACACGTTACATAATCATTTTATTACACAGTTTCATAGTAGCGGTAATGAGCTGCTTACGGTACGTTCGCCAAGTTAGTTCTTCCCTTCGCAAAGGGGAAACCAGAATCGCTGATTACTTTATTCCAATGTGAGACGGACTTTGATAGACTTATGAGTTCCTTTAACATGGAACTCAGAGAGGAAGAGATTGAAGTAACCGTGCGTTTCAATTCTCGCAATTTTATTTAAGTAAGTGACTGTCCAGGTGGACTGACGCTTTAACCAGTTGTATTACTGTTCAGTGTCGAACAGTATATCAAACTGCAGTCGAGACCTCCCATGATCTATAAACACAGGGCTTTACTCCTTGTTCCTGTCGCGGCTCGTTGTTGGAATAATGATGCGGCTGACTGACGCAGATTAGCCGCTCGCATCAGTCCCGACTTCAGCCTGACGTAGATATATGATTTGAATGATTGAAAATTCGCGTCGGCTCGTCCCGAACAGCCGCTGATGGCTCTGTTAGCGCTCCGGCTGGAATAGTTTGTGATTTATGTAACGTCATGTCGCTGTTGTGAAGAACTGACTTGCAACACTATTATGCTTTGTACGACATTCCAGCAAAGCAGCCATTTTCGCTCATATGCGTAGAATTATGAAGACCAGACCTAAAATACTATAATATAAACCAAAAGAAAATAAATTCTGCGATTTCATATGTGCAAGTACAAGTTTGTCAAGATGCAGTGGAGTATTTCGTATTAAATTCAGTCATGCAATATGCAAAGGGATTTAAAAGTGCAATACAATCATGATAACGATCAAAAGTACCCCCACATTTCAACCATTACGATAGTCGCCGGAGTTTACTGCCATTAGCCCTTGCTTTTACATTAAGGCATAATGCAGTGCGGCCCAAGACTAGTGCGGCCTATAAAATTATGTCAGGTAGTATCATTAGCTTGGCGGTTGAACAAAAAGCAACCGTCTATTTTCTCCCCATCTTCATCCATCCTAGGGTCGAGATGAAAAGTCACCAGCCTCAATGATTGGTTTGTATAATTTCACGGTGCCGCGTGAACCCTGACTAACGGAGACTGCTCTCTCGGATTACAATAACCTCCTGACATAGTTGTAGGGGATTCTTGGTCAAATTGATTCTGGCACAGGTCGCGCAGTCTGCCCTAGGGTAACTTGCTGCGACCTAGGAGCCGGCGATGGCGAATCTCGAGTCCGGCCATTAGGGACGACCAGTCACGTTTGTACATTTGAGCAAGTAAATGTAGGTTTATGACTGCAGTGACTTATGGTCTTTGCAATGACTTTTGTGACGTGCATGAGCTAAAATTTTATTCTTGTTGTTTCAGGTAAGAGCCGGCTTATACATGGTAAATAAACTTATAATTACCACATTAAACAGGGCTAACTGCAATAGAAACGTTATGAGTCGTTTTATATTCTCAAAAAAACACAATCGCCATATTTTACAACTACTATCATGTTTTAAAGCTCTTAGGGGTTTCTGCAAAATTTTATGTGATCATCAAAAAGGATAGAGCCATTATCGTCCTGTGCAGTAAGCATCCACGTTACAATGTTTTCGTAATGATGGTGGTCGAAGACTATCATCGCATCTTAAAGTAAGTGTTCGCAATCGCCCAAAGCTATAACACCTCATTGTTCCGTTGCGTCGGTGAAACTTGTACCATAATAAGCTGTGTGGTGCCAGCTTGGAATAACATCACCCCATTTCTACCTGTGGGTGTCGTAAAGACACTGAAGAATGAATCCAGGGAATGGGCAGCAACGTTTTATGCGAATACAACACCTTACCTGGCATATTTGGTGAGTATCGCAAATACCCTTGAGTAGGTGGTGGCTCATCTCCAGCAGAGACTTTTAAGTAGCTGTTGTTACTGTTGTAGTTGAGAAGCGTCCTCAATTTTCCATCATCGAACGTGTTATGGTCACGGGGTGGCTTAGCTGGTTAAAATTGTACCTTACATACAAATGCCGTGTGATGCCGGCTTAGAATAGCATCACCCCATTTCTTACCCGTGGGAGTCGTAAGAGGCGAATAAGGGACTCGAGGGTGTGTATTGCAATTTTAGGCGATGGGCTGACAACCTGTCACTATGGCGATACCTACACAATTTACAGAATGTCCCTCAAATATTTGTCAGACGTGGCGTAAATGTCCGTTTTTGCGGCCATTTACGCTCTGCCTACCCCGCAAGGGATTATAGGCGTGATATATGTATGTATGTATGCATACAAAAGACAGTAAGCTGAATGATTTAATATATGGAGGGAATTTTTTTTAAAATTAATTTTTCAACGTGTGTCCCAAGGGGGAAAATTGTTCACTAGCGCAGTAATGTGTACCTACATTCAACTCCTTTTGGCTTGTGATACCCTTCTTTTTGTTACTACCAGTAAACAAAACGTCTCAACGTCCAGTGTACATTGCCTTTCACGTTTGATAAGCTGTCTAGCTTGATATATTGCAGAGACGTCAATATAAAGCAAAGATACTGTCCCCATTATTTCTATAACGGCACCATGACCATGCGTTGCATTGCATTGTTGAACTATGGGTGCTAATATGCACTCGTCAAATGATATGCCATTCGTGACTCGCGTATTAGCT
Organism: Tuta absoluta; assembly: GCA_027580185.1. Taxonomy (NCBI): domain Eukaryota; kingdom Metazoa; phylum Arthropoda; class Insecta; order Lepidoptera; family Gelechiidae; genus Tuta; species Tuta absoluta. Next base: position 15,388,084 of record JAQAHW010000009.1, read on the forward strand.
GTGCTGACCCGCAACGGATCCCACGCCTCTGATTCCATTTCTGGGCAGGTCTGCTAAAGGGAATGTGCTTGGACCGATTCCCTTGCAGGGCATCTGTCACATGGCCCATCGCGAGTGAAAACGTTGCAACAGCCGCGATTGATCTTGACAGCGACTTCACCACCTCTCCACTTGATAGATGAAAACGTGTCAAAAGCTTTATAAAGGTATTTGGGTAAAGTGTCTAACAGTATGACAACAGATACGAAAGGTATTGTTTACCATTGTGACTAGAAAGGTTAATCGATTCGCCCTTACCACGCAGTATACATTTGCGATTTATCTTCCATTAAAATCCAATTTGTTTGCTAACCTATGCCTCCGGAAATTGCTACCAAAGATCATGAACACATTAATCGCGGCGTAGCTTATTTAATTTCGCGTCAAATTAGCTTGGATATTCGGTGTTTAGTGTCATAATGCATCATTGAGAATGACCATCGTTGTTAATCCCTTCCGCTCAGATGGCTGATCTACGTCCGGGGTTACCCGTTGCAGTCGACCGCTATAAATTTTGCACGATCGCCGCATCTAAGAACCGCGGTTGCCGGCACTACGTGGCTAGTAGCTATCTCTATAGAAAGCGGACTTGAGGAAGGTCATGATATTGCCTTTGTTGCTATGCGACGTTATAACGTATAAGTGTGCTTTTGAATTCGTTAAACTATAAACTTAAATTCTGTTGCTTAATATATCTTCTAAGAAAAAATGTTGTGCTGGATTTCACTTTACATCAACAGTTTTAAATGTTTTGTCACTTTTTACTGCAAATAGCCCTTTTTAGTGACTTCTGATTGCTCAGATCATTAACGTTGAACTCGTTTGTGGGATCGTTTATTCCGATTTCAATAGGCAGATAAGTACAAAATTTTGTGCGTATCATCGTTTTTCATGCACGCGTGGGAATTAAGAAGCTTTTGTGAATATAGTCATTTGTCCCCTTAACGGTTTTCTTGTAATTGAGTTAGTCGGTACTCAGTTTTTCTTGTCGATCCAGCGCGTGTCCGGTACGCAGTTAATTCTATCTGTTTTTACGTTTTTCTTTACAGTTTCAATTAAAGTGGCGACTGTTTACGGTTGAGTGATTCCGCTTTTAGGCAACATCTTTGGACCCTTCAACACAATATAGATCCAAATTATCGACAGCGTTGAATGCTTCTATTGTATATTGGCGATGGAATTTGTAAGTAACGGGAGATGTACAAGTGTACTAAACATGCGTGAGATGCATTTCGCTGTGGCATCTTACGCGCTATCTTGTTTATAGAATTGTATGCCGCGTGCACTTAAGTATGGTACAAGTCACTACGAGAGCTCAGAACATCTACAGCACCATTGTATGTTCCTGCTATGTAATTTTCTACGATGCAAACATTAATTTAAAAGTTGTATTGTATGATTGCAATGTTGGAATAACACGAGAGAATGAGGAGCTACTGAAATTGTACACCTTTCGTTGACCTTATGCTATTTTGCGGTTGTAAAGTGAAGTTCATTAGTCATTACCCACCAAAGAAAATTGTTAGGTACTTGAAATTAAGTTATCAAAGACGTGACTGACTCACATGACCTTGCATATCAATTTAATTGAAATATAATTTCGAGCTCTCGATGCATTTCGCGGAAGTACGAGCATCAGAGTGTAAGTTATAGACAATTCATGGGTTTGAATAGTAATAGCCTCAATTACTTCGAACAATAACGATCATAAATCTAAATTTCCTTGCCTCGAGTGAAGAAGGCTTATCCAGATAGCTTAAATATCAGCTTGTAAGAAGTTAAATCGCCGGCCATAATTAACGACGGTCGCCTTTATAACCTCCGAGAATATCTTTATTGACAGCTCGAAGCTCCGGACAAAGGCGTCGTGAAAGCCTCCATTGTGGATGCCCATCGGTGCTGTGCTACCGACAATGCCTAATAACTCACCAGCAACTAGCAACTCATTTGGGTAAATGAAAAGGCGATTCGAGCACCAGACTCTTTTATCATTGTTCAGTAGGTCTGCCACAATAGCAAAGGTTATCAGACCGGATGATGAGGCTGTAGGCCCAACCGCTTTCACCTATTAGTTGACGTTTCTTCACCGATCGATCGGTACGCGTAGTAATGCTGATTGCAACTTATCCTTGTTATAACAAGGAAGCGATGCTGAACTTTCTCCCCTTGTGTGGTTATAGTTAATAACAGATATTCTGAGACTAGTGCCTAGCTGCTTGAACCCAGGGTTAATTACGGTTCCCAGTAAATGTTAGATGATAATATTTTTCACCGATGGCGCTTCACCGTTATAAGCTCTTTCGGCCGAGCTTATAAAGTTCACTGTTACGGTATAATTTCCGCTGAAACTTGGAAATTTCTACCGTTAAATTCATATTAATAGTTTCCAAGTTCTTGTGAGGCATTACTGTCGTAATATGGCTTGACATCCCGGACAAATAGAACTGGTGTAATACAAGCTCTATGACCATGCATTTTCTTTACGACATTACGTCGGCATTAGGTAGAGAGCGCGGCGAGATATTTCACATTCTGAGTTACTGGTTCTGTCACTTTAGCGCTGCGGAGCTTAATACGGCTCTTAGCGAGAGTATATTTTTGTTTAGAGTAGCCATTTATGATTTATTTGCTTTATGTCAAGCTGTATCCATTCAAATCTCACGATCGTTACCGTTGCGCCGGTGGGCGGCTGGCCCCATTCTAAGAAAATGTAACCTTATAAGGGCTCCATTAGACCGCATGGACACGAGGCCAGATATAATTGTCTATGTAACCCCATTATTGTTCGGGTGCCTCTTAAATTATGTGAACGGTGACCATTAGTAGAACACTGTCAGAGAAAGCACCCTTGTTAGTAGGAATACATCCAAATTAAATTGTTTATCGGCCAAACATATCTGGCACTTTGTCGGATGCTACCGCGCGCAATGCGTAGCAATTTTGTACTTATTCAATATCTTCTTCTTCATCAGCATAGTTGAGTATTTGTTTTTTGTTTGTATGTAATCAAATAACTCCAAAACTAATCAACCGATTTCAAAAAGATTTTCACCATTAGAAAGCTACAAAATCCTTCAGCGAACTTTAACCACGGAAAAATATCTTATTTGCACGGGAAGACGGTGAGCAACAGGTGAAGCCGTGTTGGGCTGGCTTCTGGTATTCAATTATTAAATTGCTAGTAAGTTGTGAGCAAAATAAACGTTGCATACGAGAAGCAATCGGTGCGATCCTATCAGCGTATGCAAAACGCTACAAATTATTCCGCTTCGTCGATTCTCTACACGCAATCTTTAAATTTCTAAGGGCGAGTCCACTTTAAGCATTTGGATGGCGAAAACGGGAGATCGTGCCTTATAGCGTACTCTAGGGGCCTACGTCCAGCAGTGGACTGCTATAGGCTGACGTGGTGTGCTGTGATGTGCGTCCACTTTAGAGACGAAGTGTTGAGGGGTGGTTGACGGTGATAACTCGAACCGAATGTCACATACACAACATAACCACACGTAGGTAAAAGGTCACAAAAACTCAAACAAGTCACGAAAAATTTAAAAATCAATTGTTTAATTTAAAATCAATTGGGATATGTAATAATAGTTCAATAATAATAAGATGCTAGTGTTTTAAAACAACCTTAAACTTTGGAACGGATTAGAAAAAAGAACGAGTTTATGTAAAATATTCTTCATCACAAGGTTTAAAGAAGAATAGAAGTCAAAAAATTATTATTCATACATACATTGGTACTATTTATCACGCCTATATTCCTTGTGGGGTAGGCAGAGCGTAAACAGCCGTAAAAACCGGACATTTACGCCACGTCTGACAAACATTTGAGTGTCATTCAGAATATCGACGGGGAAGTGCTGACAACTCCTAACTTACATTTTTTCCGAAAATGACTTATGAATGCAGTTCGATAGAGAATTTAATTTCGCATCTACTGTGATAGCAATAAAGTTGAAATTCGCAAAATTGACTTAGTTCTGTACCGAAGAAATATCTCCTATATTCAGGTCCAGACAATCTGTTAAATTTTGACAGGAAATACATTCTAACTTATTAATGGAAACATCTCGTAACTTCGTTTTATACACAACTTTGAGCGAATATATTCTATCTTCATGTGAGCGAGACAAAAACGGTGCATTTCTCGTAGTGTAAAGGGACAGGATGCGGTGTTTTAATCTGTTTGCAACGTTTTTAATTGTTTTTGATCTACAGGAGAGTTTTATGAGTCACTAGTCCCGATTCTACGTTTTAATCATTTTAAGTTCCTAATGCTAAATCTAAACTCACTTAAATAAAATCCCTAAACTTAAAGGTTTTAAGTGTGGCTATTCCACAAAACCTATGTTTTTGGGAAGTTTTTGACAGGAATATAATTTGATTTTGACAATGCTATTTTTAATCTTGTCATTTGAATTTGACATTACATGCAGAAAAGGAAATGGTTTTAAAAACGTCAAATTAAATTTAGTAATTATAAAAGCGCACCTGGAATAAGGTCTATTCATTAGTTAGCCCTCAATTCGGGATACAAATTCTTCTTACTTGCCTTAAATTAGTGCTGTCACTTTCTGTCAAATGGGTTTAGAAAAGGGTAGGAGGTATATGTTTGTAATAAGAGGGACTGAAAAGATTTATACCTTCATAGGGAGTTTTAAGATTCATTCATGAGTTATCGTAAGCTTCATTAAGGAGTTATTTATCTGTTACAATAAAAATAGTCGCTTAAGAGTTATACATATATATAGCATACTTATTTTTATAGAAAGTTCGAACAGTCATTGGTTATTATTAGAGTTTAATGACTCATTTCATAAGAGTTACCAGAGTAGATACTTATTTTATTTTTATTTTTTTATTAAGGATGGGTTTGCTCTTGACTCTAGTCTAGGTCATAGGACAGAGACAGGGTCTAAGATGGAGCTCACCCAGAAGAAGCCTGTTCACTCTTACTTTGAAGATATTAGGGTTGCATGCGTTTGAAAACACAGACGCAGGTAGTGAGTTCCACTCTTTAGCAGTGCGCATTATAAATGATGACTGGAAGCGCTTAGTCCGAATTGGTGGAATGGCAACCAGGCACGGATGGTATCCGGCGGTGCGTCCGGATGTCCGATGGTAGAAGGGAGCTGGTGGAACAAGGTCGTGAACCTCTTGAGCACACTCTCCGAAGTACTATCTGTAAAAAACCGACAAGCAGGCAACCTTGCGGCGATGTGCCAGGCTATGTAGCTTGGTGTCCACCAGTTTTTTGTCGCCTACGAGCCTCTTGGCCCTGCGTTCCACCGAGTCAAGAGCGGCAAGTTGGTATTTGGCTGAGCCATCCCAAAGGTGACTGCAATACTCCATGCAGGATCGGACTTGTGCTTTGTAAAGAGTTAAAAGCTGTCCAGGCGTAAAGTATCGCTTCACTCTATTCAGGATGCCCAGCTTCTTAACCGCCGTTTGAGCCTTGTACTCGATGGTCGCGCCGAAGTTTAGATTTGATGTCAACTCCATGCCTAAAAGCTCAAGCCTGGCAATGACAGGGACAGATGTACCCCGAAAAGTAGGTGTCCAGTCGAAAGGACTCCTTATTGCAGTGAAAAAGACACGCCTGTGTTTTGGTGGCGTTGAATGAAACCAAATTGTCGTCGCCCCATTGGGAGACAAGACTTAAGGTCAGATCTGTTGGCTCTACCATGGCTTTTCTTAACGAACGTATTTCATCCCCACTGGTTCTTGCACCTGTCAAGTATCTCTCTGAAACGGTACTATCATCTGCGTATCCAACAATACCATGCTGAAGGAGGTCATTGATGTGCAGCAGGAAAAAAGTTGCAGAGAGAACATAGTCCCCTGAGGAACTCCGGCATCAATGGCCATAAGGTCAGAGGAGCAGCCGTCAACGACTACTCTGATGGACCGTTCACTAAGAAAGTCTGAAATCCAAGTTCAAAAATCAGCTGGGATGCCATAAGCAGGAAGCTTGCTGAGCAGACTTGCATGCTAGACCCTATCAAAGGCCTTCGAGATATCGAGTGAAACGGCAAGTGCTTCGCCGTTTTTGTCGATGGCTTCGCCCCAGCAGTGCGTGACATACACAAGAATACTTACTTGATACCATACGGGTACTTTCTTAAAATAAGATAATTAAATTGTGATTAAACATTGATTTAGAAAAATTATCAACAGTGTCACATTTTGAAAATAACTTCTATCGTAACTGATAGTGCGATATAGAAAGGGAATAACTCCTATCTTTAAAAAAAATGCCTGTTTTGATCAATTTCGTCCATTTTTTGTGTTTTTTATATTCCTTTGTTGTATTATCGCTGCATATGATTGAAAACTTAGGGAGAAACAATAATTTGCAATGATTTCTGTTACTTTTTTGAAGTGTGGAAATTATTCCTATCTTCAAATTTTCATCCACACCAGATTCATGATACCTTCTATCTTACATTATCTCGCTAATTACTCATTCCAAGCAAATTTTGATTATTCCCTGCGGAACGGGAACATTTAAGTATAAAATTGCCATTCACGCTTTTTCTTTTTATCCTCTAAGAAAAATAAAAAACAGTTTTTTTTGCCTCCTGTAAAATTTGGTTTTTGTAAGTTAGGAGTAGTCAGCACTTCCCCGTCGATATGGTGTATCACCATAGTGACATGTTATCAGTCCATTGCCTAAAATTGCAATACACATGTAACCCTCAAATCCCTTCGTCGCCTCTTACGACACCCGCGGGATAGAAATGGGGTTATGCTATTCTTAGCCGGCAATACTTTAACAATCTCTTAGTGAATGCCCCCTAAGGGTGCATCCAGACCCAAGGCGAACGCACTAAACCAAAGCTTGTCAAGGTGAGGTATCTCTAAACACTCTGTCATACCTAATGGACGCTTGCGGCGGATCTCGCAACTTTATGCGACCGGTTTCCCGCGACATAATTGCGGTAAAGTTCTTCGTAATTAAAATCATCATACTCGCACACTATGATATTAACACTTTCCTTACCTCTAGCCATAAGCTTTTACGTTATTAGGGTGAATGTGAGTCATTTCTCGGTAACCACATAGTGACAGTAAGTCTATAGTTTATGCCATTTATTTGATCGCTAGTTTTCCGCCATGGCCGTGTGATGCCGGCTTAGAATAGTATTACCCCATTTCTTTCTCGCGGGTGTCGTAAGAGGCTACTAAAGGACTCGATGGTGTCATGTGTATTTAAATTTTAGGCGACAGGCTGACAACCTGTCACAGTAGTGATTTGTCAGCCCTCAAATATACTATGGATTAAGGTTTAACTTATGATTTATGCAATAAGGAATTGAAAAAAAAAATAGGTCCCAGGTTCAATCCCTGGCCGTAGCAAAAAAAAAACAATTTCTAATTTTCAGTTTCAGCCCTCAAATATTAGTCAGAAGTTTTTTACGGCCGTTAACGCTCTGCCTACCCATAAAGGGATAAAGGCGTGTTGTGTGTTTGTATGTGTTTCCACCCTGTAGCGGTTTTACTCGTTGTCACTAATACACCTAGCACGATAAGTTGCTTTTCATATATTAAATAAAACGAGTAGCCCAAACTGCAGTTGTCTGCGCGCTTAATCTTGGATCTTGTAAACTCGACTTCATTTTATTAGTAACATCGGCAGCACATCAACGTTCCCCTTTAAGGGATCAACTTTAAATAGTTTTATGCACAGTTTATAAGAGAAACCAGTATAGGTTGATTGCTTAAAAGAGTAGGTTGTACGACTGTAACGAGAAGTTTGCGGATTTCATTCTATGAGTTCGATAGTAAGATTAAAAAGTTAAAGAAAAGTGTCTAAGATGGTACGGACTTGTTCAAAGTCGCCCTTATAATATAATAGAATAGAATAGAATAAAAAGCATTTGACCACATGGTCAAGCTTGTCCTAAACCTGCCAACGACAAAATAAAGACGTGGAAGACCACCTTCCACTTGGCTGACGACGGCGTTAAGTTACATACCGTGTGATTAACCTGTCCAGCCCTGAGGCAGTGCCTTTATTTTTATATTTTTATCCCGCCCGAGCCGGTTTACTATTAGGACAATACAAAATTGTTATTAAAAAAGAAAATTGTGTTATACAAATTCCTTTTTTTTACAATGACGGATCATGGCGTCAATAAGTGATAATACTATCCTACATTGAATAATGTCATTTCATTTTCATTTCCAAAATGACTTGAAAGAGGCTAACCTAGACTCCAGCAAAACAAGACCGTGCCAAGTTGAAACTCCGAACAAGGAATGACCCTGAAATAGGAAATGGTCTGGTCTAGCGAAAAGAAGAAGAAGAATTCGATGATAAGATTAGGCGATTAGATTAATCGAATGCCGCGAATATCTCTATGCGTGCGTGGCGACGCCTTACAGAGAACTTTTCCATGAAATCCACGATTTGTTACCAGTTACCGTAGATAGTGTTGTCACGATATAAATAAGACGGTCGTGAGTGCCGCACGTTTGGCTGATCTTTGCCACGATACTCTTAGATACACTGACTTCATTTATGTATGTAATTTTATTAATTATAAATATATCTTTTTTCTTCTGAACATCATTCAATACCGGGTCAGCCAGACAGAGCTAATTGGCATAATCGCTAGCGCCACGCAGGCGGACCTACATGAAGGTATTTTAGTGTTTATGGAGGCTGCGGAAGAAACAATTTGTACACAGGCTTTACGCGTGTTCTTCATTCTTTGACTGCCACGCGTTGAGCACGCGCACGAGTGGAGTCAGACGTTTGCGCGTGTGGTGCGCGTGTTAGTAGGTACTTAAGTCAGACGTGCAGCCTAGCCTTACGTGTTGAACGAAAGCCAAGCAAACAAAAAACGAAGCCTACATCGCGGGTAGACTGGACCCATACGCGCTCAACACGCGCAGCCCACGCGTATTTCTGAATCTGCCCCTATTCTTATTTGTATCTCGTTGGTCATTCAACAAAGTAAGTAAACAATCAACTGTTAAAGCTTAACGGCACGAGTTTGACCGAAAACTGTGCTCGCGATTTGCATACTAAAATCGTAATCGCGAACAGATTTTGAATTCGTTCCGCCCTGCAACACACTGGCATAAATAAACAATAATCCGTGGTAAACGTAAAAAAATGTGTGCTTTGAAATCTAAGAGATTTTAAAACAAGGAAAACTGGATATAAAGCTACGAATTACTTTTATTGTATTGTTGTTTATTGTTCTATTTTGAAATTATTTCTAAAGAGGTTGACCACCTTTTAATTAAGTACAATTGAAATGTTCCTATATTCTATGGAAACTTGACATACCTTAATCATGAATCTTAACAAAATCAACCTCAAAGAGCGAATAGGCCATGATTCAGGCACTGCGCACTTAATTACTTATTAGGTAGGTACAGTCGGTTGTGGCACATAAGGTACCAGGGGTACTCCAAAAGAACAGAATTTTGTTTTTTCTCAGTTCATACATAATTGTGCCGTGTGATGCCGGCTTAGAATAGCATCACACCGTTTCTTACCCATGGGAGTCGTAAGAGGCGACATAGGGACTCGAAGGTGTGTATCGCATTTTTAGGCGAAGGGCTGACAACCTATCACTATGGCTATGCACAATTTTTCGAATGACCCTCAAATATTTGTCTGACGTGGCGTTAATGTCCGTTTTGCGGTCGTTTGCGCTCTGCCTACACCGCAAGGGTTAAGGCGTGATGTGTGTATGTATGTATGTAATACATAATATTTTTTTTAACTTATTCTCATAAAAGAAGTAATTTTTTACTAATACATATTCATATCAAGCAAAAAATATTGCTGGAGACAAAAATAATTCAGTTCTTTTGGAGTACCCCTGGTACCTTATGTGCTACAACCGACTGTACATCCATAGTAATGAATATAATAAACCATAAACGAAATGTATGTTTAGTATTGTATTTTACGATACCAGTTAAGTGAAAATTATTTATATACCAGTTATTTTATTAAATGTATACGGTCCTATATTAATGTATGTACCAGCTTGTCCTTATGAAATACCCCAAACAAAGCGCAAGACAGCGAGCATACAAACTTTCAGGCACGCGCACTATTTACACTTAAACAACTTTTGGGCACCCTGTATCAGTAAAATAAAATGAAATCATTAACTTTATTCAATGTAGGATATTACTATCACTCATTGATGCCATGGTCCGTCATTATAATTATAATGTGTATAACACAATTTTCATCTTATTATTACAATTTTGTATTGTCCTGATAGAAAACCGGCTCGGGTGGGATAAAGAAAAAAAAGGCACTCCCTTGGCAAGCCAGGGTAATCACACGGCATGTAACTTTACGCCGCTACCACCAATAAACGACATTACACATACACACATACACATATTACGCCTATAATACCTTGCGGGGTAGGCAGAGCGTAAACGGCCGCAAAAAACGGTAATTTTACGCCACGTCTGACAAATATTTGAGGGTTATTCGGAAAATTGTGTACCGCCATAGTGACAGGTTGTCAGCCCATCGCCTAAAATTGCAATACACACCCCCACGACTCCCTTGGTCGCCTCTTACGACTCCCACGAGAAAGAAACGGGGCGAGGCTATTCTAAGCCGGCATCACACGGCAAATTGAAATCATGATTTTCAATATATGGTTATTGAATTAACCTATAAAATTTACATTTACTTTATTTTACTATAAAACCCAGTAGCACAGTAAGCATTCTCTGTAAGTAGTGTGCATTACGGAAGTAGGTTGCAACTTTCGTCGGGCGTCAACCGCAATGCAAATAGGAGCGGTCGCGTGCAGATTGCAACCGGAATAGGACCTCGATCGATACCGCAGACGGTAACCTGGTTGCGGGTTCATTTTGAACAGTTGCGGCTGTGGGGTTCATAAAACTACTGATGATCGAAACTACCGTGTGATGCCGGCTTAGATTAGCATCACCCAATTGCGGGGGTTCATAAAATTACTGATGATCGAAACTACCGTGTGATGCCGGCTTAGAATAGCAACACTTTGCAACTTTCGTCATGCGTCAATCGCAATGCTGAGTTGTAAGCAAGAATAGGCGCGTGCAGAATGCAATCAGAATCAGGACCTTGTAATCAGGTTCACTCAAGTCCGGTACACCTGGCATTATTTAGGGCATAACTTACTAAAATTCTAAAGTCGAGTCTTTTCTTCGGGTGTAATTTTTTTTTAAATCTTTATTTAAGGAGTTTTGTCAAAATATGACAATGCCACTCCATTGTGCAACACATAGTATAAATCACAAAACAAAAAAGAATAAAGAAATAAAAAGAGGCGACTAAAGTACTCTAGGGTTTCATGTGCATTACAATAGTAGGCGACAGGCTGACAACCTATTACTATGGTGCCACACGATTTTTCTGAAACGGCCCTCAAATATTTGTCAGATATAGCGATATACCCGTATATTTACGGCCGTTACGCTCTGCCTACCCCACAAGGGATACAGGTGCGATATGCGTATGTATGTATCTGTACTTCGGAAACATAATACCTATAGCTTTATTGAACTTATACCACAGCTCTAAAACACTACGTCATCTTTTTCTTCCGGTATCAGAAGATATACAAAGTCACTTCGTCAAATCCTCCTGCAACACATTATTGCACCTCCTAACACGGTTATGGATTACAAAAAGCCAATTGCAGAGAAAATTATTATTGTTTAATTGACAATCTATTCTCGCACTCGCCATTATTAATTATCACTCTCGAATGACACCTTCCCACGGTCGCGCTTGCTCCAAATACTGGTAATAACGTTTCTTGCCAGCACATCTTGTGCTCTTCGCACTAGGCTTTATTAAATCTGCAATTTTCTTAGGATGAAATGGAGCGTATGTGTGTCGTGTGCCGAGCAACAGTCTCTGTTTGATAGTACACTTAATTTTGTGTGCAGAGGAAATGCGAATCTGGTATATATAGCGGCGGTCGGTACACAACCATGTCAGAGGCGTTCACTGGGTTCATTAGGTCGTTCGCCGACTCGGTGTCCCACACGAGAAGAAGCACAAGCGGTAAATGTAGGGCGGACAAAAGATAACTTTCAAAAGAAATAATAGGTAGGTATAGATATTCATTTTCCTAGAACTGTGATGATTGTGATTTTAAATGCTTTATGTATTAAAAACCTCGAGAGGGATTTGGTAAAATTACTGGTATATTAAACTGACGTCAGTATTACATACATACATACATAAATACATACATAAATCACGCCTTTATCCCTTACGGGGTAGGCAGAGCGTTAACGGCCGTTCAACGGATATTAACACCACGTCTGACAAAAGTTTGAGGGTCAATAAGATAACTGTGTATCACCATAGTGACAGGTTGTCAGCCCGTCGCCTAAAATTGCAATATACACCCTCGAGTCCCTGTACGTCAGTATTAAATAAACATATTTTATTCTTTATTCTTATTTTCTGTCCTATTTTTAACGAAATATTACATGCATTGAATTAAGAAGAAGAAGTCTAGACACATAAATATTTATATTTTCTATCAAATCAAATCTTATGACATGTTATGTACTGTGATTACTTTTACACGTTTAAGTTGATGAGCCTGGTCTATCGCGATAGTTTTGAGGTACTTAAAGATGGTTTATTTTATTCATAGTTACGGTTATAATCATGACTCTTGCAACAGCGTCAAAATATCGGGAACTCGCATTATAAATAATTCGTCGGTAAGAACCCGTTTAAATTATAACTATGAATAGTGTAAATAACCGCAAAAGTTAAAAATTAAGTGGTTTATTTTATTCCGACGTTTCAGCTGAGTTACATTTGGTAAATCGTCTAAGTATATTTATCTCAAAATTATCGCGATAGAACTGGTTCATCAATTCAAATCAAATCTTATATCAAAAAGCCATGATCTTAGTATAAAAAGTAACGAGTGTTCATAATGGCAAGTAAGTTAGGCGAAGATTTTATAAACGATTCACGTTTCTATTAGTTAAACCAAGTGAGAGGTGTCCAAGCCATTTGTGCATCTTCGTTGACTTTTTATTGGTAGCTGCAAGTAGCCACAGACCCTATGTCATTAAATCTTTGAAAAGAAAAGTGAGCTTCGTTATACGGCATAACTCTGGCTATGTATCAAAAACTTTTGCTTTCTAATCCAGACGCCGCCACTTCAAAGATTACACAATCGAAAAAGCAATTAGAATATTTCAATGAAAAGTTGGACAAAAGATTTAGTTAGATTTGTTTATCTGAAGATTTGGATTTGTTTTAGTGGCGACTAAGGGATTCGGGTTTCATGTTTATTCCAATTTTAGGTGACAGGCTGACAACCTGTCAAATATTTGTCAGACGTAGCGATAGCGACCGTATTTTGCAGACTTTAACGCTCTGTCTACCCTGCAAGGGATAAAGGTGTGGTATGTGTATGTGTGCATGTATGTTTATCTGAAGCAAAATGTAAACAATGAAATTATGTTAACTATTAAGTTGAAACTGATGTACCTACTCCTAATTCAGTGCTGGCAGAATAAAGTTTCGCTTCAAATAAGGTCCAACCACAATTTAAACCTTGAAATCTAGAAATTGAATTACAGCCTTTTTTCAGAAAAAGCTTTGTCCGAAACGAATGCATTTAATAATGATCGTGACAACATCCTACTTGTTTCTACTAAAATAAGGCGCCGAGTCGCTAATGCGTCACAGAGTGAACGAATCGAATTTACAAGACGAGATTTAGAGGCATTTTACACTGCTTAATACGAAAAATGAAACCGACTACAATTTTTTATTGTAAACTTGAATATACGCTTCTGACGCACAATTGAGTACTTGTTTTTTTGTTTGAGTACTACCACACCTCGGACACTGGCGCTCAAATGTATGAATCAAATGCGTTGCTACGCACACAGTCTAAGCTCGCGTAGGTGAACGCGGACCATGCTTGTGTGTGTGAGACAACATGTCAGGGTTGCCGCCATTTTGTGTTCGCGAATCGGGAATGCATTGTGCGGCAGTAGGAAATGACCTTCGTCGTCGCGTCCTTGCTTAGCCGGTGTCTGAGCGTCCTCCAAGCGCGGGTGGGCGGCGCTTGTAGGGGGAGGCAGGGAGTGACCATACTGTACGCTAGTACTATTAATTATACTGTGGTACTACTGACGCCTCAACTAAATTAGCTTCAACTAGAACTGTGCGATTAATTTAAATAGTTTGATTAGATCAGGTTAAAAACACGTCACGTCCTCAAGGTATGTTCTACCAGAGAAAGCCACCTTGACATTGGACACAATCACACAAATGATGACAAGACCTCCGGCACGTGCCGCCGTGCAGTGAATCGCAATCCAGTTTATTAGCTTGCAAACCAGATCAGGGCAATGACTTAGTTTTAAGTGAAATCAATCTTTAAAAATCCTCTCAATTATTATTGCAGTAATGATAGAATTATTCTTCAGATTCAGATTTTCAGAGAGAAGAGAGATTCACAAAACCAAGAAAGAGATGGTTGAAGATGTAATGTGTTCTATGTTTTCAATATATTTTTAGGACCGAAACTATTCATAGACAATGAATGTCGTAACACATTGCTACTTATTTGGGAGGAAAAAACATTAAACAGAAAAAGTGCTGGTGCAGTAGCTTTTCGATATCAAAGAGCCCGACAGAGAGTCAAAGAGTTGCAGGACAAGTGCGCTTCAGAGACAGTATAGAAATTGATGGCCATCGTAAACAACACATCAATAATTGTCACTCACCACTTCTACAAAGTGGCAATGTACAATAACTCTAAGCGCGGTGTCGAATCGGTACTCGGCCAAGCGCGATGGATCGGACGACGCGGGAAAAAAACCAACCGCTATCTGACACAGTGCTTTATTGAACAGAACACAATGCCGTTGGACGCAACGGAAGCTAGAAGTTGAGGGTAAATACGATCTTCGTTCATATATGAGATGTATAGACATTTAGAAAACTTGCAAAATTTTCCAAATGACCCTCAAATATATATTTTTTCTTTTTATTAATGATAGGTTTGCTCTTGACTCTAGTCTAGGTCATAAGACATATATTTGTCAGACGTGGCGTAAATGACCGTTTTTTGCGGCTGTTTACGCTCGTGTTAGGTGTGTTATGTGTATGTATCTAAAATTTTCTACTGCGGGCAGGATATGAACCTGCGACTTTCGCCATCATTAGTGTCGGTTGCCACTAATGACGCCTCTTCCATCTACGCTTCCGCGGCTCATTCCTTTCCCAAAAAAATTGCAAACGTATCTTAATGCCAATAACGCGTGGCTCGACTCCATTTACCGGGATAGTTTTGCAACTTATAGAAGTTAAATTATGGGAGCAGTAACCACATTACCTTTCACATAAGCACCTACAAAACAAGAATCAGATTGTCTTCCAAATTTAGTGTTACCACAGAACTATATTGTTCTGTGGTTGAGACTACCGTTGATCGCCACAACAACGGTAGCTGCAGCCGCTTATAATAACATAAACTTGTTTATGAAAAAATAAAGCTGCATAAAAATACAGAATGAGGTCAAATATGGAACGGCTGAAGGCAAAATTAATATTAGTATGATGATCGCCAACCTTTGGTAGGTAATAGCACCAGACGAAGGTGAAAAAGTTTCGATAGTTGGTCAATCGTATATCATATGTATTTATGTATGCATGTATTTGATAATATTAATTATTTTATGTTAAATTATTATGTAGTTGATATCTTTGTTTATTCTTCTATTGTCTACTTATAGTAAGAGCTAGGTATACGTATGATATTTTTTATCGTTGTATTTTGTATGCTCACTCGTTTTGACTTTTCTTTATATTCTCTGGTTGGCCGGTAGAGAATTCCGCGAAGCTTTAGCCCGCCCGTTGCACTTTCTGTGCAATAAAGTTTAAAAGCTAATCATACCAAATTTCCATCGTAGCAAAAAGTAAATTCTCCATTCTCCCCAAGATTTCATCTCAGTACAGTTCTGGAACTTTAGTCAAAAATGTATTTCACACTCACGAGGGCTATATCT
This sequence comes from Tuta absoluta, assembly GCA_027580185.1. NCBI lineage: Eukaryota > Metazoa > Arthropoda > Insecta > Lepidoptera > Gelechiidae > Tuta > Tuta absoluta. Next base: position 15,404,170 of record JAQAHW010000009.1, read on the forward strand.
TAGCATCATTACTCCGCTTGGCGCTGAGAAATATCAGACTATCAGTATCTAGCACATAAACCGTAACGGTCCCGGGTTTATCTTGAGATTATTACTACTTAGCAATAACTATAATACACTCTAATCTCTGTGTGATGTGTGTGATGCCGGCTTAGAATAGCATCACCCCGTTTCTTTCCCATGGGTGTTATAAGAGGTGACTCAGGGACTCGAAGGTATCATGTGTTAAAATTTAAGACGACAGGCTGACCACCTGCCCCGTAGTGACACGATTTTTCTGAAACGGCCCTCAAATATTTGTCAGACGTGGTGAAATCGACCGTATTTTATGGCCGTTAACGATCGGCCTACCCCGCAAGGATAAAGGCGTGTTATGTGTATGTATGTACTCTAATCTCTAGTTAAAACGCTATTGGAAACGGTGCTTCTTTTACGCATTTCTTCCGTTTTCCATTTCATCCATGTAAGTTTTAAAGAAAGTCGTCGAGATAACGGCATAGCGATGGACATAACTGAACTAAACCTACTGTACACCAGACTTATCCGTAACAAGAAAGTGGTAGTTCTAAATAGGGAAATACTGTTACATGATTTGTAACTTATGGACAGATTGCTTGACATTGAATGAAACATTTATAAGAGCTGGTTGGAGGGTACTAATTGAGACTGTCTCTGGAAAAATGCGATCGTACCTATTATGGAACGTGAGAGTGTAATATGATTTTGTGTAATATGTAGTGCCGTGTGATGCCGGCTTAGAATAACCTCACCCCATTTCTTTCCCGTGGGAGTCATAAGAGGCGACTAAGGGACTCGAGGGTGTGTATTTCAATTTTAGGCGATGGCTTGTCACTATGGCAATACACAATTATCCGAATGACCCTAGAATATTTGTCTATTTGGCCTAGAATAGATGTCCGTTTTTGGCGGCCGTTTACGTTCTGCTTACCCCGCATGGGGTTGTAGGCGTGATATGTGTTTAATATGATTTTTAAGATACAGGATGTAAATTAATGCTTAAGGCGAGTGTGGTCGTGAACGGCCTCGACAGTGGCTCCACTTCACAAAAAAAACACTTTACACAAACAATCTATCAGAATTTCCGTTGCTCAAGTTTTTACAAGTCTCCCTAAGTAAAAGTAGAACCTGCTAACTCAATGAAATATTCGCTGTAAATAAAGTTATGACAAAAAGTGCATACAAACGGTTCCTTTCGTATTCATTGCTGTAACTTTTATTGCAGCGAATATTTAATTGAGTTTAAAGGTTCTAATTTTATTTAAGGATAATACTTAAAACTTGAGCAACGGACATTCTGATAGATTGTTTGTATAAATATTTTTACTCGCCTTAAAATGAAACTAGAACCATACGGACTGCTGCTGGTGCGAAACTGCGAGGCATCGGTCTCATGAGTGTCTTACGACAACTCGGTATGAGTTTCGTCCTCTGCGATAAGCTTTTGTACCCGAGCGGGGCAATCCCTGAACTTTATGTAAGTAGTTTAGTTCAGTTTTACGCTGAACTGTTAAAAGAGTACTGAAGTACCTAAAGCCGATAAGTATATTTGCAAAATAAGTTCTGTTTTGCCAGTTCAGCGTAAAAAACTGAACTATTTATACTGCATGATGCTTTATGTTTCAAGAGTTGAACACTGCACAACTTTACCTCGAAAATAAAATGTTTAAATATGAAAATAATTGGTTCTTAAATAAATAAAACATGTTAGCCATTTTATTTGCTCTAAGTATTTTTATATCTTGACCTAAATTCCTTGTCCCTTATTTCGTGCGGGACACCAAGTCGATGATCGACCCGATTAACCCTGGTGTCAGTGTTTTTCAATCACCGACTAATACTAGTAGGCCTCTGCCTGACATGGTTGTGTAACGAGCGCCGTTTAAATCATCATGGTCAGGGACCGACAGCTTAACGTGCCCTCCTAAGCACGGAACCATCTTTCTTACTGACAATCAGGTGGTTTAGCCTGCAATGTATTAACCTGACTGGGAAATTATTCACAAAAATAAGTATCAACTTTGTGAGTGGCTCACCGGGAATGGAACCCGGAACCTTTGAGCTACAAGCATTCGCACTGCCACTGCGCCACATCGATTGTCATTGTCTAAATTCCTTGACCAATTTTGTTTAGTACCATCAGTTGTTTGAACCCTTACAAAATCATCGGGTTTTTTTACATTTTAGAGCAACATAGGCTCTCCAATAGGTAATTGTACTGGTCGTGGTGCAGTGATTTAAGCGTCAACTTAGAATACCGGCTTAGAATAGCATTGGCTCAATACTATCCGTGTATGTCGTATAACAGCGACTGAGGGATTAGTTCATCCAAAGAATGTGCAGCAGCATTCCCTGTGAAAGCTATATCTTGCACTGCGCTCGCCAGTCGACTTACCAAACGTGGTGAGCAAGGCAAAACACCCTAATAGGGGGAGGCCCATGTCCAGCGGTGGACTGTTTTAACTGTTTATGTATTTCCTGTAATGTTAGGACAATTTCATATGTCAATCTTTTGGTAGACAACTTCATAATCATCTTTTGATTAATACAAAGACATTATTACATTCATCTTAAAGTCGTAAGGCCGCTCTTTACAGTTTTTACCTTCAAGTACAACATGTCATTTACATGTCTCGGCCGTTCATAAAAAACCGTTTAAAGATGTCATTTTCGTTCCAATTCTCAAGCTGTCAATCAACTGAGTAATTCATCATTGGAGCCACTTGAAATGCTTTACTTTCTCTGTTATTTGTTGTTTCTCTAAGTCATGTTTTGTATTAACGCGAGTGGTGCCGCGATACTAGCGTAACTTCATGAAAAAAAAACACTTAAAGCAAACAGTACAGCAGAATGTCCTTTGCACATATTTTTGGTGTTATCTTAAAGCAAAAAACCTGCAAATGCTACAAAATTAAAGTTATGGATGAAAGTACCAAAAATGGCCACTTTTGGTACTATTTGTCATAACATTTGACATTGATTGACGCAAAAAATAAGGGCATGCCGTGTGATGCCGGTTTAGAATAGCATTATCTAATTTCTTACCCATGGGTGTCGTAAGAGGGGACTCAAGGGTTAGATGTGTATTGCAATTTTAGGCGATGGGCTGATAACCTGTCACTATAATGTTAATGATACACAGTTAAATATCTCATTGACCCTCAAACTTTTGTTAGACGTGGTGTTAAGGCTCTGTCTACCCTATGTATGTATGGAATGTATTTAAAATATGGGCGGAAACTTCTCAGATATAAAGATGTTCAAAAGCGCTGAATGAGACGATGTAACATCGAGCCCACTCAATGGGAGGGTTTGGAAGCACAGCCGTGCCCCGAATGGGACAGGGTGGTAAAAAGGCAAACCACGATGCTAAGCGTGATGAGCTGAAGGCCCGTCCACCCGCAGTCATTAACTACAACTATGTGAATGGCAAGCTCACCTGCCCACATTGCGCACGAGAGTTCGCAGCAAAAATTGGCTATAGTAGCCATCTTTGAGCGCATAAAAGTTTTTTTTTTTTTTTTTTTTGAAATGGTCGCCACGGCCGAAATCGGTCGGGAGAATCATCATCATGATATCACTTAAATTACCGCGAATACTTTAGCGAGTTTGTAAAGTCTTATTAAGGAAATTCTGAGGTATTGTTTGCATGAACAGCTATGATATTTTTCGTGAAATTGCGCTAGTTCTGCACAGCAGTACTATTCGCCTTCGTCGTCAACATAAGAATCGTACCTTCTAAGCTCATTTCACTCACACTTTTTGTTTAAACTCAGCCACTCAGGTATGCCGCTTGTATGATTAATAGGTAAGGACTTGAGCATGTTATCATGTTCATCAGCTATTAGTTTCCTTGTATCTGAATTGAAAATTATGTATTCAAATGATATACGTAACAAAAAGAGGCTAAATAAAAATTAGGCACTGTTGTAACTTATCCAACGCAATCATACAAATTGAAATATTTACTGTTATTTTCCTAATATTCAAGTAACAATGCAATACGTAAATGTAGTTCCTTCTCTATTCTCTAAATGTTTATTCGTTGCTCCCAAGAAAATCTTAAATACAAGACACAAGATGTTGTGTCTTAAAACAACTAATGTTGTCGCTAAGTTACCAAGAATTGTTTGAGTAACAAAATTCTTGCAGCTCTGTAAATTTGTAGACACAAAACGTGAATGAAACGATTAACCTAACCTAACTCAATAATAAGTTTGATGAACTGGCGCTAAGTTGACAAGATGTCACAAAAAAAAACAAACTGTAAAATGATTGAAGATAGATAAGGTATCAACAGCAGCGTATCAACCTACTCCTTTAAGGGGTCAAATTATACTGTATACCTATAGTCATTGTATGAAAAACCAGTATGACTGGGTCCCTAGTAGGTAGGATAATGTGCTACTAATACTCGTGATACATATTGTTCTCAATTCTGGCTAGCTCTTGGCTATAGGTAGGTCATTCTCAGATATTCCTAGCACTGACAAAATAAAAGAGAGACGAAATATTAATAAAAATAGGGGAATTTCAACTTAACTACCAACTACATAACATCGTCGCCACTATCCGTAACTTTTTCTACGTAAGTTTATGACAAACGATAGTAACTAGAAATTTGTAGCATAAAATTGTTACTAATCTTTTCATAACTGTGTTACATACAAGTACTTATTTGTAAACAAAGCGCTGCATTAGCATATTTCTACAATTTTTAAACCATTAAACCAGAAATTGTGCATTCGCAGCTGTATAATACAGGGTGTAAGGGACAGCCCTCCGAATACTGATGGGTGCATTGAGACCATGAAACTGAACAACTTCCCTTACGAAAATATTTCAGGAAACGATTTTTTTTTACTTCTCACAGTAAATGCAGTCGGCTGATCGTGATTTTTGTATGGGATGTCGATCATTTTTTGCCGTTTCGGACGTATGTTTCAAGGGAAAATCTGCTGGTCTTCATGCCCCCTACCTATTAGTATTCGGAGGGCACGTACAGCCTGTATAGTATCAAGTATGTAATTGTTTACAGTACCATCAACAGCAAATCAATCTACCCCTTTAAGGGATAAACCTATTTTAGGTTTTCTTATAAACTGTATAAAAAACTAATTTACAAAGTTCTTACGATTTTACATAATAAAAAAATCGTACTATTATTGACGGATATAATATAATAACAGATATTTTTAAGGGACTCGAGGGCTTCATACGTATTAAAATTTCAGGCCACAGGCTGACAACCTGTCACCATAGCGATACTTGATTTTTCCGTAACAGCCCTTAAAGATCTGTCAGACGTTGGTGATAGCGACCGTAATTTACGGCCGTTAACGCTCTGCCTACCCCGCAAGGGATAAAAGCATATCTATGTATTATTTTTAAACATCTATTAATGTATCACTTAATATAGTTACCATGTTAAAGCGTATCAGTTAGTTGTACTCATCAAATTAAGTTCTCAGTAATTGGATATATCCGTTTTAAGAGGCTGTGTGGTGCGGGGATTGCGTGTGAATGTTTTGGTAGAGAAATGATAGAGTTTGTTAAGTTGAAAATATAATAAAAGAGTTTATTGCACTTCACTTAAAAGCAACAATAAATGTCTATATTCGCTCTAAATTATTATTATAATATTATCCCGATATAATGTAATTAATGTTAATGAATGCACCCGGTCGCGACGATGCCGAAAAGTGCACTGTTGTTAGGAAAAGCCGCGCCGGGGCAATAGGTGCGTGAGTCTGACGTCACGACACGTGTTCGGAAGTAGGTACTACACCGAACATCTTGCCAGGGGCAAAAGATGAAAAAAGAAATTAATAAGAAAGCACGAAATTGTATAACATTTAAAAGTAGTAAATTAAAACTAAAGAACTGTCTGTCCGATTTTATGATGAATCATCGCTAAACGCAATTTTTCGAAGAACCGGGGTCGTGCTTTTGTCCTTAAATAAACGTTCGCGTTTTTCACTGACACTGCACTGTTCTTTTACACTTTCACTACACTGATCACGCTCACTGGTGCGGGCGGCGGGCGTAGGCTCCACTGGTGGCCCCGCCTCAGCCGCCGACGATGACGCATCTGCTGCTGGTTGTCTTCTGCGGCGACGCAGCCGTCGGCACACGAAGAAGATTGCTCCGATGATGATTACTCCCCAAAGACAGTAGATTAGAGAGTAGTGGTGTATGTCATGAACAGAGATGTTGTCGATAAGCGCCTTATCCTGCTTCATTATATTGATATTTTTGTGTATTTCAAAAAGCTGCTCTTTAGCTATGTTGGTCAGGTTTCTCGTGGTTATTTTTTCGATAGTAATGTTTATCACGTTATTTATTGGCGCTAGAACTGGAGCTTCTAATTCGTAAGATATTTGCATGTTGCTCTCTTGATTCTTGTGGGTGTAGATAGTAAAGTTTTCAGTTTTTACTAAACAACCTTCCGCTAGGTTTATTATGTTAGAGCCGGTCAGCTGTTGTGTGGTAACTTGATCGTTGCATAATGATCGCAAGTAACATGCATCGCAACAAAAGTATAGGTACTGATTTGTTTTCTGTAGACTAATCCACTTGTTTTGACACGCGGCGATGCTTGTTTTACATTGGTTTATTTGATGTTCATCCTTTACGCAGAGATCTTTATCTGTTTTCATCTTGTAGATCGGCGTTTTCATTTGACATAGGTAAGTATTTGAGTCACGCGGTACACAGCTTTCTAGGTCTGTTTGTTTTATAGGTAGATAAGAGTCCTTATGTAAGTTGATAGCCAAGTAATTTTCTAAAGGTATTATAGTTATCATACTCTTACCCATTGGATGTGGTACTGGTAAAATGTTGTATAGATCAAAATTGTCTCGATTGATCAATGGAATTTTGATTTCAAAAATATAGTACTTTCTTGTCATTTTGACTTTTACTTTAAGAAGATGATAAATGTTTTGCATGTTTGTCTGTAAGTTATCGATTGGGAGAGTGAGTTCTTTATTCAGCTGCCCTGATATAATGCTCAGCTGATTTTGAAATTGCTGGGGATCTATCAGATGTATATTTAATTTCCCGTTATATACATTTGTGGCCATATCGAGTAATGTATCTTGTACATTTTTTAGATGGGTCAGTATGTTGATTGCGGCCAAGGACGATAAAGTAAATTCGGACACTAATTCAATCTCATTGACTTGTTTTATGATAGTAGTTGTAACTTTCTCCAACTTTAATAAATGTTGATTAACTAATTTGTGTTGTTTTTGCATAGATTCTTCTGTTCTCTTAAGTAGGTTATATTCCGCTTCCACTACAGTTGTTTGGTTCTTCCAGAGTAAAGCAAGATGTTTCTCATTTTCTCTTACAAGAGCAATGTCTTTTTCGTATTGTTCTGCGAATTTATCGTCAAGGGTTCCGAACAGAGTATTGGCTATATTTCCAATACCGTTGATAAGACCGCGCTTCTTCCGAAGCCGAATGTTTGTAGGTTGATGCATCAATACTTTGTTGTTGTGTTCGATCTCATTGTATGTGTTACGTAATTGTAACATAATGATGTCACAGTGTGTCTCATGTTTTATAACTTGGCATACGTTTTGTAGGTGAATGTAACATTTTTCGAAGGCTGTCACAGCTTCCCAATAAGGGTTCATGTTGTAATAAGCTATAATCTTCCACTCATCTCTGATAAACTGCATGTTAGCGACTTTGTCGAAAAAAAGCCCTTGTTTTTCGCTTAGAGGTGTCATTTTAAAACAATGTCCAGTAGTAATGAAGGTCAACACATACATGAATGTAATAGCCATGGTGATGAAACTTGGTCGTTTCTTTGTTTTTTCTACTCTCTTCGCATCTTGTTGATTTTTGTTTTCAAATGTTCCAGGTAGCGACTGCTTAGTAGGTTGTTTTTCGAGCGGTAGCACCGATACTTTAACAACTGGACGCTGCATCAAACCGTTTTTCGTTTTTAGAGTCACAACTCTCACGTAGCCGTCTTTTCCTGGATGGACGTCGACTACTCTCCCCATAGCCCATTTGCCAGGGGGCAGATTGTCTTCATGAATGACTACCAAATCTCCTGTTTCTACGTTTTGTTGTGGATTATGCCATTTTTTTCTTGTTGTCAATTGAGTTAGGTATTCAACTTTCCATTTTTTCCATATATCTTGAAATATTTTCTGGATTACGTGCCAACGCGTACGAGCATCTTCAGCTGTTTCAATAATTGTTGTTCCTGGTCTTCCTGTTAGGAAATGTGCTGGTGTCAAGAAGTCGATGTCATCAATATCTTCTGTTAAGGCGCAGAGTGGTCTTGAGTTGAGACAAGCTTCGAGTCTAGCCAGGATGGTAGAGTATTCTTCGTACGTTAATTTATGTTCTCCTACGACACGCTTGAGATGATGTTTCAGGCTGCGCACGGCTCTCTCCCATAGCCCTCCCGCGCTAGGCCAGGCTGGTGCGTTAAAATGCCACTCTATTTTCATTTCAGTGATTTCTGCTAAAAAGCTATGATTAAACATTTGTTGCAGTTGTAGATATTCCTCCTGTAAGACTCTGTTCGCTCCTACAAAGTTGGTCCCATTGTCACTGTAAATGTGACGAGGGGCTCCTCGTCTCGAAGACATTCTTTGTAGGGCAGCTAAAAAGGCGGCGCTCGTTAACTCGGTAACTAATTCCAAATGTATGGCCTTTGTTACCATACAAATGAAGAGTACCACATACCCTTTTATTGTTTTAATTCCTCTGTTAGATCTTCCTTTACTTGTTTTTATGTTCACAAAACCCGTCAGATCGATTCCAGTATGATGAAAGGCATTAGCTTCGTTGACGCGAGCTGCAGGGAGGTCTGCCATGACTTGATGTTGTGTCTTTCCTTCTTGTTTACGGCAAATCACGCATTTGCGTAGTTGCTTTTTTATTGTGTTATTTCCACCGGTTATCCAATATTCTCGTCTCAGGTGAGCCAGAGTTAGCCGTGGACCTCCGTGGAATGCTGTTTGATGTGCTTGTAAAATAAGTAGAACTGCTAGTCGTGAAGACCCTGGTATTATCTTCGGATGTTTCATTTCGGGGTCTATTGCTGCTAGTTCGAGCCGACCACCAACGCGAAGAATTTTGTCTTTCTGATCAAAAATTGGTTTCAAACTTAATAATTTGCTGTTTGATTGCACTTTTCCATGTTTGCGTAAATGTTCAATTTCCGTTCCATATTCACTTATCTGTACGTGTGCAATTATTAAATGTTTCGCTTTGCGTAATTCTTGTAATTTGAGATAGCCTGTTTGTCGTACGATTTTTGGTGTCAATGCTCGCTGTATCCATGCTAATATGCGTATTATTTTTGAAATAGAACTATATTTTTCTATTAAATTGTCAATTATGTATTCTTTATTTATGTTTTGTACAATGTTAATTGACCGACTCGGTTTTTTCTCTTCTTCGGCAATAGAAAATGTTTCTTGCTTGACTTCGTTTTTGTCAAATGTTCGTAACCAAGTCGGACCTGTAAACCACAAAGAATGTTCTTTCAGCTGCGACGCATAAATTCCTCGGCTAGCTGCATCTGCTGGATTTTCCGTTGTTTTTACGTAACGCCAATCTGAACTAGGCATTACTTCTGTTATTTTTTGTACTCGGTTAGCCACAAAGGGTTTCCAACGACTAGGTTCGCCTTGTAGCCAACTCAGCACTATTTGTGAATCAGTCCAGCCGTATGTTTCTATTTCAAGTTCATTTAATGCTTGTTTAACTTTATACATCAATTTAGAAAGTAAGTATGCTCCACTAAGTTCCAATTTTGGCAAAGTTAATGTTTTCTTTAGTGGCACAAGTTTCGTCTTAGCGGCCAGGATTACAACGCTTTGTTGATTTTTTATGCGAGCGTAAATTACGCAGGCATATGCATCCAATGAAGAATCGCAGAACCCGTGTAATTCGATTATATCTCGTTCTTGGCATTGTAGCCAGCGATGTATTTCGATTTTATTAATTATGCTGAGATCCGCGCGTAACTTCGACCACTCTGTGATTATGTCATCTGAAACTTGTTCGTCCCATTGTGTGTTTGTTTTCCATACTTTTTGAAACAACAATTTCAATTTTGTTACTACTGGTGCTAACCAGCCTAATGGGTCGAAAAGTCTTGATATTTCGGAGAGAAGGATGCGCTTGGTGACCTTGGTTGTCTGTTTCGGTGGTTCATACTTAAATAAGAATTTATCTTGTTCGGCATTCCAACACAAGCCTAGTGTTTTTGAGGTATTCTCTGTTTTGAATTTAAATACGTTGTCAGCATTGTTGTCTGTTAGGTTCTCTAATATCTCGGGCTTGTTTGAAGACCATTTACGTAGGTTAAATCCACCCGACTGTAACAATTTGCTGAGGTCATCAACGAGCTTCTTTCCTTGTTGAATCGTGTGTGCGCCGTGGACTAGGTCATCCATGTAAAAGGATTGTTCTAGGACCGTTGAAGCTTCTGGAAACTTCGCACGTTCATCTATAGCGAGTCTTCTCAGAGTCATCATAGCTAAAAATGGAGCTGCTTTAGTGCCAAAGGTGACAGTAGTTAATTGAAAAGATTGTATAGGTTTTTCTGGTGATTCTCGCCATATGATTTTTTGTAGCTGTTGATCTTTTTCATTCATCCAAATCTGTCTGTACATTTTTTCAATATCAGCAGTAAAAGCAAACTGATATTGTCTCCATTTCAATAATAAAGTTTGTAGGTCTCGTTGTAAGTTCGGTCCTGTGTACATCAAATCATTCAGAGAGGAACCTGATGATGATTTAGATGCCGCATTATAGACTAATCTATGTTTTGTTGTTGTAGACTCGGCTCGTTCTACGGTATGATAAGGTAAATAACACTGTGGTGCCCCATTTTGTATCGCTGGTTTCATATGTTGTAAGACCCTGTATTCGTTTATGAATGTTTTGTAAGCGGTGGCTAGTTGCTCATCTTTCTCCATTTTCAATTCTAATTTTAAAAATTGAGCCAATGCTTTTTGTTTTGTTGAGCCCAGCTGGTTTTCGAAACTGGGTTTCATAGGAAGTCGGACCACATAGCGACCTTCATTTGTTCGGGTAGTAGTTTCATGGAAATAGTTTATGCAGTGAATTTCTCCTGAAGACAAATCTACATCCTCTGTGATGTCTTCCACCTCCCAAAACTGTTGGATATCTTCAATGTTATTTATTACCAGATTACACTGATATGTAGGGTTGTTACCTGCATCTCCACATAACAGCCAACCCAGTTGTGTTTGTTGCGCTATCGGTAGTTTTTCGTCACTGGGTTTAATTAATCCACTCAAAATTATTTTCGCATAAACTTTTGCTCCTAAAAGTAAATCGATGGGACGACTTTTGTAAAATTCGGGGTCCGCTAACGCGATGTTTTGTAGCCAGGGCCAAGTAGGTTTAGTCAAAGTTTTGTTGGGTAATTTTTTGACTAAATTGTTCATTATCACAACTTCTGCATTAAATGAGAAATCGTTTAATGTAGAGGCGCATGTTAAAAATATTTTGCCTTTACAATTGTTTTCTTTTTCGCCGATACCATAGATCACGCCTTTACATTTTTGTCGTTTAATACCTAACGCTTGGGCGGTTTGCTCTGAGCAAATGTTGAGTTGAGAGCCTCCGTCAATTAAGGCTCGCATGTTTCGATACTCTCCATCAGCTCCCTTTACTTTTATTAGGGCTGTCTCCAATAATGTTTCAGAATAGTCGTAATTCGATATGTTCGCTACGTTAGCCATGCGTTCATTCTGTGCTAATGACGTATCCATGCCGGGTGTAGAATTTGATTTCTTTGATGATTTTTCGAAAGACTCGTGTAAAATTGTACTATGTAGCGCTGAGCACTTCCGACAGGTTTTTGCTGACGTGCAAGATTTTCCGTTATGGGAAAACAGACAGTTGATGCATAGTCCAAGTTTATTTACTGTACTCAATTTTTTGTCATGCGACATTTGCAAAAAGTTTCTGCAATTGTAAATTCCATGTTCATTTTTACAAAGTGGACACTTGAAACCAGATACGTGAAATGATTTCGCAACATGTTGATTTCCGTTGTAGCGGTTATTGTTATAGTTTAGATAGTTCGGTTTTTTTATACTAGAAACCGATGTTTGATGTTGATATATTTTCTGGGTTGGAATTTCCTGTTTGCGACGAGTAGAATTTTCCATTGCCGTAAATTTTCCTTCCAGGAAATCCAATAGTTCTTGAAGTACAGGCAACTCTCGTGAGTTCTTCAGTGATTCGATGTAGTCAGCGTATGTTTCGGAGTCTAATTTGTTACTTATAATATGAACCAGTATGGGGTCCCATGTTTTTATGTCGACTCCAAGATTTTTTATGGCATGTAAAGTTTCCATAGTGACGTCATGTATCTTTTTGAGTTGAAATACTGACGATTGTTGAATGTTAGGTAGGCCAAACAGAATGTTCATGTGTGACGTGAATATAAGTTTCTTGTTGTTAAACCGGTGATTTAATATCTCCCAGCATGTTATGTAGTTTTCAGAACTTATAGTCAAATGTTGAATCAATCTCTCTGCTTCACCTCTGACCTTACTCTTTAAGAATTGCATTCTTTGAGCATTGGACAATGTTGGATTGTTGTGGATAGCTTCGTTGAAAAGATCTTTAAAGCATACCCAGTCATTGTAGTTGCCGTTAAAAATCGGGATGTCTAACTTTGGTGTAGACTTTTCTCTATGCGATACTGACCACATCTTTTTGTTTATCTCTTTCTTTAGCGTGTTATAAATGTACTCATATTTAGTATAAGAGGCTTCATACCTTTGGTTTTTGCCGTCCAACTCGCTGTCGATATCCCAGTGAAGAGAATCTATTGCTGACCAACGAGTTTCTAAAGATTTGAGGGCATCCTCAAACTCCCATTTATCTGTTAATTGTTCAATATTGATATTATCGATTGTTCTTGCAAAAGCTTTGAAGTTCGCAAGTTGTTTTCGTAGTGTTTCGTCAATTTTACTCAAAGTACCTTGGGCTCTTTTCGAAGGTTCTTCACGGTGTAGATGCTGCCATAATGGGTTTTTTTCTTCATACTGTAACTGTGTTTGGGGTAACTGACCTTTTGATGGATCGACTGTCTCATCGGCAGCAGGCTCCTCGGAATGTTCTGTTGATTTTTCTAAATCATTTTTGGCTTCTTCAAATAAATCGTCAAGGTCCTGATGGTCTGTGGATGTACCTGTTCTTTCTTGTTGTGTACCTTGCATGCATTTCTGAAGCAAATCCTTGTAAATGTAGTAATCACCCACTGTTTTTTCATAGCATTTTCCAAAATACTCGTTATCTGGACTTAAGCTTTGAATAATTTTTTCGTGATTCTGCCGAAATTCTAGATACTGTTCTTCGAGCTCCACCCATCTACCTTTAATATATTCGGCGTTCTGCTTCTTGTCTCTTCTGTCTTTTTTGAAATTTCTAAGCAAGCGTGCAATCTCGTCTTGAAGATCAGACTGACTGGCTAGAAGTTTTTCCATGTTGATGTAAAATTTCAAAAATTGTAGTTAACAGATAAAAAGGATGGATCTTACTTGAATGTCCAAGTAAATGTTACCAGGCGACGCTCTCTCCCGTGATGGCGACGCTCCTGGGATGTTCAAAGTCCTGTTCTCACTGCAATCCTTTTACGCACAATGTTCACTAGTTCAAACACTTCCCCGTCGGCACCCTTTACACATTAACCGGCGCGAAAGTCCTTGGTTCGAAGGACCATAATGTGTGGTGCGGGGATTGCGTGTGAATGTTTTGGTAGAGAAATGATAGAGTTTGTTAAGTTGAAAATATAATAAAAGAGTTTATTGCACTTCACTTAAAAGCAACAATAAATGTCTATATTCGCTCTAAATTATTATTATAATATTATCCCGATATAATGTAATTAATGTTAATGAATGCACCCGGTCGCGACGATGCCGAAAAGTGCACTGTTGTTAGGAAAAGCCGCGCCGGGGCAATAGGTGCGTGAGTCTGACGTCACGACACGTGTTCGGAAGTAGGTACTACACCGAACAGAGGCTTTTATCAAAGGTGTAATAGATCTTGTTAAATTAAACCATTACGTGAGACTAGTCTTCACTGAGACTAGTTAATTATTTTGTAATTTATCACTTTGATTAAGATAATAAAACGCACTATCTTTATGGCTGATCGATTAGAAGTAAATCTATGATTAAATTATTGCACTTTCCTTTTTTGCCATTTAAAAAAACCTTTTTAATCATATTGGCGGCCAATGTGGCGCAGTGTAAGTGCGACTGCCTGCGGCGCAAAGGTTCCAGATTCGATTCTCTGTGGGGCAGTCACAAATATGTTATTTATCACTTTGTGAATTTGTTCCCAGTCTGGAAAAGAAAGATGTTTCCGTGCTTCGGGGGGCACGTGCCACAACACGTTTAGGCTTTACTAGTAGCTACAATTATTTATTCTGTGCTTTGGACCGCTCTTATACCGCGCGCAAAAGACTTTTTGTGGTTCGAGAGTTTAACCAGACGTGAGCTTGGCTGTACTATTAGCACATTGGCTTACTCATTTAAAAGGTCACTGGTTCTTCATCAAATTAAGAACAACAAGTATGCATCCCTAAAATGGGGGATTTATGTGCTGCTAATAGTACCTATCTATGACAAGGTACTATTAGCTCAGGTGATAAAAAAAAAATCTCTTTTGTATAATTACGTGGTGTATTTGTAAATAGTGTAACTATATTTAACCCAGGTAACCTATACCAAAAAATCTGTAAGAAAACAGTAGCAACCCTAGCAGAGAAGGTATCGATAATCTTAACGGAGGCGAACTATTCTTTTGTGAATTCTCTATTCTGTGCGCATACTACTAAGTATATTTTTCTTCCTCTCTTTGATTTCGCCTCCACCCAAAGGTTGTCTGGTAGAGATCGCTTCCAGCGATAAGGCCGCCTTAGCGCATTTTTAGTTTAAGTTTTCCTGTTATTTATTTGTGTTTTGAATGTGCAATAAAGTGTTTTTACTTACTAAGGGCAGCTAAGTTAAAACTACCATCTTCAAGCATCGCTGCATGTGTTACCTGACACTATATACTCTGTAAATAATAGCATGATTCCCCGGATTCCTGACAGCTGTCAGATTCGTACAATGTTTCTTCTTCCTTATCACGTTCACTTGGTTTCATTTCTAGCTACCTGCTGTCAAGGGAATCATCCTATAATGTACAGAGTTTAGGTTAACAACATTCCATCCTATTGTAGCAAAGACATCTCTGATAACGATAACCATCATTTGCAAGAAACGTCCATCTACCGTAGATCTACCACTACGCAGAGATGTTTGTTTGTAGTACCATAATTGCTGTAACGGGGACTTTGATAAACTTTGCCTAGACCCGCAAATCCTGAATCTAGAAACAGGACGGTCAAGATCAGGCTGGGTTGGACAGTTTGGACTTAGACCGTTCTTGTGCCGCGCGCATAAGACTTACATTGGCAGTTCGAGGGTCTAACTGAACGTGAGCTTGACTGTACACACTTGCCAACTTACCTAAAACATGTTTCATAATAAGCTTTTCTTCCTTAGAAACGATTAAGATCGCAACCCGTGTATGTACCTACGTACCTACATGACTTATTTTTTGGATGAGCAGTGTGTTAAAAATCGCAGATGCTTTGTGATCTTGTATAAAAAACAAGTTTTTATAAGAAACAGGAAATACAAAAAACAATTGCATGACACACACACTCACATATCACGACTTTATCCCTTGCAGTGTAGGCAGAGCGTTAACGCTACCTATCTATCGTCACGTCATAAAATCATCACTATAGTGACTGGTTGTCAGCCTGTCGCCTTAAATTAATACACATTGAACCCTTGAGTCTCTTAGTCGCCTCTTACAAAACCCATGGGAAAGAAATGGGGTGATCCTATTCTAAGCCGGCATCCCACTGACGTTGCATGACACGTGTTGCTATCTAATCGTCATCATATAGCAGTCCACTGCTGGACGTGGGCCCCCCGGTACGCCATAAGCTACGATCTCCTGTTTTCGCCATCCAGCGGCTCTCAGCCGCCCTCAGTCTATCTTGCCGAATAGTCCATGCAGCCATAATATTTTCTTTATATATAAAACACACTCAGCATAAAGATGTTGTTCTTTATGATGGCACGACAGTATAACGCGTGTTAGACACGCACGGTACTTGGTCAGTTTTGTTTGTCTACGTCCATCATCGGGCAACGACTTAAACTTCGGCCTTGGTGATGGCGATGTAACGAGCAGAGCGGTGAGCGATTTATTCTTATATACATACATATATATTATTATTATTATTATAGCATACATATATATATCAGGCCTATATTCATTGCAGGGTAAGCGGAGCGTAAACGGCCGGAAAAACAAACATTTACCGCACGCCTGGCAAACATTTGAGGGTCATTCAGAACATTGTGTAACGCTATAGTGTCAGACATACATATAACCGTCTTGTTCCTTAGTCTCCTCTTACGTTACCCACGGGAGTGATGCTATTTTCAGCCGAAATCGCACGGAACATCGACATTACACGGCAATCCTATTAATTCTAGTACCGAATTGACAAAACTGCGGTCATCTGCGGTGGTATACCTCCATACAATTTTGTACTATGTTCTACCTTTTCAATTAAAAAAACGCTGTTGGTGTAGGTATTAGAATCAACTTCGTATTTCAAACCAAGGCTATGGTAAAAGGAAATTTTTGCAGCAGCGTTCCCTGTGAATGCACATGCACTTACTAATCTTCTGCAGAGGACTGTTGTGGCTGTTGATGATAATGGCAATATCACCGCGTCTTATGGTCCTAAGTACGAAATATGCATTCCACACAGCGAAAAACGCGTCTCCTAGTTCGTGGTCAAGCCGTAATGTATTGTTTTTGTACACATATCGCGAATGGAAGCAATATCTGTTGATTTATGCGCAAGACATGCCGATTCGATCCGCTGTTTTCTTGCGTTATAATGCGTTGATTATTATGTCTCCATCGCGAACATTTTGATTCAGATTGTCAGGCGATTCATCATTATCACAGCTTATGTTGATAGCTTTGAAACTTATGTTGTGTTTTTCGTTTTCTTCTCAGGGTATATGATTTACCGATACGTAAACAGATTAAATACCTACCAGGCATAGTAAGATATTCTGGAGTAAGAATAGAACAATCTTTAGGTACCCTTAATAAATTATTCCACTAGTCTTCTTATATAGGATGAAATTTTACTAGTGACTGATAGCGAAAGCTCAGAACAGGACTGCTGATTAGGCACAACATTCCCCCAAGGAACATTATTGAAAAGGTGACAATATTCAGCTTATGTGTATGTAAGTGAACGTCAAATCTAGTTTATTTTTGCGAACTACAAATATCAAAATATTTATATATCGAACTAAAAAGATAAAAATCTATCCTCACTTTAAATATTATAGAACCTGAATACCAAATTTTAAAACACTTCCTCGTGTTAGGTATACAATAATTGAAAACTTGCTAAATTTTGGAAGAGGCGTCGCCACTAGTAATGCGAAAGTCGCAGGCTCAAAACCTGCCCGCGCTTGAAATTTTTGCAAGTTTTCAATAATTATTGAACCTACTAGCCATAAACATGACCAACGCTTTGGTTGGTAGCTAGATATACCCCAACAAAGTAAGTTTAATTAAAATTTCTTGGCCATCCCTTACCTCATGCACGCGGCCATCTAAACGAGCCATCTTTAATGGGAATTCAATTAAATATGCAGCAAATGAAAGTCTGTTCACACTAGGATGCTATTAAGGTTACGATTTAGCACCACACGTAGAGTAAGCTGAACAACTTTTAATAACAGAAGAAATCTAGCATCATACATAATCTGATAGATCCCATTTACGGGAACGCAGTTTTTTTGTGTAGAAGAATTTTGTAAACGCGAAGAAGAAAACAAGTGTCCGTCTCCTTAACAAAAAATATATACAGGATGTAACAGACAGCCCTCCGAATACTGATAGGGTGTAGTCAGACCAAGAAATTGAACAACTTTCTCCTAGAAACATATGTCAGGAAACGACCTCTCATACAAAATCACGATCGGCTGACTGACTCTCCTAAGGGAAGTAAATTTTTTTTTCTTTTCCTGACATATGTTCCTAGGGGACAGTTGTTCAGTTTAATGGTCGGCGTGCGTATCAGTATTCGGAGGCCTGTCCCTTAAACCCTGTGTATGATTGAATGATAAATGACAACAATGTTTTAATATGAAAATAATACAGCACTGTGAGTGCATAATAAAACCAATGTACATGTTTTAATATATGTATTTATGTACAGTTTGATCAACCATTCTCAATTCCTCATTCACATATATTAAGTTCGTTATCTGACCCGATATTCTGCATCACGAAACTGCACAAAGGAATCTACGTGTATTAAACAGAACACACAGTTATAAAGTTTATTGGCATTGTTTGACATAAACCAAATGAGATGCACACAGGTATATTGGCCATTAACCGGAGAAAGCTGTAATTATTATTTAATGAAGCAGGTCCATAGCGGTTGTTTGTTATAGCTACAATAATGAACGTTTTTATTATATTATGTAGAGGGTGAAATTTTACTAGTGACCGATACTGGAAACAGAGTACGGGCTGGTGATAGGATAGGAATAAGACAGAAATATTTAAAGCTTCCATAGTAACTCAAATGAGCTGATCGTCAATTTTGTAGGGGATGTTTTTTAAAATTTCAACCTTTGTTAAAAAGGAATGTTGTTCCTTGCCACCACACTTTTGGTGTGGTATGGGATCTAGCGGTCCACCCCGGGCAACGGCAACACAGGCTTGCCTGTGATTAAGTCCGGCTGAACGATCCCACTAAGCGGTCGAAGGCTCCGTAAGGGGCTCGCGACCACCATCCCACCGAAGTCTGGCGCCAAGTAGCTTGCTGCGTTCCGTCAGTGTGTGGGAGTGCCACTGCCTTAACAGGCTTCTTCTGGGTGAGCTCGCTCCATCTTAGACTCTGCCTCTGTCCTATGACCTAGACTAGAGTCAAGAGCAAACCAATCATTAATAAATAAATAAAAAATAATAATACTACCAGCCCGATCTGAGTATTCACTATCGGTCATGAGTCAAATATCACCCTATAAACATACAAGGTGTAAGGGACAGCCCTCCGAATACTTTTAAGGTGCATTCAAACCATGAAACTGAACAACTTCCCATGAAAAAATATTTCAGGAAACGTCAAAAAAATTGACTTCCTATATTTATTGCAGACAGCTGATCTTGATTTAGTATGGGAGTTAATATTTTTTTGTCGTTTCCTGACATATTATGTTCCTAAGGAAATGTTGTTCAGTTTCATGGTCTGCATGCACCCTATCAGTATTCGGAGGGTTGTCCCTTACACCCTGTAATAATAATTATATTTGAATGTAAACGAAACGAAGCTCAATGTTGATTCCTAGCTATGCAGCTGCGAGATAAAATCATTAGAAGGCATGCCAGGAGCTCTTGACTATGAGAAACCAAACAACAAAACAAAAACCACTCGATTTGCATTTTTTATTTCAATGGCTGTATCCCACCGCGCGGGAAAATAGCCACAGAGAATTCTATGCTATGCTAATTAGACTAGAAAATGTTATCATGCATAACAGAAATCAATCTATTTAGCTAGATTAAAGTTCAAGTTTCACTCACGCTTGATTCGAATCTAATCCATATCGAAACAATGAGTATAAAAGCTTGTGAAACAGTCGAATCATTCTCGTAAGAATTGTTTGAATGGATAAAACGTGGTCGTATCGTATACGGATCGGTCGAACCGAACAAAAAATGGCGCATAAACACGTGTTGGAGCTGCCGAAACATTGTCGACGTGAATTAATTTCACTTTCGATTATTCTGTAATGAATGAAGGGGTCAGGCAGATCGGTATACTTTCGCCCGCGGCTTTAGTTATTATAAAACCTTTTGTGTAAGGCATGCAAATTGGTTATCGCTAATATGTTGCATAATTAAGCCATAATAATAGTACCTACGGAATTAATTATAACATTGTATTATTGAACAATAGTCTACAACTATTCAAATCGTTATGAGGCTAATAAATATTAATTTATGCATTCCTATCTATGAAACATTACCTTTACAAACAAGAACGAGACACTACACAAATAATTGACGATTCGTAGTCAAAATGTTGGTAACATGGAAACCTCACGAGGTATTTATCAATCGACACGATCACATCTTGAGTCTTAAAGTCGGACTCTTTTAACTAAACTATCAGAAAAGTAAAAAAAATAGAGGTATTTTGATTTGTCTGATCTTTTTCTTCTTTTCGTGTGTGACACCAAGTCGATGAACCCAGGTGTCTTAGAGTTTTCAATCCCCTACTACTAGTAGTAGGCCTCTGACATGGTTGTGTAACGACCGCCGCCTAAGTAATCATAGACAGCAACCGACTGCTTAACGTGCCCTCCGAAGCACGGAACCATCTTTCTTATGGACAATCAAGTGGTTCAGCCTGCAATATCCTAAACAGACTGGGAACAAATTCATAAAATGATAATATGAACCTTGTGAGTGCCCCACCGGGAATCGAACCCGGAACTTTAGCGTCGCAGGCAGTCGCACTACTTTGCCACATCGGGCTACAATCTTTTTCTATAATCGCAATATCATGTTGAGTCTTTGAGTCGGTCTCTTTCAACTAAGCTTTCAGAATAGTTAATATATTTTGAATTATCTTATAGCTCAGTACAGATACCTACATTGAAACTGTATCTGAATTTCATATTTTTGTTCCAGGTATGTATTTGTTCAGGTCATCCCCAAGCCGTTATAATGAGCGCAGTTTCTGCGGGTAAGTTAGCAACTTTAAATCCTTAAGGTGAGTGTACCCGGGAATGGCCTCAACTGTGGCGCCACTTCAAAAAAATATTTTCTCTAACAAACAATCTGTCGAAATGTCCGATGCTCGAATTAGAACTACAAACTCATTGAAATATTCGCTGTAATTTAAGTTACGGCAAAAAGTGCCTAAAAACGGCCACTTGGTATTAATTGCCATTTTTTTTAATTAGTGATGGGTTTGCTCTTGACTCTAGTCTAGGTCATAGGACAGAGACAGAGTCTAAGATGGAGCGAGCTCACCCAGAAGATGCCTGTTAAGGCACTGGCACTCCCACACACTGCCATAACTTTAATTACAGCGAATATTTCATTGAGTTGGTAGGTTCTAATTTTACTAAAAACTTGAACATCGGACATTCTGACAGATTGTTTGTATAAATAGAAAATATATTTTTTATGATGTGGCGCTACAGTCGAGGCCATTCACAACTACACTCGCCTTAAGAAAATTACTACTTGCAGAGTGAACTATTTCTTTCCATAGCATTTATTCAGCCATTATATATGCAAGTCAAAGGAAAGAAACAGTAATGAATGAAGCTTCATTACGAAGAACATGAGAATCCATTGACTCACAGCTTCCGGTGTTCACAACCACTGTTATTTGAATCGCACATATTCATGAGATTACATATTATTACAAATAAACGGCAAATCAGCTTTTACATAGATGATACGCTTCCTAGTATCGGACTAAGAAAGCCTTAAGTTCATTACAACAACCGACCGATGTGGCGCAGTGGTAGTGCGACTGCCTGCGACGCAAAGGTTCCGGGTTCAATTCTCGGTGGGACACTCACAAAGTTGATGTCACTTTGTGAATTGTCCGAAAAATAAATGGTTCCGTGCTTCGGAGGGCAAGTTAAGCCGTCGGTCCCGGTTGCTGTCTATGATTACTTAGACGGCGGTCGTTACACAACCATGTCAGAGGCCTACTACTCGTAGTCGGCGGTTGAAAAACTCTGACACCAGGTTTCATCCGGTCGTTGACGATTCGGTGTCCCATACGAAAAGAAGAAGATTACAATAGATTACTTAGTTGTTTCTTGTGAGTTGGGTCAGCCTTTATTTTATTCAAAAGTTTACTAAAGCTTGCGCTTAATGACTTTCACTATGCGTTTCATATTTGTTTATTCAAATGATTGAAATACACTTTTTAACACTTGATCGTGTTTACGGATGAGACACTTTCATATTGCTCTGAATACATAATTATGGATATTGATTTACATACTTCGCGATATGACGAAAGTGAAAATGTTTTCTCTTGAATTGTAGGTAAGTGTAAATAAAATAGTAATTAATGCTTCGATCTTCATTGCCCAGTGAGACGGCCGATGTGACGCAGTGGTAGTGGGATTGCCTGCGATGCAACGGTTCCGGGTTCCATTCACAGTGAAGCACTCACAAAAGTTGATGTTTATCGCTTTGTGAATTTGTTCCCAGTCTGGTTAGTCATTGCAGGCTGTATGACCTGATTGTCCAAAAAGAAAGATAATGCCGTGTTTCGGAGGGCACGTTAAGCCGTCGGTCCCGGTTGTTGTCTATGATGATTACTTAGACGGCACCCGTTACCCAGCCAAGTCTGAGGCTTACTACTAGTAGTAGGCGGTTCAAATACTCCGACAACAGAGTTCATCGTGTCGTTGGAAGATTCGGTGTCCCAAACGGATAAAAAAGTGAGATAAAGCTTTGCGCGATTCGATGCGGCTGGACCCAGTTTCTTTCAAACACCTCAAAGGTAAATTAAATTTAAGGTCGACAGGTCCGTCAATAAGGCATCAAAGTGCCGAGAATGAGGGCAAAGTTTTTATAAAGAATGCCCTTAATAACCTGTCACAGATGAGTAATGAGCTCTTAAACTTTCGACCTTCGATAGACGGATAGAAATAGAGTCATGATTAAAAAGCGTTTTATCATCATAATCACATGTTGCGAACCACACATCGTAACTTTTATAAACGCCTGAGGCTGTAATTTAATTTTCGATTCGACTAGATTTTCCTTCTGCCTATGATATATTATAATAGCTTGATTTACACTTATTCCAAACTTTCCCTGTGTGTCGGGGCTGCAATTAAAATACTTTAAGGTCGCTGTGAATCAAAACTAATCGATATTTGTTTACATCGGACATAAAACAATTGTTATTGCTGAGTACTTACACAAGAAATCAATTCCATACACTTTCTACAATTAATTCTCTTGTTAGTTTCGCTTTCCTACTATTTGTTTGAATAGATGACGCTGCTGGTATACCGTCTCTAATAAAATGTTAATGAATTGTAACTGTCATTCATTATTCAATTCTCGCTATCTATTTATCTTTGCTCAGTATACCGGTATCAGTGAGTATGAAGATCAATTTTATTTCATAACACAATGCAATAGGTATAATTTAAAAGTTTGTTTTGGGTATTAGGTGGCATGGTATTAGATTTTTCAGCATGTTAAAGCATGCGAACAATATCTAGACTTATTTAATTTAAAATGTCTTGAAACTTTTCTACCTCTAGAAGTTTGTTCGCGGTATAAAAGTCGGTATGTACCAAAAGCTCACTCTTTACTTACGGGATGTAAGGGACAGCCCTCCGAATACTGATTGGGTGCATGCAGAACCATAAAACTGAACAACTTTCCTATAGCAACATGTGTCAGAAACGACAAAAAATATTTGACCTCCCATACAAAATCACGATCAGCTGACTACTTGTACTTCCCATATTAATTGTAGTTTTTGCGTTTCCTGAAATATCTTTTCATGTTCAGTTTCATAGTCCGAATGCACTCTTTAAGTATTCGGAGGACTGTCCCTTACACTTTGTATATATATGTCGCAGTATTATGGCAGAATTAGGATTTCGGCCGAAATCCTAGGATTTTGGCCAAAAGCCGGATTATGGTAAAATCGTAGACTTCATTCGACCATCGTCCTAAGTAGATCTAGGATTTCGGCCATAATCCTAGGATTTTGACCGAAATCCTGGATCTACGTAGTAATATGGTAAAACGAAGGCTTCCGAACACTTTTTATAAATTTTGTAGTAACTATACACAAACATACATAAATACTTGCGGAGTATGCAGAGTTTTAAAGGCCATAAATAATTTTGAGGGCTTTTTTAGATAAAACGTGAATGACTATAGAAAAAAGAAATGGTAATACACATGAAAACTTCCATTCGTTAGTTGCTTCTGGGTTTCCCACGGGAAAGAGTAGGGGTTTTTAAAAGCTTTTATTTAACTTGCAGTGTATGTAAGTAAGTATGTAAGTAACAATGTTTGTTCGGTGCAAATCTGGCAAGTTTAATTTGAACCACTTCTCGGTATCCGATTGAGTTGAAATTTTGCATGTTGGTCCAGAACCGATGACAATGCATGTCAATCATAAATTTGACCTGATGCTGCTGCCAGGATCGGCTCCGTACGAGAGATCTCCTCAGCGGTTTATAGCTGGGACACAAAATTTTGTATACGAATTCGTTTATTATAGGTAGTTGGTAGGCCCACCATGAATTAGACGCTACATCCAGGGTTGTCTTCGAACTATGGAACTCCTCAATATTCAACTGCTGGGACTTGCAATTTTGTATACGAATTCGTTTATTATAGGCAGTTGGTAGGCCCACCATGAATTAGACGCTACATCCAGGGTAGTCTTTGAACTATGGAACTCCTCAATATTCAACTGCTGGGACTTGCAATTTTGTATACGAATTCGTTCATGATAGGCAGTTGGTAGGCCCACCATGAATTAGGGTCACGTCAATAGAAGGCCTCCTGATAGAAGAATTAAGACTGTTCGAAATTAACTGGGACTCGGCCATGTAATAATGACGCCATCAATGAAATGAAAAGACTAAGACATATTACAAGTGTTTTATATTCTATAAAGTAGGTACCAACCTACTTGTATAGAATATAAAAGAGATAATTAACCTTATCCCAATGTTAGTTTTCCCCGTGCCTTAAGTTTTTCTATTGAAGGTCTCTCCGTTTTATAGAAAGACTTTCGTATTGATCAATAACTATCGTAACATAAACTAAAAAATATAAAATAAATATATGTAAAAAAAACTTTTAAATCAAGCTTTTATTTAAGTGCTCTGAAAAAATGAAAATTTTGAATGACATTAACCACATTCATTTATGACTTTACAGAAATGAAAATATAATAAAAGCTTGTCGCGAAACTTTCAATTTGTGATTGAAATTTTGTAATAAGGTACGCACCTAACTGTAATTAGGTAGTTTCTTCTAGGCATCGCGACAAGCTTTTATTATATTTTCATTTCTGTAAAGTCATAAATGAATGTGGTTAATGTCATTCAAAATTTTATTTTTATCTTTTCAGAGCACTTAAATAAAAGCTTGTTTTAAAAGGTTTTTTTACATAATTTTATTTAACCCGTCATACACGGAATAGTGACTATCGCCATGCATTACTATTTGTCTTTACTTTAATTTGTATTCTTATTATGCTTTTGGAGAGATAAATAAGAACTTAAGAAAATTTGATGAAACAAAATAAAGGACATAAAATAGTTATAATAATCAAATCAGTCTTTTATTTTTATTGATTCCAGATAGAATGTACTAATCACTATTATTATTAGGTATCTAGTGTCGATATAAAAATTAACAATTTTTCATAAACATTTAAGTGCTAACCTCTTCTAACTATGACAAACATTAAATAATTCGTTTTTCTGTCTTTAACATAAACTTTTGAGTAGGGATCATTTCTTTCATTAAAGATTTTTCAAGTAGTAAAAACAATACTTTTTAGATAATCACAGTAACTGTTTACAATATTATTAGATGAGTAATAAAATTAACATTTGGGTGTCTTCTCTTTTACAAAATATAACAAGGTAAACAGAACCTCCTGTTATCATTTGCATCACCTAGTATCTAAATAAAGATTATGAATAAACACTTTTCTTTTTTTTAAATAAATCAGTATTTTCGGAAAGAAAAATAATTTCACATAAACAAAAAATAACAAATTTAGCGTTGTTCTTATCGATTGGTCTTAGTTTAATCCCCCGAATCGCGATTAATGCCATAATACTAAGAAGATCCAGGATTTCGACCAAAATCCTAGGATTATGACCGAAATCCTGGATCTGCTTAGGACGATGGTCGAATGTAGTCTACAATTTTGCCATAATCCGGCTTTTGGCCGAAATCCTAGGATTTCGGCCGAAATCCTAATTCTGCCATAATACTGCGACATATATACCGCTCATCGGTAAACTTCACTTGCAATCCGAATTTAGCTCTACATAACTGTACGGATCTCTTATCAGCCTTATCACTTACCAATCAGAACCCGCTAACAACTGTTTTATACGGATCCTGTATTTGGAGCAAGGATGCTACCGTTACCACAGTTTAATGTAACCGTTGCCGAAGTGAGATTTCCCCTGAAACGGTAACGCGGTTATTGACGTTACACACTTTGGCTATCTTCGAGATCGCGTGCGGCAGAACGAATGGACAGTGTGCCGTTTGGACTGCCAGATTGTGATGTACCTGTGATAAAAGTTGCTGGTCTTATTCACGTAAATATAGGTAAGAATAAGTAACAAGTATTTAAAAATTGCCGTGTGATGCCGGCTTAGAATAGTATCACCCCATTTCTTTCCTGTGGGAGTCGTGAGAGGCGACTAAGGGACTCGAGGGTGTGTATTGCAATTTTGGGCGATGGGCTGACAACCTGTCACTATGGCAATACACATTTTCTGAATGACCTTCAAATATTTGTCAGATTTGGCGTAAATGACGGCGGCCGTTTACGCTCTGCCTGCCCCGCAAGGTATTAAAAGCGTGATATGTGTATGTATGTATGTGTATTTACAAATTGGTCTATTGTATATTTGCCTGCACACTTTTATCTCAATCTGCAAAATAGGCAATGACGATGGTGATGTTTTGGTAAATTAAATATTTTTCTTGATTTTAATGAACTTGTAGTTGACGCGCTGCCTATCTTAATAAGCATAAAAGCGTGATTTGGTTTTAGTGTGTTAAATTTCAAATAAGATTTTAAAAACTTCTTTCATTACTGAAAACCATCCCTCAAGGTCTCATAAGGTTGTGAATTCTATTAATTCTTTTTTTGTTTACCGATCTGGTAACTCTTTCGAGGTCCGTTGCCAAAGTTTTTATCTGAATCTGTAATGCGGTTGCCGACTGCACCACCTGTGCCCGATATTATCAAACGACAAGCTACAAATTTTACAGCAGAAATTCGATGTTCATTGCGTAGTCGGTTAGTCATTATAGCACCAGGAATAATAACCGGCTACGCAATGTACTAAGAATTTCACCTGTAGATTTGTAGCCTGCACATAACATAGGCACTGTTAGCTTATCTGAAGATCGCGTGCGGCAAAACGGATGGGCACTCGCACACCGCAGTTCGTCACGTAACATCCGAGGTAGACGAATCGTTTATATCATTTCGCATACATTCGCGTAATCGAGAAAAGGAACTAGTGCAAAAGTTTGCACGCAAATTGCGTTGCGAATCTTTCAAGTATGCAATGGTGCTGTAATCTAGATATCTGCTGAGTTTTGGCCATTTGAGTTGCAGGAAAGGATAGGTCGTTTAGTAAAGTATAGAATCCATGAAACCACCGATAGTATTCATATCATTAAAGCTTCCGATATGTATCCATCAATACAAAATATATTCTAGGGTGAGATTTTACAAGTGACTGATAGCGAAACACAAGACAGGCTGGTGATAGGGCTCAACTTTCCTCAAGGAAAATATGTTGAAATATGACTGAAATATGAGAGATTCCATAGTAACTCAAATCAGCCGTAAGGCTTTTTTTCACCTTTTTTTGTATTTTGGCCTTTTTTCCTTGAGAATAGTTGATCCTTATCACCAGCCTGTCTTCAGTTTTCGCTATAGGTTACTACTAAAATTTCACCCTTTATACCAACCTAAGCTCGAATTCTTCAAACATACATACATTAACAGCCACAACAGTCCAGTCGTTCATTGTGCTTTTATTACCAGTTTCTATCCCATAGGAGTTATTACACCACCTCCGTTGCACCGTCAGCAATTCAATTCCCTGATATAATGGCGACATTCCTTAAAGCCGCAGAGCTGACTACCTCAGTCGTCAATTTCCAACCCCCTTTCAGAGTTTAAAATTGATGGTGCTTATAAGACTGAAATTGCGTCTTTGCGATTTATCTGACTGCATCTAAATCATGAGCATGCATCCTGTATCAACCACCGTATCAGATCTTTTCGTTATAATAAAGATTCTATAAACGTCTTTTGCTCACTTTACGTCCACTATCTATGGTGTATCGTTTTCGGTTTCGTATTTTATTGCCAAGCTACTACTATGAATTAATCCTATCATTAATAGTATCAAAATGAAGACGCCATAAATAGGCATGTTCAAGCGTAATTCAGAAACGCGCCTCGCCATTTGCATTTTCTTTTAATTATTACTTTTATCTGCTCAATGCGTGCCGACGTGTAATTAAGAACTTGCGCTGAAATATTTCAAGATTATAATAAGAAACTGATTTGCCGAGCAAAAAACCGGATTAAGTTGTTACACAAGACTGTAGATCTATAAATATTCATATAGCCCTAACATTACATAAAGCATTTTATGCAACAAGTGGCCTTGCAGAAGTCAATGTCGGTCGTTCTCGTTGCGCGCGCGCCGAACGGACGGACGGATGTAAAGAAATTGCACAGAAACACGAACCACAGTAATCGCGCATCTGTACACCAGTGGCTATTAAACAATCAGCTAGAAACATAAATTGCTTCATTAAATATAATGCCAAGTATAGGAGACTAATGATGGAGTAGTAAAATAAAATCGGGATGGTATTTGGTGGAGAATTTCCATTAAATAACATACTTAATGATAGATTGACGATGGATGTACCAGACATTGTTATTGTACACGCGTTACGCAAAATTCAACTATGCAATTAGAAAGCCCTTCAAAAGGGAGAAAGTCTTTATATAAGCATCATCTTTGGAAATTAAATTTGTTCCATATTGAAGCATATTCAAAACAATTTCATGGTTAGTTTAATTTGTTTTATCGTCTCAATAATCGTTGTCTAAACATTCCCAGGGCATAATAACACTACCAAGTTCAGATGCATTCTTCAAATAACTACTGCATAAGGAAATAGTAACCTTTCTCTACTAGTAGATTATCTCTGACCCACGACCCACCTCGGAGTTATGTTCGTGACTTTATGTTATCTATTCAAATGGACTACTAGGCTTTATAACGATCCGGCCGTGATCTTGACTTGAATCCACGCCTTTTAAGCATCCGACCTCCATCACTTTTATCAAGTTGGTCATCCTAGAATCTAGATTCAAGACTATGCCAGCTAAACAAAGTAGGTAATACGAAAACAGATACAAATCACTAAACCTAAATTAGCTTCTTAATTGTTTGACCGTTTTATTCAAAAGCATAAAGTACCGCTTTAGAATAAAAACTCAAATTACAATGGTGATTCTATAAACAACGACTATTTTAAGCGCGACCGCAATTGGGCTTTAGAAATGAACTGCGAAAGCTCCGTTAAGAACCGATCTTATTCCAACAATTTGTGTCAATACAGTATCAATGAAATTTTCCTTTTTGATTGCACCCGATCTCACATTATCAAAGAAAATTTTACGCAAAAGATTAGTATCTGTATCAGCTCACTCAGAGGCATGAAATATTGCAATCTGATATAATAATGCAGCCATAGATCATGTATAATGATATTGGCCACTGTGATCGTTTCACATTTGATATTTTCACGCCTCGTCCTGTTCCATTGACACACATTATCGGGGCCCACAAAGTTTGCGCGGCACGTAGCAAACGCTGCCACAATTTCACTCAGTGTGACAAGATTGTTGTGCATGCCGTCATTTACGCCAACTTCAAAAAACGCCAAAGAACATCATCAAACACCTTAATGTGCTATTTTATTTGTAATTGCTTCACTGTTAAAAGTAAACAGAGTTTGGCAAATAAAATTCTTATGTACATGTTGAACGTCTTTGTTTAAGTTTGGTGTGGCTAATTTTCTAGACTTAATATACCTTATACTGGACAGTGCATCGTCAATATTAGTAACAACCAGGTCACTGCACTGGAGAAACTTAATCATAGAAATATATTCCGCCTCAATTTACATAATCGGGGATGATCTTCGAAAATGACCAGCTATTTTAGTTGTTGCAAATCACATTTGCACGCTTTTCTCTTTCTTCACTCCAGTTGTACTCATTACCGATGACCCTAAGTTATGCAATTATTTGCTTTTTAAGTTCAGCTCGTGATCGAAAGTCGAGTCAAATATTTTTGATTGTTTCTAAATGGTCACGCGCACCATTTTGTCTTGGATTTACCTATATACCAAGCACATCATTTTAATTTACGAAAGTGTTTGACTTTTTAGTAAAGATAAATGTAAACATGTGGTGATGATAGTATGTATCAGAATTTACAATCTTGGAAAAAGTTGTAGCATGCTCTTAACCTACTTCACTTTCTTTACTAAGCCGTATTTGAAAATCGTGTTCACGTACAGGGTCTCGATGTCCATAAACCGTTGTTCTAACACTTTCGACATTGCAATTTCTGTTTACGAGATTGGCGTCCTGAAGTTAAATCGCCTATAGGTACAGTACCCCTTTCTCTTCTTCAGAGATATTGGCTATCGCAGTATCCACTTTCTACAAGTAATGCGTACTGATTAATTAGACCCGATTGATATCGGAATCGACGACAAGACCCGAGAATCATTTACGCCGCGAAAGCGAAAACGCCTGTGCAAAATTAATACCCAATTAATGCTGATACTGACGCAGTTGAACCCAGAGGCTATGGAGATAAATCGCTAATCATTAAGCAGCTGAAATCAATTGAATCAATCAAATTGATTATTTATTGACGCTCTTTACAATTCAAATAAATGTGATCAAATGTTGTTTAGAGCTAAATATGATGGAGCGCCTAGAACGGAACGAATGTGAGTGAATCCATTTTTCAAAATGATTGTTGCCGCATACATTATCGACGTTTTATTCATAAGCAATATTGCATCCGATACTTAACTCCTTTTCTGTATATCGCTTTACTTAATTATGTAATGGAATGCAAATTTTTGCTCCCACATTATGGAGACGTAAATATGAAATATATTCGCGAAACGGAGACAGTTGGACCCATAAATTATAATTAATGAAGCGACGCGGCAGTGGTTTTCCCAACACTTTAATTCTTCCCCTGAGAGTCATTCGGACAATAGAGTAATAGAGACAGAAATTAAGTTATAAAGCCATGTCAGTACGAAATGTTCCGTTGTTTGGACCGTAGCAAATTCGCCATTTATGCGCTTCTCTCTTTTTCCCGAAACATTAGAAAAAAAGTAATACAAAAGTATGAAATTTTAGAAACGTACACCATTTTCGTATATAAACTGTTACCAGAAGCCTTAGAAATTAACTTGTCAAAGAATGCGAAAGAGATAAACTCGTAGGTGGAAGAGTCAGTGCTCGCTACAATATTTATTATCATGAGACATTTATAGTACTTATCCACCTAGTACCTACTTCCTAGACCAGAATATCAACTCTGAAATGCAAATAAGTGGGCGTCTTCTAAGCGGATGCAAAGGGTCTGAGCTAGCGACCGTTATCAAAACATGCAACGCAGAGAAAATAAAAATGCAGAAGAAACCCTACGAACAGCTAGAAAAAATTATTAAAAGGCTGTGACGCGCGCCTTATCACCATGTATTAAGTATTACCTGACCTTAACCCCTAGTGTACCCACCTTTGTTATATTTCTAATTGGTTTAGGAACTTTAAGTGAGGGTTTTGAAATGACTGGTACACGTGCTGTTTGTACCGAGGTAGTGTTTTGTTTTTTAGGTTCGTAACAATTAACATAATTTCGTCTTCTTTTTTCGTGTGGGTCACCAAGTCGTCCAACGACCCGATTTCGTGAAATGGTAATAAGTGCAGCAAAGACGGCGATGGATCAAATTACTTTCTTAATCATAATCATACGTTTATTTGCAAAGAAAATGGTATTACAGATGATAGGTTTAAAATTAAAGTTCTACATTTTCAGTCACTTAAATCGTAACATGCAAATTTACAAATTATAATGCAAAATGTCAATAATATCTAATCAATTACCTACATGTCATTAAAAGATGAACAAATATACCCAACAAAGTCAAAATTTAAAATTTAAATATTCATTTATACTATAGTATTTATATCTTAAGCCCGTATATGGTGACTGGATATGCATTTAATGTCGTGATTGAGCGCGTCAAATCAGACTAAAGACAAGTTTATCATGTCTTCCCTCTGGTTCGTAGGGTTCTCTCTGTAACATTTATTTTCTCTGATAAGATCGCAACATGCAGTTTTTACGACAGCGCTTGCTATGCTATACTTAGAGCGAAGAGAGTGAGCTCTCTAATCAACGGTCAGAGAATCGTTAGAATTACAAGCAGCTTCTACTATTAACCATATCTTTCCGAGATTGAAAGGGATTGAAGTGATTACTGATGATAATTTTCCGGAAGATATGTTTGCTTTTTGTGAGGAAGAAAGAAGTGTGATAATGGAATGACTACTTGATTTGAAACGTGCGAAAGATGAACAATTCAATGCGGCTGGTAATTTACTTATTAGAGTGTCGATTTTATAAGGATTGACAACACTATTAAATTTCACCCGCAAGTACACGTGCATTTCAAAACTAATTAGCGACAACACTAATGTGTCCAACAAAAGATCATTCAAGCTTAGAAAATGGTTTGTTCATTCATCACTATAATGGATTTTATGTATAAGAGTGAAAGTTTACCTCTTGAGTACTGTCTCTTGTAATCCGACTAAATTTGTTTCTGTTCAAAATTTGCGGACGGCAGTGTGACCGCAACTGCTAATGACACGAATGTACCGCCTACCAACCGACAACTCTTTTTATCCGAGTCTTTCTTTCATTGTCTCCATTTCTTGTGCATAGAATACCATTATAACCAACAGCTTTCATTCCTCATATGAAATTTTCCTTTCCAGACGTTTGAATGCAGAGAAATATCTTAATCCATCACACAACAGTCATGAAAAGTGGAGTAGCTTTACTGACTTTGTAACGTAGGTATCTTCATTTTGCATTACACTCGAGTTAACAAAATTATATATAGTATTACGTCGGCTTATAAGGTATATAGCTGGCGCAAATTTTCGTTTAATTGTATCGTTAAATTTTAATATTTGAGGAATCTTTGTCTGAGAGCTTACATTGTCAACTATGCAAATAAAATTTCAAACTGTTGAATATTTTCATAAGTAGCTTTGTTTTTTGGCTTAACTAAAACTCCATTTTATTAAACAGCTTTTGCGTAAATTTGAAACATGTAATGTATTGACAAATAATTAACACACAATAATAAAGCTCAATGAGCGATACCAATAATACCAATCTAAGTAAAAACTAATAGAAGAAATTCGCTTTAATCTTTCTGCCTTTAATTATAAGCGATAGGAATTAAATAGTCATTACGAATAAGCATGAAATTACTAGGGATAAGCAGCAAAGTTCTAACATGGATAATAATGCCGTTTGCCAGATAGGCACAGGGCGTAACACCGTGTTCTTACAATATTTTTTTTTGGATTGTGAGCCATTTGATCGAGCTGCTAGGAAATACATAATTCATATCAATTTGCACGGGTAATGTGGGAATGCGCTGCAAGCTGGTGAATGCAGTAACCTTTCTCTAAGGGCTCATTAGGTAAAATTTATGTGCGCTCGCTTACCTATCAACAGAGGTCATAACGTAACCCTTTATCGATTGCTTGCATATTTTATAGCTACTTCAGTTTGAGTCAATTTTATATTATTTTAAGACTCATCAAACATTCACAATTTATGGTCAAGTTCAACTGCAAACTTAAGAAAGTTGCAACTATTGGAGTGTGACCAACTTAGAAAACAATGAGCAAGTAACTATTAAAATGACTGACCTCTTTCTTTGTCTGATCGTTGATCTTGACGTGCGTCGGCGCCTGCTGCGGAGGTTTGTCCCGAAGCGGTAAGTAGCCCTCCCGGCTGTCCGCTGGCTCGGCAGTGGTATCCGTCTCTGTAGTCGACTCCATAGTTGCCGTACTAGCGGTCCCGGGGTCCGTCGAACGAGGTTCCGTCACTGTGGTCAACGTAGGGGTCGCCGTGTCTTTTGCGCCTTCGGCGGTTGTCCCAGAAGTCTCGTACTCGGAAACTGTCTCCGTACTTTCGCTGTTTGCTGTCGTCTCCGTGTCTTCGGCAGTTGGTGATTCCGTGGTGGTGCGCACTATCGGCCGGATCGTATAATGTTTTGTCGGCCTATACGTTGTCGGAGTCGTAGGTCTTGAAGTGGTCGTTTCAGTTTTGGGAGGTTGAGTTGTTTTAGGGGGCTGCGTAGTCTTCGCGACTTGGGTTGTTTTCGTTATTTGCGAAGCTTTAGTACCTACGGTAGTTTTTGCTGGTTGTGTATTTCTAGTGGTTTGGGTAGTTTTAGCTTCAAATGTAGTTGTAATAGGCGCGGTAGTTTTATGAGAAGTTTTCTTAGTTTTAGGAGCTATTGTTGCAGTGGGGTAGTTTGTTGCAGGCACAGTAGACTTAGTTTTATTCGAGACTTTACGCGCGAGGGTAGTAGAGCGTTCTTCAATAGTGGTAGGAGGGTTGGTTTGGCTGGTGGTTGTTTTTGGCGGTGTTCGATCAGCGGGAGGTTCTAGACTAGATTGTTTAGGGGTGCGAGAGGGTGGGAAGAAATAGTCCATGATAGATGGCGATCGGTTTCGGTTGGTGGGTATCCATGCCCAGGGGTTGAAGTCGATGAGGCGAGGTCGCGGGGGGTCGGCGGCGGCGGTGGCGACGGCGGCCGCGGCGGCGAGCGCGAGTAGTGCGAGGAGCGGTCTAGTCATGGCGCGGCGTGCGCGTGCGGCCGCGATGACGATGCGAGCGGGACTGCGCGCGCGCACCAGCCACTCCACTCGCCACCGCTCACCTACTTCCCGCCCTCGGCGGTACGCGCTGCACTACTGCACATTCAGCCTGCATATTATAGCGAATTTCTCAGCTTTAATAAGGTTAATTCCAAATCGTAATCAACGTATCTGACAGGGACGGAAACTTCTATTACGCTCCTGTCTGATTCAATTAAACTATTTATACCGACAAGGATGTTTTGTGGCGGTTGGTTGGTTCAAAGATTGGTTTATTATTTCGATTTGTCTTGAATTTAAACTGTACCTTGACTACCTACCACAGACGTCGGTTATAGAACCGTTGTAACACGTATCTATCACGATCATGTAACTAAGTGCATTTACCATACAATTTCCAAGAACGTTTTCGGTCTCACATTTGCCCTGTGGTTAGTACGGAACCGCTATCCAATCAGATGCCACGGAAATAGTTGAAAACTTCGTGTTTGTATCAATGCACGTTGCTCCACCGAAATTGATAAAAAAAGGTCTAGAGTGTGGCGCTACACCACAAACAAATCTAAACCGTATAATGTCCACGGTCCAAACCAACTGTTGACACGGAATTCCGAATAAATCGATGGCATTCTCAAATGCCATGAAAGTATTTTAAGAGCTCTATTATGTTCAGTTGTGGTTGTAAGTTGTAAGACAAGTTTTTTTGCAATTTAATAACGTAATGGAGCGCAGTCGCAAATCGTGTTCCCACTTGCATTTTGCTGACTGACAGCATAATCAAGAGATCTCCCCTCTAGGGGCAGAAACTTTGAAACTTATAGGTACAGACGAGCTCACGTCCGGTTAGACACTCGGACCGCCAATGTAGGTCTTATGCGCGTGGCATCAGAACGGTCCAAAGTCCAAACTGTCTAACCCAGCCAGAGTGATCTTGAAAGTACCTACTCAGCATGTGACTGTGGGTCGTATGGAGCAACTTGTCGTTTTGTTTATTCCTGAAGGACTCGCCCACAAAGTTTCTCAAGCGCGTTTGACGTAAGGTTTCTTTTTTCATTTCTATCTGTTCTTTTAGGTCATTAGTTACATGGTGCAACTATGTAAACATAAATATGCTAGATTAGGCTAATTACACATACACGTTGTTAGCGGTGCGTAAGACGGGGTACCTATCCATCTTATTCGACAAATCACGTTTGTTTATTCCAAGGGTTCATACATTGTCCGATATGTCTTGATGATAACGAAAATTAATAAGAGGACCCCGTAAAACCTGACCAGCCCCAGTATTTGTTTCATTGAAATGTAGATTCAATTCTATTCCTTTTTTACATCATTGTACACATATAAATGAGGTCTTAAGTAGTAGTTGTAAAGTATCGTACTATAACCATACTTAAGGGCGTAGCAACATGCAGTGCAGGATACATACACATGGCTTGTTAATGGCCTCAGAAAGCCCTGATTTGAAACTATGTAAAAAATCGGTGACCTAATCAAACTAGAGGTATAGTTAGCAACTCTTTATGTGGCCCGTAGTAGCTAGTCTATGGATCTGTCCTTAGGCTTACAGCGATGCCAAAATATCATTCAGCCAGGACAATCCTATAGCCTACAAACAGCCACTTTTGGTATTGATTCCCTTAACTTTAATTACAGCGAATATTTGATTGAGTTTGTAGGTTCTAATTTTACTTAATGGACGACTCGGTGTCCTACACGAAAAAGAAGAAGAAGAATTTTACTTAAGGACAATACTAAAAACTTGGGCAACGGACATCTGATAAATAATAAATCTGTTTGTATAAAGAGAAAATATATTTTTGATAGTTGCGCCACTGTCGAGGCCGTTCGTCAGCGTCAGGTTTTTAAAACCTATACACCGCAATTTTTGTGAATCAATTCACTAGCAATTTAGTGTTGTTGTACCTTATTTCAGAACCAGTCTTATAATCTGTTCCTAGACTTTCACTAAGCTATTTTGTGTTGTTCTACCTTATTTCAGAAGCAGTCTGTTGATCTGTGCCTAGACTAACAGCGATGCCAATAAATCACTAAGCAGTACTATTTCTACAGCCTTATACGACGTAACTGGGTGTCGACCAACATTCTCTCCACCTCGCAGTCCTTAACCATCTGTGATATTTGACTGAATCCCTTTAAAAGACTTAACGATCTAGTGCAGTTTCTCTTGTCCCGAGATATCTGATTCTATTAAATTCAGTGCAAATATGTTAAGGGTGAGTTGTGCTCGTGAAACTAAACCACTTTACACACATTGGTACAAAAATGTTTACAAAATGTGTCACAGTTTTTCGGGAAAGTTAAATAAAGACCGATGTTTATTAGGGAAGGTTGTTCAGTTTCACGAGTAGAACTTGCTCAAAAAAATATTTGCACTGAATTTAATAGGACCTTATATGTTACAAAGCTCCCTGTTCTTTCTATAAAAGATAGCTAATGAATTCTTTCATTAAAAAAAATACTACAAACACCCAACCAAACAAACTAGACTTCTGTAATATTATACAGGTTTATTTTTTATTCAGTCCGTAAACTTTACAGGGTGATTCTACTCATGATTCTGAACAACTTTTATGATGTGGTCACCTGCGAAATTGCGAAAGCTGTTCCATAGAAAAATTCATACCTTTTTTTTTTACTTGTAAAATTTTCAAGCGCGGGCAGGATTTGAACATGCGACTTTCACATTACTAGTGGCGACGCCTCTTCCATCTGGGCTACCGCAGCAAAGTCGCAGGTTCAGATCCTGCCCGCGCTTGGAAATATTGCAAGTTTTAATTTTTTTTATTTCTAACACGGGAACTGTTTTAAAATTTAGTATTCTAATTAATACCTATTCAACCAAAATGTATGGAACAGCTGCTTTTTTTTCGCGATTTCGCAGGTGACCCCATACTAAACGTTTTTCAGAATCATGAGTAGAATCACCTGTAAAGTTTGCGGGCTCAATAAAGTAGTAGAAGGAAGTAAATTACATTATCTGCATTCAATACATTATCGTTAGATATTGTAAAGTTATGTTTGCACAATTCTTATCCCATGTTAATTTATATTATTTCACGTTTTAACTACAGACAGTAATTTAATAGCAGAACCAGCAGAATATTGGCGGCCGATGAGGCGCACTGGTAGTGCGACGCAAAGGTTCCGGGTTCGATTCTCGGAGGGGCACTCACAAAGTTGATATTTGTTCCCAGTATGGTTAGGACATTGCAGGCTGAACCACCTGAATGTCCGAAAAGACAGCTGGTGCCGTGCTCCGGAGGGCACGTTAAGCCATCGGTCCCGGTTGCTGTCTATGATTACTTAGACGGCGCGCCGTCTAACAACCATGTCAGATACCTACTACCTACTCGTAGTAGGTGGTTTAAAAACTCTGACACCAGGGTTCATCGAGTCGTTGGATGTCTCGGTGTCCCACTCGAAAAGAAGAAGGAGATCAGAATTTTCTATTCTGTTTATATGAAAAACCAGTAAAAGCTGATCGCTTAAAGCGGTAAGTAGATATGCTACTGATAGTACTTACTGTAAACTATTAGTAAGTATACCCTTACGGTAGTAACGATGTACTATCAGGGTAACTGGAACTTTAGCAGGGTAAGGTCGCATTTTGCGTATAGTAGTCATCGGCCAGGTCCGAGTTCTTTGTTTGAATAAACCAATAGTGTCTTTGAAACCTTTTTTTGTTGTGGCCTTACCCAATTCTAAATAGAAATAAGACAATGGGAGCCTCATTGAGCAAGTAAAAAAACTGCTTTAAACAATACTGTAAAACATGTGTCAATCATAAACTCATAAAAACAAACTGCTCAGTGCTCAGGCATTGGTCAGAGTAAAAATGGGTGGGGTTTCTATCCAAAGCATGGAAGCAAGCAGCATTACTTTTATAAATCAGTAATCATGCAATGTCTCAGATTACAAAAGTAATCGTAATCTGATTACATTTTGCCCAACTCTGCTTGCAGCCGATTTAGTTGTAAAACTGCTAAAGCTCAAGTTTCTCCGATAGTACTTTGAGTACGTACGTGACTACGACTTGTAGGTGGCAGAGTTCACAGTCGTGATGCCACACAAAAACAGAAACCCACTTTACACTGTCATCGGTGAAGTAAACAGGAGCTCGATTTTCTGAGTATTAGACATTTGACCAACATACACGTTGTACAGTCTCTCACGAAATCCAATTCGATTAATCCAGTTTTTTCGTATTTCCTAAACAGTAGAAATCTGTATTGCCAATTTATTAATATCTCTTGAACTTTCTCGCTGTACGCAGAAATAAACCCCTGAACAACCATACATACATACGCATATCACGCCTAAATTCCCTTGCGGGGTAGACAGAGCGTAAACGGCCACAAGAGACGGACATTTATGACACGTCTGACAAATGATTGAGGGTTATTCAGAAAATTGTGTATCGACATAGTGACAGGTTGTCAGCCCATCGCTTAAAATTGCAATAAACACACTCGAGTCCCTCAGTCGCCTCTTACGACTCCCACGGAAATTCGTCCACCACCACCACTATCCCTAGCGAAATTCAAAAGTTTTTAAAACCTGGTTATCCCGACAATGAAACGGATCGTAATTTAAAAAGTAATTGCGTCAAATCGTTCTCTTTATTCAAATGCTTTCCTTGATATTTGATTTTGTCAATCAGATGTTTTGGAGAGTGTAGTAAAAATGATTCACTTCTTAATTCGAGTGGTAAGGCCACTCGTTGCGAATCACTCGAATTCACGGGAAAATTCATGGTAAGATTTCAGCTCAACATAGCATTAACTGGTTTTAAATTATAAAATAGTCTAGAAAGAACTGTCAGAAAAGTCGTTATTGAATGACAGTCACCGTAGTGTTGTCAAATGTACTTCATTCAACCCTGTACTTTTTACTGACTGACCCGATGGCGATGGGATGGGACCCCTGCCTGCTACGCCGAAGATCGTGGGTTCGATCCCCACACAGCATAAGTATTTTTAAGTTACTTTTCAAATATTTGTGTTGAGTCTGGGTGTTTTCTATGTATTGTATGCATTTATTTAGAAAAAAAAATTGATATGTATGTATTATATCAGCTGTCTAGTTCCCATAGTACAAGCTTTGCTTAGTTTTGGGCTGGATGGCGCTGTGTGAAATGTCTTAGATATTTATTTACTAGATTTTCGCCCAGCGGTTTCAGCCGCTGCCACTCATTTTCCCGTGGTAATATTTGTTTTCCTGCGGTAAAAGTAGCCTATGTGTTATTGCAAGTTATACTCTACCTGTGTTCCAAATTTCATCCAAATCGGTCAAGCCGTTTGAACGTGAGAGATAACAAACATACATACACACACAAACTCTCAGATATATAATATTAGTACAGATTTACAGATTAAATATTTTATTGTTTGAGCCACGGGATTAGCGGCATGAGTAAGGTTTGCCGGTGGACGTATTTCTTCACTAAGCCCATGTGTGAAGTCTACTTATTGCAGCTTGGAGTAATAAGCTATAGCAGTACTAGAGATTTAGAGCTGTTTTATAACTGTTTTGACATCAACTATTTCAGTGTATTTTTTGGTCCGGAGATTTCGTTATTTGCTTAAACTTAGCAGTTCCCGGACGTGAACCTAATGCCTTTTTGTTTTTAATTTTTACAGTTGACTTTATATTATTTCACATTATATGTTTTAGAATTCAATTTAGAATAATGTCCAACATAATATGATCGTCGAGAAAATAAAAATTTTATCGTAAACAATGCTCATTCGTATGAAATACGTTAACTAGTTAACTAGTTAATACATTATTAATAGACGAACTGAGTTTTTTTTTACTATCAGTGCTGGGATTATAAGTAGATCTGTTGGGATTTTCTCCAGATCGAGTATGTCCTCCAATGAGGACATCTACCCATTATGTGTAAAATGTAAATGCCGCTGGCTTATTAGCAACAGTGAAATACAAATCACGAAATTCTTATTAGGTACACATAAAATACAAATTCTTTGATCATAATTTAAAATTGATACATACATAAACATATCACGCCGTGAAACACGGTTTCAGAAAAACGTGTATGACTATGGTGACAGTGTTATCAGCCTGTCGCCTAAAATTGAAACACACATGAAACCCTCGCTAAATTAAGGTGGGACGTTTTTCATACAAATGATAAAAAACTCGAACCGTGTTGATATAACATTGTCGCAAAATGATAAAAATAAATTGTAAACCATACGATTCCCTTGTTAAAAACGATTGCCAAAAAATGAGTTTAATTTTATTGTGAACCAAATACAATTTTTATATTATCAAAAAGCAGTTTTGCGCCAAATTGACGTAGGCTTTCATCATTTCGCATAAGTATTTGTTAAAATAATTATCTTCATCGCATGTAGAAGTCAATTTAATTTCAGTTTTTCGCTTGTATGTAAAACGGACCACCAATCCTTAAAAATCTACTAAAACCACAAAAAAATCTGGTATTGTTTACATTTGCGATGGATGAATGTTAAGGCAACGTAGTATCGCGATCGTGGCTTATGGCAGCCGATTGCTCTACTTCCTTAAGGTGACTACAGTTAACGGAGCGATTACCATGTTCAGGGAGTGTTCAGATATTACGTTGCAAAGATATCAAAAGCTTATTTCTTTTAGAAGTGTTATTAATTGTGTTCATATAAGTCAAATGTTTGAACAAACTATTAATTGAATCAGTGAAGTCAAATTATAGTGTTATAAATTGATTTTCAAATTATATTTTTGTGTGAATGGAATCGTATTATTATGTTGTGTTCATCTTAAAAAAAAAACTGAATACAAAGGACAAAAAAAACGAAAGTAAACCTAATGTCGGTCATTAATTACATACGTTCTCCACAACGGCTTTAATCATTAAATTCATTTTTACTCACAAAAAAATTATTAATATTTTTGTGTTAAGATTTTTTTTTAACTCGCATACCTACAAAACGTGCGGAAAATTGAAAGAAATCTGATTGGGCGTTTCTCTCTGACGCGGCAGCGGCAATGAAAAGTACAGTTGCTTCACCCTACTTAGCGCCTTAATAGGTTTTTAAAGTACTAAAATTTCATTTAAATGACGTGCGTAGCTTTATATACGTACATGACGCATTGCGTTGTCATAATGTTTAAACAGCGCGAAGTCTAGTTTTTCTGAACAGACCCTTAAAATTCGGTGAAAACTGAGATCATAATCAACTACAGAAACTCCATGAACAGATTTATTTGATGTTTGGACTTTTCCAGTTTAGTAGCCTTACGTAGTAAATGGTAGAACCCTTTGACTACCATTTTGTAGGCAGTGGCCAACTGCGAAGCGAAACCTCAATATGAAACGTAGACTCCCAAAAAACTCCGTGAAATTCTCTGAATAAACATTCGAGTAATACAGTTAGATTCGTAAGCGTTACGTCGAGTACACTTGACCTATTTCTGTTTGATCAAATACAATAACTGTTACGATTTACGATTGTATCAGTTTAGCTTGCTTTGAAACATTTTTGGTCAAGAGTACCCTAAACCGACGAGCATGTATGAAAAGGTATTGAATGATGCGTGTTGAAGAGGTGTGTCAGGAACGTAGCAAGTGGAATAGGTAAGGGCTGAAAATCAAGGCTACCTATGTTGACTAGAGCAACATAGTAGCAAGCAATCTGAGTTCCTCACCGTTTGCTCTCAGAAATTATATATTTTTTTTGTTTTATAGGCAACATTTTTTTTCATTTACTACTCAATGCTGTTGTGTATTTCTATGTTGTGTTGTTATGTGTTTTGTGAAGAATGAGAGTAATAAAGATATTTGTATTTGTATTTGGAAAGATGTAGCCACTGCCTACCCTTCCTGAAAAGAGGCGTGATTATATGTATGTATGTAGAAACATTTTACGAACCTTTTCAAGCTGAAAAGCCTAAAGGCTTTGGGTGTAAACTTTCATTTGTTCACTCTGACTGGCCCGATGGCGTAGTGGATAGTTCCCCTGCCTGCTACGCCGTGGGTTCGATCCATACAAGACACAAATATTTGTTAACTCCAATTTTCAAGTATTTGTGTTTAGTCTGGGTGTTTTATAGTATGTATTTATTTACAAAAAGTACATAAATATCAATATCAGCTATCTAGTTTCAAGTTTTTATTTAAGTTGCATATTGTACAAGCATATAAAATACATCTTAATTAATCTAGGCAGTTAGGTACAATAACCCCGCTGGGTGCGTCGCAACAGTTATTACTTTATATAAATCCAAATCAATTAAAATCTCCTTAAAAAGTTTCAAATTATATTGTATGTAAGTTAGATTATAATAATATCATTCAATTCAATGTCATTATATGTCATCATCTAGTTTCCATAGCTTTGCTTAGTTTGGGGCTAGATGGCGTTGTGTGAAATATCCAGGATATTTATTACTATATATTTGACATTTTGGTGGGAGGATGTGGGCTGATGATGATGATGCCGTATGATAAACTGGTTTCGCCTAGGAAAAACTACGAGTAGTTTATCCTAAAATCGAGTTTGCCCGGTAACACATACCTTTAGGTTACTATTATTTAATTAATTAAATTATTTCTAGGGTGAATTCTACTCGTGAAACGGAACACTTTTCCCAATGAATATAAGCATAGATCAGAAAAACTTATGACCTTCAATTCAAATAAGAAAAAATGTCTCACTCTGTATTGAGATCCTCTTTTTTCATATTTCGACCTATGTTCTCGTTTAAAGTTGGTAAATTTCACGAGTAGAAATCACTCTAGAAATATTTGCACTTCTTTCTTCTTCTATTCGTGTGGGACACCGAGTCACCCAACCCAACGACCCGATGAACCCTGGTGTCAGAGTTTTTCAACCGCCTACTAATAGTAGTAGG
Organism: Tuta absoluta; assembly: GCA_027580185.1. Taxonomy (NCBI): domain Eukaryota; kingdom Metazoa; phylum Arthropoda; class Insecta; order Lepidoptera; family Gelechiidae; genus Tuta; species Tuta absoluta. Next base: position 15,448,052 of record JAQAHW010000009.1, read on the forward strand.
CCTCTGACATGGTTGTGTAACGACCACCATCTAAGTAATCATAGACAGCAACCGGGACCGACGGCTTAACGTGCCCTCCGAAACACGGAACCATCTTTCTTATCGGACAATCAGGTTGTTTTGCCTGCAATGTCCTAAGCAGACCTGACACAACGACAAACGACTGTAGTTCGTTGAAATAATAAAGATATTAAGCTATACCTATCTTAGAAGTGGGACAGTTAAGACTAACATAATAATAAATAAATTATCTCTCGCTCTACCTAACGAGTTCATTCATCCGCGAGAGAATTCTCATAAAGATTACTCTCAATAATTCACAGGTGACACGGTACAACCACTGAATTTTCATTAAACACATAAACAACACTACACCTGCTATGTAGCGGCTACCAGTTACTTGTAATGGCCCATATACAACACCTTCAGCTTGGTTATAAAGCTTGGAATGATGTAATGATGGAACCACGGGGTATAGAATATGGTCCAACTAGACGGGGGCATTCTGCTGATTCTATAGGATATTGAGTCAAATACACATACACATAGCACGCCTAATAGGATCAAATATAGTTACTTAATACTACACAATTTAATTCATTTTGAATATAGGGATTATTAATAATAATAATATAACAAGCCGAACGAGAGTTCAGGTACTCATTAAACTAAACAACTATCTCCATGAAAAAAAAAATATGCTAAACTTTATATTCGGACAATGTCCTAACCAGATTGGGAACAAATTCAAGTGAGAAATAATTTGTGAGTAACCCCCCGAGAATTCAACCCGGAACTACTACCACTGCGCCTCATCGGCCTTTCGATTTGTTATTCCCGTTTTGTTACCCCTAGTATACCTGATTCCAGCATTTGATTTGTTGATCTCTCTCTTTTCGTGTGGGACACCGAGTCGTCCAACGACCCGATAAACCCAGGTGTCACAGTTTTTCAACCTCCTAATACTAGTAGTAGGCCTCTGACATGGTTGCGTAACGACCGCCTAAGTAATCATAGACAGCAACCGGGACCGACGGCTTAACGTGCCCTCCGAAGCACGGATTTGTTGATATGGCAGACATAAAATGTCAGATCCTTAATTTGTCAAACTCGTGTGTTCTTAACGTTGAAAATGATGTTCAGTACCTAATAGGTATTACTGACTGAACGTTCCATTAAAATAACCTGAAGTTTCTTCACTCCGACATAATCAATGGTTCGATGACTATTCTACCCTGAATAGGAAGACCTGCAATCACAAGAATATTTTTATGACGTAAAGCAGAGAATACAAACTAGAGCTAGTTAAAGTAAGTCTTTCTTATACTAAACACCTTGTATAGTTCTTCATGCCGACGAACGCACTGATATTGTATATTCATTCAAATTCAACTTGAAACAATCACTGCGATGAAGTGATATGTTTATAATAACTGGTCCGCTTGCATTACAAGCAGAATGCATTTTCTGTTTATTTCTATTAAAGTAAAATCATAGGAATAGAGAAAGTTGTAACACGCATACAATTTATGATAACGCAAGATGAATCGAAGTCGCATAAAAAACGCTTAAAATATATATTTTGTAGTAAAATTTTACACTCCTTAAACTTTCAGGTGACAGGCTGACAACCCGTCACTATAGTGATACACTTTTTTTCTGAAACGGCCCTCTAATATTTGTCAGACGTGGCAGTGTGCGACCGTTTATTTTGCGCACGTGTACGCTCTGCTTACCCTGCAATGGATAGAGGCATAATATGTCTGTGTATTTAAAACAATCAGATTCTCTTTTAGTACCAAAAAGTAACTAATTTAACTTTTGTATAGGTAATAGCCCCGCATTAAACTCTGATATTACGAATTCTTCAAACAATTAAGAAGGTACATTTATCGAAAACGGTATAAAATAAAAGTTTAATAAAAGAACAAAAGGGCACAGATTATAACTGGTCTTCTTTTAGCAGTTAATTAATTTTCGTTGAGAACGAAATCAATTTCCATAGCAAGCTCACAAAGTGGAAAATGAGAAGCCATTTTGATTTTGTCTGAAGACAATCGTCTGGAATTTAGGTCACCCTTGTTACTAAAGTATGGCTCTCAACTTCAATCAATTTATAGTTATTCAACTGCTCTTAGAACTTTTGGGTCAGTACGTCAATTAGGTGCGAAAATGGCAACTACTTAAAAATAGCGTAGGTATCTTCAATTCATGTGCGATTTCAATTGAGTGCCTTAATCTTTGAAATGTTTGTAATAGTTGTAATTCGTTGTGACCATCTGTAAAGTAGGTACCTATGTTTCATTTGTTTTTGTATTTATAAGTATGTGTTTTTTTAAATATTATTATATATTATATCTGTATGTGTACACGGTTTCGTCATTCCCTAAAATATTATTTTCTAATTCCACTGTGCACGGTGGCTGGAAGAGACCTCATAATGAAAATTTTCTGTAATAATTTAGTACACAATAAAGAATATATGTCACTCAAACTTTTGATATTATCAGCAGAACATCAATCTACCCCATTAGGGATCAATTAAAATTGGTTTTTCATACATATATCACGCCTATATCAATTGCGGGGTAGAAAGAGCGTAAACGGACATTTACGCCACGTCAGACAAACAATTGAGGGTCATTCAAAAAATTGTGTATCACCATAGTGTCAGGTTGTCAGGCCATCGCCTAAAATTACAATACACATTATATTAGCAGCCCTCGAGCCCCTTAGTCGCCTTTTACGACATCCATGGGAAAGATATGGGGTGATGCTATTCTAAGCCGGCTTCACACGGAGTCGGGTTTTTCACACAGTTTATAAGAAAAGCTTGTATACAGGGTTATTTTTCCACCCCGGAAATTCTACAGGGTGATTCTACTCATGATTCTGAACAACTTTTACAATGGGGTAACCTGCGAAATCGCGAAAAAAATAACAGCTGTTCCATAGAAAAATTCATACCTACTCGAACAAAATGCATGGAACAGCTGTTTTTTTTTTCGTGATTTCGCAGGTGACCCCATAATAAAAGTTGTTCAGAATCATGAGAAGAATGGCCATGTAAAATTTCTGGGGTTAAAAAAAAATAACCCTGTATGTTGATGCCTTAAGGGCGTTGATATTTATGTCTTGGTGTGCCTGAGGGTCTTTTCAAACATGCTCTAGACTAATGCTTTATAGCTTCGTTCTGCCGCAACATTTATCATAATTTGACAAGCCAACATTAGCAAAGCCTATCGCTTCAATGAAAGGAACCTGCAACCGCACCGTAACAGGCAGGCATTCTACAAATTACCCTATAGAGATTAGAGGTGGTTTTCCTGAGTTGGTACCCGCTGGGCCCAGGTTCCACCCGGCCCGAAAAACTTACTGCCTGCCCATTGAGCGTGATTTGTACTGTCAGGTAAACGAGATATTCAAGAACATTAAAATATACCATTGTTCAGCAAATAAATATGAATACTGATTACTGATTACTATTACGACAAATAAAAATATTGTTCTATTTTTAAAGATATTTTTTTCATAATTACGTTATTCTTTATAACAATTTTTATTTACGAATTGGCTTATTAAGAGTAGTATCTGAAATTTTCACTTATAAATAAAATACTGAATAATGCCATTTTAACGTGTGATCAAATGTGATTGAAAAAATGCTTGTTTTATTTGACATATTTACATTACTTTGTTTTTTTTTCTATCTGACTGTCCATGCATCGAATTTTAATGTCAAGGTTGGTATAAACTTTTCGGGCCGAGTGAAACCTGGGCCGAGCGGGTACGAACTCATTTTCCTTAGCAACACTAGCTTATTCACAGCTTTTACCTATTCACTAACTACAGCCATTATTCAGAGGTCAACGTTCATGTAACGAGTACATCACAGAACCGCAAATTTTGACAACTAGGCAGTTTCGAAAGTCGCCAAGATGATGCCTAATTTTGAGAAACTAACATTAAAGAACTTTCGTATGCAAAATTATTTCTCGAGTACTTAAATGGCTGCAGCATATTTCACTTGTAAAAGCTATTTACTTCGTAGGAGCTCGAGGCCCTGTCTGCCATTCAACAAATAATGTATGACCTAAAACTGCTGAATATGTAAGAACTAGCGAGAATAGAAAAGTCTGAAGGGAAATCTTTTAAATGTATATCATTCGATGAATTTGCGTTAGAGATTTGAAATTCAAATAAATAACATTCATACATACATATATCGCGCCTTTATCTCTTGCGAAAAAACAAACATCTACAGTGTCGAAGACACTAAGAATAAACAGATATATAGAATAAAAGCATGTGAATAGTTTTAAGATCTTTTTTTTTCTTTTTTTCTTTTATTGTATTCGACTGATAATTTTCTGTGAGGTGTGTCTTGCAACAGCAGCATTCGACAGTTGTTTTTCTGTGACCACAACACCCCCGGTAAAGACATTCCTTTTGAACTATTTTTATTTTATGTAAGCTAAGCTCTACGTGACTAGGCTGATAAATGATTTGCGCCTAGCTGTCCCAATCAGCTTTCAAGCCAGGAATGTCGTTAGTGAATCTTGTTTAGCCTAATCAATGTGTGATATCCAATGTGAGGCCCAATGCGACAGCATACCTATTCATTTACCCATTCGCGACGTCCTACGTGATCCATCGTGACGGCCGATGTGACGCAGTGGTAGTGCGACTGCCTGCGACGCAAAGGTTCCGGGTTGGATTCTCGGTGGGACTCTCACAAAGTTGATATTTATCACTTTGTGAATTTATTCCTGGTCTGGTTAGGACATTGCAGGGTGAACCAACTGATTGTCCGAAAATTAATGGTTCCGTGCTTCGGAGGGCACGATAAGCCGTCGGTCCCGGTTGCTGTCTATGATTACTTAGACGGCGGTCGTTACACAACCATGTCAGAGGCCTACTAGTGATAGTAGGCGGTTGAAAAACTCTTGACACCAGGGTTCATCGGGTCGTTGGACGACTCGGTGTCCCACACGATAGTGTGTGTAATAATATTAGAAAAAAAAAACATTTTTGTCAAGAGGGGTGTAAACATAGGTAACAGATATTGATTGCCATGCATATCAGAGCATAATCTTAGAGATGCCACATCTAAAAAATGTTGTTTTTCTTTGCAAAAATGCACATGTATGATTGTAAAATCAAAATCGTATGTGAATGACTGGTTGAACCCCAAGAGCGGCATAGAAAGATGTCCAGGGGAGGAATGAAAGAGTTTGCATTTAAGAAAGAAACTCACAAAGTTCGTGAAATTGACTGTTCAATATATTTCATAAACTATTGCTCAAAACCGACATCCTCAATAGCAGTCAATCTATTCAAGTAAAATCTGCGCGTACTATATTTTCGTAGTTGTGAAAAACTGAAAGGCGGCATGAAGATATTATTGATAGAAAGGTTGGGAAGCCCTGCTGCAGACCGTAGTTACCACACTAGTTTTCACATGCTGCAAACCACGCTCCTCTTTTATAATTAACATAAATACCGAACAGTTTTTTTCACAGATACCATCGTCCATGGAAACTGGGGTTCTCTATGGACACGTTAAAATAAAATTGCACGTGTCCATTCTCATAATAATCAATACGATCGCAGTAGCGTATAACTGAACATAACCACCGGACCACCGTAATGGTGTGAACTGCGTACGCGCAGAAAACACTTTTACTCGTGATTTCATTCTGGAGTCATTAGGAGTGGCAGTTGACGAGCTATACGTAATTACTTGCGGCTTAGAGGAGGAAGCCAGAGGCAGGAAATCTGCTGAATTAAGCCTGTGTTGGCATTAGTCAAAATTGTCTCTTTGGTAAAAAAGAGAGAGGTTTTTCTGGTGAATATAACCTAACAAAGCTCGTTAGGAAGGAGGGTTGTGATTTACAATTAGGAATAGAAGATACTGCACGCTAGATATTTCGTGTTTTCGATAAGGCGCGGTCTATTTATGCTTTAAAAGATGTAAAATGTAAATTGGAAAATTTATCTAACAATTTTATTTATTGAGTATGTATTTCAGTTGATTGAATAAATCATATTTTTTTATAAAATTATATGCTTAAGTTTCTCTATTCATTACTCTTGCACTCTGCTCTGTTCTCTATCTTTGTTTTCTCTACCCAAAGGTTGCGTGTAAGAGATCGCTCTTAGCGCTAAGGCATTTGCGCATTTTTAGTTAAATATGTCATAAATTCTGTTTTCTCTTGCATATTGTGCAATAGAAAACATTGCACAATATGCAAGAGAAAACATAATACAGAAAGGGTTATTTTTTATTCACCCCGGAAATTTTACAGGGCGATACTACTCATGATTTTGAACAACTTTTATTATGGGGTCACCTGCGAAATCGCGAAAAAATATCCAGCTGTTCTATACATTTTGTTTGAGTAGGTATGATTTTTTCTATGGAGCAGCTGTTTTTTTATTCGTGATTTCGCAGGTGACCTCATAATAAAAGTTGTTCAGAATCATGAGTAGAATCACTCTGTAAAATTTCCGGGGTCAATAAAAAATAACCCTGTATAGTCATAAAACTTATGACTTACTTGTTTAGTTTAGTTACCACTTTAAATTCTTTATCAAACACTAAGTCCTATAACGTTTACAACCAACCTCTCATAGTAAGGTTCAACAAATTATTTGTAAATCGCCAACGGCCGGTGACATTTCTTCGTCAAAGATGAGGAGAAAATTGTTTTCTACGTAGTTACTTGCAAATAGTACAAATTAGTTTTCAGTGAAAGTACAGGTACTTGTATACTATCCACAACATACCACTGCTGTAGGTATGTACTCATCGACTAATTTCAGTCAGAACAAAAAGTGACAAAAAGCATCGATTAATTTTGCTCTCATTTCATCCATAACGGAATGGTTTTGTACGTTAGACTTTAGAAACTGTCAGGGCGATACAATTCAGTCAAATGCCTTCAGTAAAACTTAACGGTTTGTCTCGATGACATAATTCCGCTATTAATATAGAAACTAGTCTTAGTAAAAATTTTCCACTTCGTTAAAAAGGTTTAAGCCTTCATATACAAATTTGTTGCTGACCGAGTCATGGGACAACATTTTTTATCGTATATCGAAAAAGGTTTAGTCTAGAGCACACTCTGAAAGTTTGTACAGTCAATTACCTAACACTAACACATGCATCCATACATATATAAATCACGCCTTTATCCCTTACGGGGTAGGCAGAGCGTTAACGGTCGTAAAACGGATATTTACACCACCTCTGACAAAAGTTTGAGGGTCAATCAGATAACTGTGTATCATTATAGTGACAGGTTGTCAGCCCATCTCCTAAAATTGCAATACACATCAAACCCTTGAGTCACTTAGCCGCCTCTTACGACACCCATGGGTAAGAAATGGGCTGATAATATTCTAAGCCGGCATCACACGGCACCTAACACACTGTATACAAAAGTAGTAAAGTAAGTAAAAACTCTTTATTGGGTACACACAAATACAGGGTAATTAAAAAAAACAGAAAATCTTAATCTACAGTGCGCAAAGGCGGTCTTATCGCTAAAAGCGATCTCTTCCAAACCTTTGGCTAGAGGACACTGGTAAAGAAAACAGTAAAGTAATAATACGACAAGAAAATATTTCACGTTACTCCCCGAAGTGTGGAAGCCTTCTGGGTGGTACATTTCCTTCGTTTATAGCTAGTTTTACTGCACTGTTGAGAGGGAAGCAATTTGTGCCTCAATTTACTAAAATAATGGAGCATAAAACGTGCATTGTATGACTACTCATTTGTGAATAAATAAATGATTAGGTAATAAATAAAAGCATTTACGTTTTTGTTAATAATTACAACATAAATTCTGTATTTCAACGATGTAAGATTAGTTACTTATTTCTATTTAACAAAACTTAATTCTAATTAATACTAAAATGGACTTCAGTTAAATCTCTTAGTTACGAAAGTAATCTTTTTCTCGAAAATAGTAATGCGCTTTCTATTAAGCTAATGACCGATTAAGATTAAGAGAGTTTATGCTGACGCGAAAGCCATTTTGTAAAAGAAAATGGCGATATTCACGCATAAAAGCGGGTGGACCCATGTGGACCGACGACTAAGGGACTAGAATCTAGGAGCCACAAAAAAGGTTGACATGCGTTGAAAGCGAATTTCACTCTTTTTGTAAGTATCTATGGGTTTTTATTTGTGGCGTAAATGTTAGTTTTTACGGCCGTTCACGCTCTGCCTACCCCGCAAGGGATATAGGCGTGGTATTAAGTTTTGATTGAACCCACGTTTAGTACCAAATTTTAAAACACTTCCCGTGTTAGGTATACAATTTTTGAAAACTTGCAAAATTTTCGAGTGCGGGCAGGATTTGAACCTGCGACTTTCGCATTACTAATGGCGACGCCTCTTCCATCTGGGCTACCGCAGTTCATTTCTTGCCCGCCAATTTTGCAAGTGTATTTTAATGCCAGTAACGCTTGGCATGACTCCATCTACCGGGTTAGTTTTGCAACTAATAACCGGCGACTAATTCTATCTTTGCAGATTGAATGTAGTCTAAGCGATGAAAACCAGCGATAAATTGAGTATCAAATTTTAAAACACTTCCCGTGTTAGGTATACAATTTTTGAAAACTTGCAAAATTTTCGAGTGCGGGCAGGATTTGAACCTGCGACTTTCGCATTACTAGTGGCGACGCCTCTTCCATCTGGGCTACCGCAGCTCATTTCTTGCCCGCCAATTTCGCAAGTGTATTTTAATGCCAGTAACGCTTGGCATGACTCCATCTACCGGGTTAGTTTTGCAACTAATAACCAAAAATTGTATACCTAACACGGGAAGTGTTTTAAAATTTGGTACTCAATTTATCGCTGGTTTTCATCGCTTAGACTACATTCAATCTGTAAAGATAGAATTAGTCGCAGGGGCGCAGCCATTGGACGCAGTAGACCCAAGACCGTGGTCTATGGAAGCGCCTTACGGAGAACTATGTCCAGCAGAGGGCATCTATACATACATATATCACGCCTATATCCCTTGAGGTGCTAGCAAAGCGTAAATGGACGTAAAAAACGGATATTTACATCACATTTGACAAGTATTGAAGTTCACTCAGAAAATTGTGTATCACCACAGGACGTCTCCCGATCATTAATACCTAGTGATGATGCTGATGAATACTTACAAGTGGAACAAAAACTAAGAAATAATTTGGATTCCCACAAGAAAACTCATTTCACAAACAGGTCAAACAGCTGTGTGGAAAGCTTGGTGATATTGCAAGATTAGATTTCGCTACTACATCACCACAAGTGATTTAATAGTGATTTATGCATCCGTTATGCTTGTCCAAGCTAATTAGTCAGAAAGCTTGTAAACTTGCACTACACTATGCCTGTCGTTCCCATGGAATAAGCGGGATATCCTTTGAAGAACCGGCAGCGAGGATAAAATATTGTTAAAGGTCAAATCAAACCGCAAGTTCGAAGCGCCGGTACTTGATAAAGACATACATTACAAACATAAAATACATTTACAGTCACAACTAAACACTATAATCCAATATACTGGGTAAATTTTACTTCTGACCGATAGCGAACGGACTCAGACGGAAGACGGAGTATAGAACCAAGACGGGCTGGTTATAAGGAACAGCTTGCCCCTAGGAACATAGGTTAAATATGACAAACATATTTTAAGTTTACTCAGTAACATAAATCAGCTAATTCACAATTTTGTATGGAAAGTCAATTTTTTTCCTATTTCGACCAATGTTCCTTGGGGAAAGTTGTTCTTTATCAGAACTTATCCTTTCCCCTTCAGTTTTAATGAGTTATGTTGATTTCTGCGACGTCAATTTCTAGTCGCTTAGGGTCTTAAATTAGCATGCGACAGAGCCAAGCGCAGTGGCTGGTGTAAATTGATTGAAAGGCATATAATTACTGTTGGAACGCGGACGTAGTACCACCGTGGGAGTGGGGTGTTGGGGCGCCGGCAACGGTGAAGTAGGTTTTTGAGTTTCATTGCTTCTGTTGTTCACACTGATTGATTGTGAGATGGTGAAAGAATGAGAATAAGAATTGTAACAAGGCCATTTTGGTGAATTTATTTAAGCCACCTTAGGTACAACCGGGCAATGAAGATTTCGTTGAGCATAGGGTCATATTATTATTATTATAGGTTTATATTATTTCAAATCATCATAGTATTCCCAAATCATTCAATGTTATCGCAACAATAGACACGATATCACCTTAGTCCCTATAAGCACATAAGTTTCAAATACTAAAATTTTCTTTTGCAGTAGCGTAACTAACAAAAATGTTGCTTTGAGATATGAACATCAAACTCCTATATCATCACTATACGGCACAGCAAGACCTCAGCGCAAGCCTGGTAGTCGGCTCTACATAGGTAGCAGATAGCCCAACACAAATGCGCTAGCTTCCACACTGATGGTTTGTCTATATACATTTCTTGAACTACACTAGAGCTATCAAGTTAGTAAGCCAGCTAGATACGTTTGAAGTAGATAAAAACATGGCTGTTATTAATCAAAATATAACATCATCCATGTACGGCACAGCTAGAGCTCAGCGCAAGACTGGTAGTCGGCTCTACGTAGATAGCAGATAGCCTAACACAAACGCGCTAGCATTTACACTGATCGTTTGTCTAGATACATTTCTGCAACTACTTACATACTAGAGCTGCCTCTTCATCGGTAGATTGGCGGCCGATGTGGCGCAGTGGTAGTGCGACCGCTTGCGACGCAAAGGTTCCGGTTTCGATTCTCGGTGGGGCACGCACATATTATTTTATTATTTGATATTCATGTCGCAATACGATTTGACTTATTTTTAACATGGCCGTCTGCGTGACGTCAAAACTCTATAGCCGAGTATGGCTAGCTTCCATGTTTCCAAAATGTTAAAATTGTTTATTTTGTCTTCTAGTTTTTGGGCCATTGGCCGAACCCAATTTACTATTTTGTGTAATTTAAGGTACCTTGAGTCGTTTTTATCCACTGTAAATATAGGCGCATATAGGTACCTATATGCTAACATACTTTCGTTTACAGTGAATAAAAACGACTCAAAGTGCCTTTTACACTGTGTAAACTACACTTAAAACTTGAATTCATAAAATGAGCTTCCATACATTAATTCGTAAAACATTACACTAAATGTAATATGTGCTCTACATGTAACGCAATCGTACAAAAAATAAGCACGTAATCGTACAAAGAATTTTTAAAATTATGCTATCAAATAATGTCAGCTGTCGGCACTGGACTATTATAGGAATTCAATATTTAGAATCAGAATAATTTAGGTGATACCACCGCTACCATGCGGTTGACCATATCGGCATATAGTGTAAGTGATGACCTATTGAAAATCTCAATCTCATCTCAAGTCTAGGTAACTTGGGTTCAACACTACACACACACGCATTTGGAAAAAAAAATGGAAATGAAATTAACTTCATTTACTTAATATAGGATAGCATTATCACTTATTGACGCCATGATCTGTCATTATAAAAAAAGAGAACTTTGTATAACACAATTTTCTTCTTTTAATAAATATTTCGTATTGGCCTAATAGAAACCGGCTCGAGCGAAAAAAAAATAAAAGAATAAAAAAATAAAAATAAAGGCTCTGCCTCGGGGCTGGCCAGGTTAATCACACGGCATGTAACTTAACGCCACCACCAGTAAACGACATTCGTTTAAAATTGAAGTCAACATTTTCAAATGGTGTTATTTACATGCGTGTAATTAACCAGGCCCCCTGAACAGGAAAACACCCCAAAAACCTGCCCATAAGTGCTCCTACTTTAAATGCATTACATTTAGAATTTGTATTCGTACAATTGAATTAGGTACGCGGATTGAGCAAGCTTAAATCCATTGAAATGTAATCGATACTTGTATCGGAATCTGTCTGCAGTTTTTGGAGACTGGACACGCGTTTGGGGTTCGAGAATGTGTGTTTGTGTGTATGTTTGTGCCAACCAATGCTACCACTTATCTTCAAAACCACATTTCGCTCTTTTTTACATACACTCCGTATAGGTTTTACGCTAGCAACTTACTAAGGGGCGTTCAGTAAACCGTCGTTGGGTTTTCTAAAAGATAAAGATATATTTTTTTGCAATAAACATGGTGCAAGCAGTTGATGAAAATAAAAGAAATAAAGTATCACATGTTTAGTCAAGTCATGACATGCAGATATCTAAAAATAATGTTTTAACTTGTTTGAATTTTTTCTTTGTCGGACATTGAAAACTTTCTTTAAGTTTAATGATACCGAATAATAGGAAATTATGTGATTTCGCTTTAATTCAATAAACTGAACATATATTTTTTTTATTTATATAAACAAGAACGTGAAAACTGATTCAGAAACATAATTATTAACTTATTTATAGTCGGGTCACTTTAATGAGCCAATTTTGGCAGCTGCCAAACCAATACTAGAAAGCATGTCAACAAAGAAAAAAAGACCTGATGGTAAGCATATTAGCATGATTTTGATAGCTGCCAAAATTGGCGTATTGGAGTGACCCGAGAGAACTAAGTTTATCATATATCAAAGTTTTTTATTTCGTTAGTTCAGTGGTAAACGAAGCATTTAACATACTAACATTAGTACCTAATTACAAGAAATTATTAAAACCAGCTTAGTGCGAGTCAGACTCGCGCACAAAGGGTTCCGTACCGAAGGGTTTCATAAAGATTTCGTTTGTTGTAATGGTAGCCATCTTAAATATAAATTTTATCCTGCTTTTTGTTTTTGTTGTTATTCCGAGACAACAGCAGAAGATAAAAACATCATCTGTAAAAATTTCAACTGTCTACCTGTTATGGTATATGGAATAAAGCTTGATGACAGACAGACAGATAGCCGAGCGAGTCTCAGCAATCCAGATTTGACCCTTTAGGGAACGGTACACTAAAAATGATGCTAGTGAAAAATAATAATTGTTCGTAATACGATTATTTTTCCCTTGCTTCATCAACGTACTATCTAATCGTTTGTCATGTCAAACAATAAATTATGTAGCGGAACAATTAATTAATAGCAAATAGTTTTATAATGCTTGCTTTCCTGACCTTTTATAACTGACTTTTTTCAATATAGTTGGCAGGGAATATGCAAAAATGCGCCTTATCAGCATGCGGTTCCCTGGACAACATAATTATACCATTGTGACGTTGTCTGTTTACAAGACACTGTAAAGGACGTCTTTTGCTACTCAGGGCATAAACGTTATCATGGCCAGCCAAGATTGGTAGGCGGATTGGTGAGCGCAGGGCAAAGTGCTTTCACACTCTTAATAATAACATGCTTACGATATTAATTATATAGCTTGTCACTAAGCTTTTTTCCACCTAAAAACTATTTTAGATCACCAATAGTGACTATACTATTTTTCTTAACACCTAAATACTAAAAGTTATTTTTGACCACCAATAGTGACTTTACTATTTTTCTTAACACCTAAAAACTAAAAGTTATTTTAGATCACCAATAGTGACTATACTTTTCTTAACACCTAAATACTAAAAGTTATTTGAGACCACCAATAGAGACTTTACTATTTTTCTTAACACCTAAATACTAAAAGTTATTTTAGACCACCAATAGTGGCTTTACTATTTTTCTTAACACCTAAATACTAAAAGTTATTTTAGATCACCAATAGTGACTATACTATTTTTCTTAACACCTAAATACTAAAAGTTGACCACCAATAGTGACTTTACTATTTTTCTTAACACCTAAAAACTAAAAGTTATTTTAGACCACCAATAGTGACTATACTTTTCTTAACACCTAAATACTAAAAGTTATTTTAGACCACCAATAGTGGCTTTACTATTTTTCTTAACACCTAAATACTAAAAGTTATTTTAGACCACCAATAGTGACTATACTATTTTTCTTAACACCTAAATACTAAAAGTTATTTCAGACCACTAATAGTGGCTTTACTATTTTTCTTAACACCTAAATACTAAAAGTTATTTCAGACCACTAATAGTGGCTTTACTATTTTTCTTAACACCTAAATACTAAAAGTTATTTTAGACCACCAATAGTGACTATACTATTACAATGTCCACAACAGTCCACTGCTGGACATGAGCCTCCCACTATTTGCCATACTCGCCACGCTTCGCAGGTGGATTAGCGAGCGCAGTGAAAGGTGTTGCATTCACGGAGAGTGCTGCTGCCTTTTCCCTGGATTCATCCGTTAGTCGGTTTTAATGACACCCGCGGGTAGATATGGGGTGATGCTATTCTAAGCTTAAATACAGCACTATTCTCATTTGCGTATAATAATAATTAATGAGTATTGAGTAATTCGTGTTCGTGTGATACCGGCTTTGAATAGCATCACCCCAATATAACCCGTGGAATTCGTAAAAAACGACTAAGGGATAGATTTCAGGGATGGGTAGCAGCGTTCCATGTGAAAGAAATATCTTGCACTGCGCTCGCCAACCACTTGCCAAGCGTGGTCAGTATGGTAATAACCCCGAACAGGGGGAGGCCCATGTCCAGCAGTGGACTGATATGGCTAGCAATGTAATATAAATAAATATTAAATTTTATTTTTACTGACATACTGTACCCACTTTTCAATGTAAAGAATTTACATAATCATTCATTCATTGAGCATACTATGAGAGTCATGAACCAATCAATAGGCTGACATGATTTAGTAGTATAAAATAACTAGCTTAGTGACTCAGGCCACAAAATGAAGGGCCAGAATTGCCTTGCGGGTGGCCTGTCTATTATTTGTACCCAGAACCCACTTTATTTTCCTACCGTTCCTGATAAAAATATGATTCGATTGCTTTTAGAAATCCTCCATGTTTTTTATCCAAAATTCATTCACGTTTCATAAAAGCTTCATCGCATTAAGTACAGTGCAAAATAATTTTCCTAATCTAAATTCAATTAGCCTAATATTTTACACAGGTTTTTTACTATGCAGTGTGAATAATTAAACATTAATTTTGCTTAATATTTTCTTGAGTTTGCACATTGTTTTATTGTGATTAATTTTGCTATACTGGGTTTAAGGAACTTAAGGGATGAGACCATGAAACTTAACAACTTTTACTATGGCGCCTATGATGGGACAAGATTTTTTTTCAGGTTTTTATAGTTCAGGCAGATAGCTGATTGGGACGTCATTTCGGATGATGATGACGAAATCATAATAGCCGCTGCTGTTTAATTTAGCGTTGCTATGCTGGGGTAAGTAGGTATTAATGACGGTCTATGAATGCGCCGCGATTTCGCACGCATCGCTCTGGGCATATGTTGTCCCTTTCTCGCTCGCAGGGCGAGACTGGCGACGTGCGCGCAGACCGCCTGACGGCGCCACGCGGTGATTTCTGCACCGCACTGGCAGTCACTCAAAACTGTTCGGACGGGAGGGTATCGTATTGTGCGGATTTCCCGCCACGCGTTTTGTGATGCCGCGTGTAATGGACGATTCAATTTGAGATCGCGCGTGTTGATGCATCGTATTATTGCGGTTCTCCTGGGTTATACTAGAATACCAGGCTTAGTGATTGTTGGATGTCTCGACGTCTTCCACGTGAGCGTCGCGTTGAATAGGCATCAGGTGGCCATTTTGGCCCGCGTTTGTACGGCCCAAATTCGGGTTGGGTCACGCGTAATGACTAATATCAAAGTGGAATACGAACAGAAGCTGTGAGTGGTTTGACGTGAATAACGCGCCAAGGCTGTAGTGGAATGCTGGGTGTCGATATCTTTTCCACCCAGCCCTGTAAGTACCAACGGAATTCCTATTTGATCCATTCCCTGAACTTCCTTTCTCCGTTGGGTATTTATGCATTTGCGCCGGCACGTGACTGTAAGTGATAAAACTGTTTATTCGTGTTAATGGTGTGTTCCCTTTAGTCATATTTGTTGTACCATATCATTGTGACTCCTTAGTACGGATTGCGGAATTCGTGGGGTGATATAATTTGGAGGTACTTACTTATAATCTAGTGCTAATACGTGTGACGTAACGCCAGATCGGCAGACGGTATTTACTACCGACTTGAGTTATGTAAAGGTCAGAACACATCATTTGCCAATTTCACTCAACTTAGTTAATTAAGTTAAATAGATTTAGGTTCACGTTTAATTCATAGTATGCGCTGCTATATTGTGCAGCGTATGCTATTTAGCGCTGCGTAACGCGGCCATTGTCTGCCTCCAGTTGAACTCCTGGTATTTTGTTCGAAATTTACCTGTGTAAATCGCTTCCACTGCGGGAGTTTAGCTTGGAATTAGACAATTTTTGGTAGCAGAGCGTGGTTCAGAAAACCACTAGATTTAAGATTATTTTAGTATAAGATTTTTTAATCTACCTACATAAAAAAAAAAATATATATTTATTGTGATTGTAGTGTGTGCCCTGTGTAGAATATCCTATCGGTAGGATCAGGGCCAATCAATTAGTGAATTGCTTTATTATCGTTGTGTTTACCCTGTGCGGATATCCTAGCGGTAGGATCAGGGCCGATTGTTTATTATTGTTTTTTTTTTTATTGTAAGGTTCGGTGTTACTTTGAGTTGGTACCATGGCTCCCACAATTACACAGCTTCAGGCAAAAATTAGAACGCACCTAATTTGGTTCGCGACTAAGCAGGCGATGGTCGGTCGCGGGGACCGAGAGGACGCACTCATCGCTTGTGCGCAACGGATTGACGAACGGGCCGCGGAGGTGTTGGATTGCCTCACTGGATGCGAGGAGTTATTTGATGGGACGCCTGATGAGGAGGCCATACTTATGGTCCGGGCGAATGTGACCCAGTGCCTGGAGATGGGGCAGGAGATCCAGCAGGCGGCTGCTGTGATCACCAGGCGTAGGGCTGGGGAGCCGGACCCATCCCATGGTCCGCGGGGACCGGGGGTGCAAGTGCCCCTGCCGGCTGTGGCTATTCCGGTCTTCCACGGGGACTACACGGATTGGACCCGATTCCAGGATCTGTTTGACAGTGTGATTCATAACCGCACTGACTTGCAGCCGGCATATAAAATGGCACAATTGATGGCCAAGCTGCAAGGTGAGCCCCATGAGCTGGTAAAGCATCTACCAGTCGATGATGCAAGTTACGAGACGGCTCGCGGTTTGCTGATCGAGAGATACAGCAACAAACGTCTCATGATTGACCAACTCCTGGAACAGTGGCTCACCGTGCCGACCATCACACGAGGGACGGACCTCAGGGCCAAGGTCCTCAACCCTGTCTGCGTTGCAGTGAACGCTCTTGAGAGACAGGGGATGCCGGTGTCAGGCTATGATTATATCCTGGTCCACACGTTGTTGCGCCGCCTGCCGAGCGACATGGCCGCTCGTTTTGAACAGTCACACGGAGGTAAGACATCTGATTACCTCCCGACCTTCGAGGAGCTCAAGTCCTTCCTCGAGGCCGAGTGCAGGCGGGTAGATGCCCAATTTGGAGAGTCGCCTCACGCGGAGTCTGCGGCCGCTCGCCGCCCGGAACGGCCGGGTGCACAGGCGCGAGCGAGACGGTAAGAGTAGGCCACCCAGGCGATACAATGTCGCTAATTTGGAAACGAGGTGTGCCTACTGCAGAGAGGCGGGGCATCAGGTGACTGCGTGTGAGGAGTTCGCTGCACAGCGGGTGCAGAAACGTCGTGGTGTGGTGCAGCAACGGCGTTGGTGCTTTAGGTGTATGGGGCCGCATCAGGTGCGAGAGTGCCCATCAAGCACCAACTGCAGGTACTGCCAGGGTGCCCACCATAAGCTCCTATGCATGAACCGCAGCGGAGATTACGGAGGCAGAGCTGACGCGGGTCAGCGGACGGAGTCTGCCCTACCTAGACGGGAGCAACGCTCCCCACCCCCTCCAAGGAGGAGTCCTCTTCCACCAGGGTTTCAGGGACGAGGCCAGGGACATCAGCAGGTGATGCCCCCTTCACCACGCGCGAGACAGTCACCACCTCGGCAGCAGGTGCCGGGACAGGGTAGGTGGTCACAGGTCCAAGGTCAGGGGCACCCATCACAAGTACGTGATGCTACGGGCGGGTGCCAACACCAGGGCCAGTACATGCAGTACTCGGCGGGACTGAACAACATGGTGAGGTCTCATGACCCACGCATGCCTCTCCCCTTGGCTGAGCACCCGCGGCTACAGGCGCATCCACGGTGCGCGCGCCTGCCGCAGGGTTACTATAGGCTGCCAGCCATGGCGTACAGGACCAGAGGTCCCTATCAGCAGGAGTGGGACCCACTCGAAGGTGTACGGAGAGAGGGGACCCCCCCGCAGGACGCGGACACTCCGCGCTTAGATTCCTGCTAGGTAATCGCCGCCTACACGCCAGCTTCGGCCCCCCGGCCAATTACGGTATTGTTGCCTACGGCAATGATTTGGGTATGGGGATACGGTGGCCGCAGCATACAGGTAAGAGCCTTGTTAGATACAGGGGCTCAGGGTTGTATTGTATCTAGTAAGCTGGTGAGTAGGCTACGCTTAAATATAAGGCCCACAACGGATGGGGCTGTAGGTATTGGAGGTGTAGATGTGCCTGACGTTCGGGGTCAGGTGAACTTCGAGTTCACATTAGGTAATACAGGTACAGGGGTCAGCTATCATGCCTCAGCAGTGGTGCTGGATGATGTGGTAGGGAAACTTCCTCAGGTTCGGTTACCGTCAACGGTACGAGGGTTAACCACAGGGCTTAGAGCTAGCTGATCCTGACTTTGATACTCCTGGTACGGTGGACGTTCTCCTCGGGTCAGACGTCCTCGGGAGATTCTGGTGTGGCAGAAAACGAGTACTTCAGCAAACTGGTTTAGTGGCCGTTGATACCACAGGGGGGTATGTTATTTTTGGCCCAGTTTGGAGACCTCAGGACCTACCAGAGGGCGATACGGTTCTCTATGGTAGTGTGTTGTCGGAGGTGCTGCAGAGGTTTTGGGAGTCTGAGGAGCCACCCACAGCAGATAGACGGAAGCCAGAGGATGACGAGTGCGAGCTGTTCTATCAGTACAACACTGCACGAAGTTCGTCAGGTAGGTTTGTTACCAGGCTGCCATTTCTCCCAAACCGCCCCTCCTTAGGTAGTTCGCGACAGATCGCGGAACGGAGACTACTGGCTATGGAGAGAAAGATGAAGCGAGATGCAGCACTTCGGCAGAAGTATATCGAATTCATGAGGGAGTACCTAGAGTTAGGCCACATGTCGGTGTCCAGCATAGATTGGAGGTGTGTCGAGCATTACTATATACCACACCTGGCTGTTTTGAAGTCACCGGAGGCGAAGATACGGGTAGTGTTTGACGGTTCTGCTCCTACATCGAATGGTGTGTCTGTGAACCAGTGTCTGCACGCGGGTCCCAAGTTGAACCGGGACATTGTGGACATCCTCACAGATTTTCGGTTGCACCAAGTAGCGTTCGTCGCAGACGTCAAAATGATGTTTCGCCAAACAATTATACACCCGGATGACCGTCGGTACCAGCTGATTTTGTGGCGTGAGAGCCCTGACGAGCCGATGGTCACTTATGAGCTTAACACGGTAACGTATGGTCTGAAGCCAAGTCCGTTTTTGGCAGTACGCACGCTGCGAGAGTTGGCCGCACAGGAAAGGGTAAGATTCCCTCGAGCCGCAGCAGTACTGGATCGCGACGTCTACGTGGATGACATCTGCACGGGTGCAGATAGCGTGCAACAAGCACTGCTACTACGAGACGAGCTGATCGCGATCATGGAATCAGGAGGTTATGAGTTGCGGAAATGGCTGTCCAGCTGTCTAGAGCTCCTGGCCGGGTTGCCAGGTGAGTTCCAGCAGGACCCGCACCTTTTCGAGAACCCGGACAATCCAAATACGTTGAGCATCCTAGGGGTGCAATATAGGCCAACGCATGATGTCTTTACGTATCAGATCGAGCCAGACCTTTTGCAGAAGACTTGGACGAAGCGTTCGGTATTATCGACGATCGCCAGAACTTTCGATCCTAACGGGTGGATCGCACCGGTGACGTTCATGGCGAAGTGCTTCTTGCAAAGGTTGTGGATAGCAAACTTGGGTTGGGACGACCAGCTCTCCGGAGAGCTGTTGAATGATTGGACCAAGTTTGTGACCACCTTACCAGGGATCGTACGCATCGCCATACCTCGCAAATTGCTCCCATCGGTGGGATGTAAGGCTACCCTACATGGGTTTTGTGATGCCTCGGAGCGAGGGTACGCGGCAGCTGTCTATTTGCGGACAGTCAGTTCAACGGGAACTGTAGACGTGCGTCTGGTTATGGCCAAGAGTAAGGTGGCTCCGGTTAGGACAAGATGGACCATTCCAAAGTTGGAATTGGCGGGAGCAGCGCTTCTCACGCGCTTGCTACATCATGTCGCTAGTAATCTACGCGGTACCATCAATTTGGATGAAACGGTGTACGCATGGACCGACAGTAGGATAGTTCTGTGCTGGTTACAGACGTCGGTACATACTCTTGAGGTTTTCGTGGCAAATCGGGTGTCACAGATTAAAGGATCGGAAACTCCGTTGGTATGGAGACACGTACCGGGAGAACAGAACCCAGCGGACTGCGCCTCACGGGGATGTAGGGCCCCTGATTTGGTAGGTCACTCACTGTGGTGGGGACCTCAGTGGCTGACTGAGTCACCTGAGAGATGGCCATACAATGAGTGCGGGTCGCCGCTTGGGCCACCTGATCGAGGTTTGCGAGTGAACGTAGGGCAGATCGTACCTAAGCCTAGTGCGGCTTTCTTGCTGGAACGATACAGCTCCCTCGACAAACTTCTAGGGGTGACAGGTTGGATCAAACGGTTCGTGAACAACTGTAGAAAACCTCAAGCAGAACGGAACTTGGCACCTGTCCTCTCGCCTGCGGAGCGGAATGCGGCTCTAAGTTTATTGGTTAGGGTCGTCCAGGCGGAACATTTTGAGGAAGAGGCCAGGCTGCTCAGGGATGGCCGTGGAAAGCTGAAGGGAGGTCTTGTGCGCCTCAACCCGTTCGTGGACGAGCATGGAATGCTCCGGGTTGGAGGTAGACTTCGGAACGCTAACCTGCCCTTTTCAGCACGGCATCCGCTGTTACTCCCAAAGAAGGGACCTTTGGTAGAACTTATAGTTAGGGATCGTCACCAGAAAAACTCGCATGCGGGCTGCAATGCACTTTTGGCTATTCTGCAGCGCGAGTTTTGGATCTTGTCTGGACGACGTACGGTACGGAGCATTGTGTTTCGGTGCTTGCCTTGCTATCGGTTGAAGGCAGCCACAATGCAACCTCAGATGGGAGACCTCCCACCGGACCGGGTGACGGAAGCCTGGACGTTTGCGGGTGTGGGAACGGACTTTGCGGGGCCTTTTATGGTAAAGGCATCACGCCTTCGCAACGCGAAGTCAATCAAGGCGTATTTGTGCGTGTTTGTGTGCCTAGCAACCAAGGCCGTCCACTTGGAACTCGTGGCCGACCTCACTACGGAGGCTTTCTTAGCAGCTTTAGATAGATTTGTGTCGCGAAGAGGGCGACCAGCGCTGATCAGGTCGGACTGTGGTACCAACTTTAAGGGCGCTGATCGATGTATGAAAGAAATTATAACGTTTTTATCGGAAAACGAGGAAGCTATCGGCACGAGCCTCTCCCGTCAGGGCATTAACTGGGTGTTCGATCCACCAGGATGCCCCCACTGGGGTGGTATATTTGAAGCGGTTGTAAAGTCCGCTAAGACGCATTTGATGCGCGTTATAGGTTTAACGATATTAACCTTTGAGGAGCTAGCGACCGTGTTTTGTAAAATTGAGGCCGTTCTCAATTCACGTCCTTTGTGTCCGCTTAGCTCAGATCCGAATGATCTGGAGGCCCTGACACCAGGGCATTTCTTAATTGGCCGACCACTTAACGCCTTGCCAGAGTACCCCTACACAGAGGTCAGTAGCAATCGTTTGACGCGTTATGAGTTGCTGCAGCAAATGTCTCAGAATTTTTGGAAGCGATGGTCGCTTGAGTATTTGCACATTCTGCAGCAACGCCTTAAGTGGACGGACAGAACTGAACCCCCTCGCATCGGAGATCTCGTTCTGGTTAAGGATGCCAACCTGCCGCCACTGCGATGGCGCAGAGGGCGCATTCTCAACTTGTTCCCAGGTAGTGATGGCACTCCTCGAGTCGCGACAGTTCAGGTAGGGGATTCAGTTCTTAAGCGAGCAATAGCAACGCTATCTCGTCTCCCCAGTAGTGAATAGGCCTAAGGGATTCGGCCTAGGGCGGGTGAATGTTTAATTTAGCGTTGCTATGCTGGGGTAAGTAGGTATTAATGACGGTCTATGAATGCGCCGCGATTTCGCACGCATCGCTCTGGGCATATGTTGTCCCTTTCTCGCTCGCAGGGCGAGATTGGCGACGTGCGCGCAGACCGCCTGACGGCGCCACGCGGTGATTTCTGCACCGCACTGGCAGTCACTCAAAACTGTTCGGACGGGAGGGTATCGTATTGTGCGGATTTCCCGCCACGCGTTTTGTGATGCCGCGTGTAATGGACGATTCAATTTGAGATCGCGCGTGTTGATGCATCGTATTATTGCGGTTCTCCTGGGTTATACTAGAATACCAGGCTTAGTGATTGTTGGATGTCTCGACGTCTTCCACGTGAGCGTCGCGTTGAATAGGCATCAGGTGGCCATTTTGGCCCGCGTTTGTACGGCCCAAATTCGGGTTGGGTCACGCGTAATGACTAATATCAAAGTGGAATACGAACAGAAGCTGTGAGTGGTTTGACGTGAATAACGCGCCAAGGCTGTAGTGGAATGCTGGGTGTCGATATCTTTTCCACCCAGCCCTGTAAGTACCAACGGAATTCCTATTTGATCCATTCCCTGAACTTCCTTTCTCCGTTGGGTATTTATGCATTTGCGCCGGCACGTGACTGTAAGTGATAAAACTGTTTATTCGTGTTAATGGTGTGTTCCCTTTAGTCATATTTGTTGTACCATATCATTGTGACTCCTTAGTACGGATTGCGGAATTCGTGGGGTGATATAATTTGGAGGTACTTACTTATAATCTAGTGCTAATACGTGTGACGTAACGCCAGATCGGCAGACGGTATTTACTACCGACTTGAGTTATGTAAAGGTCAGAACACATCATTTGCCAATTTCACTCAACTTAGTTAATTAAGTTAAATAGATTTAGGTTCACGTTTAATTCATAGTATGCGCTGCTATATTGTGCAGCGTATGCTATTTAGCGCTGCGTAACGCGGCCATTGTCTGCCTCCAGTTGAACTCCTGGTATTTTGTTCGAAATTTACCTGTGTAAATCGCTTCCACTGCGGGAGTTTAGCTTGGAATTAGACAGCTGCTGCAGCGATTGCAAGTAGATCACACTCCACAAGCTCCTCAAGCAAGCGACGCCCCCGCCGGCGGGGGCGCGGAGGTCCTTCATTTGTCCCTCATTTTGGGAACTACCGGCACGTGTCGTGTAGATTCAGTCCAATCCGTTCTTCCCAGAACAACGCGTAAGCCCTATCGGGCGGGTTGTTTGAACAACCACACAATTTCTCCGGGTGAACTCCTGCTCCCCACCAAACAGTCAGGTGTAGATTTTAAGGCCCCAGGGCATAGAGTAGAAATCACATAGAGATGACACTCCCGCTCCAGACGCGCTCAAGGTCAATCCGTCTGGCTGTCTCTTAGCGAACAATTCAGTCGGGAGTGCGCTTCGCCGCGGAAACGTTCGTCGTGCGGGTCGAATTTTCATTTTTTGTGAAAAATTTAGCAATGCCGAATTATTGTGGTGTGTATGGCTGCAAAAGTGATGCAAGGAAGACTCCGCATCTAAGTTTTTTTAATTTGCCTAAAGATGAGCCAAGGTAAGTTATGATTTTACAGTAAATACCTAGGTACCTACCATTCGTTATTATACGTAATTGTTGTGTATACTTCTCTTTTTACTTACGTAGGTACCTAGTTTCTATTTTCTAATTTAAACTACCTAGGTGCCTAATTCATTGTTAGCTGATAATGCTAAATAAGCGCATTCGTATCGTAGGTATGTTTTTTAACGTAGGTAAGTAGGTACCTACTTAACACCGCTCGACTGCAACAAAAAGTTCATTTGATAAGAAATCCTTGAATAGGTATAACAAACAATTAATATTCATCGCAAATCTTTTAAAATTATTGCATTTTGGTCAATCGGCGAGGCGGCGAATAGGTAGGTATCAAACGGAGGCGGCGGTGTGGCGGTGTGCTTTGTGCCGTGTGCCGAGCGAGAATAACCTAGATCGTCCGTCAATACCACGCAGTAGGTAGATAGTTCGGTGAGGTAAGGTATTTAAATACATACTTATAAGCCAGTACAAGAGTAGGCTGTAATATATTACCTACCTATTAACAATAAAATGGTAAGGTAAGACTTTAAAACGGGTAAATATTTTGTTCCCACGGGAAAACTGTTAGCAGTGGTCGCAATCGCAACCGCTTGATTGGCCGCTAGTCTGGAATAAAATTATTGGCACGTGACAGCCCCGACTTAAAGCGCGGGAGAGTGCGGGGCGTTACGGGCTGCGGGGGGAAGTAGGTGTTTAAAGCGCGGCTTTTGGGGCCCAGACAAAGGAGTTTCGCTTCTATACGCCAGTATTATTATCTTTTCTTATGCCCAGGGCTAGAAAATTTAAAAGTCCAGAACAACAAAAAAAAGGGAAGTTTGTATGGGAAGTAGTTTTTTTCTCGTTTGCTAATATAGCCTCCATAGAAAAGTTGTTTAGTTTCATGGTCTGATCATGTCTGCAAATTTTTTGGTGCACCTTCTCTTACATCCTGTATATTTTGGTAACTAAGTAATGAGTTCTGTAAAAACATCATAAGAGACTGCTTTCAGAAAGGAATCGAAACCGAACGCTTTACGTGTCCTCCAAAACATAGTGTGTCATTTATACCTTGACAAATAGGTATCGGATTTTGTTTTTATCATCTTTGTGTCGTCACAGTGAAAATAAATTGCACAATACCTAAATTGAAAACTAGAAGCTAACAACACTAACCCACTGATGTAATAAAGCTTCCCGTATTACGTATTCCCTAGAAATCCACCGCTCAAGATGTCAGCCAACTCCGCACGGCTCTCACGGGAGCTACTGTGTCGAATTGATTCTAAAATCACGAATTATTGAAATGACGTTGGTGCGATTGCAGACGGAGCCAGGTAAAGTCGTGGTGTACTAACTGTACCGATTGTTACCGCCGATTGGGACCTAGATTCGAGGCCGGTCGCCACCGCCAGCGAACTATGGGCTCCTGGTCACAGAACAAATAAAGTTTTGACATTGTAGTCAGTAGGTACTTGATAGATAAGGCGTGGTGAGGGCCTCGATTCTCTTATTTTTTCGCCATTGTAGTGCCATGGACACTCAACTGTTATTTTCACTGTGATTTTCTGTACTTCAAACTGTTATTATTATTATTTTTTTTTAATGATGGGTTTGCTCTTGACTCTAGTCTAGGTCATAGGACAGAGACAGAGTCTAAGATGGAGCGAGCTCACCCAGAAGAAGCCTGTTAAGGCACTGTCACTCCCACACACTGACGGCAACGGCAACGCAGCAAGCTACTTGGCGCCAGACTTCGGTGGGATGGTGGTCGCGAGCCAGGCGGCTCCTTACGGAGCCTTCCACCGCTTAGTGGGATCGTTCAGCCGGACTTATCCACAGGCAAGCCTGTGTTGCCGTTGCCCGGGGTGGACCGCTAGGAGGTAGATCCCATACCACCCCGAAATTGTTAGCGGAATACAAAACGGCTTAAACCGTACAACTGAATTGAAACACAACTGAAATGATTTTCAAATAACGGAATACGTGTCTGACAGGATATTTATAAATTTTAGCTTTAATTATTGTTTGTGATTATTTTTTCCCTTGTATAATTTACATTTCAGTCTATACGGGAATATATTTTTGAATAATTGTTTACGTAATGAAGTCGTCTATACATTTTAAAATACTACCTCGGTCGGTTATATTATTGGGGTCCTTCATTTTATTTCATAGCTAACAGTTTTTTTTTTAACTACTTAATTTTGTCCTCATTATCACATGTTCACTTATCATCGCCATGTCTCTTGACATAAACCTATTTTTTTTAAACTTTTCAATCGAGTAACGTTTTACAAAGCTGTGCCGTACTGTATTACAAAGCAAAGCATTGCGTGTATAAATATGTATCCTTTAGCTCAAATGTATAGTGGAAAAATGTTTAGGTCCTGTATTTACTGAAATGTTAGTCCCGTTCATTCGCGCTGCGCCAGAGAGGAACAACAATCATTTTGCGCTCAAATTTTTGCGAGATTTACCGGTTTTTGTTTGACATAGAAATACTATTGCTATGTTTATTTCAGCCATTTTAACTAGAAAAAGTATGTAGGTAACTAAATTATGTCATACAATTTGGTACGTAATTTTAAATTGTAGACATAGTACCTAAAGAATAAAAAATCAAATAGAGGCGATTTTGTTTTTTTTTTTTTCATCAAGTAAAGTTTGTCAGATTGTGTAACAATGTGACAATAACATATTTTTTCAGAATTGTATGTGTGTAATTGTCTTAATTAAACCAGTTCAAAAATCTTTTCCTTGCGCCTTAATAATATTTAGCAAAACACATGTTTGCTACTTTCTTTATTTCATGCAAGATACTTATTTGTTGTTTTTACTGGACTTTTACTAGATAGTGGCATTTCTGTGATGTTTTTATTTCTTCTGTTAGTGAATGTTAGGTTCCGTCGACTATACAGCTAATGTTACGCCATTTTCGGAAAACGCTTAAAGTGACTATTGAGAAAATTAGACCGAAGCCCAAAGCTGAAATAATAGTGGACCTACTTTTATTTTTTTAACTTGCAAAATTTTCAAGCGCGGGCAGGATTTGAACCTGCGACTTTCGCATTACTAGTGGCGACGCCTCTTCCATCTGGGCCCGCAGCTCGTCTCCTGCCCGCCAATTGTGCAAGTTTATTTTAATGCCAGTAACGCGTGACGCGGCTCCATCTACTGGGTTAGTTTTACAACTAATACCCAGTGACTAATTCATGCTTTACAGATGGAATGTAGTCTAAGCGATAAAAACCAAATTTTAAAACACTTCTCGTGTTAGGTACCTACCTATACAATTTGTGAAATGATCTGTTAGAATAATACAACATTCTCTATCTAGTGTTTTGACGGTTGTAATAAAATAAAACCACTTGTTATCATGTTAACTTATCTACCCATGTAGGTAGACGTACAAGTTGTAGATAAAAGTATTTATAAATCTTATTCAAAGAAGGAATCCTTTTCAGAAATATTGAGCGTTTGAAGAAAACGTTTAATCCTCATTTCTATAGGATGAAATTTTACTAGTGATCGATAGCAAAGTCTCAAGACGAACTAGTGATAAAGAACATTTTCCCCAAGGAACACAGGTCGAAATCTAGTTTAATTTTTAATATGACGTTTGTTTACAAATCAGTAATATTTTTGAATGGTATCGTATCACGAGTAAAAAAACCTGCTACCTACTATCATATTTTCATCTCGCGAAAAAGGGCATTGACCCCGCGTACAAACTTGCATCAGTTTGTATGAGGGGTCAATGTACTTTTTCATGTGATTAAAACAAACCGGCCTGAAGTCTGCTAAATGAAAATCGTTTCGCATTCTGCTAACAGTTTTTAAAACAGAAAATCATAATGGCATTAGAATGTCAGTTGAGTCTCGCTGGCATTACAATGGCAAATAAATAAAAGAATCGGAGCATGGTAGGTATTGCCTTAAGTCAACTACATAAAACTTTGAACCGACCAACATTGACATTAAATTTTGACATTTACAAAATCACCTCCGTCGTCTCTCACACCTTTTTTGACTGAACATGAAAGTTTTTAATTTGTATTAAAAGCGAGTTATTTGCAATGAAGTCAACCACAAAACCACAGAGATTTGAGAGTTAATCAAAGCGAAATTAGTTTTATGTTGATTTTATCTCATATGAAAAGGACAGTAAAAATATACTGAGTTGATAATTTAATAAATACTTATCATTTATTATTTTTATAGATTTCACTCCAGGGTTCATCGTGTCATTGGATGACTCGGTGTCCAACATGAAAAGAGAGAAATAGACTTGATTAAAGTTCGATTTAAAAGTTTCTTATTGTATTTTAAATTTGACATTTACTAATTTTATAATTTGAGATATTTTTGTTATTATTTTTATTCTACTGACGATCATATTTACCTTGGACGTCTTGATCTTATTTTAAATAATTGTAATTGTGAAATTGATAGAATGAAATAAATCAATCTAATCTAATCTAATCATGATTGATTGGGGATGTACTCGAAAATATTGGTGGGGTGTATTCACATGAACACAATGTTTTTGCAACCAAAGGCATAAGTGTCCCAATCCATTTTTTTATTGTCGTGGATCTAACAGATAACAATCGATTACACAAGTTGACAAACTATACTACCTAACCTAGATAGAAAAAAAACAAGAGATTTCAATATTGTGTGTACAGTTTATAAGTTATTAGGTACCATTTTTATGGCATAATTTAGATACATACTCTTAATAGTTTCTATGTCGAAAAAGCAGTAAAATATTTCGAAATTTTGAGCTCAAAATGAATGGCTGTTTTTTCTGGCGCAGCGCGAATGAGAGGGACAAACTTTTCGGGTGGAAAAGGGACTTAAACTAATATCACATCTCTCTTTTATTAAAAAACATAACTAAAAAAGAACTAAACATCTTGCGGTCAACCTGACACTTTTTGAAAGCTTAGCAGCACTTTGTTTTTTAAAAGGCTAGTAATACAGGTTGTAAAAAATATATTTAAAGGGGTGAACAAGTCCGTGCGACTTAACCACTATCCCCAAGGAATAGATCGAAATATGAAGAAATAAATTGAACCTTATATTAATCCTATATATTCAAAATTTAACAGCCGCCGACCGAGCCAATCTGTATGAGAATAACATTTAATTTCATAATTCGACCTATGCTCCTTGGGAAAAGTTGTTCAGTTTCATGAACTGGTTCAATCCTTAAAATAGTTGCAGTAGTTTTTTTCTACACCTGATATACCTACCTCGTACAGTGCAAACCGCATATCGCACGTCTAGGCTAGGAAATCTAGATTAATACGTGGGAAATTATAGCTAATGTAGTACCATTGCCACTGACTATGTACGGTCAAAAGCAACCAACTCTATACACACAGGACAGTCCCGTATGATGCCGGCTTAGAATAGCATCACCCCATTTCTTTCCTGTGGGTGTCGTAAGAAGCGTGTGTGTGTGTGTGTGTGTGTGTGTGTAAGTGTGAGTATGTGTGTGTGTGGTAGCTGTTTGTTTTAAATATGTTGGTCTCTCTCTCTCTTCATGTGGGACATCGAGTTGTCCAACGACCCGATGAATATGTTGGTGTTCTGTGCTGATTTGACATTGGCAACTTGTTCCAGTTTGCGACCACTCTCGCTATCTTCTTGCTTGTAGTGTGCTTAGCTTCAGCACCTCCAAACGTTATTCATAAGTTTGGTTGTTCAATTGCATGGGTACCTTATTGAAGCTGAGCTGGAACTTTTCAAGTAAGTCAATATCTTTAACAAAGTATGGACTCCAGACTTGAAACGCATGCTCTAATATTGGTATATTAATGTCTTAACATTTTTTTATTTCATGTCTGGTGTGGGTGTGAGTATTAGAAAATTGTGTTATAGAAATTACTTTTTTTTACAATGACAGATCATAACGTCAGTAAGTGATAATACTATCCTACATTGCATAAAGAATTTCAATTTTAATTAATTCCAAATGTTTTCCTAATCAGGTATATGAAACTCTTAGCTTTCTTGGTTATGGTTGTGATATGTTCTTCCCACTTCAATGTTGATGACTGTACTTGGATCATATGAGTATTGTTTACAATTGTATGAGCCTATCGACCAGTAATTGAAGAGTAGACTTAATCCCTCGGCATGCCTCGGCCATGGGCTTAAACACCGACCTTTCACATGCCAACATAAAGAGCCACACAAAAGTTACACATGTGTTGATTGCTTGTTTTATGTTTTCTTGTATGGAGTATATATTTAATTATGTGTTCAACAAATGTGTAATTTTTTGATGGTAAGGCCAAAAATAATAAGGTAAACTATTAAATTCAATACAAATATGTTTGGGGTGAGTTCAACATATAAAAATGAACAAATTTCCCCTAGTAATATAGGTCGAAATATGAAAATCAAAAATTAATAAAGAAATTGAAGACCCCTGTAAAGATACACAATTTTCGAGCATTTTTGTACGGGAGATACAATTTTTTTTCGTATTTTGACATAGGCGAAAAATTTACAATTTTACGAGTAGAACTCATTATGAAAATATTTGCACTAATTTAATAGGACCTTACATAATGTAGATAATATAAGGCATTTGCTGCAAAAAAATAAATGGGTGAACCAGCCTTTGAAACTGAACAAGTTTCCCCTTGAAAGTCATCAAATACTGAAGTATGAACTAATGAATCGGGTTATATACGAGTAGGGTGTTAATTTAAACGCGTGCCATAGGGTAGGTTCGGTATCGATTAAGGAAACCATAAAAATATGTAAAACTTCATATATAATTAAAATAACGTAGACTTAGCCAAAATTAGAATATAATTATAATATTTAGCTTTTTTTTTACTTTTTGCGTCTGAAAGCGCAAACACAAGCCTACTTTTTGTCCCAATCAATTTTAAGTTTGAACGCAGAAAGATTGAGATATTATAAGCATTTGAATCATATTTCGGCTAGTGTCAAAAAATTATAATTCTATTTCACCATTTATCGACGCTGAATTAACCCTTAAGCTGTGGCATGCATTAAAATTAACAACCTGTATAACGACAACTAGAAATCGGAAATCTGTGGAAGCTATAACTGGAAACCATGATAAACAAATACGCTTTAAGTTCACGGAAATGAAGAAATCAAATTAGTACAACATTTTCCTAACAACAGATAACTAAACCTGTCCTATTAGCAAGTAAGACTGGCAATTTTCCCCCGCGATTCTGCTCACTATGATCGTAGATCACATTCTGTACCATTAACAATTAGCTCCAAGCCTGTCTGGTGCAATTGACATCACCGCATTAGTACAACTATTCCCATTATAAACGACTCAAGTCTTCCTTGATTAGTACTTTTTAACCGCCTTAAAAAAAACGAAGGTTATCTTTTAGTTGACTTTTAAGATATATTTTCATGCTATAATTTCACATAGCTGATTAGGAGAACCCAAAAATATATTATTTAATACTGGAGCCGAATACATTAACATTTATTTATTTTTGCCCATAACATTTAAAAAAAAAAACTAAATGGAAAAAGCAAGCGCATCTCGCCATCAAACTGTTAAGTTTGGCGAGTATAATTAATTGGAATCAAATGTACTTACCTTTTAATGAAATAAATTAAAAATATATATATTAGTATCACTACATACTATAAAATAAGGTAATGTTTGCTTAGATCTTCAAAACTACGCAACGTATTTTGATACATTTTTTTTAATAGTTGGAGTGATTCAAGAGTAAAGTTTATAATAAGTTTAATACCTACATGCCGGAAAAAAGTTTTATGCCGCAGCAAAATGGTTGGCAGTGGGTTAAACTGCCGCGAGTATTATAATATTTTGAAATGGTAAGCAAGATTTCAAGATTTATGAGATTAATGTATGTTCTATGATTTCCTCGCTGACGGGATTTTACTTGTTTAGTAATTTTCTATTTTATAAGTCGTATTCAGTTCATCAATATCGGTTAATCAGGTCACACTCTTTACTTCACTGTAAAGAAGGTTTTTCTTTTTGAAATTATCTATTTTATAGTAGTGTGTGAAATAATTTCATTTGCATTTCTTACAACTACTTAAGTGGCAGTAGAATGGTAGGTTTTATTGTTTTTGTGTGCGTTCCTTCGCTGTCTGTATTTATCTACTAGTTCTACTATCATCTCCATCTTTTGTTTTAGACTAATCTGTGGAAGACGTTACCTATTTTAAAGTGATACCGTAAAGAAAATTACTAATATTTTCAGAACCTGGGCTTCATAACAAGTAATTGAGCCAAAGTCTGGCAGTGGTTGCGTTTAGCAGCAATCATTCGCTTAGCTTGAATAAATTTAGGTGGATAAAAAGTAATTTCGTAAAGGTTAGGATATGAGCCAGAGGGTAGTTTTTTACATAAGAAAACTCATAAAAATGTTGCCAGGCTCGTGTTTTGTTGCTAAACCCTTTTCATGGCGACTAAGTTGCAAATTATTATATTTAAAAAAAGTGATACATGCTAACTCGTACGTGATCTACACCAAATATAAGGTCCTATTTAATTCAGTGCAAATATTATTCAGGTGAGTTCCACTGACTTCTACTCGTAAAACGGAACTTTTTCTAAATAACATAGGTCTAGACATGAAAAAGAAACTTGGACCTCCCATACAAAGTGACACATACTTTGAACATTTTTGTATGGGATGGGAGGCCCAATATATTTTTCCTCGTAGTACAGTTGTTTAGTTTCACCAGTAGAACTCGCATTAAAATATTTTCACTGAATTCAATTGGACCTTATACATGGTGTAAAAAAATTTGCTAAGAATATTTTAAGGGGTGAACCAGTACGTGAAACTGAACAACTTTCCCCAAGGAACATAGGTCGAAATATGAAAAAAAATTGTCCCTCCCATACAAATTATCCCGGCCGGGTAACACACTAAGTCTGGGAGGGTCAAATTATTTTATCATATACCGACCTATGTTCCTTGGGGAAAGTTGTTCAGTTTCACGAACTGGTTCATCCCTTAAAATATTCTTAGCAAATTTTTTTACACACTGTATAACTCCACCAATGCCGATCCATCTTTCGACTCCATAAATCGCCAAGCTAATCTCAACATTCGGAGCTGCATTAGTATAAATTGACATAAGTGAAGTGGTCCAACCGTTCGTTAGTCGTAAATCGCGTACGCGTCGTGCCGATGGCTCACGGGTTCTGTTCCTAGTTAACTTAACAGTAATAGAAAATATGCCTGGTCTGATTTTCAATGATAGTTTGATGTGGCGCATGTGTAGTGTGGCCTGTGACGCAAAGGTTCCGGGTTTGCTTCTCGATGGGGTACTCAAAGTTGATATTATCACTTTGAGACTGGAAAAGTCAAGTTAGTAGGACATTGCAGGCTGAAAATAAATGCCAAATTAATTGGTGAAAAGAAAACCCTCTGACATCAGGGTTTAAGATGATTTCAAATGTTAA
Organism: Tuta absoluta; assembly: GCA_027580185.1. Lineage (NCBI taxonomy): Eukaryota > Metazoa > Arthropoda > Insecta > Lepidoptera > Gelechiidae > Tuta > Tuta absoluta. Next base: position 15,481,426 of record JAQAHW010000009.1, read on the forward strand.
AATGTGAAAGAAAACTTTGTTTAAACGTTGTTTTTTTTTAAATTAATGATGGGTTTGCTCTTGACTCTACCTCTAGTCTAGGTCATAGGACAGAGACAGAGTCTAAGATGGAGCGAGCTCACCCAGAAGACGCCTGTTCACTCTTACTTTGAAGAGATTAGGGTTGGTTCATTTTACGTTAAGGTTTAATCTAAATCTTTACTCAGAAGTCGTGTGTTTTTGTCTAAAAATATTTAATCTTGAAGTCTTGAACCTAAAAACAAAATTAAAATTAACTGAGTGAATCAGAAGTATTCATACTCATGCCACATAGTATATTTATTCTACGCTTTAATTATGAAAGATAACAAACTGGTCTGACCCCCATTTCCTCTAAATTGCATAACGTAATGTCTGGACGACCCTTTAAGGTATATGATTAATGTTTGGTATCACAGTCAGTCAGTCTTCAAGACGAGTATCAAGAGGTTGAATATTTTAAGTATTCGGTCAGGGCGCCGCGCCGGTAGCTCAGTGGCAGAGCGGTGGGACGGTACTCCACAGGTCCCAGGTTCAATCCCCGGCAGTCGCTAACATTTTTTCAATTTCTTATTTCCCTTAAGGTCTTTCTTAGAACACGGGACTCCTTTCATGTCGAGATTTTTAATCAGCACCTCTGATTTCCGCATTCAGAACGTCACAGCGGCCAAGTGCCAAGTTCACCAAGCGTTTGTAACTATAACAATCGGTTACAATTACCCCAGACAGTTATGCCGGCCCGGCCCTACGAGCGCTGCGTGCGCACCGTACCCAATCGCAGATTACGATTTAATAACGTAACTAATCCGAGAAGAAAAATCCGCCTAGTGTGATCTACGCTCAGGCGTATAAGGTTCTCTATTGAAAAAGTTCTATAGTACGATCTAAAGTTGATTGAGCGAAATTGCAAGATTTTTCTAAGAAAATCATTTGCTAAAAATATGATGTGGTGAAGTTCTTAGTATCAGTTGTTGTTTTATTTATATCTGCTTAGTACTACGTTTGGCCTTACTGCTGTATACCACAAGTTCAAGTCAACTTCAAGTGGGATTTCAAGTGAATAAATAACCCTATGATTACAGGTTTCAAAGCACAGCAGTGCTAAACTGCTTGATTATTGAAAATATGCTGTTTTATGTGTATCAAGCTTATTATCAAACAAAAACCCGACTGCGGATAGTGAAAAATAAACTTCAAAGTATATTTTTAAGTATATTATGTACTTTTAAGTACATTTTTTTTTAAAACACACACACACATATATATATTACGCCTTTATCTCTTGCGGGGTTGCCAGATAGAAAACGGTCATTTACACCAGTTCTGAAAAATATTTGAGCCTATTCGCCTAAAATTGCAATGCACACCCTTGAGTCCCTTAGTCGCCTCTTATGGCTCCCACGGGAAAGAAATGGGGTGGTGCTATTCTAAGCCGACATCACACGGCGTACACTACGCGTACTATAGTGGCAGGTCTTTTAAAATCCATTATTTTAACTTATGAAATTTAATATATCCAGTGGCACTCGAGCTGCTAAGATGAATCGACGAAAAATAACGACACCTCATTATGTGAGCATTCGTCTAGCCCGTGAAAAATAATTTACTCGTTCACATACATGCTCTAGAAAATCATAACCGTCGTATAAGGCAGTCGGGTAAAAACACAAACATTTGCAAAGTTTTAGAACCTTTCTACAGGGAACCCAGAAAGTTTCTTTGGCACTTATCGTTACGATGCCGTTAATTCGCAAAGTGAGTGAACTGTTTTCTACTTGCATCATCGAAATGAGATGAAAATCTATCTTTCTATATATATATATCACGCCTATAATCCCATGCGGGGTAGGCAGAGCGTCAACGGCCGCAAAAACTGTATATTTATGCCAAGTCTGACAAACATTTGAGGGTCATTTGCAAAATTGTCTATCGTCTCTTACGACTCCCGCGGGAATGAAACGGGGTAATGCTATTCTAAGCCGGCATCACACGGTACTTTCTATCTATCTATCGGTAAATGACACAATTATGTGTTTTTTAGCTTTTATAATACGTAGCATTCCACGAATGTAAGGTCACGCTGATCTTAACGACGTAGTCTGTATTGAATTTTTGTTTTATGTTTCTATACCTCTGTCTGATAGACCGGTTTCACGTAATACTTCTTAGGAGTATGTAAAACTTACTTTTGCAAGACAAAAACATCTTTACATTCAACGACTAAATAGAAGTTTGTTTAAATATGATTGCAGGTTTCCCATAGGTAAACCCTTAGTCTGACAGAGACCTAGGCGTGCTTAAAGAGCGTTACGTCCATATTACAAAGGGGGAAAGAAGGTTCAAAAATTTGAAAATTATGCGTTGCGTAGTTTTTGGACGACCCCTAATGTACTTCGATTCTTGTTACAACATACATAGTGTCGAATAGTGTAAATCCTGGCAATGGTGGATATTAGAGATAAATGGATAATAAATAAGTAATTAAATATCTTGGACATTTCACACAGCAACATCTAGCCCCAAACTAGGCAAAGCTTGTACGATTAGAACCTAATTGCTGATATAATACATAAATAGCTACTTTTTTGTAAATAAATACATCAATGCATAGAAAATACCCAGACTCGACACAAATATTTGAAAAGGAACTTACAAGTATTTGTGCTGGGTGGTGATCGAACCCACAACCCTCGGCGTAACAGGCTGGGGTATTATCCATTACTCCATCGGGCCAGCCATCACTGAGATGCACCATCTATGGTTTTGACTGACAAGCCAACTACCGTCTAACTAGCTTTTAATCATCCCACTAGTAATCCTTATTTCATTTTATTTAATTTGCTTTCATGTACAATAATATTAAATAAAGATCTTTAAATTAGTTTATGTCATAAGAATAGATAATAATACTGTTTATGTGATTGTACGTGAACCTCGCAGGGGCACCGCAAATTACATTAAATTTAATTTTATTACGCGAACATTGCATTAATTTCATATTTACAAATTATTCATAACATTTAACTTTTTATTACGGAGTAGGCAGAGCGTTAACGGCCTTAAAAAGGGTCGCAGTCGCCACGCCTGTCAAATATATGAGGGCCGTTTCAAAAATCGTGTATTACATAAGAAATTCTTGAGTCCCTTAGTCGAGTTTAATTAAATTATCATGTTAAAATTCGATGTCGTAATAAGAGCCGACTATTTAGCTATTTAGGAGACTAGACATTTCATGTCTTATAGATATTTTTCTAGCAACAGTACCTGGTGGGCCTTTCGAGGCAAAGATTTTGGACAAATATTTTCAACCTATCTCCTAAGGGCCTAAGCCACCTGTTGATATGCTTCTGTGACAGGGTAATTTGTTTTCGATATAAAGGTTGAAATTTTGCCGTGTGATGCCGGCTTAGAATAGTTGCCGTGTTATGTCGGCTTAGAATAGCATCACCCCATTTCTTACCCATGGGTGTTGTAAGAGGCGACTAAGGGACTCGAGGGTGTGAATTGCAATTTTAGGCGACGGGCTGACAACTTGTCACTATAGTGATACACAGTTATCTGATGGACCCTCAAACTTTTGTCAGACGTGGTGTTAATATCCGTTGACTGGCCGTTAACGCTCTGCCTACCCCGTAAGGAATATAAGCGTGATTTATGTATGTATGAAATTTTCTAGTGACCGATACTGAAAACAGATAAGGAACAACTTACCCCAAGGAACATTGGTCAAATTAAGACAAAAATATTTTGAGCTTCCATCTTATCTCAAATCAGCTGATCGGCAATTTTGTTTTTTTTTTTTTTTTTAGTTGTGGACCCTACGATTTTTAGCCCCGGGGCTTTCAATCTACACCTGACTGTATGGTGGGGAGCAGGAGCTCACCCGGAAAAGCTTGTGGTTGTTCAAACAACCAGCTCAATCGCGCCCTTGGGGCGCGATTGGGCTTACGAGTTGTTCTGGGGAGAACGTATTGGACTGAATCTACCCGGCACGTGCCGGTAGTTCCCAAAGTGGGGAGCAAATGAGGGACCTCCGCGCCCCCGCCGGCGGGGGCGTCGGTTGCTTGAAGAGCTTGTGGAGTGTGATCTACTCGCAATGGCTGCAGCAGTGGCTACTGTGATTTCATCATCTTCTTCCGTAAGGATGTGTCTCGGACGGTGTTTAAAACGCGAGGTTGGATGGGGGAAGTAGTTGGACGCGGCAACTATCAAGGGGTTTTTATGATGGGGAGCATTATCGAAGAAGCGACGAGACGCTTCTTTCATATACGCTTTAATGGTAGGGAGGCCTAAGTCGATGTGGAGGTTGGCGTTACGCATGTACCAGGGCGCCCCGGTAGCTTTGCGCATGAAACGGTTTTGGATGACCTGCAGCATTTTCAGATGTGAATCGAAGGTGTGAGCAAAGGCTACGCTGGCGTAGGTCATAATAGGCCTTACGCAGGTGGTGTAAATTCTCACCTTATTTCTAAGGGAGAGTTTGCTCTTTTTGTTCAACATCGGATGTAATCTGCCCAAAACGAACGCGGCGCGGTCGCGGACTCTCATAATGTGGCTACGGAAGCTAAGTCTTGAGTCGAGGGTGACTCCTAGATATTTGGTCTCGTTGACCCACGGGATGGGTCGGCCGAAAAGCTTTACAGCGGGGACGTTTAATCGGTACGAACCTCTACGAAAGTGCACGGCTGCACTTTTTTCCGGATTTACCTCGATTCTCCATTTACGGAACCAGCTCCCGAGGGAGTCTAGAGCGTTCTGGAGAATCTAAACTAATTTTAAGTGGTTACGGTGGGACGCGTAGATGGCAGTGTCGTCGGCGAACATAGCCAGCTGTGACATGGGCGATTTGGGGATGTCGCTAGTGTATAGCGTGAAAAGTAATGGAGATAGGACGGAGCCCTGAGGGACTCCTGCCTGTATGGTGTGGGGGGAAGACAGAGTGCCTTCCACCCTGTAACGAAAGCTTCGATCCGACAGAAAGTTACGTACTAAAAGCACGAGACGATCTGGCACAGCGAGCTGGTGTAGCTTGTATACCAGCCCGTTGTGCCAGACCTTGTCGAAGGCCTTCGCCACGTCGAGAAAGACTGCTCCTGTCGGGGTCGGTTTGGACGAGACATTTAGCTTAAGAGCGATGTGTTCGACAATGCGGTGTACTTGTTGGGTACAAGAGTGCTGTTGTCGAAAGCCAAATTGCTCGTCAGGTATGAGATTGTTGGTCTCTGCGTGGTCACGGAGTCGGGCATAGATCATGCGTTCGTACAGTTTGGCGAGAGGGTTCAGTAAGCTGATCGGGCGGTAGGAAGTGGGCTCATTCGCCGGTTTACCCGGTTTGTGAATGCCTATGACTATTGCTTCCTTCCAGCAAGCTGGAAAGGTGCAACTAGCCATGGCGGCATTCAAAATCAGGGTGAGGCGATTGATCAGGTGATCGGGGAGAATCTTCAGGACACGGTTGGTGATGCCGTCCGGTCCTGGAGCCTTTCTGGGCTTGAGTGCCTTAAGGGCGTTGCGCACTTCCATCTCAGTGATGACTCTGAGTGGAGGGCCCGATGGGGGTAGTGAAATGAGACGTTCGACTTCGGAGTCGACCGTTGAGACGAAGGTCAAGTCGTAAGGGAGTGTGCTGGGGGTGCATTGGGCTGCAAGACTGTCAGCTAGGCATTCAGCCTTTTCGTCGTCGTCAAAGGCTTTGGTCTGGTCAGGTCTGTTAAGTACCGGCATCACGGAGATGGTGTCAGATTTCAGCGAGCGTTGCAGCTTGTAAAATGCGAGATGGGATGGGTTCAGCTCCTCAAGGTGCTGATCCCATCCGGCGTCACGCCATTCAGCTGCACGCTGCCTTACTTCCCTCTGTAGGGCGCGCATGAATAGTCTGTTAGATTCGATTGGGAAGGATTTGTAAGCGCGGATCGCGGCGTTCTTCTCTGTTATCATTTCAAGAAGGTCATTTGGAGGTTTATATTTACTGTCTTCAGTGATTTTAACCGTCCGTGAACAGCTGTTCACGACGCTGCTAACGTGATTTGTGATGGAAGAGACGGCTAGGTTGATGTCGGTTTCGGTAGTCAGTCTAGTCGGTATTTGGTCCAGGTGAGTAGAGCTGGGAGCGTTCAAGGCTTGGCCTAGTTTCGGCCAGTCTACTATAGTTTTGGTCGGGCCGCACAGACCTGAGGGGCCGGGGATGTCGGTTCGCGGGTCAAGTTTTAGTAAAACTGGTCTGTGGTCAGAGTCGCAGAGCTCGTGGCGTACTTCTATAGAACTTAAACGAAGGTTTACGTTCTTTAGAAGGGCTATGTCGAGGATGTCGGGTCGATGAGTTACTGTATGGGGGTAATGAGTTACCTCTGTAGGGGCTACTAGGTCAAAGGACAGTTCGTCCTGCCACTCAAAGAGAAGATTGCCTCTAGGGTTGTTGGCGATACAGTTCCACGACATGTGCTTGGCATTCAAGTCACCTGCTATGATAACCGAGTCACCGAGATTAAATAATGACTCGAGCTCACTTTTAAGAAGTGGCTTTGTCTCGCGATTATTGCTCGGGGATAGGTATACCGACACTATCGTAATGGGTTGGTGTCCCGTCATGCTTAAGCGGCAAGCGGAAGCCTCCATATAGCAGAGGGGCGGGGTCTCTATGGGTGAGCAGTGAAGCGCTCGCCTGTAATGAATGAGGGTGCCTCCCTTGCTGCCCGATACGCGGTCATTACGTACCGTGTTGTATTGCGCGATTCGCGGGGTACGCATATGGGGTTTTAGAAACGTTTCTTGTACGAGGAGGACGTCTAAACCGTGATCTTTCAGGAAGAGGCTAACTTCCGTCTTTTTATTGCAAATACCATCGGCATTGAAAAAACCTAATTTTAGTGACCGAGGCTTGGTCCTACCACTGCTGGATATCCCTAAGTTAATAGACCTATCCATAATCAGGGTTTGAAGTTTTTGAACGCGACTACCAGATGGTAGTATTTGGCGGCGGTTTGGATGAGCGCACTGGGGTTACCAGCGTTGGCTCTGATCTCCTTAGAGTAGGAGATTATCTCTTCGATGTCGAAGAGGCTGGTGAAATTGGAGACAACAGAGAGCGCGTCGGCTAAGTCGCCTTCAGCACTCTTGCTGTGGGAAGCGGGTGTGGGAGGAGAAGGCGGCGGAGGCGCCGGCTTTTTGGGGGCGGGTTGGGGGGGCACCACCGGTTTTGGTGCGACTTGGGCGGGGGCGGGGGCTGGACCCATTTTGAGGGCCCATGCGGGGTTAGGCCTGAGGGCCGGGAAGTTTGTGTTTTCAGCAACACCTGGAACGACCGCAGCTGGTTTTTGAGAGCCAGCTAGCCTATCGGCATACGTTTGCCTCGCAAGGGTGCGCTGAAGCACTTTGGGGTTCGCCTTAGGGGCACGGGGACAGCCGCGGTAGTTGGCTGGGTGGCCACTTTCGTTGCAGAGGACGCAACTAGGTGGGAGTGGGGGAGAGGAGCTGTCTGCCGAGGGCGCGTCCGTCTTTTTAGGACGGGCGCACTGGGCAGTGCTGTGACTCTCCAGGCACTTAACACACCGCGGGGCGGCGTGACAGGTGCGTGAAGAGTGACCGTAAAGTTGGCAGTTGTGACACTGGCCAGGGATCCCAGTCTTCCTGGGGGCTTCCATGCGGATGCCTGAAAGCATGCACACGGATTTCAAACCGTAAATGGCCTTACCAGCTTCGCTCCTCTCGAGCGTGACATGGACCATGTCGAATTGTCTCCTATTGCGATGAGACGAAATGCGGTGTACTTTACGTACGGGAATATTCTGGGCGATAAGGTCGTCATAGACTTCCTTTTCGGAAATCTCTTTCGGGATGCCTCGAATTACTACGCGGTGTAGTTTCTCCTCCTCCAGTGCGTACGTATGGTACGGGAACTGGAGGAAGTTCAGTAATTTTGTAAGCGCTCTGTGCGCCGAAGAGGTCGGGACTTGAATTTTGATTCCGTCCTTGGTCTGTGAAGCAGTCAAGAACGGAATCTTATTCTGGGTCATCTGACTGGAAAGGGACGACCACTTGGCGTTGTCCCTGAGAATAATCGGGGGGGGTCTGCGCTCTGTAGCGGGAGAGACTTTAGGGATGGCGGCGGCCACCTTGCGGTGGTTGCCATCGGGCCCTTCGACGCGGACTGTTTTCGCAGCCTCGTCGCTATCTGAGTGAGCAGCCTTACGCTGGCGCTTCTTAGACCTACTGACTACGGTGTAGTCGTCGTCGGAGTCGGGTTCGGGGTTTGAGTCATCGGACGGGGGGCCGGCAATGTCCATGACTTCGACGGTTAGGTCGGAGTCCTGGGCGTTGCCGACTTGGGACGATGGGTCAGGGGATAGAGGTGACTCATCGTAATGAGTAACCGCAGGGGAGGGGGCAGGTGCCGACTTAGCGGCGGACGCTTCGTCGGCGGATGGGGCTGACTCACCGGTGGTGAGGGGATTGGGCGATGACTCATCGCGGGCTAGTTCGGCGAAGTAATCGCTGATTCTGGGAATCCTTTTCGCGACGCGGGCTCGGAATTGGTTGTCCTCGAAGACAACTTGTAGAAGTTCTAGGAGAACGGACGGGGGAAGAGCTTTAGCCATTGCCTATTCTAAAAGCTACCGCCGTTTCGGAACCGTTCCGTGGGAGAGAAACGGCAAGAACTCCACGGCTATCGGCCTAGCTATGTTTCTAATCGCGGCCCTCAGGCGGGAACAGCCTGAGGGTAAGACGCCGGTGATCCTCCCCGCCGGGTGTAGGCAGGGAGGGTGTACTTAACTAATGTAGCCCTAAAGTGTATCCTCCGCCAATCTTATTGTGCGGGAGGTTCCTAACAGGCCCGAGCAAAGAGGAAGTTGGGGCCGGAGCCCTTCTCCCAGACAGACTCTGCTCGGACAGGGAAAAGGATGGTACCAGGGTCGACTTGGGTTCACCCCCAGGGCCGGTGGTTCTGGCACCCGTCCGATTGACTGCGTTGCCCTGAAGGGGCAAAGCTGGTGTATCGGGTCTACACCCCCTGTTCGGATCGTTGAGCACCGTTAGGTATCCACCGAACAAGGACCGCGTAAACCGGCGGTTTTCGGGCAAAAGACGTAGTTAAATAAAATACCACGGAATGTGTCTTGAAAAAGACACAAACGGCGGCGGAGGCTGCGTGGGACAAGTGATGCTTGTCCGACGCAGGGCTGGAGTCTCGGCAATTTTGTACGGGAGTTTCCATTTTTTATATTTCGGCCTATTTTCCTTAGAGAAAGTTTTTCTTTATCCACAGCCCGATCTAATTTTTTGCTATCTGTCACTGGTAAAATTTCACCCTTTATAAACGAGGCTGGAAGGAGTATCATCCTTTCAATTGATGGTCGAGAAGTCCGATGGTACAATTAAGCAAAATGTAAAAGGGACAGGTGCCATTCAAATGTTCTGAGTAAAGCGAGGTAGGTTAGGTAGTACTTAATTTTGACAGTTTTCAACTAAGCCCGAGAGATTTTCTGTGGTTTACAATTTTCGTGTGACATGGCAGGTCTATTTTAATCAATTTATCATGATTATTAAATAAACCGCCACTGTGCTTTTTCATTATTAACAGAAAAAATGTGCGTATTGAGTTGCATGTAGAGCTAAATACTTTGAATGTACGTTTTTGAACACATTAGTTTTTTCATAAATTATCTAGCTTTGTTAATTAAGAAAATGTCTGCTAGAATATTCAATGCTCTACTTTAAGTATTAATTATTCTAGATGCTCTATTTTACGATGAATTTCTATGTTGACTAATTATGGTACGAAATATCCTTAACTACGACATTTCGAAAACGCCTTCAATGATTTTTTTGCGTGAGTTCTCGAATGATTCTGCCATGATTGATTTTTAAGAAGGTTTTTGTAGTGTTGAATCTGTGCGGAAGGAGTATAGGCACCTCCAGAACTTCTTACTAAGGATGATGCCTATTGACGCCTGACAAATTAAGACCAAATCCAAACTACTGCTACAAACTTTAACCTTGAAGTGAAACTGTTTCCAAACTTAGATACTTACACGTGTCAGATGCTTTTACGTGTTATTTTGAAAAAGACTGGTTTCTTTTGGATAAGCAATAAATAAAAACAGTGAATTAGATAAGGAAACATTTATTCACATTCTGTCAATAATTTAAAAAATCCTATACATAACACAAATGGGGAAGACTTACACACGCCAAACATTCTTTTACAAACAACAAGCTTCCTATTTACATAGATACACTGGTACATTTAGATACACTTTTTTATACTGTATGTCTTATGTAAGGCAACTAAGGAATGAATCTATGGAATGGGTGGCAGTTTTCTGTCATAACATAACTTGAAATAAATAAATATGCTGGACAATTCACACAGCTCCATCTAACCCCAAGCTAAGTAAAGCTGGTATTATAGGAACTAGATAGCAGATATTAATACTTATATACGTTTTTTTGTAAATAAATACATATTATACACAGAAACACCCAGACAAAACGGAAATATCCGAAAATTACTTAACAAAAATTTGTGTTTTGTGGGGATCGAACCCCAACCCTCGGCGTAGCAGGCAGTGGTACTATCCGTTACGCCATTGGGCAAGTCAAGTTTTAAACTGCGCTCTCCATACCGCATGCCAAGCAGATTAGTATGGCAAATATCCTGTATAAGGTGAAGCCTAAGTCCAGCAGGGTGATTGGTTATAAAATACTTAGTTACTACTAAAAAGATTCACATTTCGATGCCAATTTATAAGATCTGACTTGACTTAAGACTTGAAGGATTGTGAACGACAGCACAAAAGCAGTGTCATAAAAGTTCGTATATAATATCAAAATTATACAAAACCATACCATACTTTCTTATTAAACGAACAAGTATCACTCATGATGTAGGTTTAAGCGACTTACTTATTATTTACTTCGTAGAAAAAGGCTGTAATGAAGGCTGTCTTTAAGCGGCTTTAGAGAAAACCAAACTCTAAACTCTACCAAATAAATAACAAATAAGTCGCGTAAAGCTATATAATACTATACTTGTTTTTTTATTGTTCGCAACTTATAGTAACACTTTAAAAAATCTTAATTGTTAACACGTTTTAGTTATAACAATAATTATAATACAATTGTTTAAACATAAACAAAACAATGAACAAACTCGTCTCCTGATTGGAATGGAAGACAGAAAATGGAAGAACAAATACAACAAACTACGCAAGTTATGGCAAGTAAATAATTGGAATATAAATGTAAATAATTTAAACTAAACGTTTGGAATGGTCTTAATCTAATATTATTATTTACAGGTTAACAACTAGGTACGACAACTTTGTAAAGAAATAGGTTACTTGCATTAACTGTCGGGTACTCAAAAAACTGCGAAACATGTTTGTTCTTAATTATTGTCCAAAAATATGACTATTTTAATTCAATTAGCCAAAATATGCAAAGTTAGAATAACTAAAGTGAAAAATATTATCATACTTTTTATTTTGTCGCCATTGTTTACAATTATAGTGACGGCTAATATATGTTAGATTCATACAAAGTATCGTTTCAGAAGTTACTCATTTGATTAGTATGCAAGTAGCCTATTTCGTCATCATTACTTCAAAGATTCCAGTAATAATAGGTAAAAACTAATAAATATTTACACTTCGTTGTACCTACATGATTAATCATATTAGAACTTTATAGTATTTGTTCTTTGATCTTAACTCTAAAACAGAATTAAGACTAGATTTCTTCAATCAAAGTTTTGATTGTGAAATCAAGTCTAAATTCTGACTAATAAATTAGTCGAACTTGTAACCAAAATTATTAACATATTAATTCTTTACTGCATTTCTTTTTTGTACTAAACAGGTAATGAGCAAAAGCAGTGTCTTTTTGCGTAAAATTAAACAAATATATCTACTGGGTTATTTTTCAGTCAGTATGCAAATTTAGCAGAATTTCTTTACGATTACGACCAAATTTTACTCCAGGCAGGTCGAGTCCTGTTTTCTTCGAAATCGTAATATCAATTGCTCTTTTGAAAATGTATTCAAATTTCAATGTAATAATTGAAGTGTTATAGTGATTTTGGAAATGGATCTCTAGTAAAAGTTGGTCATAATCATAAGTAATCAATTTGAAAGTCTTCTAAAGGGCGGGGCAGACCGGCTCCGTATGCGTTCCGTATCCAGCTCTCGTCCGTAGTCACGCACGAACTGATGACGTTGTAATGTATGGGACCGTATGAGATACGGCACACCGCTTGCGTGCAGCACGGAACGGATACGCAACGCAAGCGGTGTGCCGTATCTCATACAATCCTATACATTACAACGTCATCAGTTCGTGCGTGACTACGGACGAGAGCTGGATACGGAGCCGGTGTGCCCCGCCCTTAAACAAAACCATGAGTATAATCCACTCTGCAGTGTTTGCGTACTGACTAAAATATAGGGTGAAATGTTACTAGTGACCGATAGCGAAATCTCAAGACGGGCTGGTGACAAGGATCAACTTTCCCCAAGGAACATACTCGTAGATTAAAATATGACAAACATTATTTGAGTCTCTTAGTAACTCAAAAAACAGAGGGACTCGAGGGTGTGTATTGCAAATCTAGGCGATGGGCTGACAACCTGTCACTATGGCGATACACAATTTTCCGAATAACCCTCAATTATTTGTCTGGCGTGGCGTAAGTGTCCATTTCTTGTGGCCGTTTACGATCTGCCTACCCCGCAAGGGATTGTAGGCGTGATATGTGTGTGTGTGTAGTAACTCAAATTAGCTGATCAGCAATTTTGTAAGGGAGTACCAAATTATTTTTGCGTTTCTCAAACTTATGTTCTTTAGGGAAAGTTTTTCCTTAACACCAGCCCGTCTTGAGTTTTCGCTATCGGTAACTAGTAAAATTTCACCGTAACCCTGCATAATGCTATTCAGTAGAATGAGTAACTCGTGCCAGTATTTAAAAACATTCGTTGTACGAAATCAATTTCTACTCGTTGCATTTTCTTTAGGCACTAATTCACAAATCTCAACTACAAAAACGAATAATTTAACCCTTCGATGTAAGCTTTCAATGCACAATTAGTAAGTACAGATCCGGCTTATCACATTCACTGGTATCTTCGCCTTTATATACAATCTTTTAAACTCAGTCTTTATCTCCTACAAACCTGTAGGTATCTGGAGGAGGCTCGGGCATACAGTATCCATGGTACGTGCGAATGTCCTCTGCAGCATAAGTGACTCCAGCCAGCACACCTGGCTCCGTATGATGTCTTGGGCAGGTGTGATCTCGAGGGCACTGGCAAATGGTGCTGGCGTTCACTTCGTCAATCTGTTCGTGACGTCTTCTTGCGCTGAATAGTTTGCAGGGCTCCTTCCTTGAGCAGCGGAGTCTCTGTAATGAAGGAAAATATGCGGTTGTTTATTAAGAGTAAATTATTTTTTCAATTTGGGTCGTTACGTTCTGTTTCAAGATACAGGTACAAACAACTTATAACAACACGTAAACTCATCTTGCTCATCTATCCAGTAAAACCACAGCGCACAGGTAGCGTTGCGTGAACTTTAAAGCTCCTAAATACAGCGCCATCAAACGTACTTGTAGCGAACTAAAACGAACCAAGGAGGCCCCTTCCACAAAGATTCTAACTTGAAACTTACGCTTTGAGGCGAGCACGCGAACTGGTACTGGTTCCCCTGTTCGCCGCTAGGTGTCGTGTACGGCAGCTTCTTAAGAAGATACGTGACGGAGTTCTTGGGGCAATGGCAGTTGACTATCTGCTGCGTGGCGTTGCTGTCAGGGAAGGAGTAGATGGTCCAAGCGGCGTCCTTAAAGTAGCGACATTTGGGCAGCCTCTTCACAGGTTCGCAAGTCTTGTACAGGGTTGTCTTGTCGGAGAGCGTGTGGTTGTCGTCCGAGGATAAATCACTGAAATTAAAAAAACAATAATGTTCTTAAAATTCTATGAAAGATGTCATTTACGGAAGGATGTGAGAAGCATAATAAAAAATAAAATAAAAAAACACTTTATAATACTAAAATGCCAAAATTTTCACTTTGTATCCTCAGGTTTGACAGTTGCAATGGACAGTAGTGTTAAAAGTCCACGCTCTATTCACAAAATGAACTCTAACTTTTATCACCCTAAAGTCCTTAAACTTTATTATGTGCAAGAAAGGTTCAATGACTCACCTAGAGCAGGGTCTGTGGCCCAAACAGCGACATTTCCTCTCAATCCAAGGCTGCGTGGTGTCGTAAAGGTCAACTTTACTGCAGACCTGCCGCGCCCTGCAGTCTGGCAAATCATCCTCTGTTACCTGGAAACAATAAAGATAGATTAATAGAGTATGGTGACTAGAGTATGATTGTATGATTAGAGTATGGTGATACCACACGAAAAACAAGTTCACGCACAGGCACTAGGGGAGGGCGCTATGAAAATACACGTATCAAGCAATAATCATTCAAATAAATAGGTATAGAGTTCGACATAGAGAATATAGTCTATACCAGTTTAAGCAAAATGGAAATGGATTACTATTGCGCCAATAATATAGGGCGTCTGAAATAAATGTAACATAATATTAAGCAAATAACAAATATTTCAAGAAAAAGGTAAATTATGGTAATCTTGACATTTGAGTTAAGTAAACAACCCGAAGATGTAATAATCGAAAACGTCGAAGAGAATACAACACCACTTCAATGGGACTCTAATGAACACAATATTAAAAAGAGAGAACATATCTCAAAAACTGAATAATACAAAAAAGTACTTGAACAAAATAAACAATTTGCATACACGTGCTGTGCAATATTCCAAAGGGTATTTTATAAATTCGTATTAGCAATTATAGATTCGATGTCAATTACACGATACAATCGCTGCATATGTAACGCGACTTAAAAAGTTATATCATGTTTGACACTTCCTCTTACATCAGATATTCGTGACCGATACCCACAACCCACAACATTAATTGAAACCCAAACAATTACAATCACAAATCAATTCTATGTTGTCCATGAAACAATTGATAGTCACGAACGCTACCAATATTCGCGTTGCACATTACTGATTTGTCTGATTTCGATTCAACTCGCATCGGCGATTCCCATTCAGAACCAACACATTTGCTGCAGTAGTAAAATTCTACATGGCATTCAAAAATCGAAAGAAAACCTTCCATAATAGCCACAAAAGTCAAGTTTTTGCGTCCGGTGTGGCTGCGTGGGAAAAGTCCAATGTGTTTCACAAATTAGATCGCACCTGGCACCTGCCGGCCAAATGTAAGAGATGATTATAACGAGCAACGTCCGAAAGATGTTAATCACAATGATTCCAACTTTGTAGTATTACAATGCGGGGACATGTGTGCTCCGAATCCATTCACCGGTTTTTTCTTCGTTGTTTATTTTTTGTATGGAAAGGACCATCGGTCGTACTTCCGACCGGAAGGCGTGCCATTCGGCAACCTGTTGACTGTGGGAATATTTTTTCTGCGCACAGACCAAGTCTTGATAGGGTTACTCATCATTAAATTTAAGACGATACTCTTCTTGATCGAGCAATTTTCATGTCTATTTCCTGCCAATGTTTTGACTTCTTGATGTGGCGTTACTTTTGACAATAAATGAATGCCTTTATTAGCTCTGGTTTAGTTTAAATTTTGGACACAGCTACGAAATACGCAAAGCGCTTATTAATTATTAATATATTTACGCCTTTTTATTATTCTAAAAATCTTAAGAAAACAATGTTCATTTAGCTCTCCAATAAAACCTGTCTGAATAAGCTATAATCACAATAAAGGTTCCAATAACCTTACGACAATAAACCTCCAATAGTCCAATTCTTGACAACCCTAACAAGGAGGTGTGAAAAAACCGTCTCCTTTTTTCTGTTCCGGATATACTTCCCGTTTCTTGTGTGTTACGATAGATTTCGCGGAAACAGCCTCAGCCATATCTTCTACGACACCGGAAATACGCCCTTTTGTGTAACAAACAAAAAGCTCGATGTAAAGGCATAGAGGCACTACACAATGTGCAGGTTGTTGACTCACGTCGTCAACAGTTTGTTGTGTTTAACGGAGTGTCGTCTGCGCACGGAATGCTAATGTGGGTCGTAAGAAAATAACGTTTTAGGGACTGTGTAGATTTTCTAATAAGGTAAAAAAAAACTATTTGATTGTTTTACTTAAAGTAGTAGAAATTGATTTTCTCAGACTTATAGCAACAAATAAGAGCGTGAAACCTAGAAATGTGATTTAAATGTGAGTAAACTTTTAAATTAAGAATCATGTATGCACTTTGCACATCTAATATACCTAGTTAGATAGTAACTAGTTAGTCAAACGCAAAAACAAAAAACAATATTCCACACCTGGGTTTTATCTCAGTTATAAGTATAAGCGAACGATTAGCATAAATTTACTTGATGTATCCAGATTTATTCTAACATCCCATTTTATTTAATACGGTCTTCAACATATATCTGATTTCCGTTATCACAGTATCGCGTGTTCCTAATTTGAACATTCGAACAATGATCACAAGTTTTGAAATTTGTATTTGTAACGCCTGAGGCCCATCGGATGTTGTTGGTGATTTTTTGGAAACGATATCTTCCATACTCACACACACATATCACGCCTACAATCCCTTGCGGGGTAGGCAGAGCGTAAACGATCGCAAAAACGGTGATTTACGCCACGTTTGACAAATATTTGAGAGTCATTCGGAAAATTGTGTCTCGCCATAGTGACAGGTTGTCAGCCCATCGCCTGAAATTGCAATACACACCCTCAAGTCCCAGGAAAGGAATGAGGTGATGCTATTCTAAGCCGGCATCACACGGCCTTTTATTATTAATTTACGTATAATTTTTACGTATTTATTTAAATTTATTATTTATTTACGATTTAATTTCCTTGTCTCTATATAGAAGTATAGTTTTTGTTGCTTGATACAGACTTCGCTTTAATATGTGTAAACAATAACATTTACTGTTCTCATAATAAAGCTACTAAATCAATTCATTTAGCCAAAAGCGGTAGTATGAATGGTTCCATTCCTTTTTCAGTCTCAGTGCAAGATTATATCTACGTGAATACAGTACGGCCATCCGAATAAGCCAAATTTGACGGCTGTCAGATTCGTGGTAATGCTATGGCAGAACGTTCATTTTCCTTTATTGTCACCTGTTTTAGTATGGAGATAACGAGAACGGCCTTCCGAATACTGATAGGGTGCATTCCGACCATGCAACTGAACAAATTTCCCCTAGAAACATATTCAGAAAACTACAAAAAAAAACGACCTCAATAAGCTAAGCGTATACTATAGGAAGAAAAAAAAATACGATTCCTGAAATATTTTTCATGGGAAGCTGTTCAGTTTCATGGTCTGAATGCACCCGAGGGCTATCCCTTATTCCCTGTATATCAAAGGGTGTGGCAGCATCAGCCCTGGAACCCTGAGAGCGCAGTGAATCCTCGTGCGCGGGAGTGCGGTGGGGCAGGGCGGGGGCGCGGGCGGGGGAGGGGCATCCGGTCCAGCGGACAGGTGGCTGCGTCGACGCGCCCACTCTAATGAAACAATTTGTCCACCGACCTTCCACAACCTTCTCTGTACACCTGTCCTTATCTAACACCCACATCTACAATCTCACCATCCTCCGCCTCCTTAATCCTTAAATCCCGTCGCTACGCCACTTTCGCCTCTATCGCGTATAGATTGTAGGTTCTTGGAGTTGCATTTAAAGTAGTCGCCTTGAGGGTCAATTTTCGTTAAGGCGCTACATCATTTGCCATTTTCAGTTTTACACGGCTCGATTATGGCACATTCAATTTCTGCCCTCTTTAAATGGGTATCGACATCTTATCTCTACTTAACTAAGTATTTAGTCACACTTAACGTATTTATTACTATATTTTAATACATACATATACCACGCTTATATCCCTTGTGGGGTAGGCAGACCGTAAACTGCCTTAAAAACGGATGTTAACTTCACCTCTGACAAACAATAGAGATACATTCAGAAAATTGTGAATCACCATATTGACAGGTTGTCAGCCCGTCGCCTAAAATTGCAATACACACATAACGACACCCACGGGAAAGAAATGGGGTGATACTTCTCAAAGCCGCTTTCGTACGGAAATTAAAGTAAAATTAGGTTTAAGGTGCCTAAGTAAATCATGACTCGAAAAAAACCAATAATCTAATACTACAATTACCCCACTGATTATATGCAACTATAACTTTACTAAAGGCATTATATCTATACCCGAAATTATATTTTCCTTTTTATAAATCGTTTCCTCAATCATCTTAGCTTAGTGCGTCTATAATTATTACGGTGTTGAATTCGGGGTTTTAGCCTCGGGCAACGGATGCTGCGGTACGGAGTTCGATTCCCAGTAACACTGGTAGCGAGAACAGATTATTAATCCGCGTAATCGCCCATCGCCAGTGGTTACAAGTCATTTATTATTACTTACAACTGTAATTTATTACAAAATTTAAGACGCGCAATCGCCAGCAGGTTTTTAAAGTCTTTTTAAATATAAATTAGTTGGGTCGTATACATTGGAAATGGTTGTTATTTTCTTACGTTGTATTTCTTTTTTAATTGATTATACAGTACGTTTTTTCGATATGGTTTCGTTTTGATAGTATGAAAATATTTAACCGGAAAAGGGGCGGAGGGTGAAAACATCACATTGCTTTAAGAGCCATTATCAGAGATGAAATAATGAGTTGTGGATTGTACACCCTATTTATGGAACTAAAAGTGACGTTTATCTAAGTTAAAATGCAGAAAACCTCTGAAATAAATAGTTATTAATCTTTGTAACATATTTTATGTGCTATTGTTTCCAAAGCATGATACTGATAATTCCAAGCGAAAGAAAATCGCAGTTACCTGTAAAAAAAAAACAATATAACGCATACTGCGAGAAAAATTCAGACAAAATAATTAGTGTTCATTATGATTGCCTTACAAAACTCTAGTAAGTGATGGTTTTCCATTTTCAAATAACTTATTTTTGACCGAACTATCATAAAAAATTATGAAATAGAGATCAAATCGCCAGGATTTCGTCCTGTTCGCACGCGTCCATTTTGCCGTTTGTCAAAAAGGGACCCGTTTTAAGCTCGTGTCAGCCCTTTAACAGTTCTTACTAAACGGATTTCCGCTGAAATCAACTACACATTTGAGATGCGCGTCTAGGCCTTATTAGGCGGCGCACACACGGCGCGACTTAAAGACATCAACGCGAGCGGAAACGCATTTCTTAGTGTCTCAAGTCTCAACAGATCTAAGGCATTTGCGTGTTCTGCATTCGGTACTCGTGGTCGTAATAGCTTATGTTACAACACGAAAAGCATTACACATATACTGAAAAATTATTCTGTAAGTAGGAAGAATGCAAACTTATTTTATTACAGTTGTTCTGCCGTGTGATGCCGGCTTAGAATAGCATCACCCCATTTCTTTCTCGTGGGTGTCGTAAGGAGCGACTAAATGACTCGAGGGTGTGTATTACATATTTAGGCGATGGGCTGACAACCTGCTACTATGGTAATACACAATATTCCAAATTACCCTCAAATGTTTATCAGACGTGGCGTAAATGTCCTTTTTTTACAGGCGTTTACGCTCTGCCTAGCGCGTTAGGGATTATAGGCGTGATATATGTATGTATGTATGTATGTTCTGCCATACTTAAGAAAGTATAAGGTAATTTCAGAAAACATTGTGAATCGCTTTAGCACTTGGCTCGCATTCGTAACTCAACCTCTTTGGTAAATTACCTGCCAGTAACATGTGTCTTTACTGACTCCGATGTAGAGCAACTGTATGTATTCTAAGTTTATCAATATTTCACTTGACGCACTACGCAATGTTTCCAATATGCAGCGCCGAACTAAAGGCGTGTGTGTGCCTTTTGTCTGTTAGGGCCGTTGACGCGTGCTGTCTTAATTGTCGCACCGTGTGTACCGGCTTTGTTAGAAACCTATATGGTTAGGGACATTTTATAAATTATACTACAAACAATTACAATGCGTTCGGTGATATATGGTCCAGACGAAATGCTTAAATATTTGTTTGTATGAGTAGGAAACTTCTTTCGGTTACTCATTTAACTTTTTAAATTGTTATCCATAGGCTTACAACATTTATTCTACAACTGTCTGACTCAACTGTCAACTGTTGATATGAATCCGTTCATAACGTCTGGCCGGATGGCGTAGCGGATAGTATCCCTGCGTGCTACGCCAAGGGGCTTTGGGTTCGATCCACACAAGACACAGAAAATTTTAGTCTGGGTGTTTTCAGTGAATAATATGTATGTATTTACAGAAAAAGAATGTAAGCTTTAACATTAGTTATCAAGTTCCCATAGTACACGCTTAACTTAGTTTGGGGCTAGATGGTGGTGTGTGAATGGTCCTGGATATTTATTTTATTTTTATTACAAGGGTTGCTAATCTTTTCAGTTTCTTGTTGTTACGTTATATTCTGCTCTGAAATATATTCTGTTATTATCGACTAAGCTTGCCGAGACATGTTTGTTTACATATCATCAATCATGCTTATCTATCCACAGCAACAAATGGCAACGTGTAAATAATATTACACAAAAATGTAAGGAAATGAAGTTAATGGAACAATTTTCTTAAAAGGCTTCTTATAAATGTATGAAACAAGATTGTTTGTATGAAGTTTCCACTGCAGTAATATATGATACTGTCGCTAGCGGTGGGCATTGAATGAATGCACGTAATACCTAACTCTACATACATATATCACGCCTATATCCCATACCGGGTAGGCAAAGCGTAGCCGGCCGTAAAAACGAACATTTACGCCACGTCTGACAAACATCTGAGGGTCATTCGGAAAATTGTGTATCGCCATAGTGGCAGGTTTTCAACCCATATCGCCTTAAATTACAATAGATTATCCTCGAGTCCCTTTGTCGCCTCTTACGACATACAAAGGAAAGATGATGGTGATGTTATTCTAAGCCGGCATCACACGGCAATACCTAAATTGAACTTCGAGTATTGCACACATACACTCATACTGAAACACCTAGGTATAATCAAACATTACATAAATGAGTATGAATAAGCGCACGACATTATTACATCAGATATAGGTATTTTTACGAAGGTTTTCCTCAGTTTTATAATAAACATCGTATGATATTAAATGTACAATATTCTCTGCAATCTCTACATTAATAATATCCATTATCTGAGTAAATTCAATAGAATCATGTCATCTTTTACTTTGCATTTATTTCTTGACTAGATTTCCGCCCAGCGGTTTCACCCGCTGCCACTCATTTTCCCGTAGTAATAGTTGTTTTCCCGCAATAAAAAGTTGCCTATGTGTTATACCGGGTTATACTCTACCTGTGTTCCAAATTTCATCTAAATCGGTTAAACCGTTTGAGCGTGAAGAGGTAATAAACATACATACACACACACAAATTCTCAGATTTATAATATTAGTACGGATAAACTATTCTCAAATGTTTTGACGGAACTAAATTTTATTATGACTTTGCAATATTAACGCAACGCAAGAAGGCGAATGGAAAGAGAAATAACATCGCTTCGTAGACACATAGATGGAATTATAGGAGAAATCTTAGTCGTGTCATGTCTTATAATTTTGACTAAAAATACGTGTTATCTGTCAAAATAAGGAGACTACAAAAACAATGGCGACTGAGATGACTAGAAATTGCGAAGAACCCATTGTCATTTTTAAACATGATAGGACTTGGATATCTCCTATCTTTTTCTAAACCTATTTGACGGAAAGTGACAGCATTAATTTAACGTAAGATAAGACAATTTATATCCAGAATTGAAGCCATTACAACAATTTACGTAAGTTTTGAAAGATTTTGAGGTGCGTCACTTTAAAAATAGGGTTAGAGCTAAAGTAATGTAACTACGTAAGTATAAGACACTTTAAGAAGCATTTGTTACAAGACCATTCCTACGGTACTATACATATAGTCCCATTCAAATTAACATATAGGGTGTCCCCATTGTGGCGTTGACTTCCGGACCAGTCCATTCAGAACGCACGTGGGGAAGACGGATGCTCCTCCCGGTCCCGGGTTTGAGTCCCGTCTCAAGTGTTGCCTTCTTACTCTTCAAAGAGTGTTTTAAGATGAAATTGGTGCTTACTTTTCGATGGGAAGCTAAACACGTGTTTCTTTGGAAGGATTTATGCATGGGAAAGAGTTGGTCGTAATTAGATTGACGGTACATGTAACTTTTATAATGGGGTAGCGTAAACTGACACGTTTATCACGCCTACAACCCTTTCGAGGAAGGCAGTGCGAAAACTGCCGTAAAACGCACATTCAGTTAGTTTTTGAGGAATAACCGCCCTTAAGTTTTGTTCGTTTTAAAATTTTTCATTTTCTACGTTTGTGATTGAAGAATTCAAGATTATGTACCCGACGTTTTTTGTTTTTTCTTCTAGTACAACTTATGTAATTTTGACTTTACCGTAGAAAGTATTTCATTATTTGTAAATTCAGTGTGTGGAAAACCGTTAAGCGATACTCGTAAATAATAATGTACCGCTCTACCGTAGTTATGATTTAAATATTTTGTAATTAATTAATAATCCCAGTTCAACATCCGTACAGTGTACGGCGTACGCAATTCACAATTGATAATTGAATAATTTAAGTCGGGTCACCGATATTTATGAATACATTAAAAAAGTTTCCTGCTCGTACTTACATAATTCCATATTTGATTCGGGATACCTAAGTTTAGAGATTACCTTAATATGCCTATCCAATCCCCCAGCTATAAATAAAAACCCGTCCAAGTGCGAGTCGGACTCGCGCATGAAGGGTTCTGTACCATACTCTATAAAAACGACCAGAAACGATTGGTTTTTTGTGTGGTAGCCTCCTTTAATATGTTTTTTATTTATTTGTTGTATAACTATACGGTTTATGAGATAAAGACAGACGGCAGCGAAATCTCAGTATTTGGGCCCTGTTTTTACACGACTGCTCAACCAAAAAAGGGAGTGTAATGTTTTTAGAGTTCATGTATGTATATTTGTGCGATTGTTTAAAGTGTTGCAACTCGTCAACCACTCAACTGATTTGAATGGTAATTGTATCAGAAAAATCCTAACAATTTCCCGCTTATAGCTAAGCTAGGCTTTATCTAAGAAAGCAGTCACGTTTAAATTCTTAAATTTTATGTGTTTATTATCCTTTGAATAAAGAACCCTAAAAATCAAAGCACCACTCAAACTGTTTATTTTTTTGAAGCGGTGAGCGTGGAAAAAAGACGAGCGCGCTTATTTAGGTTTTTTGTCGCGTAACACAGGTGTCTCCTCAAATCCTGTTCAGCATTTTTTATACCTTTTTTCTTTGATCTTTTTTTCTGTAAAGCTGTTTACACAAGCGATATTCTCGATCTGTCTTCGGCCGGGAAATTGTCAGAGTAAATATTTCTTTCGCGCTTTGGAACTAAAGAATAAGCGATAGCTTTTAGTCACGCAATAGACTCAATTCGCACTTTAAGTAACTGGGCTAAAATAAGTTTCCCATTATGGATTAAGCGATAAAAAATGAGATGAATTACTTCTTATGGAATATGCAAAATGAGCTGTAATATCATATGTTTTAAGCGCTTCCTGTGTCCTAGTCGGTGGGTCATTATGCTAAGATCTTTAAAACTACGCTACGAATTTTAATGCGTTTTTTTTTTTGTAAATAGAGTGACTCAAGAGGAAGGTTTATAAGTAAAACTTATGCCAGGAAAGGTCTTATTCCCGCGAAAAACGGATAGCAGCATAATATAATTACAAATTTCCGAAAATTTGTGTGTATGAAATGTATGTTTGTTGCCACGCATAAATAGTTAGACGGATTTGGATGGTCTTGGTACAGAGATAGAGTAAAACCTGGAATGACACATAGGATATTTTACTACGGGTGACACCGCGAGCTGGAGAGCTAGTAAAAAAACGTTTTTTTTTCTAGGTTACAGTTTAGACGGTTCTGTAGAATTGAGTCTAGTGTCAAAGAATAGAACTGACATAGCCGAAGTTGGTCGCAACTTTGCAAGTTATTAACAGCGAAGGTTGTAGCTATTTTTGTGCTTGACTGACTGCCATTAGCGGGTAGGTGTTCATAAAAATACGTCACGCTGAGTCAGCAGTTACGTTTTGGCAGCTTTTGCATATTTGTACTACGGTTTATTATGCACTTACAGTGCTATCTTATATTCATAAATAGAAATAAAAAATTGAGGAAATATTAGCGCCCGTTGGACCCGGGACCGTGAAGTATCGTCCCACTGATCTACCAACTGAGCTACCGGCGCCTCGACTGACACTTCCAAATCTTCAATCTCTTTGTACTCGTCTCGAAGCAACGTACCTACAATCTAGTATATTACTTTTACATATTTATTTATACAGGGAGTAACTCAATAGGGCCGGAAAAAGTTCAAGGTCCTTATGAAACTGAACAACTTTCCCCACGGAACATGGATTGAAATATTAAAAATAAAATTTGTCCTTTCGTAGTAAATTAACCAGCTTATCGGCAACTTTGTACAGTTTTTTTAAATACTACGCCCTGGAATTAAAAATTTATCAGTTTAATGAGTTTACCTTACCCTCCTTTCGGGTTGTTATACCCGTTTTGTTACTCCTAGTAGAACGATTCTTAATTGTGTCAATAGGTGTCGCCCATACTCGTTTGTAGGCGGGTGGCGAGGGCAGTGCAATGCAAGCAAGGTGTTGTATATCACAGGAAACGCCACTGCCCATTGTCTGTATTTATCCCTTAGCTGGATTCTATGACAACCACGGGTAGATAGATGACCACAGTAACGAAGAGAGCATCACCCTATTTCTTTACATAGGCTAGACATAGCCGTCTCCTGGAATTCACCCATGGGGTGATGCTATTCTTGGTTCCTTCTACTGCTAGTATAATTTTATAATAATAATTTATAATTTTCTTTATTCAGGATCACCGGGGAGTGTTACATTGTAAATTTCATTGACAAATTTGCTTATAGGTTTTACGCTAAATGTACATTCTATTAAAGGTTACCACAACATGCAAAAATATTCTAGAGATAGACAAATGTACTATAAAGTTATACAATAAAACTAGTCTCTGAAAGTATTAAATAATAAATATCAATAAATTTCTACTATCTAATTAACCTACTTTTGCAAGTTTAAAAAATATTAAAATACATACATACATACACATATCACGCCTATTATCCCTTGCGGGTTAGGCAGAGCGTAAACGGCCGCAAAAACGACCATTTTCACCACGTCTGACAAATATTTGAGGGTTATTTGGAATATTGTGTATCGCTGTAGTGACAGGTTGTCAGCCCATCGCCTAAAATTGCAATTCACACCCTCGTGTCCCTTAGTCGCCTCTTACGACTCCCACTGGAAAGAAATGGGATGATGCTATTCTAAGCCGGCATCACACGGCAATAAAATACGGCACGGTATTAAAATACAAAGCAAATAAATTAATAAATAGTATATCTCAGCTATAGTATGTCTCAGCCTTACGGAACAATCGTCTCCCCGAGGTCACCCAGACCTTAGACTGTCACTTTATTCTGTGCTGTCACTTTCCTTTGTTGACGCGTGTCGCTCCGTCACGCGTCACGCTCGATACGCGCCCTGCCTACTCCGTGACGAATCAGAAATCATCTCATTATTTCTTATTGATTTTATTGACGACCGACGACGACCGATGTGGCGCAGTGGTAGTGCGACTGCCTGCTACGCAAAGGTTCCGGGTTCGATTCTCGGTGGGACACTCACTAAGTTGATATTTATCACTTTGTGAATTTGTTCCCGGTCCTGGTTAGGACATTGCAGGGTGAACCAACGTGATTGTCCGAAAAGAAATGGTTCCGTGCTTCGGAGGGCACGTTAAACCGTCGGTCTCGGTTGTTGTCTATGATTACTTAGACAGCGGTCGTAACACAACCATGTAAGAGGCCTACTAGTGGTAGTAGGCGGTTGAAAAACTTTGACTCCAGGGTTCATCGGGTCGTTGGACGACTCGGTGTCCCACACGAAAAGAGAGAGATCCTAAGCCAGCATCACGCGGTATCAGAGGCCGGTCGCTGTAAATTGCCCGTTTCCTCCAAGTTACTTCTTATTTTCCTGCATTTCTTACATTATAACTGTGTCGGTGTGTCCGTCTGTCCGTCCGGTCTCCTATTGCGTCCGCCGCACCTCCTGTCACCGGCAGAAGTGACAGCAGACCTTCCTTTCGAATATTAACATAACATTTCACAACCGACGTTGTATTAACGCATTAATATCCTGTGGTATTCTAGTAAAAACTGTATTTGTCTCTAAATTCAATTTATTCCTAATAGAATTCTCAAATACTCTTTCTAGATTCCTAAAAAACAAGTAAGTAAGTAAAAACACTTTATTGCACAAAATTAAACAATACAAGTAACACGAACATCTAAAGCTACATTATGCAAAGGTGGCCTTATCGCTAATAGCGATCTCTTTCAGACAACCTTCGGGTGGAGGAAATAGAAATGGAAAACATAGCACTGCGAGAGCAAAGGTAACAGGAGCCGAAATTGGAAATAATAATTTACTAAATAATAATCAATACAAAAATAGTGCAATGTTAATATACACACCTATATACATATAAATACATACAAACTATAACTATAAAACTAAATAATGTAGAGAAAAATAAATATTTACATTACTCATAGGATTTTTTTGTAACAACAAGTTACGATAAGTAAATTTGTTACTATAGTCTTTTCTTGCAATATGAATGCTTAATACGTCCAAGTGTCCTTTATAGGTAGTAAATGTAGTAATGGCAACCGGTCGACAATTCATTACATATATTGCTAAACTAGGATATGGAAATTGCAGGTCAAGTTATAATTTTCATGTACCTATCTTAGGAAATGCAAATAAGACACACTCATGAAACTGTAAACATTGTCTAAGATAACTCAGAGCCTGATGAAATTAGAACTTGATACGGGTTGTAAGGGACAGAATACTGATAGGGTGTATGCGGATCATGAAACTGAGCATCTTTCCCCTAGGAACATATGACAAAAAAACAACCGCGAAAAATACATTGCCACAACAAGAACAATAAATTATTCAAGTAGGTACGTGATAGTAGGTATAGAATAAATTATCTAACCGCAAAATATAAATGTCAGTTTTACCGGCGCCAAAATAGTTTATTTACAAAAAACTTCGGAATGTTGCATAAATACTTGTTAGTTTATTTTATACTCCTATCTGATCAAAATAATTATATCACGCAAATGAAAAGAATGTTAGTAGGTATGTAAAGTTAACACGTTTTGACTAATCAGCATACAATAGAAAATAAGAAACCCGAAATAGACGTTAAATTGTGTAAAAATAAAACGAGCCAATTTCTATGCAAACTGTTTATGATATGAGAACAATTTCACATACTTTAGGACAAGATATCTTATATGGAAATGTAGGCAGATATATAAAGTTTGTTTTTGTTTATAAATGTAAAAAATAACCATATTACCTTCTAATATAGTACCTTCAATTGATTTTTGTCGAAAGAAATTGTATTTTGTGCAAAGTACCTACCTATCTATTTATTTCTGGTAAGTGCTGAAAAAGTCTTCATCCTTAGGTGGTTTAAAGAAAAATCTAGATTCTAAACATCACCTAAGCCACCAAACTACCAAAAAATAAAATTTAATAAATAAATTGATCGTTTTATACAAAATGCTTTATCAGTCAGCATATAATTTAGTATGGCAGATCAAATTGTTTTCTTCAAACTCTTATAAGATGGCGGTCGTTACACATCCACGCTACAGGCTTACTGGTATCAAAAACACTGACACTGAAATGCGTCGGGTTATTCGTCAACTCGAAGTCTCACGCGACAAGATCAAATTAAATGTCACATAATGACGAGTGACGACCGATGTGGCGCAGTAGAAGTGGCGGAATGGTTCCGCGGTTGAGTCCCGACGGCGCACTATATTACTTTGTGGATTTTGTTCCCACTCTGGTTAGAACATTGCAAGCTGAACCACCTAATTGTCCGAAAGAAAGATTCCGTGCTTCGAAGGGCACATTAAGGCGTCGGACCCGGTCGCTGTCTTTGATAACTTAGACGGTGGTCGTTACAGAACCATGTCATGTTATACTAGTAGTATTAGGCGGTTGAATACCAGGAGTCCAGGATTCATCGGGGCATTCGTCGACTCAATGTCTCACAATACTAGATCAAATTGAATGACACAGTAACAACTATTAATCCAATGGTTATGATGTAACTAATAGCATTGTGATTAAAAGCACGAGCGGGTTGCGCCCACCGACTACACATCCCTAATAGACGCCAATGTGACAATTTCTCCAAGAAAATCTGTCAACTAGTCTAGGTGCGCAGGTCGCAGTCGCAGGCTGGGTAATGCGTGCGGATTGGTCATTGCACGCGTCATCATTTCTTTATTTTTTTATTTTTAGCTCTGGCCGTGTGATGCCGGCTCAGAATAGCATCACCCCATTCGTTACCCATGGGTGTCGTAAGAGGCGACTAAGGGACTAGAGGTTAAGACGTGTATTGCAATTTTAGGCGATGACAACCTGTCTCTATAGCGATACACAGTTATCTGATTGACCCTCAAACTTTTGTCAGACGTGGCGTAAATGTCTGTTTATTGCGACTGTTTTGCGCTCTGTCTACTCTGCAAGGGATTGTAGGCGTGATATGTGCGTGTGTGATTCTGAACACTTCATTACATCAAGTTTAGCACACTTAAAAAAAGAAACTTGCAGCTTCCCTCAATCACTACAGAACTTTTCAATTGATAACCTATAGCACTGATGCCAGAAAGTGTTCGCCTGTAGCTTGGCGTCTAGTAGCAGTGTGGTCGTCAGTTGCGCTTTAATTCAGGCCAATATACGCCGACACCCGATTCCACATTGTTCTGGCTGGCACGCCACTGCGTTTGACCCTCGGCAACATCACCCATACATACATAATAGTTCTAGACTCAACTTACCTACCTTATATGACTATTATGTTAAATAAGAACTAAAATTGTGGCAACTGCATGCTACTATTTTTCAGAATACGTACAACTTCTAATGGCATATTCTGACAATAGAAAATTAAAAAGAGATGACAAAGACATTTGAAGAATGATTTCGCCTTCAATTCACTGTTTTACTACGGGTCGGTAAAATCGAGTCTCAAATGGTTACCTACTGTTAATCTATTAAAAATTATAAAAATATGCATACATGCATCACGCGTTTAGAGCGTAAGCGGCCGTTAAAAACTAATATTTACGCCACGTCTGACAAACATTTGAGTCATTCAGAAAATTGTGTATTACCATAGTGACAAGTTGACAGCCCATCGCCTTAAATTTGCAATAGGTACACATGTAACCCTTGAGTCCCTTAGTCGCCTCTTACGACACCAACGGGAAAGAAATGGGTTGATGCTATTCTCAGTCGGCATTACAGAAACCATATTCTTAATATCTTTTTGTCCCATAATCTGCGCATCAACAGGAATATTTTTCGCTGATTCATATTGTGATTGATAGCCAATAGCAAGCTTTTAGGTTTTGATGTTCGGCGCATATTTTCTACTTGACATACTTTCCGCTTTCTTTACATATTTATCTATCTAACTTCATTACTCAGTAATAATAAATTTATTTGAATCAAGTGGAGTTTGATCAAGAAACAGGTCCTCCTTGGCCGAATTCCGTTCAACCTTTCCTTACTCCTTAACACAGACCCAGTTGCCAAATCACACTTGTTAGCAAGATTCACTGGCAATTGGTCATTTTCTTGTCAACGCCGAAGACAATTGCATTGATGCTTCCAAATTGCAAGTCATTATTCTATTCAGTGTCCGATTGGTCGACATTGTCTCTTGAAATTTGATTCCGCTCCCAAATCTCAGTTTCCTGTGGATAAAGAGAGGACGTGCCCGAAACCTGGCCATGAGACTATCTGATTTGGAACAGTAACTGGCCGTCTGGCTTATATACTGCATTCTGGTCCGGCACCAAACAGTAAGATGTGTTGAATACCAAATTTTTAAACACTTCCCGTGTTACGTATACACTTTTTTCAAAACTTGCAAAATTTTCGAGAGCGGGCAGTATTTGCAACTGCGACTTTCGCCATTACTAGTGGCGACGCCTCTTCCAACTGGGCAACCGCGGCTCGTCAAATGACCGATCATTTTGTAAGTGTATCTTGATGTAACGCGTGGCGCGGCTCCATATACCGTGTTAGTTCTGCAACTAATACCCAACGACTAATTCATTCTTTACAGATTGAATGTAGTCTAAGCGATTAAATCCCGCGATAAATTAAATGTCGAATTTTAAAACACGCAGTATCATGTGTCCCGTCGTCTAGAGGAATACCAGCGCCTGGATAAAATGGGGTAATAGAGTCACGAGCAAACCAACCACGAGTAAAAAACTGACTAGATCAAATACAATTATAGCTATATATCTAGAGAAATGGTGTTAGGATAATCATTATTATACCTCTATGACATCAATGAAATGTTCAAAATGTAGGCCTAATAAGTAAAGACGTTGCTATCTTAATTTTATATCAATTTTGCTGTGTGATGCCGGCCTAGAATAGCATCACCCCATTTCTTTCCCGTGGGAGTCGTAAGAGGTGACTAAGGGACTCGGGTGTGTATTGCAATTTTAGGCGATGGGCTCACAACCTGTCACTATGGTGATACACAATTTTTCGAATGCCCCTCAAAAATATGTCAGACGTGGCGTAAATGTCCGTTTTTGCGGTCGTTAACTATCTGCCTACCTCGCAAGGGATAATAGGCGTGATATGTGTTTGTTCATGCATGCTATTAAACATTTCATACATTAACATTAACAGCTACCACAGTCCACCGCTGGACATGGGCCTTCCTCTATTGGGGGGGATTGCCAAACTTACCATGCTTGGCAAGCGGATTGGCAAGAGCAGTACAAATATTACCTTCACAGGGAATGCTGCTGCCCAATCCCTGGATGCATTAATCCTTAAGTCGCTTTTTACAACACTCACGGATTGTGTTGGGGTGATGCTATTCTAATCCGGCATCATACGATAACTATTTAAACTTTGCTATTAAAACTTAGGCATAATAATCCAAGGCGTGAAATAATGAACGTTGCCTGGTAATATTTAAATGGGACAGGTTTGTCTTGTGAGAGTTATTTACGTAACTTCCATTTCAAGGGCAGAATACCTTTAAGCAACCAGATTGGCAAAACTAATCCATAGAGATTTGAAACCTCGTTATAAATTGATGTGTGATACTAGTTTTGTTCGAATAATCTAATTCAGTATTAATCAACGACTGATTGTAGATGTAAATAGATTATCAATCTAATCAAATAAAGACGTTCCTTTCCATCTTATTGCGTCGCAGACTGCAGAAATAGCTGCAAATCGACCGATGGAAAAACTTGTCAACGGAGCAATCAACCCTCGTCTCAATCAAAGCCCATTCAAAGCTTTTGTGGAGTTGAATAGTTCTGTGTTGTACAATCAACGTGGCGTAGAGGTGTGTCTGGCGGCTAGATCACAAGGCGGCACCCTTCCTGCTTTGTTATTCAAATCTCAAGGAGCACTAAACTCTCCCATTTATCCACCGGCCGCTTTGACACCCGCCGTCTCCTCCACGCCAAATTATCGCCAAAAACGCCGCTTTTGCAACCACTTCCCACTATCCCCGGCTTTATAGAAAACGCCTTCAAAACCGCCAAAAAACCTCGTATCTGTCAAGGTTTAAGCTCTCGCTCGAAACGTAATATGAATAAACGACAAGATAACTTTAAATTCCGTTCCATAAAGAGACGAACGGTCGAAGAGACGATTACCGTTACGAATAGGCTTAAAGCACCTTAAAGCAACTAAAAGCCAGTGACATTAAAAAAAGATTTTTTTAAGCAAATAGCTTACACGGGCCGGGCCCGGGCTTCGGCCGTAAGTCATCGAAACTGTCAAGATAAGAATGAGTGAATGAACACCTGCCGCTACCGGAGTTACGCGCGCGGCGTGCGCCTACGCACACACCGACTTTATAATTCCATTTTTAAAAATTCCCACACGGACGCGACCCTAAATCTTAAGCTTACCATCGCACAGTTCATATTCGAACACACGAAAATTTTTTTATTAAACCGATTATTGAACGCACGCAATTACTGGCCTAGGTTAGTACGATTATCTTCTTGAATAGACTTCAAAATTAGGCGTAATAATTATTATCGTTGTTTTTGAAATACGACGTACAAAACTTGACATCCGGAACCTGTTTATTTCTTATTTTATTGGCCTAGAAACAATTATTATGATACATGTGCTCGCGTGGTCGCAGGTACATAATTTTAATTTCATCGCAGGAAATTGATGATAATATTGAGGTGTTATTGCGTTTTTTTCTCGCATGTTTGTGTGGACGAGTCTGTTGATGGGATTAGTCATGGATGGGCGTGATGGGCTTGATTCCGTCCTAGTTGTCAATTAATGGTAATAAGTATGGGGCATGGCCCTTCGTGGAATCCACAGAACACTCCTATGATGTCAAGATGCTATGCGTCATTAAT
This sequence comes from Tuta absoluta, assembly GCA_027580185.1. Classification (NCBI taxonomy): domain Eukaryota; kingdom Metazoa; phylum Arthropoda; class Insecta; order Lepidoptera; family Gelechiidae; genus Tuta; species Tuta absoluta. Next base: position 15,514,172 of record JAQAHW010000009.1, read on the forward strand.
TTATAGCGAACTTTTAGGACTATTATAATATTTTATTACTGACGTGTTTCTATCGGTTGACTTTTTTATTTTAAATATCTTCTGGTAAAACCGTTGCTTTTAAGACATAATCAATGATAATAATACCTAGGTACCGAATAATAACTAGGCTGAAAAAGCTGTGCCAAATATTTGAAATCTTTTGAGAATCACGTCGAAACTTAATTAATTCACGTCGTAACTTAATTATATTTTGTATTAGCAAAATCCCTACAAATATAAACAATCCTTCAGCTTTGTACTTACAAACAATGTACGTTTTTAAAGTTTTCTAGATAAATTAAATATCGTGCACTTTGAATTTTGTAGCAAAATTCTTTTTTAACTTTCATACACATATCATGCCTATGTTCCTTGCGGGTTAGGCAGAGCGTTAACGGCCGTAAAAATACGGTTGCTATCGCCCCATCTGACAAATTTTTGAAGGCCGTTTCGTGAAAATCGTGTATTACTATAGTGATTGGTTGTCACCCTGTCGCCTAAAATTGAAAAGCACAGTCCCTTAGTCGCCTTTTACGACACCCGCGGGAAAGAAATGAGGTAATGCAATTCTGAGCCAACAACACACGGCAAACTTTTTTTAAACTTGTTGGTACCCACAATATTCCTAGATTTTCTAACGTAACTGATAACCCCAATCGATTGATCAGGGCATCGACTTCCCATACCAATGTCCTTTTTCCTGCGCTAATCACATCCAGATTTCACCAGTTTACCCGGCATCCTGTCGACTTCCCCACACACTTGGCTTAAGTTTAATGCAAGCACATTTGAACCAAAAGTAGACTACTATGGTTATAATGTGCTTGGTAGGTAGCTACCGATAGAAAAATATACGGTAAACTTTTACATGTGATCGATAGTGAAAACTAATACGAATGATGAAGGTGATAAAATACAACTTTTGCCAAGGAACATAGGTCAAGATTTGAGAAAAAGATTGACCTCCCATACGAAATGTTCTAGCCGACTGAGTCAACTTGTATGGGAGGTCCAATTTTTTTACATTTTCCTATGTTCCTTAGGAAAAGTTGTTCCTTAACACCGGCCCTTACTGAGTTTTCGGTATCGGTCACTTGTAAAATTTCACCATATATACCTTAACAATTGAAACTTGAAAAATTGGGTTAGGTAGAGAATATCGTTCGAACTGTTATATTAACGGAATAATATATTTTGTTTCAATGTTATGAGTAGGTAGGGATTATCCATTTAAATACTTTAATTAGATGTAAAAATAAAGTATAGTCACCTAGGTAACCTTACAAAGTGTAAACTGAGTATTAAACATCTATGAAAGTAACGTCTTAAAAAAGAAACTGATAGGTTGACAAATATTACTTTTGTTTAGTCGCTCATTCATACCCCAAAGTCTTTAATTTCATAGTAAAGTAAATATTTTGCTATTTACTTTTAGTAGTCTTCTACATGTTTCTATGTACAAACGATGCAAAAGAAGACACATACCTAATAGGTAGAGTTAAACGTTACGAAAATAATCAACTTATAAAAATGTTTTTTTTTGTCATTTTACACTTCGGGCGTCTCGTTAACTTTTGACTTAACAATAATTTATTGTAAAACCCTCATTAACTCTAAATTATTGTACAATTTTACAATACTTTAGGTGTGAAGAGGCTTCGGTAGTTTCTGTTACCGAAAGTCACAAGTTCAAATCCTGCCTGCGGTGCAATTTGGCAAGTTCTAAAAAAAAATAACTAAGCACAACACGTTGAAGTATGTTTATGTTTAGTTTACAATTTAGGTGTTCGTTATTTAGATTTTTTTTTACGCTGTGTGAATTGTGATGCATTCTATGTATAATATACATTTATTTACAAAAAGAAGTATGTAAGTATTAATATCAGCTATTAAGTTCTCATAGTAGGTACAAGCTTTGCTTAGTTTGGGAATTGTCTATAATTTTTATTTTATTAATTTTCCAATATTACTTTTCATTTGTGTTTTTTAAACCCAAATGAAAGTGCCGTGTGATGCCGGCTTAGAATAGCATCACCCCATTTCTTTCCCGTGGGAGTCGTAAGAGGCGACTACGGGACTTGAGGGTGTGTATTGAAATTTCAGGCTATGGGCTGACAACCTGTCACTTTGGCGATACACAATTTTCCGAATGACCCTCAAATATGTCAGACGTGGCGTAAATGACCGTTTTTGCGGCCGTTTACGCTGTGCCTACCCCGCAAGGGATAATAGGCGTGATATGTGTATATGTGAATTGTTCAGGATATTTATTTATTTATCAATTGAACAACTAGGACAAAAATGACTCATTTGTTCCACAGTGGCACAACTCCATTGAAAAGTTGGGACTGGGCGGAATTAACTACGTTGCGTAAAATGACGCTAGTTTTAATAAACATACCTACATTATCATTTCCTGAAGTTTGAAAGCAGCATTGTGCGTGAAAAGTTGTTTTAGAATTGTACCCGTGGGTGTCGTAAAAGTAATTTAGCAATAAATACATCCAGGGAATATGCAGCAGCATTCCCTGTGAATTCAACATCTGGAATTGCGCTCGCCAATCCGCCTGCCCCTCAATAGGGGCAGACACTTGTCCAGCAGTGGACTGTTGGTGGCTGTTAATGTGTGTTTGAAAATTTGGAAAATATACCTAAAGCAACTTTAAAATTTAAATTCTATAGATTGATCTACTATTATAGGATGGAAAATTATTTGCTGGAAATACTTATTGCAACGGGGGACATCACACAGCTTTCCCCTAGGAGTCAGTCTAAATGGTTCTTCATAGTTAGACCTACGTTTCTTAGGGAAAGTTGTTCAGTTCGCTTATAGGTAGGTTTCTTTTCTTACTATCCATTGATTGATTTATAACAACTGTAAAAAAACAAGTAGATATTTCAAAGCATTTCAATATTTTATAATATCTAAGATTTAGTTTAATATGCAGTCTACACCTATTTTCGTTAGATGACTCGGTGTCCCACACGAAAAAGAAGACCTATTTTATACCTAAATAGTCAGTGCTCTAGGTAATTTTAGGTAGGTACATTTTTTATTACCTACCCAAATGTTTATTCCTATTCAACGGACACAGTATCTACATCCAGAGGCTGTAAAGTTTATTATACTCAACGGATTATTTTCGTTCAAAGCCTTGTAAAGGGAAACTCTTGTAACACGACCAACAGCATGCCCGAGTCACGATCTCGCAAAGCACGCTCTGTAGAGACCAACTCCATACAACCAGCTAAACTCACCCCGATCTGATACAATATCTTCAGTCCACTTTTAGGCGGCAACTGGGCTCTCCTGTGAGGCAGCAACGGCAGCTTATCAGGCCGCCTTACATGAATCTCGGCGGACGGTCGAAACGCTTCGAGCGGCGTACGTATTACCCCTTTCGAGCAAGTAAACAGCCAAGTGAGAAATAGAGCGGTTATCACTTGCATGGTGCACTGGTTTAGACACTACGTGTGGACAGCCCGGGACGCGAACTCGCACTGGCTTGGAGCGCGCCGGAGCAGGTACGACTTGGCCTACGCGCCTGGTATGACCACCTCGGACGGCGCGTGTGGAGACTTGATACTTTAAGGCTTTTGGAGGGAAAACGCTTGGTTCACTGTTACTCCGTAGCTTGAGACTTGAGAGAAGATAGTGTTTTTCTTTCTACACAAAATTTAAATATAAAAACAGTTTCATTGCACTGATTCAAATGCTATAACACTGTATGCAGTCACAAAGTACACTGACTCACAAGCAATGAAAGACGATATCCAAACACTGAAAACCTATAAATATTGAATGTTTTCTTAAGTTTGTACCACTATTACTCATCACAATAAAACAAATTTAATAGGAATTAAGTTGTGTAGAGAATTGATAATTTAAATAACTTAAATCCGTTATATTATTTTACACAAACAATTTTACACGTATGGCTCAAAAATTCTTGTCCCGTCGAATGATTTTAAATCTTGTTGGGACATGCTCTCGGCGACTGCAAGGGTGCGTTTTTGTGGGCATTGAAACGCCATTTTGTCATACTTTTCGTTGTTTTTAAAGTAAGATTAACTTACTTTCCTGAAAAATTAGAAAGTAGAGTTATGTTCGATTGTTTAGATTTGGTAGAAAGTAAAGTGTACTATAACTGAAATCAAATATACCTACTTAAATATAGACTTCTCATATGATACATTTTCCCATATTGACTAATGTCGTGATCAGTCTTGCAAGTATCAAGACAGTTGGCGTGCACTCGGGTTGACTTCCTACCGACGATGTTTTTTTACACAATCTTGTTGCTCCGATGTAAAGCTGCGTCCACAAAGTTACCTACTAAGTTGCGGTTAAGTTGCTTTTAAGTTAAGGCATTCATATTGAGCGTTACATGATATACTTAGGTACTTAACATGTGGCGTAATTAGATGGGTTATTTTCTAGCGATTCTTCAAGTGTCCTATGACGATAATATGCCTGCAACCATATTCTGATTGGGTGGGAAAACTACAAAAATCATAAAAATACGACGATGTCAACAAACAATCTTCCATTACGAGTAATGCACTTCGGCATAAATGGAATCCTTTAATTGCAGATCTTTATTTCTTAATTTAAAAAATGAATTTTTGGTTTGTAAGAAAAAAGCATAAAATTATCCTGACGAAAACGAAAATACACAAGATGGAAAAGAGCTGACCCCGTTTAATTTACATACACATACATACACATATCACGCCTATAATCCCTTGCGGGGTAGGCAGAGCGTAAACAGCCGCAAAAAACGGCCATTTACACCACGTCTGACAAATGTTTGAGGGTTATTCGGAATATTGTGTATCGCTATAGTGACAGGTTGTCAGCCCATCGCCTAAAATTGCAATACACACCCTCGAGTCCCTTAGTCGCCTCTTACGACACCCACGGGAAAGATATGGGGTGATGCTATTCTAAGCCGGCATCACACGGCAAATTTAATTTTATGAAAAAGGCCATTGACCCCGCTTACAAACTGACAGAAACTGGCCTGTCACGTTATGATTGCGTTAGCCAGTTTCTATGAGGGATGAATGCCCCTTTTCACAAGTATATTTAAAACCAGACATAGCATAGTAGAGGCTGTTGGCCACTTCGGGTAAATCCCATTAAAAGAACGACTTATAGGTCCATTCACAACTCGTTCATTGATAAACATGGTTGAACATCGTTCACCGGAACACCGGATGCCAACAACAACGTATAGCTGGTTTTCACAACCTGGCAGGACCAGATTCGGTATACATCGCTGGTAATCTTGACTCCAAATTAAAGACACACATAACATTACCAGCAATGTATGCCAAATCGAACTCTGTCGTGTAGAGTAACCACCTTAATTCATAACACCACTTGACCATACAAAAGACCCACTATAGATTGTTTTAAAACAATGCAACAGATTTCGTAGAATAAGACACTTCATTCATGCGATTTGAAAAAGATTCCGAAAATATTGTGTTAGGGTTGGACAAACTGAACAACAGATTATAATAGCCTTTGTATAATATTTCAGTTGAATGAAATAAGTTAGATGGTTTAAGTTACAATAAGGTTAGAAAAAGAATGACTGAACATGTTTAAAACTTGTTATTTTATTTATTTATTATATACCAAAGTACTTCTTTCATTTTTTCGACATTTTTTTTGTAGGAAACCTAATTTTTGTTGGATAAGTATCAATTATTTTTATAATTTTTCCACAAATGACAGGCCCAAATCGACGAGAATATTTTATTTGTAGTGTACCACTTACTTTCACAGTAGAGTTTCTTATTTTATAGGTATTTATTTTAAAATATATTTCTACATTAAACGCGCCCTAAGTTTGTTGGTTTCGTATCTCTATCTCTTTCACTCCCATTCACGAGCCAGCACTGGCATGAATGAACCGCTCTTTATGAATGGACAGTCGCCATCGTACTATACATACCTACACGTAGATATACAGTTGTTTGTATCGAGTTATATGATCGGGGAAATATACATAGGTATATATATGTATAGTTGCCTCGAAGGCTGCGGCACGTGGTAACTCCTTTTATTTTGTTCATGTAATAAATGTTTCGCTCACAGATTGTACGTTAAGGTTGTATAAGTGTATGCAAGAGATTTATTATACCTTCATGTATGCCAAACTTTTTTTATGTTAGTCGATATTTTATCTACACTTATTAATAAAAAGGAAAGGTTTGATAGTTTGAATTAATAAGCTGCGAAACTACTGGATATTTTATCTACACTTATTTATAAAGAGGAAAGATTTGATTATTTGTAGGAATTGAATAGGCTCCGAAACTACTGGACTGATTAAAAAGAAACTTTTACCATCAGAATCCTACATTATAGGACAATGTAGGATTCTGTAGGCTATATTAAAATGTCTTATTCCCGCGGGAAAACGGCAGTGAGTGAAACCGCTGGGCAGGCCGCTAGTTTAAAAAAAAAACAGTATCTACCTAGCATAAATGTATATGAAATAGAAATTGATGGCTTATACCACATAATCGTTTATTGCTAAGAATGTAAATTATCAAGCCAAAAATATTTTGTCAGTAAAACAGGCCTTTTCTTGACATTCCCGACCCAAAGTTGGCTATCACACGCGCAGCGTTTCCGCGTTGAATTGCGATGAAGAACCTTTGAACCAAGAACAAACCGACACGAGGGTTGCAACCTCTCTCTTGCAAAACTACCCAAATTTAAAGCTGTAACTATCTATACCTGCCTTTTTATTAAAAATACTTGCAATGCAGATGTATAATTAAAAATAGTTATAACCTGCTTTAGTATGCTTATTATGACAGTGTGTATCATCTATAAGAGCCTTTATTCCTTATCTATATTATCAAAATACATACATACATAAAACACACCTATAATCCCTTGCGGGGTAGGCGCTCTGCAAACGGCTGTCAAAAACAGACATTTACGCCACGTCTGACAAACACAGCCTATCGCGTAGAATTGCAATACACACCCTCGAGGCCCTTAGTTGCTTCTTATGACACCCACGGGAAAGAAATGGGGTTATGCTATTGTAAGCCGGCATCACACGGCACTCAATTATCAAAATAATCCTTACTAATATTATAAATCTGAGAGTTTGTGTGTATGTATGTATGTTTTTTACCTCTTCACGCTCAAACGGCTTGACCGATTTGGATGAAATTTGGAACACAGGTAGAGTATAACCCGGAATAAAGGACACTTTTTACCGCGGTAAAACAACTATTAGCACGGGAAAATGAGTGGCAGCGGGTGAAACCGCTGGGCGGAAATCTAGTTACCTATATAGTGAAATTTTACAAGTGACCGATAGCGAAATCTCATTTCTAATCTCAATTGGCGGGCCTAATGCCGCGCCCTTTGTACTTTCTGTGCAATAAAGTTTAATAAATAAATAAATCTCAAGTTGGTCTGGTGATGAGAAACATCTTTCCCCAAGGAAGAAGTTGCAGTTGCCAATTCATATGTAGCGTCTAGCTACTACTACAAAGTTATGATTTTATTATGCACTAGATTTTTGTCCCTGTTGCTGTTTTATGGGTTTCCTGTGGGAATAGCATGTTAATTTAAGTGTATCTGTTTATTCATCCTTTAAATTATACTAATTTTCTCAAATTTTTGACTTATTGGTAATGTAGATTGTCGATACTCACTCATTAGAAGAATCACGAAGCCGTGGGTGAAAAGAATAACATACATAATAAGGAGTATGCATACAATAGGTAGGCTACAAGCAGTGCCTTTTGGTAAATACTACGTATCTAATAGCCAATACTGAATGTTTCTGAGAAGCAAAACCATACATGCACCGATCCATTCATAATACAAAGCAGAACAGTTGGTATACTTCAGTAGATTGTGTTAATCAGATCCGCTGGGTGGCATTTGACACAAAAATGGTGTAAAAATTTACCAGTCCATGAAACTGGATAACTTCCCCCGGGGAGTGTAGGTCGATAGATGAATATAAAAATTTTGACCAATTAGTATTTAAATTTTGATTTGAATATGAATGGAAGAACTTTTTATTTTTGTTTTCGATTTCGATGTTCTTTGGGGAAAGTGGTTCAGTTTTATGGACTGGTTAAACCCTAGACTATATAGAATATTTGGGGCAAATTTATTTACCCTTTTAATTAATAAATACTGAGTAGTACTCGTGCTTAAAATTTACGCGAGACCATTGTCCATAATTACTTACGATTTCGCTGTTACTCGTATTGTCACATCTTCATGAGTTTGCTTGTGATAAATCAGTACTTCCGTACTAATATTATAAATCTGAGAGTTTGTGTGTGTGTTTGTTACTTCTTCACGCTCAAACGGCTTGACCGATTTGGATGAAATATGGAACACAGGTAGAGTATAACCTGGAATAATACATTGGTCACTTTTTACCGTGGTAAAACAACTATTACCACGGGAAAATGAGTGGCAGCGGGTGAAACCGCTGGGCGGAAATCTAGTAACAGTTAAACTTCTGGAATCTATGCGTCTAAAAGCACAATTCTATTATATTTCTTCGAAAAATCAAACTAAAGTTAGGTATCTACCCCTATGATTTAGCTGAAGAACGTCTTATGACGTTAGCTAGACTGATACCTAGACTAGTCCTGACGTCATCGTCTGAAAGCTTTGAAGAAACTAAATATGTATTGATACCTCCGTCTGAAATAGCGACCTTTCTTTAGTCCTTGGCATTTACTCGTAGAACAATGGTGTATTTTAGGTATTAGCTTAGCATTAACGTATGTACCCATTCTAGCCAAATATATCGGTACTTCACTTTAACAGAAGATCCCTGGGGTAGGCCTACGTTAAGCAATGGACTGCAATAGGCTGATTTTATGTGATACGTAAGAATTACACAAACAATCATATTATTATGAAAATAAATATATTTCTATTAAAATAAAATAAAAAATGAGAATGCCTTCAATTTTGGCGCCTAAAAGCGTTGCGTAGGCAGACATAAAAAAACTTTGAACCTTCTCAAAATTCGGTTGAGAAGACCATAAACCCATTATTACCCTTGTTGGAAACAATCTATAATACTGATCATGAGACCCTTAAAACTTTAAAGATACCATGATACGTTTTAACGTTTTTAACACCTTCGTAAATTCAAAAGCCAAATTCGACATTCACTGATGCTTGTCGTATGTAGTTTATTTCAAGTACAATCACTGCAGCAGCAATGTAAACGACTCAATCGAGCAATGTGTAATAATGCCCAAAGGAAGTTACGTCTCAGACTCATAAACCGAGGGCCCGAAAGGGGTTTTAGAGGTTTTTTCTTGGTGCAGATAAGAAAAGACCACTTGAAGATAAGTGGTGCATTGTGGTGCAGGAGACAATGCGCCCAAGGAACGCACTTGAAATCTGAGTGGTCAGCGTTTTTTGCTGCGAGACACAGTTCACTGAGAACAGATGGTCAGGTGTTGCTTACCTGGCTGCCATAAAATGTTTTTTTATGAAGTGCACCTATTCATTCACAAAAAAGCTAGTATGAACTGGGGTTTTCTTGGGAATGAGAATAACTGTATACCTAGCACGGGAAGTATTTCAAAAATTTGGTATTCAATGAGAATAAAGTTTGACTATAGGAAACTTATTTTATCTTTTTAGTAATAAAAGTTATAAAAATAGCAACGAAGTGCATAAGTTTAAAAGATCATGATTATTATTGTTTAAATACGTTTTTCATCGAGGTATCATCAAATTATTACTTTTTTGCTTTCTTATCACTTAGGAACTAGATCAGTACAAAGTTCAAACGAATATTTGCTCTAAGTGCAAAACTAATTTAATTCTTAGTGATCTTTATTATTACTACAACAATTCAGCTTTCTCATTATTTTAATACCTAAATGAAATTATATCTTCATTTATGCATATTTAAGCAACGTTACCTTCAAGAATTTCATCCATAACATTCACTTCCTAAGTTTGGGTGAAGTTTGCTATACGTTTGACAGACGCAGTTCAAGTTGCTATACAAAACCAAGCTACTCTAGAAATCACTGTAAAGTCAGAATTGTTCGCCTACTGTGGGACAACACGGGATCTCGAATGAGTTCACCTACTGATTCCATTTGGCTGTGGTTTGCGAAGGACCTGGTATTTTGGCACGTGCACTTAAGGCTTTGTTTAGTGCGGGCTTTGTGCCCTACTTGGAAGTGCGAGATCCGGTCAGCATTCTTGAGATGTTCCGGTCATATCCGCCTTTAATAGGCTTTGGAACATGATGGCGGTAACAAAGAGCGTTTTGTTAAGGAGAATAGTAACAAATAGATGATACATACTTTTCTCGTTTCGCTAAGCAACTCTAAGCAAAGTTTTTGAATACGATATTTGATCGAACTTAGGAAATTACGACTGTAGGCCACTTTACCCGAACTTCGCAAAGCTCTCTGAATGTCAGCCTTAATTTCCCGGTCAAACACAAAAAAAAATACATGAGTGACATTATAAACTAATTTTATTACGTTCAAAATGACCTAGAAACATCCACAATAATTACCGAAAAATTAATCTACCTTACACACTACCACGATACTGTATCTACAAGAAGTTTAGCGCTATTTACCTGATATCTTTTTTTGTCGTCAAGTTAAAATCGATTGAAATTTAACAAATGACCGATATTGAAAACAGAGTACCGACGGACTGGCGATAAGGAACAACTTTACCCAAAGTACATAGGTCAAAATAAGATTACTTCAATTAGTTGATCGGCAATTTTGTATGGGATGTCCAATATAATTTTTTTCATACTTCGGCCTATGCTCCGGAAATTTATTCCTTAAACCAGCCCGATCTGAGTTTTCGCTATCAGTCACTAGTAAAATTTTAACCCTATATAAATCTAAAGTCTCAGTCCTCATTATGAGGGGATCATCCCTGAATATAGTTTGGTTAATATCTTGATGGAGGCAACAATTTGATACATTTACAACCCAAAACATCGGTGGAGGTTGGTAGTTGGCACCAAGTTTTGTGGTTCCTAAAGAGGACTTTACAGTTTCGTTTAATTACCGCGTAGTTACGGGGATATCACGCGAGGAAACTAAGGGGTCGTTCATAATTTACGTAACGCAGTTTAGAGGAGGGGAGGAGGGCGGTGGCCAGGCGTTATATTTCATACTGGATAAAAGGACGGTATTTTAAGTATTAGACCGGGTCTATCGCGATAGTATTTAGGTAAAAAATTGTAATTTACCTGTGTCCCGACGTTTCAATACGCTTGTGGTTGCGGGTTGACTCAACCCGCGACCACAATACATGAAACTGTATTGAAACGTCGAGACACAGGTAAATTACTAATATTTACCTAAATACTATCGCGATAGACCCGGTCTAATACTTAAAATGAGTGAAAGTGATCGCGAGTGCTTGAAAAGTTATAAAGGACGGTATGTCCATACTACGTTAGAGGACGGGAGAGTCAACACTTTGTAAATTTTGGTGGACGATCCCTAATAATGTATAGAACGATTAGAAAGAAAAGTACCAAGTTGATATTATCCTTATTGATACGTTAATACGTACCTAATGGTAGGTATGGTTTTTGGGCAAACGCTCTGGCTCTATCAGAATTGGTTGTGATAAAGGATTATAGTAAAAAAAAACAAAGTCAAAGTAAAATTTTTTATTTGTTTAAAGTGTGGTAACATGAGATGATAGTTTTATAATTCGAAATTCATTCACGTTATATTTACATTGGTAGGTACATAAACAATATTCTTATTAATTTTAAACATGTTACTTAATTTACCATAACGTTTCGAGGCAGTTTTGCTGTGTTTAGGGTTTCACGGGGATGTTCTTCGTAACATTGTATGTCGGTATAAAGTAGGTATTTCTTCATTGGTAAGCAAAAATTAACAACTTGACGCATGCTATTTGAAGCACAGAAACATTGACAGAAGTTGTTAAATTATATAAGAGGTTCAGACTAATGTGCCTTATTTCAAATGCAATAAAGTGTTAAATTGTGTTATTTCACGCGATCAGAGATATTTTCTTTAGTAACGGCGCTGCGGCCTCATAACCTCTTACACAAGGGCTTTATATCAAAAAATTTTGACTTGCGCTCAACATGTGTTTAAGAAAAACAAACTTTAAAAGCATTTAACACGCTTGTCTAAGTAGAAACTCTCAGGTAGAAACAGAATATGACACGTGTTTCTTTCCCGTAACCTGATCAGAAGAGCCAATTTTACCAAATTAACCTTCCACAGATTATACCTACAGTTTATCAGAACGCGTGGGCACTTTCAATAGAAAGCGGAAGCTCGTGCAGCCATTAAATATGAACCTTCTGTTTATTAATAGCTCCTAGACTAAGAAAAAGTTTCAGAAAGAACTCTTTAAACTCCTCTGTGAAGCTATGAAAAAAGTTCGCATTCAGACTTGGCGTGTGCTATAACACACACTACCTATACAGAAACACGCTTTGTTCTGTAGGTATACATATTAAATCATCATTCTTATGATGTTTGATTTATGTTTTTTTTGTGAATTTAGTTTTCTATTTTAAGTAGCGTCTCCCGCCCAACGTTTCACTCGCTGCTACCCGTTTTCCTGAAATAACAAAGCTTTTTGCTGTAAAAGGTACCTATAAACTTGCCTCTTGGATCACTCTTTCTATTAAAAAAAACTGTATCTGAATCCGTTGCGTAATTTAAAAGATCGAAGCATCTCGTACTAAGGGACACGTAAAGCGACTTTATTTTATTCGACGTAGTAATCACTACGTCGAATAAAATAATCACCAAGTCCGATTGCAGCTAGATTTTCATGGCTTCATTCTTACTAGAAGAGATCCCTTTGAAATATTTCCTTCCTCTAAGTAATGGCTTTAATCACGAAATGAGATTTCAATACGTCGTCTTATAAGAATCGCTTATTCGGCAAATCGTGGCCACGTGTATATTGTATTTAGGTTTACATTTGTGTCAAGTTGTTTCCTTTCATATTTTTATCTTCATGGATAGGGTCTTACGAAAAGATACGATTTTTTTGTGGTAAAATTATCCAATAATAACAATTAAGGTCTCTCATTGACATACGACAGCACGTTGCAGTTATAATTATTATTCTTTTTCTGTGTGGAACGACCCGATGAACCCTGGTGTCAGAGTTTGCAATTGCAATTATTGTTTTGTCTCTTACCTATGAAAGATGAGATTCTAGTTATCGATAGCGAAAACTTTGATAAGGAACAACTTTTCCCGTGGAACATGGATCAAAAAGACAAAGGAAATTGGAACTCCCATACAAAATTGCCGATCGGCTGATTTGGGTTATTATGATGGAAACTCTTCATGATTCAACCGATGATGAAAGTTTTTCCAGGTATATCTTGAGATTTCGCTATCGGTTACTACTTAAATTTTCTATATCATGTCAGCAAGCAAAATAACATCAGACTTGCAAATTTTCTCAACTCAATTATACTTACTAACACGGGATCTTTGTAAGTCAAATCCTACATATTTGTCATTAATTTCTTCGCGTAGCTGATAGTACTCCTGCCTGCTACGCCGAGGGTCCTTGGTTCGATCCCTACAAGACACAAATAATTTGTTAAGTAATTTCAGATATTTGTACCTATATTTACAAAAAACAGTGTATTAATATCAGCTGCCTAGTTCCCATAGTACAAGCTTTTCTTAGTTTGGGGCTAGATGGCGCTATGTGAATTGTCCAGCATTAACTTAAGTTCTTACTTGAATGGTATCCGCCTCAAGTGGTCTTTACTTACACGTGCAACTTTCAAGGCCCGCCCACGTTCTCAACGGGAATCCACAAACAGTTTGCCAACTACGAAAATATCACAATCACACAATCAACTAATCACTGATTGCTTAAGCCTGCATTCACTTAGCAACAATTTTCTACGATTCATGAAATATTTTGCTTGTCAGTAAATTGGTTTGAGGTTATTTGATAGTTATCAAATTTGAATGCATAGTATCGAAAATACCAAATCATTTGAATTTGATCAAATTGATCGTCACAATTTGGCTGTATGCCTACTACAATTTTATTAATATTTTACTTGACTTTCAGGCTATTTTATGAGGTAAATATATTTTTCCAACTTTTTCTTCATCAGTAACGTTTTTATAAGGGTCGTAACAGGGAGTATTAAAAAGGGTATAACAAGCCGAAATGAGGTCAAGGTACTCATTAAACTAAACATCTTTCCCCATGGAACAAAAGTAATTTTTTTTTATTGGATCTACCATATTAAATTTACCAGCTGATCGGCAATTATGTATGGGAGTCCCCAGTTTTTTTATTGAGATCCATATTCCATGGGGAAAGTTGTTAAGTTTGATTTACCTTGACCTTCTTTCGGCTTTCTATGCCCTTTTTGTTATGTTGATAAATAACTAATCAATAAAAATAATTTGTAACCTGTTTAAGATTTTAGGTTGGACGTCGCTGTATGTATTGTCCAAGATATTTACTTGTTGATTTATGTAGGTAATATACTTAGTGCCTATACTTGACATAAGGGCTAGGTAACCTATCTTACCTACAAGCTATTAATTCATGCACATAACTGAATATTATGTAGGTACAAATTATTACATAACAACTCCAACATTCCCGCCCATGCTAACCTGTTACGCCTGTCTGTCTGTTTGCTTGTGTAATTTTTTTACACCTGCCCACACCCGAGGTAGTAGGTTCGATTCCGACCCACTAGTGAGCCCACTGTTTCCTTCTTACAGAGTAATTAAATAATTTATATGAGGTTGCTTGTTTCTCGCAAGTTACCTGATGATGTGGAAATTTTATGGTTATTACCATAAAGATTTCGTAATGCTTTCTGATTAGAATCCTGGATTTAAAAGAATCCAGATCAAATTATCAGACACAAGTTTTTGCACACCTATTACTCATCAACTCCATGTGATGCCGGCTTAGAATAGCATCACCCTATTTCTTTCCCGTGGGAGTCGTAAGAGGCGACTACGGGACTCGAGCTTGTGTATTAGAATTTTAGGCAATAGGGTGACAACCTGTCACTATGATGATACATAATTTTCCGAATGACCCTTAAATATTTGTTGGACTTAAAATTATTTTTTTTCTACCGCCATCTACTTCTTAATTTGCTAGCGTAACGTCCCGGTTCCACGCAGAATGCTGATACCGTATCTTGTGTAGTAGTGCTTGCAGTATATTGGATCTGGTTCTTCCTCCGCTGTGTAATCAGACACAAGAGTCCACTGCTGGGCATGGACTTCATTCTTTCGGGGGTGTATACCTTACTTCATATTTCTGGCAGGTACACGGGAGGGGGCAGTGCAAGGTGCTGTATCCTTGTGGGTGTCCCCACAATCTTCATATTTAGTCTACCCACAGTTGTCTACTAATCTAGCTTGTGGGTATCCTTTTAATAATGATAAACAGAACACCCTCAACTGACTATTATATTAGGTTCACATTTGTATAAATAGCGGTGAGAACTTGAATAAATTGGCATTCGACTGCCCAAGCCCGAACCAAACCCTTCTCTCATTTCGCCTCCTCACTCGTGGTACACAACTAGTGTCTCCACTTCCTCGACATACATCCGTGGTACACAACTAGTGTTTCCACTTCCTCAACACCCACTCGTGGTTCGCAACTAGCGTTTCCACTCCTTCAACCCTCTCTCGTGGTTCGCAACGAGCGTCCCACATTGGTGACCCCGTCTTAGCAAGAAACCGTTGCATTCGCCGCAATTCAACATAGTAATTCCTCAAAAACAATCATGGTAAACAACGACGAAGAAGCTCCCAAAGCACAGGAGGAGCAGCAAAGACAGGAAGAGCTAAAAAAAGAAGAGGAGCAGCAAACTCGCCATGAATGCGTCAGTGGCGTTTCTATTCAGTCGAGGATTATTCCCTTCTGGCGCGAGTTTCCAACTGGATGGTTCGCTCAGTTTGAGGCGGTAATTGACCCCCAGAAAAAGAACGATGACCAGAAATACGCTTTATTGCTTCAACAGCTCAAAGAAGAAGATTTAAGGCATTTGACGGACATTTTGAAGAATCCACCACCCGGTAATAAATACAAGGCTGTCAAGGAGCGTCTGATAGCGTCGTACGAGCAGTCAGATGTTCAGAATTTTGAGAAGTTAATAGGAGAACAGGAGTTAGGCGATCAAAAGCCGACTCAGTTGCTTCGTCGTCTGCGTGATCTTGGTGCTGGTATATTAACTGAGGATGGCTTAAAAATACATTGGATGAAACAACTACCAGTGCACATGAGAACCGTATTGGCAATAAGCACTGAGGTACACTTAGATAAACTGGCGTTGATGGCAGATAAAATGTTAGAGTATACGGCGGTGGCATCTATCGCGCCATTGTCTATCGACCAGCAGCAGAGTGATCAGCTTAGCAGACAGATCTCCGAGTTAACAACCAAAGTGGACGAATTATACAACAAGCAATCGCGGGAATCTCACCCTCGACTCGGCTCCAGCAGTTGGTCGCGTGATCGCTCTCGCTCTCGCAGTCAAAATCGACGAGATAGCTCCGTAAACAAAATCATGGAACAGAAGGGGCTTTGCTGGTATCATGCCACCTTTGCTAAGAGAGCATACAAATGTTCCCCTCCGTGCTCATGGAAACCCGCTTGGAGGTCGGGAAACTAGTCTCGGACCCGATTGCAGCGGAAATCGGTGTCAAGAGGAATCGCCGCTTATTAATTTTGGATAAAAAAACCGGGGAGCGTTATTTAATTGATACTGGCGCTGAAGTGTCGGTTTTGGCAGCAAAAGGCAAAAGAACCGGTAGCAGTAGTCACGAATATAGGCTTTATGCAGCAAATAATACACCAATCAGGACCTATGGGGAGAAAAATATGGCCCTCGACTTAGGCTTAAGACGCCAATTCACATGGACATTTGTTCTAGCAGAAGTTAAGATTTCAATAATTGGCGCAGATTTTCTGGATCATTTCAAATTATTGGTTGATATTCACAATAAAAGTTTAATTGACTTGAAAACGGAACTAGCAGTAAAAGCAATTTCCGTTAGATCAGTTCGAGGATCCATTCACATGTTGAACTCAGATCATGTGTACTTCGACATCTTGAAGGACTTCCCGAACGTAATCAGGCCATCATCGCTGAAGGAGCCCTCCAAGCACAGTGTAAGACATCACATTGAGACTACGGGACCGCCGTTATATGCAAAAGCACGACCTCTTCCACCTGACAAATACAAAGCGGCTCAAGATGAATTTGCTAAAATGATGGAATTAGGAATCTGTCAACCTTCGAAGAGCCCTTGGGCAAGCCCTCTTCACGTTGTTAAGAAAAAAGATGGCACCTTACGTGTTTGTGGTGACTATCGTCGACTCAACGCAGTAACGTTGCCTGATAGATATCCGATTCCGCGTATCCAAGACTTTACTTACAAATTGAATGGCATGAAGTGGTTTACTAAGCTCGATTTGAAGAGTGCATACTATTGGATACCAATGGCAGATGCCGAAAAAACCGCGATTATAACGCCTTTTGGGCTGTTTGAGTTTCGATGCATGCCTTTCGGCCTTCGGAATGCAAGTCAAACTTTTCAGCGATTCATGCACGAGGTGCTGAGAGGATTGGAAGGAGTATTCGTTTATGTCGACGATATCCTTTTGTTCACGAAAGACGAAGAATCACACAAGAACGTTCTAAAACAAGTTCTTAGTCGACTAGATGAATACGGTGTGGCACTCAACGTCGATAAGTGCGAATTTGCAAAGAACAAAATCGAATTTTTGGGCTACAGAGTTACAGACCAAGGAATTTCGCCCACTGCTGAACGCACAGAAGTCATATTGAATTTCAAAAAACCACAAAACGTGCAAGAGTTGAGGCGTTTCCTAGGGATGCTAAACTTTTACCGTACTTGCTTACCAAATCAAGCTCATTTGCAGCAACAACTTAATAAGTATCTGCATAATGCCAAAAAGAATGATAAGACAATCATTGAATGGTCTCCAGAGGCTGAAGAAGCATTTGAAGAGTGCCGCCAAAGCATTTTAAATGCAACAACCTTGTCTCATCCCATACACAATGCAGTTTTGGGCATCATGTCCGACGCTTCTGACACCTGCCTTGGGGCCGTTGAAGTAGAGACATAAGTACATAGCCATTTAGTATAAGAATATAATGTGTACCTATCTATGATGTATCGTTTGTTCGATCGGTTGATCGATACCTTATTTGATTAGTAATAAATGAGCTCTGGATCCGAATACTTGTTTCTCTTAAACTGCTCCCATCACATGGCGACCGCTGCCATTTTTGGGATGCACGCGTCGCGCTTCGTGTCATCGCGCCCCGGCTGTGTTATGACAAATTAATAAAAGATCGACAATGTGGACTGAACTTTTTGCGTGTGGTTAATTTGGACTTTCCGTGGTTAAAATTTTTTCGTCAAGATGTGCCAGTCAAAAGTGGAGAAGGAGGACATCATCGTAGCTCAAAATGCTGCAGGTGGCAACAATGATGCTGTGCTCTCGGACATAGGAAATCACTTAACCAAAGGGAACTATTTAATGACGATCATATGCGTTGTTATAATTATATTGCTGAGTTACATCGCGTTTCGCCTATATAGAAAATGTCATCAGAGGTGGATGGCCCAGCAGATCAACGACCATCATTTGCAGCGTTTAAGGTCCTTTCGCCGTCGTGTTCAAAGGAACAAGGACGACCGTGAGGAAGAAGATTCGGCTTTGTAAGGTGTGCGTGCGGTATATAGGTAGCTATTTTGCAGTGGTACCAGCGGAAGTGAATTAACTGTGAACAGTATGAAGTGAAGTGTTTTTTTTTTCATTTTTCCGGTGGACATTATGATCCTGTATATTCTGAAAAGTGTAACTTCTTCGTCGTGATGAAATGAACGAAACTTTTATCAGGTGACATCGGTAGGTACATTTCGTCAGTTCAAGGTGCACGTTTCCCTAGAAGGACTGATGTCGCATTCCAAGGAACTTTATCACCGTTCGAAGCGCAGTGATAGTTGATGAGTAGTTAATTAATTTTACGTTGATAATGGTTAGGCTAAAAATAGATTAAGATGGAAATTATACAGGGTGTGATTTTGTATTATGGCGGAAAAATTGTTTGAAATATATGATGAATTAGTAAAAACGCAAAACTACTTAAAAAGGCAAGGTAAGAAAAGATTTCAAGGTAGGATAATAGAGATTAATTTAGGTAAAAGCCAGGAATTATATAGTAAATGTAGACAAATTCAAGATACTACACTTCTTGAGTTAGATAATGCAGAATTATTTGCAAAATATATTGAATTGTGTGATAGGATTAATACCGTTTTTAGTACGATAAAAATATTATGTACAAAGCCCGCGCAGGGTAATAATTCTGGTACTGGGAAAGGTGTGAAAAATATGGCTTCAAAAATGGATTTCGACCTAAAAGCGGCTTGTGACTTGATTCCGGTTATGGACAGTTCTGAGAAAAATACAAAGAGAATCATTGATGCTATAGAAATGTATGCTGACATGTTGGAGGAAACTGACAAACCACTTCTAATAACATTTGTCCTAAAAAGTCGTCTTTCGGAAAGCGCTAAGTTACGTCTGAAACAAACTTATGCCTCTGTTGCTGATCTTGTCAAGGAGTTAAAATCAAACTTATTACCTAAAAAATCATTCACAGCTATTCAGGCAAAAATTCAAACTTCATACCAGGGCTGTAGATCGGTTGAGGACTACGGTTCTGAACTAGAAAAATTAATGACTGACTTGACAATTTCACAAGCAGAAGGCGATTCTTCAAAATACGATACTTTAAAACCTATAAACGAAACAATGACCCTAAAACGTTTTTCAGACGGGTTAAGAGACGCTCGTCTGAGTACAATTATTGCTGCTAGGAACTTTTCCAGTCTGCGAGATGCTATCCAGGCTGCCAAGGACGAGAAAACCTACAGCGCGTCCACGTCGAGGTCATCCGAGCCCCACGTGATGCAGGCTTCGAGACAACAAAGAGGTAGGTTTATTGGCCGAACTAATTTTAGTAACAAATTTCTAAGGTCACGAAGTACAAATTTCGGACGACCACCACAGCGATTCCAGCAAAACACTGGTTACCACCGTCCATGGAATGCTGGTCGTGGTTATAACTATGGATATAACACAAACCGTAATTTTCGTGGTAATTATTCTTATCGCGGAAATTACCAAAACAACACCAACCGTAGGAGACCTTTTTCAAGGACACACCATGCTCAAAATCTTTTTTCGTTGCAAGGTCAAGAAAATCAACCTGAGACAAGGAATGAAGCGGAATCTAATAACCAAAGCATGAAGTTTTTTCGAGATTGAAAAAATAATATTAGCATGTAACAGCGCTAAAGCAAAATATGTAACACTTAATTTGTTTAATACACAACTCCGTTGGTTACTAGACACCGGCGCCTCGATTAGTGTCATTAAAGAGATCGCGTTACCCAGGACAACCACCATATATGGGGACGATGTTATTGTTAACGGAATTGGAGGACAGGTTCAATCATTAGGCCATGTTTATCTAACTTTGCAATCGGATAAAGGTGATCAGTTCAATCATAAATTCCAGGTATTTAACACCTTACCACCTTTAAAGGCGGATGGTATAATTGGATTGGATTTTCTAGATAAATTTAAATCATACATAGATTTGGAATTGAATTACTTACACTTAAAAAATAATGGAACAAAATGTTATCCTATACCTATACTAAAGTCGAATACAATTAGAACCAAAAATGACCAATATTTGTTAATACCCCCACGTAGTGAGTCAATTCATTACGTAAGTGTAGAGTCAGTTTTACAGGATGGAGTAATTTGCGCAAAAGAGTTGAGTAAAGATATTTTTCTAGGAGGTGCTATAGTTTCAGTGAAGGATGGAAAAGTACCTCTTAAAATTTTAAATGTTAGTGAAAATGAACACCAATTACCTATTTTTTCACCGGAACTGCTATCTTTGGAAGAGTTTCAGTGTTTAGAATTTTCACATAATAAGACTAACATGGAAAGAGCTGAAAGGTTATTGAAATTAATAAAGTTAGATCACGTGAATTCAGAAGAAAGAATTACCTTAGAAAACATATGTAGAAAATATTCCGATATATTTTATTTAGAGGGAGATAAATTGACAACCACAAATATTTACGATTGCTCATTAACAATAAAACCAAATTCTAGTCCAATTTACGTAAAACCGTACAGGTTACCTCAATCATTAAAAAGTGAGGTCCAGAAACAAGTCCAAAATTTATTAGAAAATGATATAATAGAGGAAACTAAAAGTGAATGGTCAAGTCCAATGTTACTAGTTCCTAAGAAAACTGATGAAAACGGCAATAAGAAATGGCGTCTAGTAGTGGATTATCGTAAATTGAATAGCGTTATACAGGATGATAAATTCCCGCTTCCGAATATCGTGGATATTTTGGATTCACTTTCTGGTTCTATCTATTTTACCCATTTGGATTTGTATTCTGGGTATTATCAGGTTAACTTAGATCCCTCTTGTAGGAAATATACCTCATTCTGCACAAATACGGGTCAATATCAAATGAAACGTCTACCAATGGGACTGAAGGTTAGCCCTAGTGCGTTTAGTAGGGTAATGTCGGTAGCAATGTCTGGTCTTACATTCGAAAAATGCTTCGTGTATCTTGATGATCTTATAGTTTTTGGAAGGAATTTGCATACTCACAACAAAAATTTGACTGATGTTTTTGAAAGGCTAAGGAAAGTAAACCTAAAATTAAACCCAAACAAATGCAATTTTCTCAAAAAAGAAATTTTATATTTAGGTCATATAGTGTCCGCGGAAGGTGTAAAACCCGACCCAGAGAAGATTATTGTTTTAGAAAATTACCCGACTCCAAAAACAGCTGACGAAGTAAAACGCTTCGTAGCATTTTGCAACTATTATAGGAAGTTCATACCAGATTTTGCGGATATTGCTTTACCTTTAAATAAATTATGCCGAAAAAATGAAACATTTTATTGGACTGAACATTGTCAAAATTCCTTCGAAAAATTAAAATCAGCTATGATATCACCTCAAGTATTGCAGTTTCCAGATTTTTCAGCAGAAAGCAGTTTTATTTTACAAACTGACGCTTCCGGTACAGCAGTAGGTGCAGTTCTTTGTAACGGAAACAGGAAACCGGTAGCATACGCTAGTAGACCGTTGAATCAAGCTGAACGAAATTATCCTACTATACAAAAGGAATTAACAGCTATAGTATGGGCAATCAAATACTTTCGACCATATCTTTTTGGTAGACATTTTATAATTGAAACAGACCATAAACCACTTATTTATCTGTTTAGTATCAAAGATCCATCTAGCAGACTACTTAAATTCCGTTTAACAATTGAGGAATATGACTTTACGATAGTTTATGTCAAAGGGAAAAATAATGTGGGAGCAGATGCGTTATCCAGGATACAGATTTCGTCAGAAGAGTTAAAGAACATGAATAGGGAGGTTGTAGCTGTCCTCACCAGAGCGCAACGGAAACGAATGAATGATGAAGGTGGAGTGAAAGATAAACTGGTTCTTCCTAGTAAACCCATCGATTATAGGTCTGATCAGCCTAGAGTTGTGGAGTTATTACGAAAACCATTGGATAGTGTGGAGATGATTTTAATGCCCGGAAAGGAAGTAGAAAAACTGAAGAATTTAGGAAAAATAACTGAACTAAGTGAATGTTTTGCTATAGAGTCAAATAAAAATATATTACACATAAACCTCGCCTATGCGTCCCATTTCTCGCGAGCCGAATTTGTGGATAAATTGAGAGTGTTTTGTGAGAAAATGAAAATAAAAAACGTAAGCATTGTAAAGAATAAAGAAAATGAAGATTTTATAAAGAAATTGTGTAATGAAATAAAAGAAAAATCGCATTGGTCCGGACCACGAATAAATGTTTTAAGAGGAGTTACAAGAATAGTCAATAACGATGAAAAAGAACACATTTTAAATGACTTTCACTTATTACCAACCAGTGCTCATGCTGGTTGTCGTAGGATGATAAATAACCTAAAAATGCATTTTTACTGGCCAGGTATGGAACAAGATGTTTTAAAGTTTGTTAAGAAATGCCCGAGTTGTCAAAAAATGAAGCACAGTAAGTATATTAAGGAGCCCATGGCAATAACAACAACTGCGAGTTACGCTTTAGAAAAGATTTTCTTGGATATCGTAGGACCGTTACCTGTAGATTATGATGATAACAAATATATTTTAACCATACAATGTGAACTTTCTAAATTTGTGGAAGCATATCCATTGAAATCTAAAGACACAGACAGTGTAGCAAAAAGTTTCGTTACTAATTTTGTTCTTAGATTTGGCATACCAAAAATAATAGCTAGTGATAGGGGAACAGAATTTGTATCATCTACCATGGAACAGGTTTGTAAGTTACTGCAGTTAGAGAAAGTCACATCAACAGCGTATCATCATCAATCTATTGGAGCATTAGAAAATACACACAAACATCTCGGTTCATTTTACGTATTCAATGTTCTAAAAATCCGCAAACTTGGAGTCATTGGATACCTTTCTGGTGCTTTAGTTTTAACAGCACTGTCCATACCGAAACTAAGTACCAGCCGTACGAGTTAGTTTTTGGCCGACCTAGCCCTGTACCAAGTAGGATAGTTAATAGTGTAGAACCTTTATATAATCAAGATAGCTATAGTCAAAACCTTAGATTTAAGCTTCAGGTAGCATGGAAAGATGCTCAAGATAATTTACTCGCGAGTAAACATAAGAGAAAATTAGTTTATGATAAATATATTAATCCCATAGTATATAAGAAAGATGATATGTTATTGGTAAAGAATGAAACTGGTAACAAGTTGGAACCAATATATAAAGGTCCGTATAGAGTTGTTGAAGATCAAGGAGAAAATGTTAAGATAAGTAAAGATGGTAAAGAAGATATCATACATAAAAATAGAACAAAGCCATATAATCTGTAATTTTATTAATATTTCTAGTTTAGGTAACAAAAAAAAAAAAGAAAGTTAATAACTTTTTTTTTTCTTCTCACCCCTGGAGGTGAAGTAGAGACATAAGTACATAGCCATTTAGTATAAGAATATAATGTGTACCTATCTATGATGTATCGTTTGTTCGATCGGTTGATCGATACCTTATTTGATTAGTAATAAATGAGCTCTGGATCCGAATACTTGTTTCTCTTAAACTGCTCCCATCACACCGTTTTACAACAGAAACTCAACAATGAGTGGAGGCCATTAGCTTTTTTCTCGAAAGCCTTGAGTGAGACTCAAAAGCGTTATAGCACATATGATCGCGAACTATTAGCAATATATGCTGCTACTAAACATTTCCGTCGTTTGATTGAGGGCAACGATGATGTTACAGTTTACACGGACCATAAACCTCTCACTCATGCACTGACCAAGGCCTCCAGTGACAGTGATACTCCACGTCGAGAAAGGCAACTGGGTTTCATAAGCCAATTTTGCTCAAGAATTGAATACCTGCAAGGGCCAAAAAATGCAGTAGCGGATTGGTTATCGAGAATTGAGGCGATAAGCTGTCCGTCTTCTATCGAGTTTAAGCAACTAGCTATCGATCAGGATCAGGATGAAGAGCTTAAGCGATTGAGATTGAAACCCAACCTGAAATTTGTATCAGTAACAATAGATAACACACCAGTCACATGTGAAATTTCGACACGAAAGCCACGACCTTACTTACCATTATCATATCGGCCCGTAGTATTCAAAGCTCAGCATGATATCTGTCACGCGGGGATACGAACAACTAGAAAGCAAATAACAGCAAAATATTTTTGGCCAGGAATGAACAAGGACATCGGCCAATGGGCCAAAACTTGCACCGCCTGTCAAAGGTCTAAAATCCAGCGGCACACAGTGACACCCATTGGGGAATTTCCCGAGTCAAGCCGATTCGAACACGTTCATATTGATATAATAGGACCCATGGTGCCTTCCAGGGAACAAAAGTATTGTGTCACGATGATTGATCGAGTAACGAAGTGGCCGGAAGCCGTGCCGGTGAGAGATATTACAGCGGAGACAGTGGCTCGCGTCTTTTACGAACATTGGATAGTGCGATTCGGTTGCCCGATCCGCATAACGAGTGACCAGGGGAGGCAATTTGAAGCTAGTTTGTTCCAGAGCTTGCTTAAAAAATTTGGAATTCAGCGAATACGTACCACGCCGTATCATCCTCAGGCTAACGGTCAGGTAGAACGGCTTCATCGAACTTTGAAAGCGGCTCTAATGGCCAGAGGCGCCAGAAGCAATTGGTCAGAAGAGTTGCCAACTGTATTATTGGGTCTCCGTTCAACCTTGCGTAAAGAAAATAATCTCAGTCCGAGCCTATTAACCTATGGAGCACAGCTTCGCCTACCGTCAGACTTTTTCGTACCTACAACGTCGACTTACGATGACGCTGAGTTGGTGAAGAGGCTAGTTAATACAATGAGGTCGTTGGCCCCCGTTCCAAAGCGCATTTCAGGAGATAAGATATTCATCCACAAAGATTTGGCAACAAGTACACATGTGTTCATACGCAATGACATGGTGCGTCCTTCGCTAACACCCCCGTACGAAGGTCCGTTCAAAGTCCTGCAAAGATCGGACAAGTTTTATAAAATACAGATGCCAAATCGAACGGCTGTCGTTTCTTTGGACAGACTCAAACCTGCTTATATATTAAGTACCGAGGAACCCTGCGAGTCAAACAAGAAAAATGAGGTGCGAAACTCCAATTACGTAACGAGCTCTGGTCGCATATCAAGACCAACGGTCCGGTTCAGACTAAGTAATTAAAAAGGCTGCCTATGCTTTTAAGTTATTTTAGAATACCCTCATGTGAAAATTGCCTGGCTCAATTGATTACGAATCGAGCATCATCAAATCATGTCAGAAGGAAGCGGCACAGTACCATCGAGATCAGCTATCACCCCAAATCAAATTCAGTCTGCAAAAATTACAGCACTATGCAAAAGGAAATAGAAACTATCAGGGCATCGAACAAGCTGATGCTCACGCGCATGGAGGCGGAGGTCCGTCTATGGCAAAATGCAATAAACCGAGCCCGGGCCATGAGTGCAAGCATCGATCGAACCAACCGATGGGTTGAGCGGGAGCTGCGGTTGTTGCAAGGTACGGGGTACCAAATGACGACGGAGGTGCTGGATCACCTTCCTTTCCCCGCCGTATCGCCGCTGTCATCAAGATCGCCATCTCCACAGCGCCTTGCGTCGATTCCGCCGCCACCGATGGACCAAATCGATGCACGCATTAGTCAGTTGACGGAGGAGATAGCGGTGCTGCGGCATCAGGCAGCGTTTGCGTCATCGACAGCGGCTACGTCATCGACAACAACAGTAACAGCGTCACGCGAACCAAGCCTGTGCTACTTTCATAAGAAGTTTGGTTCGCGTGCGCTTAAATGCAGACCCCCATGCGCACTAACCCCCACCGCCTAAGATTGCTTAACGGGGGGAGGAGGATTTGGTTCGGGCACCACAACCACGGTCACAAACAGAGTCAAATAAGTGCAAACAGGCATGCAAATAAAAAAGGAGGGTGGTTATGAAAACATTCTGATAATGCAACTATTTCATTCAAGCAAATACCTACCTACTGTGCGCAAACAACATGCAGTTAAGCTGTAAACATGCAAATTACGACTGCTCAAACATGCACTAGTCGTATCGTATGAGAAATAAAACGGCAGGGTTTGATCTTTATTAGAAATAAAACAACAAAATATATTTATTGACGTTCGTCATAATCGTTGAAACTTATTGAGACGTATAAGATAGCCATTGAAACTCATGGAACATGCATGCTTATAATAGCAAAGCACATGGTACAAGCGGAGTCGAAGCATTCATCGGTTGTCCAACTGCCAACCCCGGAGCGTCGTTGGAATCAAGCGGTCAACAGCGGCTCGGCGAGCAGCGGCAGGGCGCGGCGCGGCGATGACGCGTCGGCGCACGAAGGCGGGAACGTCCATTGCGAGAGCTGGCCGGCGACGAAATGGGCGAGCCTTTTTTTTTTTTTTTTTAGTTGTGGACCCTACGATTTTTAGCCCCGGGGCTTTTAATCTACACCTGACTGTATGGTGGGGAGCAGGAGCTCACCCGGAAAAGCTTGTGGTTGTTCAAACAACCAGCTCAATCGCGCCCTTGGGGCGCGATTGGGCTTACGAGTTGTTCTGGGGAGAACGTATTGGACTGAATCTACCCGGCACGTGCCGGTAGTTCCCAAAGTGGGGAGCAAATGAGGGACCTCCGCGCCCCCGCCGGCGGGGGCGTCGGTTGCTTGAAGAGCTTGTGGAGTGTGATCTACTCGCAATGGCTGCAGCAGTGGCTACTGTGATTTCATCATCTTCTTCCGTAAGGATGTGTCTCGGACGGTGTTTAAAACGCGATGTTGGATGGGGGAAGTAGTTGGACGCGGCAACTATCAAGGGGTTTTTATGATGGGGAGCATTATCGAAGAAGCGACGAGACGCTTCTTTCATATACGCTTTAATGGTAGGGAGGCCTAAGTCGATGTGGAGGTTGGCGTTACGCATGTACCAGGGCGCCCCGGTAGCTTTGCGCATGAAACGGTTTTGGATGACCTGCAGCATTTTCAGATGTGAATCGAAGGTGTGAGCAAAGGCTACGCTGGCGTAGCCTTTGCTCACACCTTCGATTAGAATAGGCCTTACGCAGGTGGTGTAAATTCTCACCTTATTTCTAAGGGAGAGTTTGCTCTTTTTGTTCAACATCGGATGTAATCTGCCCAAAACGAACGCGGCGCGGTCGCGGACTCTCATAATGTGGCTACGGAAGCTGAGTCTTGAGTCGAGGGTGACTCCTAGATATTTGGTCTCGTTGACCCACGGGATGGGTCGGCCGAAAAGCTTTACGGTGGGGACGTTTAATCGGTACGAACCTCTACGAAAGTGCACGGCTGCGCTTTTTTCCGGATTTACCTCGATTCTCCATTTACGGAACCAGCTCCCGAGGGAGTCTAGAGCGTTCTGGAGAATCTGAACTAATTTTAAGTGGTTACGGTGGGACGCGTAGATGGCAGTGTCGTCGGCGAACATAGCCAGCTGTGACATGGGCGATTTGGGGATGTCGCTAGTGTATAGCGTGAAAAGTAATGGGGATAGGACGGAGCCCTGAGGGACTCCTGCCTGTATGGTGTGGGGTGAAGACAGAGTGCCTTCCACCCTGTAACGAAAGCTTCGATCCGACAGAAAGTTACGTACTAAAAGCACGAGACGATCAGGCACAGCGAGCTGGTGTAGCTTGTATACCAGCCCGTTGTGCCAGACCTTGTCGAAGGCTTTCGCCACGTCGAGAAAAACTGCTCCTGTCGGGGTCGGTTTGGACGAGACATTTAGCTTAAGAGCGATGTGTTCGACAATGCGGTGTACTTGTTGGGTACAAGAGTGCTGTTGTCGAAAGCCAAATTGCTCGTCAGGTATGAGATTGTTGGTCTCTGCGTGGTCACGGAGTCGGGCATAGATCATGCGTTCGTAAAGTTTGGCGAGAGGGTTCAGTAAGCTGATCGGGCGGTAGGAAGTGGGCTCATTCGCCGGTTTACCCGGTTTGTGAATGCCTATGACTATTGCTTCCTTCCAGCAAGCTGGAAAGGTGCAACTAGCCATGGCGGCATTCAAAATCAGGGTGAGGCGATTGATCAGGTGATCGGGGAGAATCTTCAGGACACGGTTGGTGATGCCGTCCGGTCCTGGAGCCTTTCTGGGCTTGAGTGCCTTAAGGGCGTTGCGCACTTCCATCTCAGTGATGACTCTGAGTGGAGGGCCCGATGGAGGTAGTGAAATGAGACGTTCGACTTCGGAGTCGACCGTTGAGACGAAGGTCAAGTCGTAAGGGAGTGTGCTGGGGGTGCATTGGGCTGCGAGACTGTCAGCTAGGCATTCAGCCTTTTCGTCGTCGTCAAAGGCTTTGGTCTGGTCAGGTCTGTTAAGTACCGGCATCACAGAGATGGTGTCAGATTTCAGCGAGCGTTGCAGCTTGTAAAATGCGAGATGGGATGGGTTCAGCTCCTCAAGGTGCTGATCCCACCCGGCGTCACGCCATTCAGCTGCACGCTGCCTTACTTCCCTCTGTAGGGCGCGCATGAATAGTCTGTTAGATTCGATTGGGAAGGATTTGTAAGCGCGGATCGCGGCGTTCTTCTCTGTTATCATTTCAAGAAGGTCATTTGGAGGTTTATATTTACTGTCTTCAGTGATTTTAACCGTCCGTGAACAGCTGTTCACGACGCTGTTAACGTGATTTGTGATGGAAGAGACGGCTAGGTTGATGTCGGTTTCGGTAGTCAGTCTAGTCGGTATTTGGTCCAGGTGAGTAGAGCTGGGAGCGTTCAAGGCTTGGCCTAGTTTCGGCCAGTCTACTATAGTTTTGGTCGGGCCGCACAGACCTGAGGGGCCGGGGATGTCGGTTCGCGGGTCAAGTTTTAGTAAAACTGGTCTGTGGTCAGAGTCGCAGAGCTCTTGGCGTACTTCTATAGAACTTAAACGAAGGTTTACGTTCTTTAGAAGGGCTATGTCGAGGATGTCGGGTCGATGAGTTACTGTATGGGGGTAATGAGTTACCTCTGTAGGGGCTACTAGGTCAAAGGACAGTTCGTCCTGCCACTCAAAGAGAAGATTGCCTCTAGGGTTGTTGGCGATACAGTTCCACGACATGTGCTTGGCATTCAAGTCACCTGCTATGATAACCGAGTCACCGAGATTAAATAATGACTCGAGCTCACTTTTAAGAAGTGGCTTTGTCTCGCGATTATTGCTCGGAGATAGGTATACCGACACTATCGTAATGGGTTGGTGTCCCGTCATGCTTAAGCGGCAAGCGGAAGCCTCCATATAGCAGAGGGGCGGGGTCTCTATGGGTGAGCAGTGAAGCGCTCGCCTGTAATGAATGAGGGTGCCTCCCTTGCTGCCCGATACGCGGTCGTTACGTACCGTGTTGTATTGCGCGATTCGCGGGGTACGCATATGGGGTTTTAGAAACGTTTCTTGTACGAGGAGGACGTCTAAACCGTGATCTTTCAGGAAGAGGCTAACTTCCGTCTTTTTATTGCAAATACCATCGGCATTGAAAAAACCTAATTTTAGTGACCGAGGCTTGGTCCTACCACTGCTGGATATCCCTAAGTTAATAGACCTATCCATAATCAGGGTTTGAAGTTTTTGAACGCGACTACCAGATGGTAGTATTTGGCGGCGGTTTGGATGAGCGCACTGGGGTTACCAGCGTTGGCTCTGATCTCCTTAGAGTAGGAGATTATCTCTTCGATGTCGAAGAGGCTGGTGAAATTTGAGACAACAGAGAGCGCGTCGGCTAAGTCGCCTTCAGCACTCTTGCTGTGGGAAGCGGGTTTGGGAGGAGAAGGCGGCGGAGGCGCCGGCTTTTTGGGGGCGGGTTGGAATGGGCGAGCCACTGCGCTCGACCGGTTTTATAAGCGCGCACAGGCGGCGGCGGCGCGCGACGGCTGCTTCTCCACTACAAGATATCGACTTCGCGCAACATTACGCGAAACTTACGCTCATGTGTTATAGTATTGTAAATATTAACTTTGTTTTGGTTATTCTCTTTTTGCTATAATTTTGTATAACTTTTTCATATTTTTAAATAATTTTTGGGGAGCATTTTATTTGAGGGGGAGTACTGTGGGTGTCCCCACAATCTTCATATTTAGTCTACCCACAGTTGTCTACTAATCTAGCTTGTGGGTATCCTTTTAATAATGATAAACAGAACACCCTCAACTGACTATTATATTAGGTTCACATTTGTATAAATAGCGGTGAGAACTTGAATAAATTGGCATTCGACTGCCCAAGCCCGAACCAAACCCTTCTCTCATTTCGCCTCCTCACTCGTGGTACACAACTAGTGTCTCCACTTCCTCGACATACATCCGTGGTACACAACTAGTGTTTCCACTTCCTCAACACCCACTCGTGGTTCGCAACTAGCGTTTCCACTCCTTCAACCCTCTCTCGTGGTTCGCAACGAGCGTCCCACATCCTCATACATACATAAGCCTATTGCAGTCCACTGCTAGACGTAGGCCTCCGGCCTCCCCCAGGGTACGCCATAGGGCACGATCTCTTATTTTCGCCATCCAGTCGTTACCAGCCGCCTTTTTAAAGTCATCGGTCCATCTGGCCGGAGGTCGTCCAACGCTACGCTTGCCGAGGCGCGGCCTCTACTCGAAAATCCGTTTACTTGACTTAGGTGCTGTACCTATTCAAAGAAAACGTTGCTGCCTATTATCAAGATGTATTCTTATTTCGCTTTTTGCTACGGGTAGAAATTTTGTGATACCTACTCCATTTTGGGTTCCTTGTCTTCATCAAAGTATTCATACTAGTATTATAAATCCGAGAGTTTGTGTGTAAGATGTGTGCAATGTGTGTATGTATGATTGTATTATGTATGATGCCGTGTGATGCCGGCTTAGAATAGCATCACCCCATTTCTTGCCCGTGGGAGTCGTAAGAGGCGACTAAGGGACTCGAGGGTGTGTATTGCAGTGTAAGGCGATGGACTGACAACCTGTCACTATGGCGATACACGATTTTCCGGATGACCCTCAAATGTTTGTCAGACGTGGCGTAAATGTCTGTTTTATGCGGCCATTTAAGCTCTGCCTACCCCGCAAGGGATTATAGGCGTGATATGTGTATGTATGTGTGTATGTATGTATGTTTGATTGTTACTTTAACCAAGGGAAAACATAGAAACACCGAAAAACAGCTGCGGGTTATTACATAGTTTTCTCTATTCTAAAAGAGCACACTGTATGTAATCAACAGCTGCCCACGACCGTCAATGCTCTGGTTTCTATATTTAGCGGCTTCTATGAGGCGGGCGATTAAGGCTTATAGGCCCATGACCATATCAATGAGACTTGGCCATATCAATGAGACTTGGCCATATGAATGAGACAGACTTGGCCAGGTTGAGTCATACGCTCAGTTTACTATGACAACTGTTACTTGGACTAATTGCCGACAAAGCCTTATCCGTTTTTGTTTGTTTTAGTTTACTTGTTTGGTAGTAACTGGATTTTAAGTTGTGTTAGCATTTTTTTTAATGAGATGTGAGTTTAATCAATAAAGTTGTTGGAATGTGGTTTTAATGGCGTTAATTTTAACAGATGATTTGAAAAAGGAAAATACGAGTAGGTATACTGACTTTTTAAAGATTTATTAATAATTTATTATAGATAATCTTTAGAGTAGGGTAGTCCTTGAATTCGTTTATTGTGTTTTGACTCGTGACCACAACAAACCACGACATTCACGGTTAATATGCACATTTCCGAAATAAATCCCTTTTAAAAGGTATATATATCTATGTAATTAAGGCTTTAATTGTTAAAGAAAAATAAATCAGTTTATTTAATTTTTATTTATTTATAATTATTTCTATTTATTTTGAGATATAAAAAGTATTTGCTACATTTCCCGCCTTTTTAGCGGAAAGTGTATCCGCTATTATAGTGTCCGGCACTTCCGGGGCTTAAGGTGGGTCTAGAGCTCAATGGCGCCCCCAAACAGGAAAAAAATCCCTGGCTGGACACGCTAGTCATCTGGAAACAAAATTAACAAGTTATTTATTGTCGCGAATTGTTAATTTTGTTTCCAGATGACTAGCGGGTTCAGCCAGAGATTTTTTCCTGTTTGGGGGCTCCAGGGATACCATCGTTTTGCATATTGATGAAGTTCCTAATATACTTTGGCATACCTCGGCTTGCATAAAATTGTCATACTAAGTATTTGTTTAGCATAATGTTTATGTGTCATACTGCATTGAAAGTCATACTGTTATTTTGACCTATTTTATGATGGGAAACACTTTTAAAGTAATAGGTTATGGTGCGCAGGGGTTGGCCTTTGGGGCACCCCTAAGCCGTGAACATGCTTTTCTAGGAGTATGTAGTAGACATTATAACTTGGTAATTTATTCTACAAGAATTATGCGTGTTGATTTTATGACTTTGGATAATTATGACTATATAACATATGCGTTATACAAATATGACTTAAAATTGTATGCAAACCGACCCCAAACCGGGGCGCCACTGGGCTCTCGGCGCGCGCGCAGGATGCAGTGAACATGCTGCGACAACGTCAGCCTGTCTAGCGCAAGGGCCGGCTTTAGGATAAATGAGATCTTGTGGGTTATAGAAGGTGACCTTCTTCTTTCATAAAAACGAAAGCTCATCGACATGTCTATCTGCCTGTCCTAACCTTCGGTGCACATACCTGGTTCCTAGCAGAGAATCAGAAGGCTAAACTCAAGGTTCGCCAACGAGCCATGGAACGTAGAATTTTAGGCGTTAAGCGGATCGACCGAATAGGAAACACCACTCTATGTTCAAGACATAGCCGATAAAGGCCGCAAATCTGACAAACTAAAGTGGACTGGTCGGGGCACGATAGCCGGCTGCGTTCAGTACGATGGGCTAGGATCGTTGAAGAGTGGACACCTCAAGATCAATCGTCGAAGAGGAAGACCCCGTAAAAATGGAGTGATTATCTTAGCTTATACCGTGGATACTGGTGGGAGCTAGGAAAGGACAGAGATGCGTGGAAAAAGGATTGCCCAGCAGTGGGACACTATGGGCTAATAATAATAACTTATACAAATAAAAAAAAAACTAAACATGTGTATATGGAAAGTGTTGATAGGAACGTCGGGATGGGAAGACCTCGACGAACGTACCTCGATTAAATCGGAGACGTGCTAAGGAAATGTCAGGTCAAGAGTACACTAAACCGACGAGCGTGCATGAAGAGATTGGCGAAAGAAGTATGCCAGGATCGTAAAGTACCGCCGTTCCAATAAGTTGTATTTGACAGCTGTCATCTCCATACTAAAAGAGATGTCAACAAAGGAAAATGGACCCTCTGCCATAGTATTATCACGAATCTGACAGCTGTCAAATACGACTTATTGGATCGGTGGTACTTTAGTAAGTGTAAGGAAGTAGATCTATCTACCCCTAAGGGAGTTAGGCGTGATGTATGCAAGTGTTCTCCCAAGCCCAGCCCTGTATGTAATAGCCACGGCCGACAGCTTTTTACCTCGCTTGCTCCGTGGATAGATTACGCCGCTCGCTGTGTCCGATACCATTATATTGGCCGTTAATTAAACTTCTAAGAAAATGTATTAGATAAGTACCTTTCCTTGTGATGCCGGCTCAGAATAGTATAACCCTAATACAACACCTGGGTGTCGTAAAAAGCGACTGAGGGATAAATTCATTCAGGGAATGGACAGCAGTGCATAGCTCGCACTGCGCTTGCCAAGCGTAATGTGTATGGAAATACCCCCCAATAGGGGAAGGCCCATGTCCAGCAGTGGACTGTTGTGGCTGTTAATGTATGTAAGTTCGTTTAGGTATCACATTGCTCTTATGTTCTGGTTTTAGTAAAATTATTTATCTTATTAGAACTTTTAACCCAATTAGCAAAAGTGCTCACTTCAATCATATTTCAGGACAGCCCTCCGAATACTGATAGGGTGCATATAGATCATGATACTGAACAACTTTCACCAAGAAACATATATCACGAAACGACAAAAAAAACGAACTCTCATACAAAATCACAATCAGCTGACTGCATTTACTATGGCAAGCCAATTTTTTACGTTTATGGTCTTAATGATGTCTCTCATATCAGATGATATTGTTAATTTCGGTAATAATTAAACATAAATAAAAAAAGAAATTGAAGCAGGCGCTAACATTTTAATTGTAAGTGCATAATAAACCATAGTACAATTAAACATAGGTAGATATAATATGTGTTATGTATCTGCCAAATACTGATGTGTTTATTAATTTTATGTATCCTACCCATTATTAGCCGTAAATTACTTATCACTAGTAATAAACGCCTAAGCTGACTATTAAAGACGATGCTAGATAAATCAAGTGTGTTGAAATTCAAACTTAACGAGAAGGCTCTACCAACACATCATTAATGTTAAATCCGGGTTTGGGTTTTACTGTTTTACATACAAATATCACGCCTATATCCCTCTTGGGGAAGGCAAAGCGAAAACGGCCATAAAAACAGACATTTACGCCATGTTTGACAAACATTTGAGGGTCATTCAGAAAATAGTGTATCACTATATTAACGAGTTGGCAGCCTATCGTCTAAAATTGCAATACATATGTAATCCTTGAGTCCCTTAGTCGTTTCTTACGACACCCATGGGAAAGAAATGGGGTGATGCTATCCTAAGGCGACATCACACGGCATACATACGGAAATTGTACAGCATACAGCATGGGAATAAACGTTGGTGTCGGATAGGTACAGTACAATCTAACTGATTTTATTTTATTTCACTAGTTCAACATTTTGTTATTTGTAGGCCGTATTAGGCCAAAGACAAAGATTATTTTCAGCCTATTAACAACAGAAATAGAATTTAACATCGCGTCAATTTCAGGAAACATTATGTTAACTTACCTTAAATTGGCGCTGTCACTTTCTGTCAAAAAGGGTTTAGAAAAGAATAGGTGATATCTTACTCCTGAATGTTTCAAAATTTCAATGGGTTCATCGCCATTTCTAGTAAATTTTGCCGTCATTGTTTCCATCGTCGCCATATATTGACAATCACCGGCATATAAGACATGACATGACTTAGATATCGCCTATCCTTTTCTGAATCTATTTGACGGAAATTGACAGCGCTAAGTTTTCCAAATTGATTCCAATACTACCTACCCTAACTTCAAAATAATCTTAGGCTCGATTCCGCCAAAAGCTAAGACTGCTCTGAAGAACTTGACCTAACAACTTTATTTGTCACAATTTCAACTGCGCCCGCCTCTAACAGTCTGTGGCCAGAATTTTATGAATGACTACTACGTCGGCAACGAATCGTGGGAAAATTGTAAATCACGTTCGGATTAGAACACTCGTAGTTATCATGAGCTGCGGCACTCCGTCACTCTCCTGTCACGTACATCATTTACATCGATTATACTATTATTGTCTTCATTGAATACTTGGATGGAATTAATTGAGTTTGGCGAAATTCATACGTTGCCATTACATTTTTTGTCACGCATTTTATACGGTTTGCGTCGTTTAAATTACTAAAAATAATATATCTTATATGACAATTCCTAATTTCTTACATTCTTCATTGATCAAATTCTAATAAGAGAAGCCAAGTTAATTCGTACTGAACTGCAGATTCCTAAGTTGACCAAATCTGTAAACTAACGTTATCACACCATGAGCGAAATCTAAGTTTATCATATTTTGACGTTAATCATGGTTCTTTTTGCGGTGAGACCAGCCCTCAGGCAGGCGTCTTAATCAAATATGAGGTGTTAGGGACGGTGTATATAAACAACTTTACCAAAGAAACATATGTCGGAGTATGTTTTTTTCCACCTACTTACATGTTCCTTGGGAATTATCACTTTTTACTCCTTAAAATATTTGTAGCAAATTCTACACTCCCTGTTTTTCATAGCCGTTTTCTAAAGTGGTCATCAGTGTTGCGTGTGTCGTGGCAGGCTAACCGCGTCATTTGAACGCAATGTGTGTCCGGCGGTCGGACCGGTGCGGTCCATATCCCGCGCCATGTAACGGCTCATCCCCGGGATGTCCGCCTGGCCGGTGATAAGCTACGTCTCTAACTGGTCTTAGCTTAGGTATATCAGAGAATCAACCATTTATGGGACCAGTTTTAACTAGTTATTCTTTTACGTGGTGTCAGGGACAGCCCTCCGAATACTCATAAAGTGTAAGCAGACCATGAAACTGAACAACTTTCTCCTACGAACATATGTCAGAAAGCGACAAAAAATATTCGCTCTTCCATACAAAACACGATCAACTGACTGCGTTTACTATGGGTAGTCCAAATTTTTTTGACGTTTCCTGAAATATTTTTTATGGGAAGTTGTTCAGTTACATGGTCTGAAAGCTACCTATCAGTATTCGGAGGGCTGTCCCTTACACCCTGTATATACACGCCTTTATCCCTTGCGGGGTAAAGAGCGTTAACATTCGTATAAGTACGATTGCTGTCGCCACATCTGACACATATTTGAGGGTCGTTTCAGAAAAATCGTGTTCCACTATAGTGACAGGTTATCAGCTCTCCTAAAATTGCAATACAAATCCTCAAGTCCTTCAGTCTCTTCTTACGACACCCGCGGGAAAAAAATGGGATAATCCTATTCTAGGACGGCATCACACGGCAACTATAACTATTCTTTATAGCAAGAAAAACCTGCTGATAGTACTTGGTACACTGTTTACGTCAAGCGGTTTATTAATGGATGCTTTGAGAAATAAGATTGCTTAGAATCGCATCACCCCATTTCTCTCCCGCGGGTGTCGTGAGGGGTGACTAAGGGACTCGAGGGTTTCACTATTACAGTTCTAGGCGACAGACTGACAACCTGTCACTAAAGTGATTCATGATTTTTCTGAACGGTTCTCAAATATTGACAGATCTTTCGATAGCGACCGCATTTTACGGTCGTATAATGTGGTTGAACTGAATTGGTAACTTTAAGGTCGGCTCTATAAGAAAACATGTGGTATCAATTCTTACAACGTCTATGGGTTAAGTAACCATATCAAAATCTGGTATTCCGTAAAAAAGACATTACACCATTCATTATGATGGTAGGCAGTATCGTTTGTTTTTATCGGTAGCCACAAATATGCGCCCGAGTTCCAAACTAACTTAGCGATTATGTGTTTCCCGTTACCAAATGATATCTTTTTTCTTTCACATTCTTAGCGCGGTCAAATTCTAATAGTCAACGCAAGTTCCGCCAGATTTGAGCACCTTTGGTAACGCACTTTTGTCTTTGTTCGAAAACCTAAGGTTGGTTTCTCTGGAAATGTTTTGGTTGGTGGAATTTTCGTGTTGTCGCCGGTACTCAACTAGGTACACACCAACAAAAAGCTCCCTTATTTGCTGGACAAATAGGAGCGCTGAGCTCGCGGACGTGACCGCTCGGACCGGATGCGGCGCGCCGGAAGCATCCACTTTCATCTCAAAATGGCCGCAACGAATCTGTAAAAAGCAAGGAATTTTTCTACGCGGCTGCCCACTGAATATTTTGTCAACTCGGTGACATCACGAGGCGACCTTTTTTTGGGTGCTCGTGGTTTTTGGTTTTTACCCATCGCGTGCAAACTGTCATTTGATAGTCAATCACCTTTCGCGATGCGGCACAAAAAATAATTGGTGCCGCCAGAACTCGAAAACGTATTTTATTTTATGTGCCCATTTTCTATTTCAAGGTTTCGCTTCTGTTATACTTAGGAGATTGTTTGATGCGTCAGCAGTCCGTTCATCACACAACTTACTTACCTACTTATCTAACTATTATTACAAAGTATGAGTAAATTTTTAATATCGGGACTGTCGGTGTTCTCCTGCCTAACTTGCACTCGCCTTTTACCACCTAAAGTAAAATTTCTCGCCTTTTACCACCTAAAGTAAAATTTCTCGCCTTTTACCACCTAAAGTAAAATTTCTTTGACTGTTATACTTAGGAGATTGTTTGATGCGTTAGTAGTCCATTCATCACACAACTTACTTACCTACTTATCTAACTATTATTACAAAGTATGAGTAAATTTTTAATGTCGGGACTGTCGGTATTCTCCTGCCTACCTTTGAATTGCACCCGCCTATTCGCACTTAAAGTATTTTACTAATAACTTGTTTCTTCGTTTCCAGGCAAGCTGTACGCGTCGCTGGGTCGTCGCGGCGGACGAGTGGTGGCCAGCGACCTTCAGACTGGATCATCAGCATTCAGGGTGCGGGCCCTGATGCCTGTAGCTGAGAGCTTCAAGTTTGCCACCGAGATCCGGACGCATACTTCAGGCCTCGCCGCGCCACAACTCGTGTTCAGTCATTGGGAGGTAAGTTACAGCGGCACTGGAACGAAGAGGCAAGTGAACCAATTGCAGCAGGAACAGTTCAGGGTGCAAGCCCTGATTCCTGTGGCTAAAAGCTTCAAAGCCATTCAATAAAAATAAATAAATAAAAATACGTTTATTCACCAAAAAAACACACGTGTGCACAAAATTTCTTTTCTGCCAAGCTAAATAATAGCTTAAGGGCAGCCTTTATCTTAATATAAGTTTACACAATATAAGTATTATTTTAACAATATTATACTACGAGTACTACAAGTTTATTTGCAAAAACTAACAAAAAAAATGTGTCAACTTTTTACTTAATATCAATACTTATGTTTTTTACATTACAACTGCAAACCCTCCCTAATAGCATTCAAATACAGAACAGAGATAGGTTAAATGAATAATTTGCCCTTTAAAAGCTTAAAGCTACCTTAAAACTTGTACAAAATCGTATATCGGTAGGTACCTCCAAAACTGTAAACATCAGGATTCGTCCGTCCTTTTGCATCAAATTTTCATCAGTTCTGCTGTAGGAAATTACTGTCGAAACGAAAGCAAAACACTTTGTGTGTTATTATATGATCATGATATTTTCCCCTCATTCCAGGTGATAGACATCGACCCGTTCTGGCGTCCCCGCACTGAGGAGGAGCTACTTCATTGGGGCGAGAAGTGGGACGGCGTGAACCGAGCCAAGGCCTACGTGGATGCAGTGAGGGCGCGCAAGGGCCTGGCCACCGACAAGCATCTAGTGCAGCACGCCGAGAAACAACGCACGCTCTCCAAGAATAAATAGACTCCTGATAGACCCTCAATGGACGACTCGGTGTCCCACACGAAAAGAAGAAGATAGACCCTGATATTAACACTTTGAGAAATTAACAATGAGAAGACATTATCCAATCAACGAAACTGCAACCGTCACAACTGTAACTACATACATATATCACGCATATATCCCTTGCGAGGTAGGCAGAGCGTAAACAGCCGTAAAAAACCGACATTAACGCCACGTGTGACAAACATTTGAGGGTCATTCAGAAAATTGTGTATCACCATAGCGACAGATCAGTCCATCGCCGAAATTGCAATACACACGTAAACCCTCGAGTCACTTAGTCGCCTCTTAAGAGACCCATGACAAAGAAATTGGTTGATGCTATTCTAAGCCGGCGTCACACGGATATTACGCCTATATCCCTTACACCACGTTTGACAAACATTTGAGGGTCATTCAGAAAATTGTGTTTCACCATAGCGGCAGGTCAGTCCATCGCCGAAAATTGCAATACACATGTAACCCTCGAGTCACTTAGTGAACACACCCATAGAAAAGAAATGGGGTGATGCTATTCTATGCCGGCATCACACGGCGTAACAACAGTAACTGTTCTGCTTTAAGCAAGTTCCATAATAAGAAATAGGATGGAGTGAACCGAAAGCGTGTTTAGAATTAATATGTTGAATACTTGATAGAAAAACTTGTCAGAAGACCATCAGTATTGGCAATGAAACGACAATATCTTCTTCTTCAAAGAGTTAGACTCTTGTCGGTGGAGTAACTTCCAATTTTCCCTCTTCTCTGCTAGTGACTTGACCTTCTGATACGATGGAGATGTCAGCTGTCAATTATGACTTATTGGAACGGCGGTACTTTATGGAGCCTTTGTTGGAAAATTATTTCTTTTTCGATTTTCCATAGAAGTTCAGTCAGTTGATGGGGAATCAGTTTTGGAGGTCGAATTTATTTTCTTGTTATCCAGTATAATTTTCTATAGAAAAAGTTGTTCAGTTTCACGGTCATCGTGCCTGCAAAGTTTTCAGTACCCGTCACATCTACCCAATGTCTAAGATGAATGTACCTAAATATTTTACCATAATAACTGCGGATGCGGTATATCGCGGAACTAAAGTTAACGTACGAGTTTTGTGATACACTACCGCCACTAGTAGCTGCAAGTCTGATTATGTAGAGCCGATGTCCAATGGTACCGAAAGTAAAGTACAGATGTCGCTGTACGGATCGCGTAAAATTTTACATCGCGGTGTTGAGATGTCTTCCTCGAAACTACATATACCCAGCGAACACCGAAGCAACTCATACTTACCTGGCACAGGGGATACCGTGATCATGAAGGCGGTTCCCCCAGGGCGAGGCCTTTCCATTGCACTGCGGTTGGGTTGACCCCTGCGATTATCCCTAATGTGGATAACTCGGGTGCGTAATTTTTGGTAGTGGGGACTGCGTACGCGCCGTCCCCCCCCGTAAATCTTTGAAATTTCTGAATAGATAAAAGACGCTGAGGCCAAACTATACAACATTTCCCATAAGAACATAGGGTTAGATTTATTAAAAACCCTTCCGGACCTTAAAGTTGAAACCTATCATGGAAAATAGATTGTTTTCTATGTGATCCAATTATTCAATATTTTGTTTTTTGGGGATAGTTGTTCAGCTCGACGTGTTGTGGTAAGAGTTTTCGTTCGGTACCTATCTGT
This sequence comes from Tuta absoluta, assembly GCA_027580185.1. Classification (NCBI taxonomy): domain Eukaryota; kingdom Metazoa; phylum Arthropoda; class Insecta; order Lepidoptera; family Gelechiidae; genus Tuta; species Tuta absoluta. The sequence goes on from JAQAHW010000009.1 coordinate 15,555,760, forward strand.
ATTTATGATGAACATATTTTAATTTTATTCCAAACGGTGTCCCGACACTCTTGTTTATGTGCGATACATTAATTATCGACAGTTAATTCCAAGAGGCTCCAACTCATGGTATTGCCTGGCCGAGATGGATTTAGTCACAGATGCCAAACTAGATTTTTTCATATTCATCAGAGTATTTTGTACAGTGAGTATAGTATTCTTTGATTTTGTAGGTTGACTACTCGATTTCTGGAAAGTTTTTGTATTGTTGAGCATTTATACCTTACTTATTTTGACAGCACGTTGATTAGAAGGAATGTAGTTACCTATTCGTTCCATTTGCTAGATTTTGTTTAAACACGGTAATTTTTAGTGAGTTTATTTCGTTCTACGTATTGTCGGAAGTTCGCTCAATATAAGATTAGTTATATAAGCTACTAAATTATTGTTACTTTGATGTCGATTTTATACTAAGTTTAAATGTTTAAGTGTTTAAACAGTCATGTTTATATTATTTTTAATACTAACAATTATAATGAGAAATTTGGTTTTATTTGACTTTGCCTTTTGTTTCTATAATACATACATACATACACATATCACGCCTGTAATCCCTTGCGGGGTAGGCAGAGCGCAATCAACCGCAAAAAACGGATATTTACGCCACGTCTGACAAATATTTGAGGGTCATTCGGAAAATTGTGTATCGCCAGTGACAGGTTGTCAGCCCATCGCCTAAAATTGAAATACACACCCTCGAGTCCCTTAGTCGCCTCTTACGACTCTCACGGTAAAGATATGGGGTGATGCTATTCTGAGCCGGTATCTCACGGCACAATAAATATTCAATAATAAAATTCTATAATAGAGAAAATAATAACACCAGCATATAATATAACTCATCTATCTATTTATTTACAAGGTACAACAAACGAACTTAATTTGAAACAAATATACATAAAGTCCTTTAACCAACACAGACACTAACAAATCCTACGCAGTAGAAATAACATTAGGTATACATTTTACGCGGCTATTGCATTTATTGAAGAAAATTAAAAATACTAAAATATTTATTGAGGATATAATTCTCTACATTACAGTTTTAATAAGGCGCGTACTTAAGCCATGTGGTGCCTTCATTAATTCAAAATTCATTACTCGATGAAAACGTAATGTATCTAAAACCCGCTGTACAGATACTGAAGCTTATTTGCAGAATATCATTTTAATAATGAACTGGTGACTGTAGATGTAGTATCTGTAACTACACAGCACCAATTTCTAAAACCATTCTGAAAATTAGTTTAACTATCTGTACTTCAAACTCCATCAGCGTATTTTCCATAACTTAAGTTTTAATCGACTTATAAATTAAGTGATGGAGGCACCACATGGCCTATGGGTCCTTTCCCTGTTATGCGTTTTTAAGCCTGTTTTGAGGCTGTCACATCCTACGATTTCATATATTTCTGCAGATCATAACCGGCAAAAATATGCATGACACGAAAAGGGTCTATATAGTTAAAATTCATTAAACACACAACTGATTCTCACTGGTTTCACACCTATTGCACGATAAATAAACCCAAAAAACCCAACTCATATTTCCTATTTTACAAAATTATTTTAATGGTCATTATTGATTAAGACTATTATATGCCGTGTGATGCCGGCTTAGAATAGCATCACCCCATTTCTTACTCATGGGTGTCGTAAGAGGCGACTAAGGGACTCGAGGGTGTGTATTGCAATATTAGGCGACGGGCTGACAACCTGTCACTATAGTGATACACAGTTATCTTATTGACCCTCAAACTTTTGTCGGACGTGGTGTTAATATACGTTTTACGGCCGTTAACGCTCTGCCTACCCCGTAAGGGATATAGGCGTGATTTATGTATGTATGTATGTATGTACTAATAATTATATAACATGATTCTACCTACATCTATTGTACAAACTTTACTCAATTATTTTGGATATACCTACGGACACAATTATGGGTAAAACAAAAACCAATCTGTGTGGATGATTCATTCAATGGAAAAATGTATCTTTTAGCTCGAATTATATTTATCCGCCGGAAGCTAGCGGCCAGGAGATGCATTTATTAAACACTAGATTTCCGCCCAGCGGTTTCACCCGCTGCCATTCATTTTCCCGTGGTAATAGTTGTTTTCCCGCGGTAAAAAGTGACCTATGTGTTATTCCGGGTTATACTCTACCTGTGTTCCAAATTTCATCCAAATCGGTCAAGCCGTTTGAGCGTAAAGAGGTAACAAACATAAACACACACAAACTCTCAGATTTATAATATTAGTTCGAATTTAATTTTGCATACGGAAGTCTGCAACGACTGGTCTAACCACTCGTATCGATTTTGTTAACGTCAAGGATATGTGCGAATTTTCTCGTTACACACGTGTATGTGTAGTGGAAGGTGTGAGCAAAATTTGTGGTTGATTTTGCATGCGAAAATTTAAAAATACGCTGTCTGATTGCGCCATCGCTAGTTTATAAGAAAATGGTATGCAACTAATTATTTGATAAAGATAAAAGATAAAATACGTTTATTTTAGTCACATTCAATTAGATACTAAACTAAAATACAGATATCTGAAATGTAGGTTCTTAATTACTTAATTTATGCGACTAAAAAATGTCTCCACGCAGCATATAAGCCAGATGTACACAGCAAAACCGTGATCTATATAAATAAGTATACTATTTGAGTTCGCTGGCCATTTTCTGGTAAACTTGCAACGAGCGATCTGGCCGCCGGCTGCCGACGGACGAATATAAATCGAGCATACTGTTTTGTGCCAATCTTAGAATGTCCGTATAACATTATTTTACACTTACAATTATAAAAAAATCATTCTAACTAATGTCTGGTACCTCGAATAGTCTAATGTTTTGTCTTTGGCAATATTATAAATAATGTCTTATTAGTGAGGACAGTCAATGGCTGTTTCTACAACAGAATAATGTGATAGGAAACAAGTAATTATTAATTATCTGGTTAAAGAAAATAAAAGTAAATGAGTTTGATCTCAACCACGGACTGTCTTCACTTCACAAATCAAAAATAAAGTTTAAATTATAAATTAAAAAATATGTATGAGTGAAGGAGCAAAGACTAAGATGCTAGAATTCATTTTAAAAAATAAAATACATTTTACGATTAGTTACAGGTTTAGAAGAAAAATTCTCTTCAATAAAATTATGTTTTCAATCTTTTCGGAAGTAATTTTATTATAACTTGATGGTATTATGAAGTTTTAAGTAGAAATCATGGAATAAGTGTCTTTGGCACTTATGGTAATTCAATTAGGCAATCTTTCAATTTGCTAATTTCATTTTTGTTCTGTCCTTTTCCCTTTTGCACATACATATTTGATAAACTGAATGCAGCTATTAATTAAATCAACGACCGTTCATCGGGTCGTTGGACGACTCCTTGGCCCACGTGAAAAAAAAGAATTAAATCAAACCTGTTATACCAAATCAAAGACATTTCAGTGTTTTCTACAAAAATATAGTTAAAGTTATATTACTTAAAATCCATAATTCATTTCGCATATATGTAAGTACCCGTTTCTAAATAGCACAACAAAACCAGGTAAAACAAAATTTAACCCAAGGGAAAATAATGTTCAAATAAAATAATTCTGTCATTTTAAAACAACTGGTAACTTATGAGTACATAAAAACATGAAAATATCGAAAACAATAAATAAGTACATACTATAACAATATTAATAATTAATAAACCTCAGAAAATTATTTCTTGAGGTAGAGACTAGATTGATAAATTAATATAATTCATTTTGATCCAGTACGTATAATTATATTATGTAACTACAAAATAATAATTGATTTCATGATTTTACCGACATAAAGATTAAATTTACACTGTTTAAATGTGACTGGTTTAAAATCTCTTTTGTAAAGGAAATCTTCATTAAAATATGTTGTATTAGATATTCTTAGATACAAAAGCAAAGAAATTTGTCAAAAATCAGAATAAATGCTAAGTAAAATATTAATATAATCATGTCATACGCATTGGCAAGATCACGTTACGAAACTATTTGACAAACCAATTCGGTATGCTAAGATGGTCTAATTCAAGAAAAATCTCGAAACTATTTCGGGAGTTATATTCTATCAACAATATCTACTTATTAGAATATTAAGAAAGCCTACTAATACTAACATAATTAATAAAATATCTTTACCCTTTGTATGACGTCTCATGACCTGAATATGAATAAACGCTTTTGCCAAAGTTAGAAAAAAAGATCGTAACCAACATTTTGTCTTGTCTATGATTAACTTTGTCTTTGTGCAGTCAAAGGCATTTTAACACTTTACCTAAAATTCTGACGTCACGTCCTCAAAACTTTAGAAAAATACTGAAAATATAAATAAATAATATTACTTCGAAATAATGAAATGAGTTTCTTAAAATGACCGATATTTTCAAAACAACAATAAAAAATTAATTAGCATACCGAATTGGAAAGTCGTAGGATCTATTCGAATATTCGAATCACACTTATAATTCTGTCAAACATTGTTTGATTATATATTTACTAACACAAAGCTTCGCTGTATTAACTGACATTAAAAAAAACTGGGTTATAAAAAACAAGAATGTGTTACTTACAACGGAAACAAGATCAGTTACCAACACTAAAGTCAGATTTCCCGAAGATAAATGCAATTCAAACATTCGAAGTACAAAACGTATGGCGGTCAAGGAATGTGTGTTTATCCTTACCTAACTAGCACCAACCCTCATAACTCACACTCACAACTCACCGACAGGTTCGAGCGAGAATCCGGTGAGATCCCGCGGTAACGCGCTCGCACTTCAACTAATTGTGAATATGACAACTAACACCTAAAGGCGAAATTATTAGTTTGCTTTGATTTGGTGAATATTAAAACATGATTTTGATGGTTATGTTTTTATGAATTGAGCAAAACAGGTTGTACTCAAAAGTCTAGAAATTGAGATATTTTTTAAGATTAATATATAAGAATAAATGTAACTCAAAGCAAATCCATTAATTTCGCATTAATCACCGTAAACCTTATTCTAAATGTGTTTGACACATGACAATATGAGTCGAAATATTCGACCGAAACCTTACAATATTTACAACAATTACGATCACATTCATTCATACTCAACTGTACAAGAATAGTTAACATTGGATTGCGAAGTTTTTTAGTAAACTGGTGAATATATAGCGCCACCATCGACTTACGTTTAAACCCTCATCTGCTACGGTACAGCATGTGTACCAGTCATTTTGAACCGTACTACCCTCACTTAAAGCCCATTAAAAACAGCAATAGTGGCTATTCTATGGGTTCAGAGCTAATTCACACTGCGATAAGACTATGCACTCTGTAATGAAACTATATGCTTCAAGTCTACAGGTGAAATTCTTATTACATTGCGTAGCCGGTTAATATTCCTGGTATCATAATGGCTGACCGACTACGCAATGAACATCGAATTTCACCTGTAAAATTGTAGCCTGTAGTTTGAAAATATCGGCTGCTTTATTCGCAAGTGCACAGTTCGATATATAAATCAGCATTTACTGATTGGTTAATAATATGTCAAAAGTTTTTTTTTTTTTCAGTGTTTTAATTTACAAGGGCATATCGATCTACCCATTAAAAGGATTAACTTATACTTGTTATTCTGAGTAACAGTATGAAAAACCAGTATAAGTCAAAAAATACAGTAAATCAGATATCGTTACATTACAAAAATTTTATATATACAGTAGCAACAGAAGCGGAAAATACGTACAAAACACAGCCTTAATGCCAGGGTAGCTCTCTCTACCAGGCAACCTTTGATGTCTTAAGTTTATGATGGCGATAACTATTCACATTATAAAGTTTAATAATCATCTTATTTGTAGAACATTATTTAAGGCAAAAAGTTAACGTATATAACATTTGCTATGATTTAACAGTGTTTAAATGTAAATGTTTGAAATAAATTTGTCAATTATTGCACTTGAAAATTACAATCAATATTTACATGCTTTGTCAAATTTACTAAGTTACTATATAGATTCCAAGATATTATTATTATTATGTAATACTATTGACTTCTAGCGTTTGGATTATAATTTCTACTTTTAAATTTAACATTAACATGACGGAAAAATAATGGCACATTTTAAAAAGTCAATATCGTAATGCAGAGTCTAACATTTGAGCCACTGGTATCGTTTAAAATTCACTTTCTTGGATCTGAAATAAAAAAATATCAGCTAGAATATAACATGAAATAAATCATACCTAAACCCAAAAAATGGACCATTAAATAAATGATAGAAAAAAGACACACGAACAACTTTGCTGCCGTTGAAACTCTTATATACTTTGCAGCATTCTTTATAAAAATAAAACTATATAGAACTAGCCTTTTATAGAAACCATTGAAAGATGAAAACTAAGTTGAAAAATTACTCCGAAATACATTAAAGGCGTGTATTTATTTGAACATGTAGCAATATTGTCCATGTACAAAAGTATCCCAACAAATCTCTCTCACGAAATGTATCTAAACTTGTTTCAGAGGCAAATGTTTCCAAATAAATGTCAACACACGAAAAAAAAAACGTGCCATTGTCGCGCAACACTTTCTATATAGAAAAGTTCTGCAATAAAATGGCTACACGCAACACACGAGACACCCGTGAACTTGTTGAAATAAATGTAAAGTACCGCCGTTGGAATAAGTCATAGTGGACAGCTGTCAGATTCGTGATAATACTATGGCAGAGGGTCCATTTTCCTTTGTTGACATCTCTTTTAGTATGGATATGACTGCTGTCAAATATGACTTATTGGAACGGCGGTACTTTAGCTAGACTCTCTGAATGAATACGCGGCATAAAATAAACGATACTTTAGTTTATGACAGTCAAGTAGTTCGTGTCCCTTTTCTCTGCATTGCTAACATAATTGTCTATTACATCTACGCACAATATGACTATGTTGAGCACACTACATACATTTGTCTCGCTAACTGAAGCCGTCGCTGGGCAAGTCCACGTTGTATGGCGCGGCTGACATGTCTGTCAGTATGACGCCCGATAGCGCTTCTAGCGATTGTCGCACCTGGAAGTGGCAGATATTATTTTTATTTATTCAAGAAAACCAACACCTAATACACAGGATAACTTAAAATTATTACAATTTTAGAGAGCCAATTACATATATTCATTAAAAGATCTCTAATAGATGATGTTAAACTATTCGACGGCCGATGTGGCGCGGTGGTAGTGCGACTGCCTACGACGCATAGGTTCCGGGTTCAATTCTCGGTGGGGCACTCACAAATTTTATATTTATCACTTTGTCCCAGTCTGGTTAGGACATTACAGGCTGAACCACCTAGGACCCGATTCCCTTATTTTTAGTCATTCTAATGCCATCGAATGTCATACGTCATTATAATATCACTGTGATTATCTATACTTCAAACTGTTAGCAGAATACGAAATGACCAAAACTGTCCCACTGACAGGCCATTGACACACAACTGAATAAATTTTTATTTAGCAGACATCAGGCCCTGATTGTCCGAAAAGAAAGATGGTTCCGTGCTCCAGAGGGCACGTTAAGCCGTGGGTTCCGGTTGCTGTCTACAATATACCCTAGATGGCGGTCGTTATACAACCATGTCAGAGGCCTACTAGCATTAGTAGGCGGTTGAAAAACTCGTGACACAGGGGTCGTTTCATCGGGTCGCTGGACGACTCGGTGTCGCACACGAAAAGAGAGAGTAAACTATTAAACACGGTTGACGGTTGTCATAAAGTGATTTAGTCACGAATGTACGGGAAGAGAGCAGTATAGGGATATAGCACACAGGTATGACTAAAGCTATAAAACCAATATTTTACTTTAAGACGAACGAAATTAACTGTATCTTATTCAATTTTCTTCATTAGCTTAAGCAAGTATAAAAAAGATGCAAAAGACTGCTTTTATTATTTTCGTGCATGTCACCAGTTTCAACCGGCCAAAATTGTAGTCCCTGCCAGTGGAGTCCTATAAACAAAGTATATTGTTATTTATGACAACTGAATTCTGACTTATAGTAAATTAAACTTGTGACAACCTTCTGATTGGCGATACGAATAACCGTTGTATCGTTTTTCGACGCATTTAAAGAACAATGACTACTATAGTTCTGTGGGTTATAGCTTTAGGCTGTTGCGATGTGAAGTGCTTACCTTGGTGAGCAGAAGTAGATTTGTGGAGAGGAATGCGTGCAGCTCTGTCGCGGCGCGCCCGTGCAGCCTCGTGCGCCAACGAACCAACTCGGAGTATAGCTCCTCCCCAGATAAATTTAGTAGATCATCCTGAAAAGATACATACATAATTAGGTATATCTCTACATCCATACATACATAAATCACGCCTATATCCCTTACGGGATAGGCAGAGCGTTAACGGCCGTAAAACGGATATCAACAACACGTCTGACAAAAGTTTGAGGGTCAATCAGATAACTGTGTAACTATAGTGACAGGTTGTCAGCCCATCGTCTAAAATTGCAATACTCATGTAACCCTCGAGTCCCTTAGTCGCCGCTTACGACACACATGGGTATTAAATGGGATGATGCTATTCTAATCCGGCATCACACGGCATAAGAAAAGATAAGGAAAAATCAAAGAGAATAGTGCATATAATACCACAGTCGACTATGTTTCTCATTTTCTACACGACGACCAATTTTATTTCTTACTTCGAACATGCTTCGAACTATGTTCTTTGGGGAACTATGAACTCTTTATATCACTGCCCAACCAAAACAGGAATGTAAAGGGCTGAAACTCGTTAATTACTGAACAGATTCGAATGGGAATTGTATCGATAGAATCCTTACATCATCCCGAGTGTCATAGGCTAGGCTTTATCACAGAAATCAGTCGTGTTTTTAAATATTTTAATTTATTATGCTTGTTAAATGAAGTGCCGTGTGATGCCGTTGCCGTGTGATGCCGGTTTAGAATAGCATCACCCCGTTTCTTACCCATGGGTGTCGTAAGAAGCGACTACGGGACTTGAGGGTTAGATGTGTATTGCAATTTTAGGCGATGGGTTGACAACCTGTCACTATTGTGATACACAGTTATCTGATTGACCCTCAAACTTTTGTCACAAGTGGTGTTAATATCCGTTTTACGGCCATTAACGCTCTGCCTACCCCGTAAGGGATATAGGCGTGATATGTGTATGTCTGTATATACCTAGTACATACTTTTTATTTAGAAACATAATAAATATGACTTGATTTTCTGTCCTATGGCAGTCAGCTCATGTTAGCTAGAGTTTGGTCATGTTAATGAAGTTCTAAGCCTTTATGCTTGTTAAATGAAGTTATTTTTTTATTAAGGATGGGTTTGCTCTTGACTCCAGTCTAGGTCATAGGACAGAGTCTAAGATGGAGCGAGCTCACCCAGAAGAAGCCTGTTCACTCGTTCTTTGAAGGTTAGGTTGTATGCGTTTGGGAACACAGACGCAGTTTATGTACCTGGTGGTGCGAGTGCTGGAGCCGGTATGCCAATATGGCGGCGCTGGTGATCAGCAGTATCACCAGGCAGAGCAGCACGGCCTGCCAGCCGCCGGGCGCGCGGCGAGGGGACATCCCGCCCGTTAGTAACGCCGGCTGTATCACTGCCGCACCCGCTAAAACAAGAACAACAATTTTTAAGGGCGGGGCACACCGGCTCCGTATCTGTTCCGTATCCAGCTCTCGTCCGTAGTCACGCACGAACTTATGACGTTGTAATGTATGGGACTGTATGAGATACGGCACACCGCACACCGTGCAGCACGGAACGGATACGCAACGCAAGCGGTGTGCCGTATCTCATACAGTCCCATACATGACCACGCCATAAGTTCGTGCGTGACTACGGACGAGAGCTGGATACGGAACGGATACGGTGCCGGTGTGCCCCGCTCTTAAGTAAGAAACAAACAAAACGCTTATTTGGCTAAATATTTTTTTACAAATGTGGTTGTGCACTGCCTCCCACACTAGGATTCCCTGTGTTGTGGGATAGCAGCCTCTTCCCTTAGGATGCACTGAGTGAGTGTGGTGTGTATGTGTGTGTGTGTTTGAGTGATGGTGTTCTATAAGTAGGTACTTAAATAAACGTAGTAAGATTGTATATAGTATTTTTTATACTAGTAATATAAAGTATTCCTAATTTTTGTCAGGTCTAAATAAAATAAATATGAATATGACAATAAGGAGGTAAATTATAACACATCTACACTTTTAGCATTTATGTCTATCAATAATTATCTATCAATAAATTAACAGATTTTATGTGAGCCGTGTGATGCCGGCTTAGAATAGCATCACCCCCTTTCTTGCCCGTGGGAGTCGTAAGGGCCTTGCAATCGCCAGTGCGGACGTTTGGAAAAGTGTTCATCTGTTTTTTTTTAGAGTGTAGATAAAATAGTGTACCTATGCAACTGCTATAATTAGGCATTAGAATGCTCGTGTCAAACTTTTATCACAACAAACAAACACTCGCATTCTAATTACCCCCATTATATGACAGTTGCATAAACTTCTTTTACCGTGGCAGTTTTAGGCTAGCGCCACATCTGCGCAACGTACGGCGCCGAACCTTCGGAGTGTACGGCGCCGCACGTTCGGCTTTAGTTTTGCGACACATCTGCGGAACGTACGGCGCCGAACCTTCGGAGTGTACGGCGCCGCACGTTCGGCTTTAGTTTTGCGACACATCTGCGCAACGTACGGCGCCGAACCTTCGGAGTGTACGGCGCCGCACGTTCGGCTTTAGTTTTGCGACACATCTGCGCAACGTACGGCGCCGAACCTTCGGAGTGTACGGCGCCGCACGTTCGGCTTTAGTTTCGCGACACATCTGCGGAACGTACGGCGCCGCACGTTCGGCTAAATGCGGCGTCTTGTTCAGTGCGCTACGCGACGGAAAGTGACGTTGCCGCTCTTCGCTACCAACGGGAGTTTTTCTATTGACAGTTCTCTTGATAGTTCTGAATGTCAAACCAGAGGGCGCTGCGCTAAACTGAAATTTTGACGTTTCAATATGGCTGGCGTCAGCCATAGTTTTGTCACAGGTTCCGTTTCACGTTGTGTTCGTTACAAATTAATTATGTTTGTTTGATTTAATACAAAATAAACTTATCGCCTTGCTATTATATTGACCGTCATTCGTGTAAGTAAACAAATAACCAATAATACATCTAGAACAATTCAATAACCACAAAATAAAGAATAATTTATAAAGTGGTACAGATTTTGTGTAAAGAAACGTTATTTTAATTAAGCTTGGCGCCCTCTACATGACACTCGAGAATCCCTAGAAAATTTCTCACTATAAACCGCGCGCCGCGATCCGTGTTGCCAACTCCCAAATCTAGAATTATCGGATTTCGGCAACTAAATTATCGTACAAATCTTTTTCATTAATTTCAAATAAACATTTTTCTTAGGTGTTTATCAAATGAAAGGCATCGTATGGCTGTACAATTATTTACTATAAATGTTGTAAAAAAGTAAAATCAACGATAACAATCTAAATAATTTACATATAAAAACAACCACTGCAGTAATAATCTAATGATAAAACCCAGTCTATCTGATGGCTGGCGGTCCCTAGTGGCAACACGCACGTTCAGTTACGCCCGCTGCCCGCCGAACTTTCGGTCGCGCAACGCGTCGCGTAATGTGTCGCTTGCTATGCAAAATACATTAAATGCGTTTTGGCTGAAAGTACAGCCCGAAGGAAGGTTACGCACTACGCAGAACGCGGCGTAATGTGTCATAGATGTGTCATAGATAACTTGAAATACACTACGAGCGTATTTAGCGGAAGGTTCGGCGCCGTACGTTCCGCAGATGTGGCGCTAGACTAAGACTAGCATCACCCCATTGCTTTCCCGTGGGTGCCGTAAGAAGTGACTAAGGGACTCGAGGTGAGTATTGTAATTTTAGGCGATGGGCTGGCAACCTGTCACTATGGCTTTACACAATTTTCCGGATGACCCTCAAATGTTTGTAAGACGTGGCGTAAATGTCCGTTTTATGCGGCCGTTAATGCTCTGCCTACCCCGCAAGGGATTATAGGCGTGATATGTGTATGTATGTATGATTTTTTGTAAGCAGATATTAATTTTAAATTAAGCACGATGCATCTTTAAGTTTAGGCTGATATACATATAAGGTTGAGGTCTCGTGCGAGATACGAATGTTAAACAACATATCACGCCTATATCCCTTGCAGGGTAGGTAGAGCGTAAATGACCATGAACGCCACGTCTGACAAAAAATTGAGAATAATTCAGAGAATTGTGTATCGCCATAGTAACAGATTGTCTGCCTATCGCCTACACTACACTACATATGTAACTCTCGAGTCTCGTTGTCATCGTAGGTAGATAGTTAAACAAGAGGATGCGAAATTAGATAGTTAAACAAGAGGATGCACAAATACAACAAAAATTGCAATAGGGAGTTCTCTTTTTATTTTTCCCTAGTCGCGGGACGGCGCTGTGCTTGGAACGTTAACATAAGGAATGGGAAGTCAGATAATTTTTCGATTTGAATTAACAACAAAGTGATAGATTTGATAGTGAAAACGAGGATAGATTCGGAAATAATTACTTTTTTCCTGCCTTTTGGCATTGGCATCTAGTAACGTAGTCAGTTCAACGCCATCTACAGAGTTCTTGGAATACTAATCATTTTTTATTCTCCAAAAGAAAACTCCTCATTCTCAAAGAAAGTTCGAACTGTATAACAAAAATTTCTCAAAAGTTGGTCACTTTCATGCCAAATTATTACGTTGAATCAACATATATTGCCGACGGCCGATGTGGCGCAGTGGTAGTGCGACTGCCTGCGACGCAAAGGTTCCGGGTTCGATTCTCGGTGGGACACTCACAAAAGTTGATATTTATTACTTTGTGAATTTGTTCCCGGTCTGGTTAGGACATTGCAGGGTGAACCAACTGATTGTCCGAAAAAAAGAAATGGTTCCGTGCTTCGAAGGGCACGTTAAACCGTCGGTCCCGGTTGCTGTCTTTGATTACTTAGACGGCGGTCGTAACACAACCATGTCAGAGGCCTACTAGTGGTAGTAGGCGGTTGAAAAACTCTGACACCAGGGTTCATCGTGTCGTTGGACGATGCGCTGTCCCACACGAAAAAGAAGAAAGAAGACGAACATATATTACCGACAAATGATTTTCTTCTGTGCGCCCGACGCTTCGAGACAGTTGCGTGCCCCATCACTGCCAATCGACTGATTTATATTTGTTTCAAAAATATTAGAGGCATGCGCAATTATAACGCACATATTGTTGGCACGTTTGGCAACTGCGTCGTTATCGTAATCAAATAAAAACATTTTGTTGTACTATTCATAGTCACAATTTGAACGGATTTTATTTTCATCGGGAGCTCAAAATAATAATAAAAAATTCGTCATCAAGAACCCGTTTAAATTGTAACTATGAATAGTGTAAACAACTGCAAAAGTTTAAATTTTGTTGTAATTTATAAATTACAATTTAAAGTGTTTTGTGAACTATTATGCCTACACTAATCCCAAATTATTTGGGGTCGGCGCAACATGTTTTTTTCTTCCATTCATCTCTATCAGCCGTCTTATCTTCGTTTACACCCTTTAGCTTCTTATCATCTATAAAATGCGTGTATAAAATACGACAATATTTTTGGCAAATAAACTATATTGTATTTTTTGTATAATCTTTTATCTTTTCCGTCCCTGGCGCTACTTTCAAACTTCAATAAACTCATTCCTTGTTTCATCCACCCTTGTTTGGTATTAGGTTTTTTTTATATAATCGAGTTATATTGCCTAGTTTAAGTTTGCCAGTGTCTTGGTATAATGCTGTAATGCAGTCAATTTGTTTTCAATTAATATAAATAATATTATGTACTTCTTTCGCATACTTCCTTCGCCTCCTCTACATTCATCAATCGCTTCATGCATGCTCGTCGGTTTAGGGTACTCTTGACCTGACCTTTCTTTAGCACGTCCCCGATTTGATCGAGGTACGTTCGTCGAGGTCTTCCCCTTCCGACGTTCCCATCCACACTTGCCATATACACCTGTTTCGTTATTCTTCTTTCATTCATCCTCTCTACATGACCAAACCATCTAAGCATACCCTTTTCTACACCAGTCACTACGTCTTTTTTTATACCACAACGTTCCCATATCACGCTATTCCTTATCCTGTCACTCAATTTTACGAAAAAAGAAGAAAAAACTTTGCGAAAGAAGTATGCCAGGATTGTAGTAAGTGGAAGGAAGTAGTCTCTGCCTACCCCTCCGGAAAAGAGGCGTGATTTATGTATGTACATACATACATACAAACATACATAAATCACGCCTATATCCCTTACGGGGTAGGCAGAGCGTTAACGGCCGTAAAACGGATATTAGCACCACATCTGACAGAAGTTTGAGGGTCAATTAGATAATTGTGTATCACTATAGTGACAGGTTGTCAGCCCATCGCCTAAAATTGCAATACACATCCCTCGAGTCCCTTAGTCGGCTCTTACGACACCCATGGGTAAGAAATAGGGTGATGCTATTCTAAGCCGGCATCACACGGCGAATTTATGTATGTATGTATGTAATATATATTTGATTTTTGTTGTCAATTTCGTTATATTATTAAAATTTTATTAGATAACTTTTTATCACCGTGTTGTCTCGCTGGTGCTGCACAACACAAGTAGGGTACCACGGAAGACCAGCGCTGTAGTATATTATGCTATAGCACAATGCTGAGTGGTTGCCTTTTTTGGTGTAATACTTACTTTATATTAATTATAAGCCTGTTTATAATAATAAGTATACTTTTAAGTTTAGTATTGCACTGAAATAAATGCTTTCTATTCTATTCTATATTATGTATCTGTGTTGGAAGTGGCTTACTCTTGTGCATGGCTGTGGTGATGATGGCCTCCGCTTGCTTGGCGGGCGGCTCGTGTGGCTCGTTTGGCTCGCCCACGCCTGAGCTGCTGTCGTCGTACGGCGAGTATTCTGATGCTTCTAGTTCCGCTTCTGACGCGCGTAGTTCCTGGAAAATGTTAAATAAATATAGATAAAAATGGTTTTAATCTGGAAAAATTAAGAAAGTGTTCTTTCTTTTTCGCATGGGACACCGAGTCGTCCAACAACCCGATGAACCCTGCTGTCAAGAGTTTTTCAACCGCCTACTACCACTAGTAGGCCTCTGACATGGTTGTGTAACGACCGCCGTCTAAGTAATCATAGGCAGCAACCGGGACCGACGGTTTAACGTGCCCTCCGAAGCACGGAACCATTTCTTTTCGGACAATCAGTTGGTTCACCCTGCAATGTCCTAACCAGACCGGAAACAAATTCATAAAGTGATAAATATCAACTTTGCGAGTGTCCCACCGAGAATCGAACCCGGAACCTTTGCGTCGCAGGCAGTCGCACTACCACTGCGCCACATCGGTCGTCGAAAAGAAAGTGTTTACGACATGTTAGAATTAACGCCAACGCTGTGTCGAGCGGGCAGCACGCGCGGTCTGACCACGCGCGTGGTAGATTTGGCAAATTGCAAGAGCAGCGCTATGTGACGCGGGTTCGCCAACACGCGTCGCGGGCGCAATAAGCACAACCCGTCCGAACTCGACGACACCTTGCCGTATTAGAGCTACTTATGCACGATGCGCCTTCTATATTCGGACGGTAACAATTTCAAGACGAGCGGTCTGCCGCGCTGGCGATTCGCACGTTCTGCCCGCTTATCGGAGCGTTGGGCCTTAGAATAAAACTTTAAATCCTTAACCGGGCTCCTACTTTTCTATAACTTTTAAATAAAGTTTTGTAAAACATATGTCATCATCATCATCATTGGCCTCACGCGTCTGTGACAGACGATTTATCAGTGTCTGAGGCAAGACTTTTATCCGCGTGACGCGGGTGAAGTGTCCTCTCCACAGACACTGCGTTGCCTGGGACGCAAATATGGAAAACGCAGGGCTGCCCAGGACCTGCGCCACCCTCTCGGCCTTCCTGGCTGGATCTGCAGGAACAGTTGGCCTCTCGGACCGTTGTGTTTGGGTCGGATTTATCCCTCGGTCGCTTCTTACGACCCCCACGGGAAGAGATGGGGTGGTGCTATTCTACTCTGCCGGCACCACACGGCTGAAAAAACATATGTAGGTAAGCACATATCCTTAAACTGAATAGCATCTGCTTACAGCGTAGTACAACCAGACAATACAAGAAGGCATACAAAACTTAGTAGACTTTGGAGTTGCTCAACATCCTGGTCACGGCACATAAATGAAATTCAAAATTAAATGCTTTTGGTACCTACCTAATACGTCTTATTGTCCTTTTCTTTTATTTACCAGCTCTTTTACCCCACGTTCAAACCATGCTTCTGCTCCTGCCGCTGCCGCGAATATTGCTCGAAATACTTTCGCGGAAGTATAAACGCGAATGAGTGTTCACACACTGCCGTCATTCTCTTGTCGCAGCAATTACGAGTGAGCGAGATAGCAATGCATTCCACTAGCGCTCGTGCTGCCGTTCCTTTGACCGCGCACGAAAAGCCGACACTCGCGGGAGCACGCCAAGTGGCAGCAGCATAACAAGTAGCCCGTTTACATGCTCGCGCTGCCCTCTTCCCTAAATATTAATATTTTTTCTTGAGTTTGCACAACTATGTGGAGTGACAGAGACGGGTAGATACCTGGTTGGGTTTAGGCGCGGCTAGTTCAGGCACTCGACTGGCTTTCCACACATGCGTCATCAGCTTGTAAGTCGCGTCCCTCGATAGCAGACTGGCGAAACTATGTTTGTCTCGCTCACTCATAAACAGAGTGACGGATTTCTTCGTTGCTATTCCGTAACGGTGGATGTGAATTGGTTATAATTTTGTTCTTCTTGTTTATTTGAGTGTTTAGTGATAAAATCAGATAGTATTTTAAGCAACAAATTATTCTTAAACAGAACATTTAATAGCAAATTGTAATTAAGACATATATCTGACATTGTGAAATAGTGACGAGCGGGTCACCATGTGGTGCAGAAATTTTACTATCACATTTCTGTTGCTACACAAATTGCGCAACACAGCCCCTAGGTCCTCTGTGTTGCGGACTATCCCTCGGCGTAATGCCACATAGATACTTTACTCACGACGTTTACATAACCTACAAAACTGACCTTACTTAAATGGCAAAATACGACTCAATAAAAGAGTTGTGGCGCCAGTAGCTGTGCCACCATTAATAATGATACAGAGTGACAGAGACGGGTATATACCTGGTTGGGTTTAGGCGCGGCTAGTTCAGGCACTCGGCTGGCTTTCCACACATGGGTCATCAACTTGTAAGTCGCATCCCTCGATAGCAAACTGCCGAACACGTGTCTGTCTCGCTCACTCACATACAGAGTGACAGAGACGGGTAAATACCTGGTTGGGTTTCGGCGCGGCTAGTTCAGGCACTCGACTGGCTTTCCACACATGCGTCATCAACTTGTAAGTCGCGTCCCTCGATAGTAGACTGCCGAACATGTCTGTCTCGCTCACTCACATGTAGAGTGACAGAGACGGGTAGATACCTGGTTGGGTTTCGGCGCGGCTAGTTCAGGCACTCGACTGGCTTTCCACACATGCGTCATCAACTTGTAAGTCGCGTCCCTCGATAGCAAACTGCCGAACACGTGTCTGTCTCGCTCACTCGCATGTAGAGTGACAGAGACGGGTAGATACCTGGTTGGGTTTCGGCGCAGCTAGTTCTGGCACTCGACTGGCTTTCCACACATGCGTCATCAACTTGTAAGTCGCGTCCCTCGATAGTAGACTGCCGAACATGTCTGTCTCGCTCACTCACATGTAGAGTGACAGAGACGGGTAGATACCTGGTTGGGTTTCGGCGCGGCTAGTTCTGGCACTCGGCTGGCTTTCCACACATGGGTCATCAACTTGTAAGTCGCATCCCTCGATAGCAAACTGCCGAACACGTGTCTGTCTCGCTCACTCGCATGTAGAGTGACAGAGACGGGTAGATACCTGGTTGGGGTTAGGCGCGGCTAGTTCAGGCCCTCGACTGGCTTTCCACACATGGGTCATCAACTTGTAAGTCGCGTCCCTCAATAGTAGACTGCCGAACATGTCTGTCTCGCTCACTCACATGTAGAGTGACAGAGACGGGTAGATACCTGGTTGGGTTTCGGCGCGGCTAGTTCTGGCACTCGACTGGCTTTCCACACATGGGTCATCAACTTGTAAGTCGCATCCCTCGATAGCAAACTGCCGAACACGTGTCGTTCGTCCCTCGTACACACGCCGACCGCATTTGGAATTATTCGAGCGACTTTTTCTTTAGTGATCCGTAGTACAGATGTGATTGGTATGAGGAGCTGGAATGGAAGAGATTAAAATAGATTAGAAAAATATTGGTATCTAAGGATCCCGCTAAATACAGGGTGTAAGGGATAGCCCTCCCAAAACTTATAGGGTGCATTCAGACCATGAAACTGATCAACTACCCATCAAAAAATATTTCAGGAAACGCCAAAATTATTTTGACTTTCCATAATAGTTGCAGTCAGCTGATCTTTATTTATATAGGAGGTCAAATATTTTTTGTCGTGTCCTAGGATATACCTATATGTTCCTAGGAGAAAGCTGTTCAGTTTCATGGTCATGATTTACGTGCACGATCTGCATACGGACGCGGTCTACTACGCCCTTAAATCAGCTGATCGGAATTATGTATGTTTTTTTTTTTCGTATTTTGGCCTATGCTCTTTAAGAAAAGTTGTTCCTGATCATGAGCCCGTCCTGAGATTTCGCTATCGGTCACTAGAATTTCAACCTATATAAGGTGTAAAAAAATTAGCTAAGAATATTTTAAGGGGTAAACCAGTACGTGAAACTGAACAATTTTCCCCAAGGAACATAGGTCGAAATATGAAAAAATAATTTGACCTCCCCATACTTAGTGTGTTACCCGGCCGGGATCATTTGTATGGGAGGGCCAATTTTTTTTTTTCATATTTCGACCTATGTTCCTTGGGTAAAATTGTTCAGTTTCACGTACTGGTTCACTCCTTAAAATATTCTCAGCTAATTTTTTTACACCATGTATACCAACAATTCTATACAGGGTGTGAGAGGCGCTCCATCGAATACTGATACTGAATTCATACCATAAACCTAACTTTCCCCTAGGAAGATATTTCAGGAAACGATGGCGATTTTGTACGGGAGGTCATATTTTTCGTTTCCTGATATAAGTTCTTAAGGGAAAGTTGTTAAGTTTCATGGTCAGCATGCTCCTTACATCCATTATACCCCGTATTGTGTTTAATCAGATGACTGTCAGTTTATTTGAGCAGCGCTTCTCTTACAGTTTTATAACAGTAGGTACCTATATACCTTACGTATTTAAATACCTATGTTTATGAATAATGAAATTTTGTCGTAGAACCGACGGACGGTGGAGTAAACGGGTTCTCGAGTGGAGGCCACGCCTCGGCAAGCGTAGTGTTGGACGACCTCCGGCCAGATGGACCGATGACTTAAAGAAGGAGACTGGTAGCGACTGGATGGCGAAAACGGGAGATAGTGCCCTATGGCGTACCCTGGGGGAAGCCTATGTCCAGCAGTGGACTGCTATAGGCTGATGTATGTATGAATAATGAGTTCTATCTAGATCAAAGGCTTTCATGTTATGAAAACCTGCCCCTAAGGATCAACAATGAATTAAGGTGACACAGTCTTCAGGCCTTAGGCTCAAAGCTATCCTGAGGGATTTGGAATTTAGGTCAAATTAATATTCTAGGGCTTTCGTGCTATTAAGATTATTTAATTTAAAATTTACGTTGAAGGTTGACTGGTAATGCCGTGTGATGCCGGCTTAGAATAGCATCACCCAATTTCTTTCCCGTGGGAGTCGTAAGAGGCGACTGAGGGACTCGAGGGTGTGTAGTGCAATTTTAGGCGATAGGCTGACAACCTGTCACTTTACATTATGGCGATACACAATTTTCCAAATAACCCTCAGACGTGGCATAAATGTCCGTTTCTTGCGCCCGTTTACGCTCTGCCTACCCCGCAAGGGATTATAGGCGTGATATGTGTATGTGTATGTATGTATGTTGACTGACAGGTAAAATGAGTTATGTAGGTATTTTCTTTAAAATCTTGTATAATCCAGATTGCGTGGGAGTCGTAAGAGGCGACTAAGGGACTCGAGGGTGTGTATTGCAATTTTAGGCGATGGGCTGACAACCTGTCACTATGGCGATACACAATTTTCCGAATGACCCTCAAATATATATCAAACGTGGCGTACATGTCCGTTTTTGCGGCCGTTTACGCTCTGCCTACCCCGCAAGGGACAATAGGCGTGATATGTATGTGTATGATTGTTCCATTCAAGCTGAACCGTTTATGTGTCAATGACCTGAAATCCCCTACTAAGTGATACGATACTGAGTATTTGGGTCAAATTGGTTAGGCGCTAATCCTAATCGGATTTTTTTACCCCGTAACATATTGAAAATGTAAAATTTAAATGAAATTCTTTATCCAATCACCAATGTAGGATAGTATTATCACTTATTGACTTCATACATACATACATACATATATCACGCCTATAATCCCTTGGGGGGTAGGCAGATCGTAAATGGCCGCAAAAACGGTCATTTACGCCACGTCTGACAAATATTTGAGGGACATTCTGAAAATTGTGTATCGCCATAGTCACAGGTTGCCAGCCCATCGCCTAAAATACAATACACACCCTCGAGGCCCTAAGTCAGTCAAGTAAGTAAGAAATGGTGTGATGCTATTCTAAGCCGGCATCACACAGCAAATTTACTTGACTTCATGATCCGTTATAGTAAAAAAAGAAATTTATATAACACAATTTTCATTTTCTTTATAACAATTTTGTATTGTCCTAATAGGAAACCGGCACGGCTGCCACCATCACCTACGGCTTGTAATTTTATCAATACACTAGCGGCCTGCCCAGCGGTTTCACCCGCAGACGACCGTTTTCCCGCGGGAATAAGACATTTTCCCGTACAAAATATAGCCTATGTTTTTTTAAAATTGGTCCAGTAGTTTCGGAGCCTATTCAATTCAAACAAACAATCAAATCTTTCCTCATTATAATATTAGTGTAGACAATATGAAGTCGCTTTCCGCGTTTCTCCATTTGTCTGTCTGTCGTGGACCAAGCTTATTATTCTTAACCACTCATTGGATTTTGTAAAATACGGGGTGCAAGGGACGGTGTACCGAAAACTTTGCAGGCATGATCAGACCATGAAACTGAACAACTTTTTCTATGGAAGCTATATTGGTAAACGAGAAATTTTTTTCGACCTCCCATACAAAATTCCCGATCAGCTGACTGACTTTCTATGGAAACTCGTAAAAAAAAATTCGTTTCCCAACATAGGGTCCATAGTAAAAGTTGTTCAGTTTCATGGTCTGATCATGCCTGCAAAGTTTTTGGTACACCGTCCCTTACACCCTGTATAGTTATTCAATAGGAAGATTTATACATGGAGTAACAAAAAGGGAATAACCAACAGAAAGGCGGTCAAAGAACTCATGAAGCTGAGTCGATTAAGTTAAAAAAAAATTGACCTCCCATACAAAATTGCCGATCAGCTGGTATATTTACTATCGGCGGTCAATACTATTAAAAAAACTATTACACTACTTGTGATAACAACCCCAACGACTTATTATTCCAAACCAAACCTCAGGGTTAAACTAAGTAACAATAACATTTAAACAATTCGTTTCATGTTGAAACTACGTAAGATAGAAATAGCTTTTAGATTTTCATTGTTTATTGTAAGTCGTTTATAATACTTTGCGCTGTATTTTTAAAACTATTGGTAGCATTTTTCAGTCTTAGTTCAAGGTTGAATGATGTAAATTTTCCTTTACCGCTGAAGTGAAGACGTAGTTCTATTTATCGCGTAGGTTCAAGTTATTCAATTTTAAGCTACGTACAGTCAAGCTCACGTGTTGTTAGACACTCACACTGCCAATGTAAGTGCGCGCGGCATAAGAATGGAACCGTCCAGAGTCCAAACTGCCTAACCCAGCCTGATCTTGACTGTACAATGATTGGGCTTGGCAATTCCCAGTTCCCATATTTTAAAGAGAAAATAATAGTAGTTTATGCAACTCATAAAATATAATGCCTAATTATATGCAGATGCATAAAAGTCACGATAACACTTTTCCTAACCTTCGCACTGGCGATTACACGTAATATGGTGTAAATTGTTAAAGAATATTCAGCTGTTGTTCAGATGTCGGTCAGTTGTTCTTCAGAAGCTTTTCTGTTGATTTGTTCAGTAACAACTGAGCATCTGCTGAACAACAAGTGAACAAGCATTATAAATCAAAACATTTAAAAACACGACTGCTTTGTGAGGAAAAGCATAGCCTATAACACTCGGGATAATGCAAGGATCCTCCGATACAATTCCCATTCGAATCTGTTCAGTGGTTAACGAGTTGCAGCACTTTAAAGAATCGCGCATATAACAATGATGAACTATAAAAACATTACACTCCTTTTTTGGTTGGGCAGTCGTGTTAAAACAGCTGATGTAATCCGAACACTATAAGACGAGTGTAGATAAAACATTTACAAAGCTAACAATAGCACGAATTTCTTTTGGTTGTTTGACATAACTTGTGATCATCATGTGACATAACATGATCATCTATCGACCTTTCTTTTCTGCTTAAATAATACTTCTTCGTTTTCGTGTGGGACACCGATTCAATATTATTTGAATATTGAGAACTAGAAACAACAGTGAAACTGTGCTTCGTTTCATGAAATGAACAATGATGCAATAATAGTTTTAATTAAAACACTGGCCTATATAAATTACCAACGTTCTGACGAATGTCCATTCAGAAATGTAATTACTGTGCTGCCATCACTGCCAAAGTAGAAGACCAGTAGCATGGCAATGACAAATGTTTAAACATTATCATTCTTACAATGGTCAAGTCAGGACAACGCAAATTATAGATTAGATTACTTTAGATAGGATAGGTTTACAATATACATACATACATACACATATCATGCCTATATCCCTTGCGGGATAGGCAGAGCGTAAACAGCCGTTAAACAGCCATTAACGCCACGTCTGACAAACGTGTGAGGGTCATTCAGTAGGTTGTTTATTTTATTGGTTGTTTATTTTATTTATTTATTTTTATTTTATTTATTTATTTACCACAAATATATAGTTTTAACAGGCATGCATTCCCAGGCATGTACCTAAGCCCATCGCTCAAAATTGCAATACACATATAACCCTTCGTCGCCTCTTACGACTCCCACGGGAAAGAAATTCAGTGATGCTTTTTTAAGCCGGCATCTCAATTAAAGCCCTTTTAAACACATGTCAATTCTACAGCTTCTAAAGCCTTTTTAGACACAGACTCAGAATTATTTTATCCTTTAAACGGACACTTTCGCAATAATGTAAAGAAGTGCGAGAGAAATTAGAATGTTGTCGAAGTAAGACTTATATGACTCACTGATGAACCAGTCAATGATAGAATGGATTAACTAGAGAGGAGACCAACATATCAAGATCAAGTATCAAGTAGCTTAAAAATGACACGACTACTACACCAGCCATAACAGCCCACTGCTGAACATGGACCACTCCCTATCAGGGGGGTATTTGCCATACACGCTTGACAGGCGGATTGGGGAGCGCACAGAGAACGCTGCTGCCCAGTCCCTAGATTCATCTCTTAGTTGGTGTTTACGACACCCACGGGTAGATATCGGATTCAAAACTTGCTTCACATGGCATTTTCAGATATCAATACCTATACACTAAGTACCTAATAATCTGTTTTAAACCTTCGCGGTCACACATCATAACTCAAAATACCGAAACGGGGTTCTTAAAGCGATACTTATTTTTGTTGAATTGACCGATATTTCGACGCAGTTGCATGGGCCATGATCACGGAACAATACACTAAGCAATCTGTGACTACATGCTGACTCAAAAAAGTGCGAGCAGGGCGACCCGTACCAGCCAGGTGTAGGTTTCAAAGCCCCGGGGCTTAAATCGTAGAGTCTAGAAAAAAAAACGCTCCGAATTTCGATTTCAAACGCTTTGATCGTACGTTTTAAAATGCCGTGTGATGTCGGCTTAGAATAGCTTCACCCCATTTCTTTCCCTTGGGAGTCGTAAAAGGCGACTAAGGGACTTGAGAGTGTGTATTGTAATTTTAGGCGATGGGCTGACAACCTGTCGCTATGGCGATACACAATTATCCGAATGACCCTCAAATATTGTTCAGACGTGGCGTAAATATCCGTGTTTTGCGTCCATTTGCGCTCTGCCTACCCCGCAAGGGATTGTGGGCGAGATGTGTGTATGTAAGTATGTGTTGAAGACTCCGCATGCTAGTTCTAGACGTAACTTGCGATTAGTATAATGCCCAGCAGAGAGCACCAAAACGTAATTTCTTTGGTCTGTGACGCCCAGCTATTTATAAATCAATTCATAATACGAGTGACATTTCTCAACACTCACCTTGGTAACGTATCCGAAGACATTTGAATAAAACGCGAAGTAGTTCTTGGTTATGTACAGATGGCCTTGCAGCAGAAGATCGCCTACTAGAGCACACGAATAATCTGGAAAAAAGGAAATTAAACGAATATACATTTTTGTTTACGGATATTAACACACACACACACACACACACACACACACACACATACACATATCACACCGCAGAGCGTAAAAGAGAGTAAAATACGGTCGCTAACGCCATGTTTGACAAATATTTGTGGGCCGTTTCAGAAAAATCGTGATAGGATGTCAGCCTGTCGCCTAAAATTGTAATGTATATTACAATTAATTACAATTAATTACAATTAATTACAAAATAAAAAATCAACTGCAAATATTTTAAGGGGTGAATCAATTCCTGAAACTGAACAACTTTTCCCAAGGAACTTAGGTCGAAATATGAAAAAAATATTGGACATACCATACAAATTAACCCGGCCGGCTAACACAGTATGGGAGGACCAAATATTTTTTTCGTCTTTCGACCTATGTTTCTTGAGGAAAATTGATCAGTTTTATGGGCCGGTTCACCCCTTAAAATATTTGCAGTTGATTTTTTTACACCTCATAGACATTGGGTATAGTCAGAAGTAGGTTTGATAGCCCTAGGGCTAAAACTGTTGAGTCACTCTGTAAAATAGTCACACCGTGTGATGTCGGCTTAGAATAGCATCACCCCATTTCTGTACCGTGGGTGTCGTAAGCGACTAAGCGATTCGAGGGTAACATAATGTATTGTAATGTTAGGCGATGGGCTGACAACCTGTCGCTATGACGATACATAATTTTCCGAATTACCCTCAAATGTTTGTCAGACGTGGCGTACATGTTAATTTTTAACTGCCGTTTACACTCTGCCTACCCCGCAAGGGATAGGTATAGGCGTGATATATGTATTTAGGAGTGAATTTTCTTTGGAAGACGATCTAATAAATGAGTAAGATAGAGACGTATGAGAGGGATAGAATGAGTCAGTCAAGATGTCACTGTGTAAGAAGACGTACATATTAAAGATTTGCGAATAATAAAATTACTATTATTGTGAAGAATCACTTGGTTTCTTTTGGATCCTCGCCGCCCCTTCTATATGTTAAATATTCACATACATAAATAGCCTTTAGTATTAGCACCCACATTCTACATTCTTTCAATATGCAGTCGTACACATTCTAAACAAATGCCATTGTGATATTTTAGCAATTAATGAGTGTAAAAATAGCAATGCTTATACCTACCTAGTACGAGTACTAGGTATGTTATTATGTCGCCAATGTAGACTTTTATGACGCAAATATAATTTGTCGTTTACAACAGCGAAGCGCATTGCTCATGTAGGTTAGGTACATATACGGGGTGTAAGGGACAGCCCTCCGAATACTCATAGGGTGTATTCAGACCATGAAACTGAACAACTTTCCCCTAAAACGACAAAAAATATTCGACCTCCCATACAAAATCACAATCAGGTGACTGCATATACTACGGAAAGTAAAAAAATAAATACGTTTCCTGAAATATATTTATATGGGAAGTTGTTCAGTTTCATGGTCTGAATGCACCCTATCAGTATTCGGAGGGCTGTCCCTTACACCCTGTTTAGTCTAAAATGGACGGAATACTTACGTACTTATACATACTCACACATATCAAAGAAAGAAATGGGATGATGTTATTCCAAGCCGGCATTACACGGAATACTTGGTTTCAAGTATTAGGTGAGTGAGTATTTAGGCATGCGAATAGGGATACCGTCGTTTTGCATGTTGTTGATGTTCCTAATATACTTTGGCATAATCTCGGTTTGCATAAAATTCTTTGTCATACTATTTGTTTGGCAAAATGTTTATATGTCATACTGCATTGAAAGTCATACAATTATTTTCACCTATTTTATTTTAGACTTGTTTCAGTCGCATATTTGTTATTTTCATGATGTTATTCTTCATAATAGGTTATGGTGCGGCGGGGGTAAGCCGCAAACATGTTTTTAAAATAATGCCAACGAATAATATGCCTAGTTATTTTTATGATAATGAATAATATGCCTAGTTATCTCTATGCGTGTCCCTCAAGCTGTAATCCTCACCTATGAAAACTTAACGAAAAGCAATTTTGGTTTTGTAAAAAAATAGTGCTGAAATAGTGACAAATAGTGACATATGCAAGAAAATTAGTGACTTCATATTTTCCAAGATATGGCTATCGTTTGGTGAGGATTACAGATCGAGGCTCACGCTGTAATCCCAACTCTCGTGTGAGCAAACGGTGGGGTATTTTCACTTGGTCTACATTCCAAAAAATAGTGCCTAATTAGTGACTAATAGTGACAAAAGATGAGAAATAGTCGCTTTATAATTCCGAAGTTATAAAGGCATCTTGGTGAGGATTATACCTATAGCAATTTTTGCTGTAATCCTCACCTCATTTCTGCTAAACGCTTAGGTCTTTTGACTCAAATTTAGTATCAAAAAATAGTGCTGAAATAGTGTTCTTAAACTGCATTGATTTTTATTTAGTTTATGTAGTAGAAGCAATAAAAAAAGCCGTAAGAACTTCTTCATACAAAATGGTCAGGTACAGTCGCGAACAATACTTCGTTCGTATTGTCGTACTTGAAGCTCAATACTTGTTTGTTATGTCGGTAGGAACGTAATCAAACAAATTTATTTCCTTCAAGTATTTTGTTTATATCTGACAGTACACAATATTTCTCAATCAGTCAGACGTGGCGATGATAACGACCGTATTTTTTGCGGCTGTTAACGCTCTGCCTAACCCGTAAGGGATTAAGGTGTGATATATGTTTGTATCTATGTAGTACATAAATAAATACATAAAAGATACAGGTACCTAACTTGTTTGGCAAAAATGGAACAAAAAACATATTTATGTGGTAAAATTCATTTAACTCATAAGTAAATGAATGTAGGTAGGTGAAATCTAATCAGTGACCGATAGCGAAAACCCAAGACGGGCTGGTGATAAGGAACAACTTTCCCCAAGGAACATAGGTCGAAACATGAAAAAAAAATTAGACCTCCCGTACAAAATTGCCGATCAGCTGATTTGGGTTATTCATATTCATATTAAAAGTTGTTCTTTATCACCAGCCCGTCCTGGGTTTTCGCTATCGGTCACTAAATAGATTTAACCCTATATAGTTAACGACGTTCGAGGCGAGGACTAATACTATAAGTACCTAATTATACCTAAATAATAATTTTTGTTATTTTCAAAACGTGCGTTTTCATTTTAATTTTTCATAATAATCGTAAGTGGCGTATTTGTTATTTAAGAAATTTTATATTTGAGTTGTCATAATACTCAATAACGCGTAACGTGATGAAACCAAAAAATACCACGCAGGCGAAGTGCATGCAATAATTTCACCATTGTCTACCCTCTCGCTCACACGCGCGGCGGTTAGTTTTCGAGGCTCGGCCAAACCGGTTTTGTTTAGCGGTGGCTTGAGCGGTGGCGCGACCAAACAGGGCGGCTTTCAGAGTTAAGAGAATACGATGTGATAAATTAATGCGATGTGTTGATCTGAAAGATATTAGCATAAGTACATATAAATACTTTATTGTTATAAAACCGTTATAAAGTTCAAGGCGTCGAAAAATAGTTAACCAAAATACCTACTCATAAAATATACCAAAATAATGTCAGTGGCTCAACTTATATGTTATAGTTAACACCTACCTATATTGGCAGAAATGACATTACCTAAATTAAAGCAAAAATCAAGTCTGTATTCTACGAAGTATTGTTCGCGACTGTACCTGTAGCATTTTGTATGGAGAAGTTCTTACGGTTTTTTTAATTGCTTCTACTACATAAACTAAATAAATATCAATGCAGTTTAAGAACACTATTTCAGCACTATTTTTTGATACTAAATTTGAGTCAAAAAACCTAAGCGTTTAGCAGAAATGAGGTGAGGATTACAGCAAAAATTGCTATAGGTATAATCCTCACCAAGATGCCTTTCTAACTTCGGAATTATAAAGCGACTATTTCTCATCTTTTGTCACTATTAGTCACTAATTAGGCACTATTTTTTGGAATGTAGACCAAGTGAAAATACCCCACCGTTTGCTCACACGAGAGTTGGGATTACAGCGTGAGCCTCGATCTGTAATCCTCACCAAACGATAGCCATATCTTGGAAAATATGAAGTCACTAATTTTCTTGCATATGTCACTATTTGTCACTATTTCAGTACTATTTTTTGACAAAACCAAAATTGCTTTTCGGTAAGTTTTCATAGGTGAGGATTACAGCTTGAGGGACACCTCTATGCTTATAGACATCATGACTTGGTAATTTATGCTACAAGGGTTATGCGTGTTGTTTTTATGACTTTGAATAATTATGACTTTAAAACATATGTGTAATACAAATATGACTTAAAATTTTATGGAAACCGACCCCAAACCATGCGAATACGATAGTCCATGTTTGGACTATCCTCTGATCCTCTGCTGAGTGACTGGCTGGACTTATCGTACTAGTTCGCTTACAATTGAGCACGCGCTCCTCCGGCCCGACTTGCGGGAAGTGTCGCTGGAACTTCTTATGGCGCGCCTTGCTTGGCTGGTTGCTGCCTGCTGAGTGACTGGCTTGACTTATCGTACTAGTTCGCTTACAATTGAGCACGCGCTCCTCCGGCCCGACTTGCGGGAAGTGTCGCTGGAACTTCTTCTGGCGCGCCTTGCTTGGCTGCTTGCTGCCTCTGCTGAGTGACTGGCTTGACTTATCGTACTAGTTCGCTTACAATTGAGCACGCGCTCCTCCGGCCCGACTTGCGGGAAGTGTCGCTGGAACTTCTTCTGGCGCGCCTTGCTTGGCTGCTTGCTGCCCCCTGTCGAGTCGCCTGCGGCTTGATTTGTTGTACTTGTTCGCACCGACGGCGCAGAACCCGATAGGGGTTTCACTGCATGTCTGTGGACAAATAGAAAAAATCGTTGAGCTTTGACTATTAAAAAAATTATACATACCTTAAGAAATATGAACTTTATTTCATTTTATTATCAAAAAGTCAGTTCGGATCAAACGGATTTAACAATCGCGATATATTTGGTTCTAATATTTATATGAATGTCCAGAATTTATCTACTGAGTGTAAAAGTATTAGCTGCATATATTTTAAGGGGCCAACCTGCCTATGAAACTGATCAACTTTCCCCAAGGATCATAGGCAAAACTATAAAAAAAGGACCTCAAATACAAAAGTTTTCCTGCTGACCGGTTCAATTTGCATGGAAATTAAAAATTCCTTAGGGAAAGTTGTTCACCCCTTACAATATTTGCAGCGAATATCTTTGCATCCTGTGTACACCATTCATCACGACACGAGATAAAGTTCATCTATGTCTGACCCAGCACAGTAGGTATAATAAATTGGAGTGCGGTTGCAATCGCTCGGAGGGTACACACATGTATATTGCTCATGTGCTCTCATTTCCTCTCAGCACAAATGGTCCGTGGAGTATGAACGAACACTTATTGGTCTATTTGTCTGACAAACCGAAACAAATAAAGATATTTCATATAAAATGTGGATAGTTCCCATTTGTTCTATGTAACTGACGGCAATGGGACAAAAGAGAACAATGAATTCTCTTATTTCACACGACTGCCTAATCAAAAATTAGGAGTTAACGTTTTTAGAGTTCATGTATGTATGAATGTATATATGTGCACTTCAAAGTGCCGCAATTCGTTAACCACTGAACAGATTCGAATGGGAATTGTATCGGAAGAATCCTTACGTTATCCCGAGTGTCATAGGGTAGGCTTTATCTCAGAAAGCAGTCGTGTTTTTCATTTAATATTGATTAACTAAACCAAGCGTAGATATGTGGAAAGACTTGGCAATCCAGAAGACGTTCTGCGTTAGGAATGACCTATCAGAACGAAGATATCAGAAAATTCGGATGTTAGGTATTAAACGATCAGCCGTAATTGGAAATGTTTAATAAATTAGATGTGTTGGGAACTGGCCCTAAGCTAAAGTATTCGCTTCTACTTGATGTTAAAGGCTGCCGAAGTGGGTAAAACACAATTCCTTTAATTTTATTTACTTTTTTAATGGATAGATATATTTCATTACTTTTCTTTTAGATTTAGTAAATTTACTAGTACTTACTGTATTATGATAGATAAGTCTATCTAAGCATGCTTTGTTAGGTATGTATAAATTGTAACAAACTTTTTAGTTTGGCGAGAAGTTTAAAATGTCTTTACCATGTACTTGCCAAATGTTTTTCTAATAATAATGGGTCAAAGTATTTTTCTGAGTAGGAATTTCCAGCTGAGTAGGCAATCGCTAGTTGTCATGGCATCATGGATGATGGCAGGTTTTTTGGGGCATAAAATACGTATGTTATCGACACTAGAAAAAGAACGCGTATTCCGTTACGCGCGTAGGCGGCAATAATCCACTAACACAAATCCTACGATCAAAATAAACATTTTAGCAAGAAAAACTTTTAAACCGAGAGGCAAGCGATACGTAGCATTTTATATCCTTGAAATAAATAAAGCTTAGTTTACATTTACAGTTAACCGGAATGAAATAGAGGTTACGAAGACTTCTGTTTGATTTAGCACTATCTTTATCCATCGAACGTCGTATGGTTCATTATAATAGGTACTTATCTTTTTGTAAACAAACTAAAGCAGGTGTTTTAATATGCAAGTTTCCCCAGACTACAGACTATTTTATTAAGTACATTTTCAATGAATCGATCATTTTTTTATTTTTTTTAATACATTGTAGTTGCTTATTTAAAGTCGTGTAATATAATCAAAAGGACAGAAACAAAACAAATGCTATTTAGAAAATACTTTTCGTATTTCAAACGTAATCGGTGTACTGTAAAACACTTGCAGAAGTCAGCACCTTCGGAATGTATTGTCACTTGTGTTATTCATTATATTCATATTTGGTCGTAAAACTGATCTGCCAAATTTGACAAAATATATCCTATATTTATGCACTCTAGCGATAATTTCTCGATACCTATTCATTGCTGGTTGTCATAAAAAGTATACAAACGTCAGACAGCCAACAGAAGCAATGAACACTTAGCATCTGATTACAGCACGAGGTATACGTATACAACATGTTTCGGAGGAAATCGGACACGTTTAAGGCATCATACTGATCAATTTTATAATGGGACCAACGCTAAAAATTTAGTTGTTTTTTTTTGACCTAGCATAGAGGGTGAAATTTTACTATTGACCGCTAGTGAAATGTCAAGATTTGCTGGTGATAAGGAACAACTTTCCCTAAGGAACCTAAGTTGAAATATGTAAAATATATTTTGAGTTTCCAAAGTGGTTACTCAAGTCAGCTGATCAGCAATTTTGTATGGGAGATCCTATATACTTTCCCTATTCGACATAAATATTATGTTTCTAGTAGAAAGTTGTTCCTTATCACCAGCCCGTACTGAGCTTTTAGTATCGGTCACTAGTAAAAATTCACCCTGTATAAAATAATTACCAGCACTACCTGATTGATTTTGTATGGAAGGTGGAAAAAAACCTCGTTTTCCAGCATTAGTCCCATAGTGATAATAGTTCAG
The DNA here is from genome assembly GCA_027580185.1 of Tuta absoluta. Taxonomy (NCBI): domain Eukaryota; kingdom Metazoa; phylum Arthropoda; class Insecta; order Lepidoptera; family Gelechiidae; genus Tuta; species Tuta absoluta. The sequence continues at coordinate 15,588,093 of JAQAHW010000009.1, forward strand.
TACGATGCCAAAAACGTGTCTAATTTCAATCATTTCCTCACAACCACGGTGTATAAAATCGCTAGGCAAGTACTAAAAGACTTTCAATTACGAATTCGGATCGATTTAACGATATTCGGAATTGCTCTTAAAGCTTTATTTTATGCTGTGCAATATAATTTGTAATAAAAATAATGGTTTCGGCAAACAGTAAAGCCTGAAGTAAACAGTTCGTGCCAGTCTAAGGCTATTTCGGCTTATGCCCTGGATAAACAGTGATCTAAACTGAAAGAAACAGGCTTACCTTAATTATATTCCAGTATAGATTAATTGATTGGTTTTCTGGTCTCACTAACAAAAGGCAAAAACGTCACCTAAACATGCATGTGCCAGTCTCAAATTCCACCTTCACTGGTAGAGCGTGCGGAAAATTATGCCGCTCCCGTATCGGCTTATACAGCCATGAAAAGTCTTGCCTCAGACACTGATTAAATCGTCTGATAGGCTAATGATGATGATGATAGATTAAAAAGTAAATCCTTACGTATTAGGACAGTTTCCACATACCTACAGATATAACGCCGATGGCCAAAATCGCAGGTTCAAATCCTGCCCGCGGCAAGAAAGTTTAGCACGTTTTCTTAAATTGTATACCTAACACGGGACGTGTTTTAAAATTTGGTATTCGAAATAAGAACGTATTGAAAATATCCTAAATATAAGTTATTTAGGATGTAGGTATATTTTTGATTGTATGTTTATTTAGGTATATTTAATCTATTCGTGTGTAGATTTATTTTATTTTATTATATTCTATTGTGCGTGCACGCCTAATCCGCTTGTCTTATAAAGTCTCACTTTACGTAGATCAGCTGGAAGAAAATTCTTAGCAGAAATAAGTTGTCCTGTTACGTCGTTATTCTTTATGTGTTGTGTCTCTTGTAATGTTTTTCTGTACAATAAACGGTAAATAAATAAAAATGAAATAAGGACAAGATTTTAGTAAGAAACACTTATACAAACTTTGACAAGAAGAATACTCCCATCATTGACACCGCGAACAAAACGCGCACTAAACTTGAAACCCGACAGCCAACTGACGAAAAACCACGTTTGTCCCGTTTTATAATGCATTCATGATACCTACATAATAAATCGGGATACCGGGACCTACCAACTTGATATTGCGGTCGAAGTATACGCGAGGAACAGATAACTGTTGCCATATAATAGCATCATCCTACTTCATTCCGTGTCGTAAGAGGCGACTAAGGGACTCGAGGGTTACATGTGTATTGCAGTTTAGGCGATGGGCTGACAACCTGTCACTATGGCGATACACATTTTTCTGGCCTACTCTCAAATGTGTGTCAGACGTGGCGAAAATGCTCGTTTTTTACGGCCGTTTCCGCTCTGCCTACCCCGCAAGATATATAGGCGTGATATATGTATAACTGTTGTTTGGCCTATAAACAACTATGCCTAAGCCAACTTATATGGTCTGTACCGAAAAACAAGGAAACAAGCGTGATTTTCAGAACAAAATCAATTTAACGATAATTTTAGGGGTTAAGTTTACACAACTATTTAGTCAAAGTTGCGAAGTTATGAAAATTCACCTGTAACAATATAGATTATATACCTTCTTAGCTTAGTAGTAGGAAAGAAACATTTAACATACACACATACACATAACACGCCTATTATCCCTTGCGGGGTAGGCAGAGCGTAAACGGTCGCAAAAACGGACATTTAAGTTTACAAAAAAATGGTTAGGTTGTTATAATATGTTTTGTTTTTAAGCGACTGGCCTTGTTTATCTGTAAGAAGATCCCCTACCTAACACATATCAACAGCAAACGTAACTTTGTCACGTACTGCATACGATACAAATCTCACGAGGAAACGTTTGGAACGGGACAGGGCGTCGAGTAGCTCACGATACATAAATACATGTTCGTACAGACCTGAATGACAGCACCGAGTCACACCTCGGACACTGGCGCTCAAATGTATGAATCAAACGCGGTGCTTGTGCTTCGCACACAGTTTTAGCTCGCGTAGGTGAACGCGGACCATGCTTGTGTGTGTGAGACAACATGTCAGGGTTGCCGCCATTTTGCGTTCGCGAATCGGGAATGCAATGTGTGTGCGGCAGTATGAAATGACCTTTGTCGTCGCGTCCTTGCTAGCCGGTGTCTGAGCGTCCTCCGAGCGCGGGTGGGCGGCGCTTGTAGGGGGAGGCAGGGAGTGACCATACTGTACGCTAGTACTATTAATTATACTGTGAAGGCCTAACATGGTTCTATTTTGCGAAGTGATTGCTATACTCACCACGCTCGGCGGGCGGATTTGCAAGCGCAGTTTTAGATATTAGTCATGTAAACCAATTGTTTTGACTCTGACTTTTGGTTTTCATTGTTATTAAGTCTTTACTGTAAAATAAGGTTAGATTTTTGCAGAATTTCGGCTTGTGTTGAACTGTGGAATCACGGCTTAGCTTGGTTACTAATTAGATTTTCTCCAGTACAGGCAGTGCACTATTAGGACTTGGACTGCATGTTCATTGTTCACATCGCATAGCACAAATTATACAAGAAATCGTCTATGATATTAACTTATTTATTTAGTAGTAAAGGAACGCTCATCAATTTCCCTCGCGGCTACCAGTTTTCCCGTAGGAATGTGAGTTTTTATTTAAAAACTGAGTATAAATCTGTACTTAGGTACTTTTTAAGATCCAAGCATACAACACCTACCGGGATACTGGAAGAGACTTTATTTCATACTTTGTAGTGAAATGAAATGTTCACGAATCGTTATGTTCGCCCTCATCTACAGGTCTGTACAAAGCTTTAAGATCCTCTGACGTCGATCCTACGTAAGTTATTGAATTTCAATTCCTTCAAAATGGGGCAACAGTTACTGATCATGGATCATCTACATAGATGACAAAAACAGTCAAACGTCATCACATCTCTTTACAAAACCATGCGGACTTTAAGTCTGTCTAATAAGTAGGTGACTTAACTACAAGGGCTTTTAAGAAAATTTACGTTTTAGGACTTCTTAAGGAGGTAAGGGGGCGTCCATAAATAATGTGGTGTTTTTTCGTATTTTTTGTCCCTCCCTCCCCTTCCTGGTGAGATTTCAAGAGAATTTCTTCAACCCCCTCCCCCCTTCCCCAATCACACGTGAGATATTTCTAAATGTGGGTTTCTTATGTAAACGAGTTGGAAACGCTTATTAAAAGAATTTTATTTAAATAAAATCATTTTTTTAGTTTCAATCAACAAAAAAAACCGTGATATTTGCCGGGACCCCCCGCCCCCCCCCCACTCTCCAATGTGAGATTAGATGAGATTTGACTCGACCCCCTCCCCCCTTTAAATATCTCACGTAATTTATGGACGCCCCTAAAGGATGACTTACGAGATACCGGAATATCAAAACAAAATTGCCATTTTTAGACTTTTTTACCATCTGTCTGTGAATTACCACACAATACATCAAAATTGCTTTATTTTTATTTGCTTAGCTTTATAAATAACTTATAATTTATCCATTTATATTAAACTTGGATAACCTGGGTCACCACGTATTTAAATGATCGTAAATGTTGGCTAAGAATTACAGAGTCATTAATAAAGCGGTTATTAGACTACAGCATTTAAAAACTGCTCTCAAGGTGAACCAGTCTTACCGCAACTATGTTCTAAAGTACCACCGTTCTAATAAGTCGTATTTTACAGCTGTCAGATTCGTGATAATACTATGACAGAGGGTCCATTTTTCTTTGTTGACATCTCTTTAAGTATGAAGATGACAGCTGTCGAATACGGCTTGGAACGGCGGTACCTTAGACTATGTTTTGCGAGATTTATCCGTGTTATGTTCACCAGCAGTATTACGTAGAATTATTGCCGTGTGATGCCGGCTTACAATAGCATCACCCTATTTCGCGGGTGTTGTAAGAGGCGACTTAGGAATTGTAGGGTTTCATGTGTATTTTCAATTTTATGTGACAGGCTGACAACATGTTACTCAAGTGATACACGATTCTGAAACGGCCCTTAAATATTTGCAGACGTGGCGATTGCGACCGTATTTTTACGAAAGTAAACGCCCTGCCTAGCAAGGGATAAAAGCGTGATTCGTATTTTGAAATAAATCGTTGATAGGTACGATACGATACTAAGTACAGGTTTACTTTGTTACTTTACTGTAAACACCACATTATTGCTTACAAATATTTAAAGAGCTGAACTTATCCAAGAAGCTAAAAAATGGGTCGAATATGAAAATTTAATTTTGACACCGCTACAAAATGATGTAGGTACCGGCCGTGAAGAACCAGTCAATTTGTATTGCATGGGAGACAATGTTTTTTATTTTCATATTTCGACCTATGGTTCCATAAGTAAATTTGTTCAGTTTCATGGTCTGGTCCACCCCTTAACATATTTGCAAGTAATTTTTTTACACCTTATATTGTAGGTAATATTAATATTTTATTTTATTTTGGATAACAATATGCGTTCGTCTGTAGTAACTTGTGTCGATAGTAGTGTTAATTTAGGTACCTATTACAGAATTTTAGTTAGACAACAACTTACCCATTTTTTTCACAATCTTCACTTGAACAATCTTCGGCGTCAGAGTATTCAAACGAGGCGTTATCCATTGCTCACTTTTTAACATTTATCACCAAATAAATATAGCACTTTATTTGCGATAATCATATTATATTATTACCATTATTCACGATAATCACTAAAGTTTGTTTCACGCATTTTTAGTCACGAACTAAATTTTTTAAATGCACGACAGTTTATACCGGTTTGATTACTTAATTTACTCTAAAATATGTGCCATATTTTAAGAAATTATCGCTAGTTTCCAGGGCTATAAGAAATACAAAAGAGTTATTGATTTTATCAGTGTAAGAAAGCACCTTTTCAACTATTAGGTAGGAAAATAACAAGATAGTTAAGATAACGCGTTGTGAGGTTAGGATTTAAAAATTGACTTATGGCTGAGATATTTAATTAAACGTATCTTTTCAAAATTTTACTAGAAGAAAAAAGACACACTATAGACTCAGGAACAGGTGAACTTTGAATTTTAATAAGTTTCTAATCCGAGAAACAACACGGGACACTACCTACCACACCACAGAAATGAAATGAGAATGCCAATAAGCAACATGCATGACATTAGATGTAAAGACGTGATCCAACCAGCCAGGGGTCGTATTGATAACGATAACACTAAATATTATAACAGAGCAAGCGAATCAAACCGATTTGACGTACGCCTTACACATGAGACCTCCACACACACTGCTTATTCACCACAACTAGCAAAAAACTACGAGAACAGTCAGTTTCTAAAAAAAAGTAGGCAAAAAGTAAAATTTGTATGTGTAAACTGGATTGTAGACGTCACAAATACATTGGTCGGATTCGCAGACGGTGTAAAAACTGCGATGAGAAATTGTGGAATAACAGTAAACACAGATTCAACGCTCCACCGCGGCCGCCGGTTCTACTGCAAGCATGGCGCTGTAGGTAAACATTAAACACCTAGTATAACGTATCGATTGTACACCAGCTCCAATTTATCGCGCGATAAGCGACCTTCGCTGTCAACTTTACAATATTACACGAGTTTTTTCCACAACACTATCTGTAAACAGCCGAACACTTGAGACAACAGCCTTTGCAGCGATTCGATGCTCACAATGAACTTGATGCTATTGACATCAATGAGGACAATAGCAGTTAAAACAGAGCACTCACGATCTTATTTCAAGGAACTGACGGTAGAAAATTGATTGTAAATTTAAACGGTTAGATTAGAAACACGGGGTATTTGTTGTCTTGTCTATAATCGCGACGACGGTGACCGGCGGCGGTGGTCGGCTGGTTCCGCGACAGTGAGTGAACGTCTGTAGCCAGTGAATGGTGAACGGTGATCAGTGCACCACGCTCGCAGCCGGCCGCACACTGACAATAGCATGGCCGCCGATCCAAGTAAAGAGTAATTGTTTATAAACACTCCAAGTATGGTCAGTGGAACAATGTAAATGCGGGTAAATAAAACAATTTCTTCTCGTACTTACATGTCAAACATGAGATGACTTAATTATAAACTTAACCTCATGATGTAATCATGTTGTCTACAATGTTTATAACTGGTATTAGAAACATGTGTAATCTTATCATTGTCAATCTATTTTATCTGGCTAGGAAGAATATTTTATCCCAGTTTACTCCAGCCAGTGTCACAAAGTAAAAAAAAACTATTGTGTTTGTGTGTATTTTTAGCTTGCGTTGCGTCATCTGAACCGACTAATCAATCAAGTAGCAGGTATAATAATTTTCCTTGATACGTAAATTTAAACGCATGTTCCTGACTCATTGACATGACATAGACAATATTCGATAGATACCCTTACCTATTTTGAAAACACTTTAGGAATGTGCGCGTTTCAATGTCGTATACTAGACTTAGTACTTAGCTGGATTATCAAAATCTAAATAAATTTATCTAAAGGCGGATATTCGTTTATCGTGATGTAGATAATATCCACACATTTTAGTTGATTTATCGGGTGTACCGCGATAGCTTTGAGGTAAATATAAACGACTAGATTCCCGCCCAGGTAATACTTGTTTTACCGCGGTAGAAAGTAGCCTATGTGTTATTCCAGGTTATACTCTACCTGTGTTCCAAATTTCATCTAAATTAGTAAAGCCGTTTGAGCGTGAAGAGATAACAAACATACATACATACATACACACACACACACACAAACTCTCTTTATAATAAGATTTATAATATTAGTACGGGTTTACATGAATCCCGACTACTTAATTATCAACTAAAATTGTAAAGGTAATCGCGGGTTCTGAAAAAGTATATTACCTACTTGCGTCTTTCTTATCAATGCGTTAAATCTTTGCAATTGTATGACATGTCCGTAGATTACCCATAAAATTATCTTTAAGAATTAAAAATTTAATTGCCAAGGAGATAAGCTGCAATCCACAATCGCCAATTTGATACAAGACGGTGACGCCAAAACTATGTAATCTGAGCCTTGTGGCTTGTTGTCAGTCCACTGCTGGACATGGGCTCTCCCTTTTGGGGGTATTTACTTACCACGCTTTATAGGCGAGTTCGCAAACTCAAAAACTTACATTCACGGGGAACCTATCTACTTACAAATCATTTCTATTTTTGTCTCTATTTCTATGTATAAGGCCGCCTTTGCTTACTTTTAGTCTTAAGTTTTCTGTATTGTTTTGTTTCTGTTGTGTATGTTGTAAGCAATAAAGTGTTCATCTATCTATCTATCTACCAAAACCCTGAATTCATCCCTTTGCCGCTTTTTACTACAGCTGCATGCAGAAATAATATGATGGTATTCTAACCCGGCAAAATAAGGTAAAATTTATACATACATACATACATAAATTACGCCTGTATCCCTTACGGGGTAGGCAGAGCGTTAACGGCCGTAAAACGGATATTAACACCACGTCTGATAAAAGTTTGAGGGTCAATCAGATAACTGTGTATCACTATAGTGACAGGTTGTCAGCCCATCGCCTAAAATTGCAATTCACATCTAACCCTCGAGACCCTTAGTCGCCTTTTACGACACCCATGGGTAAGGAATGGGGTGATGCTATTCTAAGCCGGCATCACACGGCACAAAATGTATACAGGGATAATAAATGTTTATTATCCTGCTAACGCTACTCGAATCAATGGCAAAGCAACCGGCATGATTGGAGCAATGGGCGCAACAGCTCACACGTGACTCTCACGATACACACAATCAATTATATGGAAACATCCTATGCAGGAGAAATTGTTTGAAAGACACGAGATGGACTTCAACCGGTAAACCTACTTTTAAAGAGAACCAAGTATCCCTAAGGGACTCGAGGGTATGTATAGCAATTTTAGGCGATAGGCTGACAACTTGTCACTATGGCGATACACAATTTTCCGAATGACCCTCAAACGTTTGTCAGACGTGGCGTAAATGTCCGTTTTATCGGCCGTTTATGCTCTGCCTACCCCGCAAGGGATAAAGGCGTGATGTATGCATGTATGTAAGTATCCCTAAGTGAAGTAGATATGTAAATGTATTTTGTGACTGGCCCGATGGCGTAGTGGATAGCACCCCTGCCTGCTACGCCGAGGGTCGTGGGTTCGATCGACACACAGCACAAGTATTTGAAAGAAATTTTTAAATATTTGTGTTGAGTCTGGATGTTTTCTATGTATTGTATGTATTTATTCACAAAAAAAAGTATCTATGTATTATATCAGCTATCTCGATCCCATAGTAAAAGCTTTGCTTAGTTTGGGGCTAGGTGGCGCTGTGAGAAATGTCCAAGATATTTATTTATTTTTGGGCGGTATGGGTTCGAAGTGTGGCTGTAAGATCCCACATAGGTAAGAGGAAGTAAAGTACCTAGGTGGACTTTGTAAGGAGCTCTCTGACTTGCTACTTCCTTCCAATAGGAGTACGACGACAAACAGCCTAGCTGTGACCCGTTGTTGTGTGAGAAAACCCTTAGTTTTTCGGTAACTTAATATTATTATCTATCTGTGGAAACCTATAATTGGCTGTTAGTTTCTATAGTTTTTAAGTACTTTGTTATGTTCGCTGTTGGTTTTCCTATCAAAATAAAATAAAATTATAAAAAATCCGAAATTACTTGGTCAGACAAGTGCCCTATAATATGAAACTACAGGGTACATGTCTACATGTGAAATTCATTGCGTAGCCGGTTAATATTACCTCCTCCGTTCCCCTAAATCATCAAGTGACGTAAATAAAACTTGCTACTTCTGTACGTATTGCCTATCTTAACTTTGATTTTCATCTATCTACCAGGGCACCAGAGCACGCTCATCCGGGAGCAATAGATTGCACACAGTTTCACACGTGATCGTCCTCCAGAGCCCTAAAGCATCAAGAGATATAAATGGAACTTGCTACATCTGTATTGCCTATCTAAACTTTGATAATCAATCTTTAACTACCAGGGCACCAGTCAATATAGAGAGCACGCTCGTCGGGTTCAATAGATAGATTGTACACAGTTTTACACGTAATCGTCCTCCAGAGCCCTAGATCATCACATCAAGGTACATATAAATGGAACTTGCTACTTCAGTACCTACCTAAACTTTAATTATCAATGTTCAACTACCAGGGCACTAGACAATATAAAGAGTAAGTTCAACGACCGGCCGGAGTAATGGAACTATTAAGTAATCTGTGGCAATGGATTGTATACAGTTTTTCACGTGATCGTCCTCCAGAGTGTCATCATCAAGTGACACAGAACTTCCTATTGCTACTGCCTGCTTTTTCCCGGCGACGACCACGCTAATGGAAAAAACATACTAAAAGACGAACACAACCCAATAAAACAAGCACTGAGTGTAGTTTTAGTCTTTGAAAAAGACTCACAATAGTTCCAAAATTATATCATTGAAAATATCCATAGTGCCTTTGTTTGGACCACCAGCACCAATACAATAGACGCGGTCGGCTGCTGGGCCTGAGACATAATGTAAATTTATTGGAAGGTTTAAATAGTTTAAGTCATATTTCGAAATTTTTTCGAGATTTTCGTCGTAAATTTATTGGAAGGTTTAAATAGTTTTCGTCATATTTCGACATAAGTACGTTCGACTTGGAAGATGTTCAGTTTGATAGACTGGTACACCTCTTTAAATAATTGCAGCATTTTTAACCTCCTATATATTGTTTTAGGTACAAACTTCTTCTGCGTGAGCTCGCTCAATCTTAGACTCTGTCTCTGTCCTATGACCTAGAGTCAAGAGCAAACCCACCATTAATAAAAACAAAAAAAACAAACTATTCAGTCTAAATAATAAAAAACGATCAACATTGCACGGTAATACAAACTAATAGTAGAGAATGTAATGAATGAATGATAGAAAGCTGTGGTTTGGAAAGCAACAGTTAACTATACTACTTACAATGATTTTAGTACTAAAAACAAATTGCAGTTCCAGTAAGAAGAACACCTTAGGGCACTTTCTACGCCCTTACTTTATACCATCCATAGATTGATGCATTATTAAAGCTAACTACAGAATTATTTACTGGGTGTAGTGAGACACAATTTTCTCAATGACCCTCAAATATTTGTCAGACATGGCGTAAATGACCGTTTTTTGCGGCCGTTTACGCTCTGCCTACCCCTGCCTAGGGATTATAAACGTGATATATGTGTGTGTGTGTGTGTGTAGTAAGGGACAGCCCTCCGAACACTTATTGGGTGCATTCAGACCATGAAACTGAACAACTTGACATAAAAAAATATTTTAGGTAACACCAAAACATGTTGACTTTCCATAGTAATGCAGTCAGCTGATCTTGATGTTGTATAAGAAGTAATTTTTTTTACGTTGTCTCACATATGTTCCAAGGGAAAGTTGTTCTGTTTCATGGTCTGCATGCACCCATCAGAATAGAATAGAATAGAATAGAATAGAAAGCATCAGAACTCGGAGAGCAATCCCTTACACCTCGTATACGTCTTGGCTATTCAGTAGTGGGTAAATAGCCTTAGACATTCGCTTTTCGTATACAATAAATTAACTTAATTTTTTTCGAAGTCGTCGTTCCATATTTTATTAAGTATATTTGTTGCTGTATTCATTTTATTACTAACAAAATGACATGAAATATTTAAAATCAATATTGCAGATAATTCTATCGGGTTTTCAGGGTTCCGTGCCTCAAAAGAAAAAAAACATAACCCTTATAGCATGACTTTGTTGTCAGTACGTTCGTCCGTCCGTCAGTCTGTCTGTCAAGACCCTTTATCTAGGCAACGCATGGAGGTATCAAGTTAAAATTAAAACCATATACTCATGTCTACGATCGTTTGTAGATGTACAAAATTCAAGCACTTTCCTTGACGTAAAAAAAAAGATACGGTGGTTTATGCTGTAAAAAACGCGTGTTTTGACCCTCTCATGTGAATCAAAGTTCAAAGGGTACGTCCCGTGGCCCTAGAACTATGAAATTTAGAAAAAATCCTAAAAATATGTATCATAGTAAATGTCGCAAATATATTACGCAAGTAAAAAATTACACAAAATTTTATCTGTGCAGGCAATCATACAAAAAATGTCACTAAAGAATTTTTGTAAGTTTTGCCCCCAAATAATGCCAATGCTAGCCGCACCTGACTATAAAACGTTTAGGTGGTATATAACTTTGATACTTATGACGGAAACTAAGTAAGAGCATGGTTATTATAATTAAGTCACACCACTATAAATAAATGTTTTGTAGTTTTGACGTCAACACTCGCATGATAACCTCTATAATTTTGCAAGATTATATTGTTTATACCTACGTATTGAGGTCAAACTGATTGATTCCACACCTACTTTATCGTATTCATAAACTTCATAAATTGCTCTCGTGTGGGGCACGACTTCAACGAAAGTCAGAACTTAAAATAAAATATAAAAAAACAGCCAAGAGCGTGTTAGACACGCCATAGTATAGGGTTTCGTAGTCATCTGTACCTACTTATATTATAAATCGGAGAGTTTGTGTTTGTGTATGTATGCTTGTAACCTCTTCACGCTCAAACGGCTTGACCGATTTGGATGAAATTTGGCACACAGGTAGAGTATAACCCGGAATAACACATAGGCTACTTTTTTACCGCGAGAAAACAACAATTACCACGGGAAAATAAGTAGCAGCGGGTGAAACTGCTGGGCGGAAATCTAGTATAAAATAAATTGAACTAGAAATTGGCAGAAAGGAAGAGCACCACCCCAAGTCCGCCCGTGGGTATCGTAAGAAGCGATTGAGGGCTTCCGGAAAGTGGGCAGCAGCGCTTCCCGTGTTTGACAACATAGTCCAGAACCACACACTGCGCTCACCAACCCGCCTGTGTGTTGACTATTGCCAGCGTGGTGACTATTGGGCAAGATCCCCCATTGGATAGAGCTTCTTTCAATGTCTTAAATGTAATTTTTACTTAACAGGTTTGGTACAGTTTTAAAAACCTGTTTTTTTAAATTTCGAACACAGTTTCTTTAGTAATAAATAATAGATAGAAAGCTCCATCTACCCACGTTTGTTGTTCCGTGATCATGAACAGCCGTTGGTCCCGGTTGCTGTTTATGATTACTTAGACGGCGGTCGTTACACAACTATATCAGAGGCCTACTACTAATAGAAGGCGGTTGAAAACTTTGACACCAGGGTTCATCGGGTCGTTGGACGACTCTGTGTTCAACAGGAAAAAGAAGATAAATATTGATGATAGTAAAAATAATTACTTATTTGAGTTGGATCATACTCTCAAATATTAATGCTAATGTGTCGAATATAATCTGGCATGGAATAAACCTACTTGTTTTCTTCAACAACCTTCTTTCAGATCGTTGATAAAGAAAAGTGACGAATATTTTGTAAGCCATTTATAGCAGTTAAAGTTCGAAGGTCAAAAGTTGTTGTTCATTTCAATTTGGAGCCAGTAGGAGTAGGTAGACCTACTGGTATGAATACGAGAAGATAACAGACCTCCCGCGTAAACTGTTCCGCACATCAACTAAATTCAAGCGCCTGGAAGTTCTGGTCAACTATGAGCATGTACAAGTTTCGTAAATAATTAATAATAATAATCTGTTTTCGTAAATAATTGTCAACTTAGGTTTGCTTAGATGTAAGATATTTATTTAGGTATTAGTTATTAAGTTTCATGAGAGGAATGTGCAGCACACAGATAAACTTTTCTTTTGTAGTTTAAGTGTGTCTAGAATGTAAGAAATATGTATACTTTATGAATAAATGGATAATAATAATAAGTATCAAACTAATAACAAATAAATAACAGAATTTAAGTCTTCTTCTTTCGTGTGGGACACCGAGTCGGCGAACGACCCGATGATCCCTAGTGTCAGAGTTTATCAACCACCTACAACTACGATTAGGCCTCTGACATGGTTGTGTATCGACCGCCGTCTAAGTTATTATAGACAGCAACCGGGACCCACCGCTAACGTGCCCTCCCTCCGATGCACGGAACCATCTTTCTTACGTATAATCAGGTGGTTCAGCCTGCAATGTGCTAACCACACTGGAGACAAAGTTACAAAGTGATAATATCAGCTTTGTGAGTGCCCTACCGGAATTCGAACCCGGAACCTTTGCGCCGCAGGCAGTCGCACTACCACTGCGCCACATCGGCCGTCAGAGTTTAAATGAAGAGTAGCTATTAGGGGATAAAGGAGACATTTACACTAAAACAAAACAACAAAACATTGCCTCTAGGATATTTTGATAAATTTGTTTTTGAACGAATAAGAAATATCATACATAACTTCTCAGTAGACAGGAAAAATAATTAACAATATCATAATGTATAGGGTGAAATTTTACTAGTGACCGATAGCGATTACTCAAGACAGACTGGTGATAATGAACAACTTTCCCCTAGCAACATAGGTCGATAACAAAAAGAAAAATTGGACCGCCCATACTAAATTGCCGATCAGCTGATTTGAGCTACTATGGAAACTCAAAATATATTTGTCATATTTCAACCTATGTTGCTTGGGGAAGGTTGTTCCTTATCGTTAGTCCGTATTGAGATTTCGCTATCGGTCACTATTAGTATTTCACCTTATATGTTTCGCTAGCATTACTACCCACAGATAAGCCTTTGGATGTGTGGTAAGTGGCTATTCGGTAACAATCAAAAGATTCCTTTCTTTTTCCAATAAAATAAGGAAATTAAATTTCACAAGAATATGGTCACTGACTCGAAACAATCAACATCTATTTAAATGTAGGTACTATCTACCATTTTTAATATATTTTTCCCGGAAAGTAATATTCCCGCGTCTCGAACGTCGTTTCGCCAACTTAAAATGACTGTATTTTATTTTTATTTTTTTATGTATTTGCTCTTTAGTCAGACCTCTGTTTAGGTACCTACTTATCTTGAAGGAAGCTAAGAACTCAAATTTTTTCTTGAGTTTCTATTTCCGCACCAGCTTTCTTTTATTTCCCAGCAGAAGCGGCTTATTGCGATAAAAATTCTTTGCTGTGAAGCCATTTCCGTATCTCGTACAGTTTAGGTAAGCTCCTGGTGTTCCACATCAGGTACTTCAGACTCTCGACGTTCATGTGCTAGCAAGAGCGGTCCATCGTGCTGAGAAACATTTGCTGTAGAGCCTATTTTGTATCTCTTAGTTAATGTTTATGTTCGTGTCTTTGCTGTTCCTAGTAAATAAGATCCTCGATGTTTGTGTGCAGGCAGAAGCAGCATAGCAAGCCGAACAACTTTTGCTATTAAGCCATTTTCATATCTCATATAGTATAGCCATGCTCCTTGATATCGGGTACTCCAGACTTTTAATGTCAATGTACTATCAGCAGCACACTAACCTACCCCTTTAGGGGATTAGCTTGTACTAGTCATCCTAAATAAATGTATTTTGTCACCCTTAATTAATGTGGACTATTTTAGTATACCTATCAGTTTTATATGTATAAATTTTAAATTGAGAATAGAATTCGCCACCGACATAAAATATTTTTTCTGTTGTTTTCCTAGCATCATATTTCCACAAATCTTCTTTTTCGATGACAAAAATGAAAAGGTAAGCACTTACACTTTTTTCAGCCTCGTCGTCAAAATGTATTTGTCTTTCATATCAGTCAGGGGGCACTACGCCCCTTTGCTGAAAGATGTAATCACTAACGCTACATTATTTACTCGACACTATATATAAATATATCGACTCCTTAGGCACTGCGATACGTCTGCACCCCGCGCGTTCTCGTCATTGACTGACTTAAAGTAACTTGTTCCGAGCAAATGCGCTACCTGCGTCTCGCACTGCCTGAGATGACAGACTGCCTTTTAATATACATAGACACATTTATAATATTTATTATTATTCATTTCTTTCTATCTTTTATATTACTATATATATCTATTTATCAGTGCACTACAATAAGATAACATAAATCTACGTCAACTAACACCTGCGAGACGGGCCGATCGACTTATCAGATTAAATAAACATTTTCAACCCACTACTACAAATCCACGTCAACTAATACCGGTGAAATGCGCCGATTTGGCCGATTGAGTTATCAAATTTTATAAACGTATTATTAGCAGATAACTCGATATAATGTGGATGTATTACACGACTGCTCAGTGCTCAACCAAAAAAGGAGTGTAATGTTTTTTTTAAGTTCATGTATAGGTATGAGTATTTATGTGCGATTCTTTAAAGTACTGTAACTCGTGAACAGACAGATTCGAATGGGAGTTGTATCTTAAGAAGGGTGACTTGAAAAATATTTCTTTTTATGATCAAAACGTAGAAACAACCGTAAATAGGACTATTTGACCAAATTATTTTTGTAAAGTCATGTCATGAAATCGATTGACGTTTTTATTTTGTCCTTTTTACGTTTATTCAGTTACTATGTCAGCTGGCTACTTGCTATCAAAAATGTCCTCTTATAAACTCGACGTAACGCCGTAGTAACTATTAAGTATTCTGTGGTAACGCCCAGTCATTACTTTTAAATATTAAATAAATAAATAACACAAAATAAACGAATTCCTACGAAAGAAATATTATCATACTAGCGGCTAGCCCAGCGTTTCTACCCGGTTTTTTCCGAAACAAGCAATTCATTTTATTTTACTTTCCGCATTGTTTCACAATTCACTAAAACTCTGAATTACCATTTTTTTGGTAGACCACCAGTCTAAAATTATTATTTTCAAAAACCGTTACATGCTCATCAAGCCCTATCATATCATATCCCACCCCACCTGAACTTTCTAGTTTTTTTTAAAATTTGGTAATGAAAATAAGAAATTGGAAAAATGTTAGCGCCCGTCGGGGCTTGAACCGCTCTGCCAACTGAGCTACCGGCGCCTTGACTGACACTTCCAAATCTTCAATTTCTTGATACTCATTTCGTTTATTACGACTACATACAAGCGGCACTAGACCTAAGTAGACAGTTTTAATTTAACCTAATCCGCGTTTCCGTGATAAAGGGTCGTGACGTAACAGGCGAACGGACAGACGGACAAAATTGAACTAGAAATAATCTAAATAACATCATCATTATTTCGGCTCTATCATAATTATGTGGGTGGACAATAACAACAAAATAGTATGATCGGGTTTTACGATAATACACGTAGGTAATTATTACATTGATTGATTACATTCGCTTCCTATGTAATCATTTCCCAAATTTCTAAAGAACACTACTGAAAATGAATGAATTATAAAAAATTACAATGAAGAGCCTCTTTTTTTCCGTAGAAGTAATTCGAATCAATTGTCAATAACAACCACAATAGTCCACTGCTGGACTTGGGCCTCTACATATTTGGAAGGAATTTTTCACGCTCACAATGCTTGGCAGGCGGGTTGGCGAACAAAGTTAAAGTCGTTACAGTCACAGGGAACGCTGCTGGTCATTCCCTGAAATTCCTCCCGTAGTCGCCTTACTAATGGGTATAAATGGAGTAATGCTCGTTACACGGCTTATTTTATGATCACCATATTTTTCATCCAGTTAATTTATTATCATGATTAATATTAATGGCCATGTGAACTCTGTTAGACGTAAACAGACATTAACAGACTGCTATACAGCTATACGAACGACCAATCTAGTATTTAATAGGATGAAATTTTACTTGTGACCGATAGCGAAAACTGAGATCGGGCTGAGGATAAGGAACATTATTCTCAAGGAACATGAAAAATATATTCGGACGTACCATACAAAATAGCCGATCAGCTGATTCGGGTTAATATGTATGTATACTCGAAATATTTTTATTTTATTTCGGCTTGCCCGCTCAGTATCGGTCACTAAAGTACCGCCGTTTCAATAAGTCGTTTTTGACAGCTGTAAAAGAAATGTCAACAAAGGAAAATGGACCCTCTGCCATAGTATTATCACGAATCTGACAGCTGTCAAATACGACTTACTAGAACGGCGGTACTTTATAAAATTTCACCCTATACACTCGCCACCAACAAAACCGAAGTATAAACCTTCCCACAAATTACCTGTGAACAAAATCAGCAATCTTGGTTCCACCTTTGATTACATACCGTAAAGGTGCCTTAACACTTTTCCAAGGCATCTGCTACTCCGTACCTTCCGAAACAGAAGGCGTTATAACGGGTGATGCAGACGATATAGACTTCCGAAACAGAGGGTTTTATAACCGTTGGTGCGGGCGACATAATTTTAGTCACATTCAACACCACACTTTTATTCACTTTTTTGAGCTGTCATTATTTTCATCTTTAAATTTCACTCCAACAAATCAAGTTTTTCTAAATCCTCATCTCACAAACAGAATCCTCACAAATTAAACTCAACATTACAGGTACAGTTTGGTTGACAAAAGTAACAAAAACGAGTCGCACCCACGTTTTGCCCAGTTCGAGACCTAAACACAACTGATAGCTGATACTACAGGTCGCTGCGTCTAATCGCAGAATGATTATCGCCGCCGATAATACTATCAGCAGCACATCAACCTACCCATTTAAGGGATCAACGGTCAGCTCGTGATTTTGTATGGCAAGGAGACATTTGTTTCTAGCGGATAGTTGTTCAGTTTGATAGTCTGCCGGATGGTCAGTTTTAGCATATTGCCGTGTGATGCCGGCCTAGAATAGCATCACCCCATTTCTTACCCATGGGTATCGTAAGAGGCGACTTCGGGACTCAAGGGTTAGATGTGTTTTGCAATTTTAGGCGATAGGCTGACAACCTGTCACTATAGTGATTCACAGTTATCTGATTGACCCTCAAGCTTTTGTCAGACGTGGTGTTGATGTCGGTTTTGCGGTCGTTGACGCTCGGCTTACCCCGTAAGGGAAAAAGGCGTGATTTATGCATGTATGTATGGATAGTTGTTCAGTTTGATGGTCTGAATGCAGGGTGCATCAGTATCTGGAGGAATGTCGCTTACATCGTTTATAAGTCAATTTCTTAAATGACTTATTATGGGGTGATTCTTGATCTGTGGCAAAAGCCGAACGGAACGTAAGAAGGAACATGCTCCGATTCAAAGACTGCTTAAAGAGAGGCATGGACGCATTCGGTATTGACCACCGTAACTGGGAAGAAGGCATAAAGTTTTAAAGGACTCAAGGTATCTGATCAAACTTGGTTTGAGACCTAAGCGGCCAGAAGAATTCGTCAACATCAAGCTTCCCCTGTCGTCAGTACCAGACAATATCCCTGCAAAGTGGGTGGCAGACTTGCCTCTCAAAAATTGGATTATACAGCCATAAAAGAAGCTGTAACCGACCTACAGACTAAGGCCAATGATGATGATTCGTGTTAAAAATAACTATTTACTGAACGTGTTTTAGACGTATCAAACTGATCAACGGTAACATTTTAGAAAAAAGCCTTGCCTTTTGGACAAAAAAGGCATAGTATAAAGAAGGGGGGAAGTAGGCCAACTCCGGCCCAATCCGCGCTATAATTACCTACTCTCTCAGGGTTGTCACTTTCAACAAAATTTCAATTCAGTGCCTAGGATTTGGCGTGGAGCAGCTGTATTTTAAATTGTTTTGGTCCAACCAAGGTGTCTGAGGTCAGTTTTACCTAACCACACGATGATGATACCTATTTAATGAAAGAAATAATCTTGTTTGGGAAACATGAGACAATGAGTGGCATCTGGTTGCACGACCAGCAGACGTGCGGGACGGAGTTGGTTGAGCATGTCATCTCTGTAAAATATAACTAATTCAATGATGATTGATCATTCATTCATTCATCAATGATCGCTCTAACTTTGCTTTTGTACGCAGCGTCCTTTGTTTTCGAGGCGGTGTCCTTTGACAAATACCGGAACGCGCGATCGCATCTGAGCGAACGGACTTTACCAAGTTAATTTACGTAGTCAGCTTAAAACTCTGACAACAGGGTTCATCGGGTTGTTCACGGCTCGGTGCCCCTTCACACGACAAGAAAGAATTTACAATACCTAATGTGAGCAACTGGCAGACTCAACTTCAGATTATAAGCACCTATACCTACTAGGAAGAACACCAATAATTACACCAAATAGACAACTAAATACAACTAATAAATCTCATTATCGAGTTTAACATCGTAAAAATAAATATCATATTTAAACAAATTAATTACTTAGGTACCTATTCTGGTCGGTAGGTAATTTGAAAAGAGACAAGTCAGGAATTGATGAATAATTTAGACACAGCAATACTTTCTTTTGCTACAATCAACCATTTTACAATCGTGGTTTCGCGGTGCTAGTAAGCCGTGACGCGTGACTCATCGTGCGGTGTCGACTAGCGGCCCCGACGAAGCGCAGTGCGAAACCACCCGAGATGTGTCCGCGTGTGCGTGCGACGACGCATTGATACTATCGCGCACACATACAAGCCGCGCGCGGTGCGTTTGTATGAAGATAACGTACTTCCTTCTTTATACTATGAAAAAGGGTTCCTGAGAATAGTAGTTTAGTGTCACGTCTAGAATATGCTCAGAATGTGCATTTTATAAAGGATCACACTGTATACAGGTCATCCATCCATCTCGATGAATTATTAAAAAAACAATAAATTCTACTAGAGTCGTTACAATGGCTGATCAATATTCCCATTTATTAATAAATATGTCGTCATTGTTAAATAAAACTTTGTTCGTATTAATTGTTTTAAAAACTATTTCATTAGCAGCCGTATGAGATGGTCGCTATCGCCAGGTGCACGTCTGACAAATTCAAACAACAGTGTTTTAATTCTTGCAAGTTTGTACCTACAAGTTGTTTACCCAACACCCTTAAGTGTTTTAAAATTTGGTATTCAATTTATCGCGGGTTTTCATCGCTTCGGCTACATTCAATCTCACGATACTGGCATGCGGAGCCCAAAATAGAGATGGATGGAAGGAGAAGAGGGAGGCCTTTGCCCAGCAGTGGGATGATGTGGGCTAGACAAGACAAGACAAGATGGAGACATACCACGCATTATTGGAAATTATATGTAAGTAGGTATATACAGGATGTCACAATATTAGCTGAATTTATTTCAATGAAACTGAATAACTGTCCCCAACGAACATAGGTCGAACACCTTATATAGTATAAAGTAAAGTTGCTTCCCGCGTCTGTACCTATGTCTGTATGTATGCTTAAATCTTCAAAACCACCCAACGGATCATGCTAAATATATTAGAAAACTACTAGGATTTCTAACGTGAAGTCGTAAATTAATACACATTTCTGAGTTTACATTGCAAACCCTGGCTGAAATCTAGGAGATAGACCGAAATAATTTACTTAGTATTACACCTTAAAAAGGTCTACGAAAAAGTCCGTGATGGTATATGTTTATCTCTTAGGGATAACCCACAAATTTTATTCGTTTCTTTTTACGAAAAATAATGGCTTATATTTTGAGCAATACAGCATGAATTCCTTGGTTCTAGTAATTCAGTACTTTAAACAAATTTAGTATTTAATTTGGAACATTATAGTCCTTTACAGCGTATCATTAAAATGAATATTTTCGAAGATATTACAGATTTAAAATATACGGACAGCGCGGTTGCGGCGAAGGCTAGTAGTTCAATGTAGGAAAAATAAATTAGGACCTCCCATACAAAATTGCCGATCAGCTGATTTGGGTTACTATGGAAGCACAAAATATTTTTAGCATATTTCGACCTAAGTTCCTTGTGGAAAGTAGCTTCTTATCACCAGGCCGTCCGATGTTTTCAGTATCGGTCACTAGTACAATTTCACCGGATATTTTCACAACAACTCTACCACCCAGGATATTCTGAAAACATGGAAAAACCATATGACTCATTGTTTACTATAAAGAAAGTGTTGATTCAACACCCACAACCACATTTGATTGTGTTTGCTTGTAAATACATTAGTAAGTAAACAATTTTGTAATGGGGTAGGTAGCAGTGGACTATTGTGGCTGAAAGTTGGAGTTGAAGAAGGTAACAAACTTGGGTGTAAAGATATTTATTTCTCAAAGAACATAATACAGTTCACTTAAAAAGAGAAACACTTAAAATTATAGGTTATTAAAAATAAATTAATGGCATGCAGTTCTTATAATTATAACCATGTGCGTTGTTTGATCTATTGAAGATTTTAAATAGTTACCTACTGTTAATATAATAATATATTTTCTTTTATTCTTATTGTTTTTTTTAGTTTTTTTTTTTTTCTTACTAACTAACTAACATCTTCATCATTTTAAATCCTTTGTACCCTGCGACAGATATGAACAGAAAATTATAGCTGTCAGTCAGCCATAGTAAGATTGTTTACATTTTATAAAATACCTATCTGGACAGAGTATAGTGGGATCGGGCCAACACGTCATTGCGGAATGGCCTCGTCCGTGCTCATAAATACATCAGCCTATTGCAGTCCACTGCTGGACGTAGGCGTCTCCCAGGATACGCATCAGGGCACGATCTCCTGTTTTCGCCATCCAGGCGCTACCAGCCGCCTTTTTTAAGTCGGTCCGTGGCCTCTACTCGAATACCTGCTAACTACACTGTCGTAGGTCGGTTGTACGACATCGTTCTGTGCTCGTAACCCCATTTATTTATTTTAACATTGGGTTATACGATAATATAAGGCTGAAACACCAAGTCCTTGATATTGACAGTCTCAAGGCAAGTCCTTGAAATTGACAGGCTCAGGGCCAGTTCGTGAACACGCAATTTTTATGCTACTAGCCTACTAGTACCTATTCTAACTTATTTCTCGTAGATTTGTCAGGGGTGGGAAGCGCCTACCTTTGGCCGTATTACCTAGCCGAACGGCTTTCTTGGAATGTGCTGGCTTAGAAAAGCGTCACCCTTTATCTACCCGCGGTTGTAGAAAAAGATAACTAAGGCATAAATCCAAGAAAGAGGACAGTATCGATTCCTGTAAATTACTGGTTCACCACTTGAAATATTTGCAGCTGTTTATCAGTTCCCAGGACTGGTTAACCTCAGCTATTTTTTACTCCTAGTATAAAAAATAAGTACTCACTTATCTTGCTTGGAGCGAGGATGGTTGTCCAGCTGTAGCGGGGTGGAGGGCGCGGAGCGGGGCGCCCCGCACCCCCCACCGCCACCGCTCGCCGCGAAGTTCCCAGTTGACCTGCAACAAAGATAATGTCTGTTAGGCACAACAAAATATTATTTACTCTACTCAGAAGTGGGATAA
The DNA here is from genome assembly GCA_027580185.1 of Tuta absoluta. Classification (NCBI taxonomy): domain Eukaryota; kingdom Metazoa; phylum Arthropoda; class Insecta; order Lepidoptera; family Gelechiidae; genus Tuta; species Tuta absoluta. The sequence continues at coordinate 15,610,403 of JAQAHW010000009.1, forward strand.
GATAGGATGAATAGGGTCAAGCTCTTGTGCGGTTGGACACAGATATTGTAGTAAGTCTTATGTGCTCGGCATAACAATAACCGCCACAGCAGTCCACTGTTGGACACGGGGCTTCCCTTATTGGGGGTTATTACATTACCGTACCATAATTGGCAAGCGGATTTCCGAGCGCAGTGCAAAATATTGCTTTTACGGGGAACTCTGCTGCGCATTCCCAGGATGAATGAATCCCCCAGTTACTTTTTTCGACAACCACGGTTGTATTGCGGCGACGCAATTTAAGGAACACTGGTCTCTGCAATTTTAGCCCCGATGCTTTGAAATCTACACCTGACTAGTTGGTGGGAAGCTGGAGCTCACTCGGAGAAGTTAGTATGGTTGTTCAAACAACAAGCCCATTCGCGCCCTTGCTGGGCTTAGGAGTTGTTCTGGGAAGAACGGATCGGACTGAATCTACCCGGCGTTGTAGAAGTTCCCAAAATGAGAAAGAAATGTGGGCCTAAAGGACCTGGTTTTTACAACAACCACGTGTAGAAATGAGGAAATGCTATCCTTGTTATTTTTGTTGCGCGTTGTCGCGACGTATTCGGACCACCAACTGGTACGGTCCGAATACGTAGCGATAACGCGCAACAAGAATAACAGTGACTTCGATCCGCTGCTGGACTCTCTCTCTTTTCGTGTGGGTCACCGTCACCGACCCGGCCAGTTATGTCTCTCTTACGTATAAATGCTATCTTAATTCCGGCACTCCACCGACAAGAGTTTGACACTTAAATTTGAGGAAGAAAGATCTGACAATACATGGATGCATAGATCTTAGTATGTCATCTGCATAGATACGATCCCGTGGAATGTTAAGGCGAATATTTATGTAAGATGCTGATATAACTTTTTAGACCGTATAGCAGCAATCTGGCATTCTGTCTGTCTTTAGCATAGAAAATTTAGCAAGTTTGAAAAAAAATGGAAATCCGTTTCCCCTTGTCACTCAAGAGTAGTCAATTACATCGTATCGTTAGATTATGTAATAACAGCGAAGGAAAAATACTGAATTTAAGAGAACAATAAAGTTTATTGGCAAGCACGGAAAAATCCTCTAAGGGAGTCGGTTTTATTGATATCAAGCCGATTTGCGTGAACAAAATTGAACGGTTGTTGTTGAAACTGAAGAATGTTCGAATAAACCGAAAGCGGGAAGATCTCTCGCCAAACAAACTAATAATTTAAATAAAGGTATGTTCCTACTTCTGTGGAACTTTGTAGAAAATGAAAATTTAATTACCTAGGCATTTCTTGTTGTCATTCTTCAAGAAGTTTCAGCTATTTTATGAATTTAATACATTTTCATTCGTTTGTTTAATATTGAGTTGTATAAACGAATAATTTCGTGAATTCTTATTAAATATGCGCTTACTCTAATTATTATAAGGTAATATTTCAATAGGTGAACCAGCCCATAAAACTCAACAATTTTCCCCAAGGAATGTTTATGAGAGACCATTTTTTTATCACTTTTGGTCCTTTGCTTCTTGGGAAAAAGTGATCAGTTTCATGGGAGTATTCGCCCCTTAAAATATTTGCAGCTAATACACTCTGTCTTTTTACATCCTGTGTGAAACTAAGGAAGTATCGTGTATGAACACATTAGCGTACGAGTGTGCGTGTAGATAGTTTTTTCGCTTAGCTATTAAGAGGACTAACGAACTAACTACAATGTTCAGTGATTTAAAATGTGCCTTGGCCTCGCGCCGCCGTTTTCGTAAATTGTGAAAATAAAAATGAACTTACTTTATTTAATGTAGGATAGTATTATCTATCACTTACGTGATGATCCGTCATTGAAAAAAAATGAAATTGTATAACACATTTTTTGTATTGTCCTAATAGAAAACCGGCTCGGGCGGGATAAAATATAAAAATAAAGGCACTTCCTCGGGGCTGGCCAGGTTAATTTCACGGCATGTAACTTTACGCCACCACCATCTGTAAACGACATTTGTTTCAAATTGAAGTCAAGATTGATGACCATACCGAGCTCTCTCTTCATATCCTAGTTTGGTACGAGCTACCTTCTGCAAGTTATTTATCTATCGACTAGATAAAGCCGTGTGATGCCGGCTTAGAATAGCATCACCGCATTTCTTTTCCGTGGGAGTCGTAAGAGGCGACTGAGGGACTCGAGGGTGTGTATTGCAATTTTAGGCGATGGGCTGACAACCTGTCACTATGGCGATACACAATATTCCGAATAACCCTTAATTTTTTGTCAGACGTGGCTTAAATGTCCGTTTCTTGCGGGCGTTTACGCTCTGCCTACCCCGCAAGGGATTATAGGCGTGATATGTGTGTATGTGTAGATATCCCATATGACAAGAAGATTGCACTCATGAGGGTATAATGGCTTGTTGGCCATTTATGATTAAGTACATTTTTAAGACTAGACGCTACGATTTAAGCCCCGGGACTTTGAAACTTTAAACCCACACTTTACTATTTGGTCGGGAGCAAGGGCTCACCCGGAAAAGTTTATGTAGTAAGGTTTTTCAAACAACCAGCCCAATCGCGCCCTTGGGGCAGATGTTTTAGGATATCCATGTAACACACACATACACAACGTGTGAGCAATTTCATCATAATGATCACTAGAAAGTTAGCTGTTCTTATTCCTATAAGTCGTTGTCCAATAAGTAGAGTGAAATAATGAAGCTTTCACTCGGGAGAAACAAGGTCGTATCAAAGCCAACACTCCTGAATTGAGCCCTTGAGTAAATTGCTGCAGAAGGCTCGAGTTAATGAGAGTTTAATCTCTTTAAGCAAGGATGACATTTCCCTTAGTTCATATTGGGAGTAAATTACTGTTATCTTTATTTATCAATTAAGTTTCATACTTACTTCGTAAATACTCGTATCTGTGTAAAAACGCATTTATCCGTTGCGGAAAATCAGGTACTTTGACGAAATTTAGAGTCTGTTGGGTCCTTTCTTATAATATAAATTTATAATTACTCTATCTAGTCTAGGTATGTTACTAAAAATGTATTAGGAGCCAGGCAGGCAAATGATCAGTATGAGGATCTATTCACTGCAGTTATTTATTTCTTGATTTCCCACCACAATGTTGCCATAATATCGCATCATGGACTCAACATCAATGACTTTGCCTACTCAATGTCCCACACGAAAAAGATAAGAAGATAACCCCTTATTAGAAAGAAATGGCAGTTCATCTTCTTCCATTAATATCAGTATAACAAAGTCAGGACATACGCATTCAAATAAGACGTCTTCAGACTCCATGACGCAAAGGCACTTGAGATAATTGCCGCGGGGGCTCGGGGTCAAGGCTGCAAGGCCAGGCCAAGAAATCTAGGGGGATAGAGAATTAGAGATATTATCAAGACTAGGATGCAGAGATAGAACACGTTCCGTTATAGGTGATAGGTATAAAAATTAGACGAATATGCGGTTTAGTTTATTTACATTTGGAATCAATATAATAGTTGCTATAAGGTAACTCAGGCGTTTGTTGTCTTCACTAAATAGTATAACTTATAAATAAAATGAAGTTGCGTTCAGTTTCATGGTCTGAATGCACCCTATCAGTACTCGGAAGGCTGTCCCTTACACCCTGTATACCTATGTATGCTTAGCTCTTGCAAGTACGCAACTTTTGATGCGGTTTTCTTTCGTAGATTAGATAGAGTGATTCATGAGGATTCGTGCACCCGTGTATTTTTCTCTCTGTTTACCTTCTGGTTGGCCGGTAGAGAATGCCGCGTGGCATTAGGCCCGCCTTTTGTACCATGTGCAATAAAGTATAAAATAAAATAAAATAAATGAGGATGGATGTAGAATTTATGCCGAGAAAAGGTATTTTTTTCGCGGGATAACGTTTAGCAACGGGTGAAACTGGGCGGACCACTAGTATATCATACACGTATCACGCCTATAATCCCTTGCGGGGTAGGCAGAGCGTAAACGGCTTCAAGAAACGGACATTTATGCCACGTCTGACAAATAATTGAGGGTTATTCGGAAAATTGTGTATCGCCATAGTGACAGGTTGTCAGCCAATCGCCTAAAATTGCAATACACACCCTCGAGTCCCTCAGTCGCCTCTTACGACTCCCACGGGAAAGAAATGGGGTGATGCTATTCTAAGCTGGCATCACACGGAACATCATAAGGAATTATTTTAACTTTTTATTGTTAATTTATGTTGTACAAAAATATCAACAGGGCAGCGCAATGCGGATGACAGAATTAATCTCCTCGTGGGAAACTATAAATTATCTCATACTATCTTATGTTATTATTATTACATAATATCTGCCGTCTGCCGTATTACGTCGTATCACTTCAGGTTTACCCGTCTTAATAGACAAACATACATACAAACATATATAACGCTTATATCCACTTGCAGCGTAGGTAGAGCGTAACCGGCCGTTAAAATGGACATCGACTAGACATCTACGCCTACGCCACGCGTCTGACAAACATTTTGAGGATCAATCAGAAAATGGTGTATCACCATAGTGACAGGTTGTCAGCCCATTGCCTAAAATTGCAATATCTTAATCGCCTCTTCCAACATGATTCTTAAATCTTAAATCGGCGTTAAAGGTTAAGGCCGCTTTTACGCATATTAGATATGAATTTTCCTTGTATTTTGATTAGGTATGTAATTTTTATGCAAATACTTAGTTCTTAGACGAATAGACGTCACAGTTATAGTATACATAGCAGCTACCTACAATACTTATCTAGAAATATATCTTGCAAGTAAAAAGAGAACAAATAGCCTCTCGTTTACAGAATAGGCTAGGTGCTGCCATCATCACTAAAAAAATCATAACTCGATTTTAATGTAATTTATCGAAAATCCGCTTCTCTTGGATTGAAGTACCTACCTACAGGTATATTTACAGAACATTATTTTAATCAAAAATAGTCCAAGAATTATATATGTATGAAAAATATATGGCCACTTTTATCAATTTTTCTACCTGTACCTACAGCGACACTACGATTATTTGTCTAACAATCTAGAAACAACCGTCTGTACCTACATCTGTACTTCATTCTGACAGAAGCGGATTTTCGATAATTATCTTTTCATCGAGTTATGAATTTTCAAGTTACGGTCCAGAATGCCCTTAAAACTCTCTCACACACACACATATAGCCCGCTATTTTAGACTCGCAGACAGGCACATCACTAATTTTAGTTGTATGTGTGAGTTGTAGGTGTTATGTACCTAAACTAAGTTTTTTGGTTTTACAATTTAGTACGCTAGTACTATTAATTATACTGTGATTTAGTATTGAAGGGCAAAGGTAAGGGCAAAGATCGTTCAAAGATAAATAGGACCTAGTACAGTGCTTGTAGACTTGTCAACAAATGACGTTTTCAGATGGTAGTGGAGTAAAGTTGCATGCCGTGTGATTAACCTGGCCAGCCCGAGCCGGTTTTCTATTAGGAAAATACATAATAGTTAAAGAAAATCGTGTTAAATTTCTTACTTTTTACTATGACGTCATTAATTTACAGTAAATTTCAATTTCATATCTTTTTATTTATGAGGTGAAACGAAATAGCTGCAAATATAGGTCATGAGGCAGAACAACTTTCCCCAAGGAACAAGGGTCCAAATGTGAAAAAGCACTCCCGTCTTTAAAAATTTGCAACAGTTTTTTTACATTCTTTTTTATTATTAAACGAACAAGTATCACTCATGATGTGGGTTTACACGACTTACTTGTTAAAATTTTTGTAGAGAGTTTTATCCCTCTACGTTTCGGCTGCTTACGGCAGCCTTCTTCACGGAGGTCGACAGATCACATACGCCCGCCCGTCAGCTGTGATTGCCGAACACTGCGGGCCGCGGCTCGCTGCGCTCGCGCCGAGATGGCGGGTGGCGCTGCAGTGGCCGCAGTTAGTGGTTCTTGCGGTGGTTGCGGTTGACTTGCAGAGTCCATAATCGAAAAGTCCGAACAAAATACACTAACCACATCATCACTTTTCACTTGGTTTACTGCCGCCGGTGATACTGTTTTTAGCACTGGCTTCCATGACGGCGATAACGACCAACCACTATCTCTGTTAAAATTCGGACGACGGCTTATTTCTATAGCTTCCCGAACTTTGCGTGGTACAAAGAATTTTTCCCTAGCCAGAATAGCTGTCTTGTCGAAACGAATATAGTGGTTGGTGTCCGGATTCAGCGAGTGTTCTGCTACCGCCGACGTCAAAGTGTTGCAGTTCTTTACGCTCCGTATGTGCTCTGCAATTCTTGTAGAAACATGCCGCTGTGTTTCGCCGATATAGCTCTTACCACACTCACAAGGTATAGAGTAAACACCAGGTCCAGACAGGGGCTCCTTATCTTTCGGCGACCTTAGCCAGTGTTTTACTTGAGTATGGGGTCGGAAAATAGTCTTTATGTTGTATTTCCGACTCAATAAGAAGGCAATTTTATCCGTCACACCTTTTATGTACGGAAGATAAGTAGGACGTCTTTCTACCGTCTGTGGTCTCTTTTTGCTAGATGAATTTGCGATACGCCAACTCTGACTCCACTTGTACCCATTCGACTCTAGAACCTCTCTGACATGGTTTAGCTCCGACTCTATGAACTCAGGATCGCATAGACGGAGCGCCCTGTTAATGAGAGAGCGGGGGACCGAGGAGAGATGTTGTGGGTGATGATGCGACTCTGCCCTTAGATATCTATCGGTGTGCGTCGGTTTTCTATACACAGTGTGTTGTAATCTTCCGTCGCTACCTCTCATTATAAGAACATCCAAGAATGGTAGAGTGCCCCTTTCCTAGAGGGATAAAACTCTCTACAAAAATTTTAACAAGTAAGTCGTGTAAACCCACATCATTTTTTACATTCGTATAGGTATAGAGCTAAAAAAAGGAAAACATAGTCATATGATGTTATTGATTTCTGCATAAATGTGTTTGTTCCCACAGAAATATTGACAGACGCTGTAATTACTATTTGACCTTCACTGTATCGACGGTACTGCAAATAAGTTGTTGCAAGTTTCATGACATCTTATCATCAAACTTGCATTGATTTGTTTATTGATTGAAAAGAATTAATAATTATTACTTGAGTGTCCTTTTCATTATTTCTAAAGTATTTGCATTAACAGATGCTAGTTTTAAGGGCATTCTGGACCGTAACTTAAAAAATCATAACTCGAAACTGAAAACGTAATTAATCGAAAACCCGCTACTGTCAGATTGAAGTACAGATGTTGAAGGTTGTATATAGATTGTTAGATAAATAATCGTAGTGTCGCTGTAGATACAGGTAGAAAAATTTATAAAAGTGGCCACTTATAGCAATTTTGATGCCGGCTTAGAATAGCATCACACCATTTCTTTCCCGTTTGAGTCGTAATAGGCGACTAAGGGACTCGAGGGTGTGTATTGCAATTTCAGGCGATGGGCTGACAACCTGTCACTATGGCGATACACAGTTTTCCGAATGACCTTCAAATATTTGTCAGACGTGGCGTAAATGTCAGTTTTTGCGGCTGTTTACGCTCTGCCTACCCCGCAAGGGATTAAAGGCGTGATATGTGTATGTGTAATGTGTATGTGTGTATGGGAACCTAGAACTTTTGCGCCGCAGGCAGTCGCAATGCGCCACATCGGCTGTCGATGTAAACAGTAAGTTTGAAAATTATATACCATAGTACCTGCTTCTAAGTTGTTGCAATGATGACGACGACGATCTTCTTAACTGTAAAGACCTTTTCCGACGAGCATGAGAAGACAATCTCGAACGGTTTTTCTTTAGTCCTTTCGTTACAGTTACTGTATCGGGCGTTTTGTATGAATCGCGCATGTTTAGGAATTAGATATTTATACAGTTCCTTAGATACCTACAAGAAATACACCTTCAGAGGAACACATTAAATTAGACACGTTGTTTAGAGAATCGTACTGAACAATTTCAACTTTTTTTTTTGTGTGTGACACCGAGTCGACGAACGATCCAATGAACCGTGGCGTCAGAGGTTTTCAACCGCCTACTGCTACTTTATTCACAATAACACCAATATGCTGGAAAACGAGAAAACTATTACTACCAAACAAAGGCAGTAAATTTTGTATTGGATATCGAATGCTTTCTATAGGTAGTTTTTCAGCATTGGTCCCATACTGAAAATTGTTGCGTTAGATGATCCAAACAAAGTTTCCAATTAATGCATTTCCTCCAAATCACGTGAATAACCACAAGTGAAACACAATTTTTTTACCAACTTGCACAACACATGCACTTAGAATATTTTACGTCTCTTTGTACGCAAGTATATTGTCACACAACAACATAATCATATGCGCAGTTCAAAACTGAAATGACGGAAAAACACACAAATAAAATACAGCGGCGGCGACCAGTTTATGGATAAACAAATTTTGATGAGAATTTCTGAACGTATTCGCGATTAGAACGCGATAGCTAGTTTTATTATAATATAGGTTCTTATTAAATTCACTGCAGATATTTTTAGGGTAAGTTTTGCTCGTGAAATGAAACAACTTTGCTCAAGGAACATAGGTCAAAATATGGAAATAAATTAACCTCCTCCGATACAAAGTTACATACATTCCATACACAGCTTTTGATATTTTTCGTATGGGCCGTCTATTTTTTTCATATTTCAACCTACGTTCCTTTTGGAAAATTGTTCAGTTTTACTAGTGGAACACCCTAGAAATATTTGCACTGATTTTAATAGGGCCTAATATATTCTGTGGCAATAGCACAAAACAAACCTGTAACGAGCGGGTTATTTATCCGGTTTTTGTGGTGTACGATAGACTGTTGACGCTGTTGTAGGTGAGTTGAGTACATTTATTTATTAATTAGTTTTGTGTTCACGAAAAATATTCTTCCTTTATTAAGGTCTTCTTTCTTCTTCTTTTCGTGTGGGACAACGAATCGTCAACGACCCGATGAACCCTGGTGTCAGAGTTTTTCAACCGCCGTCTAAGTAATCATAGACAGCAACCGGGACCGACGGCTAACGTGCCCTCCGAAGCAAGTATTAATAACCGAGGTAAGTATTTATGCCAGAAATAAGATAAATTGATACAAAATAAACCTCTTTTCTTGACTTCATTTCATAAGTTCCCTTTTATAATTCTTTAAATTACCCTATAATGCTGTTTCGGCTGTTAATATTATGCCGGAATCCATTATTTGCCGTGTGATGCCGGCTTAGAATAGCATCGCCCCATTTCTTTCCCGTGGGTGTCGTAAGAGGCGACTAAGGGACTCGAGGGTGTGTATTGTAATTTTAGGCGATGGGCTGACAACCTGTCACTATGGCTTTCCACAATTTTTGACCCTCAAATTGTCATACGTAGAGTAAATGTCCGTTTTATGCGGCCGTTTATGCTCTGCCTACCTCGCAAGGGATTATAGGCGTGATATGTGTATGTATGTGTATGTGTGTGTATTTGTCTTATAACGGTATTTTCTTCGTTTGTATTTTTTTTATTAAATCACTAACGGGAATCACAATGTCCAATAAAGGGAATTAATAAACATTGAAGTACTTGCACCAATCAAAGCTAGTTAGAACCTAAGTATAAGTAGTAAACATTTAAATATTGTAAGTAGGTAATTTTAGAAATGGTCGTCAAAGTCATATGTCACTTTTCCCACGTGAGACAACGTTGCACGTGTCGTGTGTCATCGATATAGTCCGGTACGGCTGGCATAGTTTGAGGGCATAACATACAAAAAAGCTAAAGTTGCTTACTTTTGTCCGTTTTTTTTTTTAATTTAAGATGGGTTTGCGCTTGACTCTAGTCTAGGTCATAGGACAGAGACAGAGTCTAAGATGGAGCGAGCTCACCCAGAAGAAACCTGTTCACTCTTACTTTGAAGAGATTAGGGTTGTATGCGTTTGGAAACGCAGCGCAGGTAGTGAGTTCTACTCTTTAGCAGTGCGCATTAAAAATGATGACTGGAAGCGCTTAGTCAGAATTGGTGGAATGGCAACCAGGTACGGATGATGGTGATTGCCTTATGCGTGTCTGTAAAGCACTTATTAAAAAAAATATGCTTGCGTTTTAATGTTTTTAATTATTTTAATTGCGCTTATGATTTAATGTATGGTAGTTCAATTATTTAATTAAACTTTTATGTGTTTATAGCTTAATTTATATTGTAAAATATACCAGTATTGACTTTGGGATAGTTTACTTTACACAGTGTAAAAACCCAGTTTGAGTCGTGTTTATCCACTGCAAACGTAAGTATGTTAGCATACCTATAGGTGCCAAAAATGACACAAAATAATAAATCAGGTTCGGCCAAAGGTCCAGAAACTGCAATCTAAAAATAAACGACTTTAATATTTTTTTAACATGAAATGCTAGCCATACTGGGCTAATATGTAACAGCCGTTATGACAATGCGATTTCTATGACGTGAGCTGTCAGTTCCTATATTTAAAGAGTTCACAGTTAAAACTGCTGCCTTTCGTGGTTTAGTAGCCCGATTCCAAGGTTTTAGAGGATATTTGTTTGTTCCCAGTTTGGTAAGAACATTGCAGATGAATCACCTAAATGACAGAAATGTTAGACAAAAGTTACAAAAACCCAAAAGTCTTGACAGTAAAATAAAATTATTAAATTATGATATATGAAATAAAGTCAACTCTCCGAGATCAAAAACCCAAGTTTTAGACATTTATACCGTTACACAACATAAGTACACTGGGTGGTTATAGTATTTGAAGAAATATGCAAAATAACTTGACGCCTCAGAAGTACCAATAAGTGGTTGAGTCACAGAATAACTTATGATAATTATCGCCAAAAGTAGCCACAGACGTAGGCATGCGGAAGTGACAACTTAAAAAAGTACGAAAATAGATATGTGTGTGTTTGAAGAATTCATAGGTTTAAAGTCTTTAAAGTATGAGGAGTATTGTGTGAAATCAACGCACTGTAGTAGGTCAACGTTGTTCGTCGGGGGTCTCGCGGGAGTCCCACACGTCAAGATTTGTACTACTGGTAGTACTGTTTACTACTTATATTGTTTACTACACAATACAACAGAGGGGAAAAAGAATACCTACAGAACAGACATCTAATTATTTGCAAAAAACCACTTAAGGCCCTTATTCACCTGAAAAGTTTGTCACTTTCATTCGCGCTGCGCCAAACAGCCACTCATTTTGCGCTCAACATTTGCGAGATTTTTCGGTTTCGAAAAATACCGTTAGAATGTCTAATTAAGTTTATAATACCTATTCGTACTAGGAAAGGTATGTATCTGAATTAAAGCATAAGACCCTCTACAATAACATTTTATTTTCAGAGTTTTGTAGCTGTAATTGTCTATATAAAACTGGTTTAAAAATCTTGCTCCCCGCCTTAAGTATAGTAAAGTAATGTACCTTTGTAGTTAATTGTACTGTATACTCTAGCAACCAATATGTGTGACGTCCTCTTATCGTCGAAAAAGGTTAAAATCACAGACCAAAAACCTCGACAGAACACGCTTTGGTGCTCTGTGGTTAAAATGGTAAGTTCAATTTGGCAACGTTAAAACTGTTGTGATCTCGCCAAAAAAGTTTGAATAGCGAATTTCAAAACATCAGTAATAAGATCGAATATTTACAAACTATATTTGAGGACAGGGAGACGAGCGTTACTGCATCAAACGTTCGTAGGATTTCGTGTAAGTCGGTCACTATGGCAGGAGTAAAATGGCTTAGTTTCGTTTACGCGTTTATTCTGGAGATCTTATGGGTCAAAAGCGTGAGTACTTTTTATTATTTTTTTAAATTCAGTATTTCAATTTATGAATTAGTGTCAAACATATTTTTAAATGCCTGCCTACACAGATAACATGACCCGAATGATGATGAGGTAGCAAAATGAACTGATGTCGCCACTCTCGACTGTGTCTTTTTTCTGTGATTGGTCGAAATTGTGTCAATGTCAAAATTCAGTTAATTCTTATTGTTGCGTTTAGATAGAATCAATAGTCTGCTGCTATTAGACCCACAATAAGTTAAAAATTTCCTCTCTTTTTTAGCTTGAAAGTATAACATTATGAGTAGAGGGGTAAAAAGCGAAGTGTGAATGTCCTACCAGTAACAGACGAGTGAAAAGAATTTGCTACTTAAATTAAAAGGATAGGATAGATTAGGAACAGAGCGTAAAAATTTACTGACGATGATAGATATTGATGACAATTTGTCGTGTGGTGCCGGCTTCAAATAGCATCACCCCATTTCTACCGTGTTGTAAAAAGCGATAAAGGGTTTCCAGGGAATGGCAGCAGCGTTCCCTTTGAATATCTACAACACATTGCACTGTGCTCGCCAATCCGCCTGCCATGCATGGTGAGTATAGCAAATACCCCTCAATAGAGAGATTCCCAAGTCCAGCAGTGGACTGTTTTAGTGTAGATATTGATGGTGTAGTAAAAGGTTCCTCATTTGTTTCTCATTTTGGGAACTACCGGCACGTGCCGGGTAGATTCATTCCGATCCGTTCTTCCCAGAACAACTCCTAAGCCTAAGGCTGTTTGTTTGAACAACCACAGAAACTTCTCCTACGCCCAACTAGTCAGGTGTAGATTTCAAAGCCCCGGGGCTGAAAATGCAAAAATAGTTCTAAAAATAAACAAAGTTTATTTACTGTAGCACCCGGAAAAATGGAAAAACAGTTTTTTTTAAGAACTAAACATTATTCAAGCTACGATATTTACATACACATACACACATACACATATTACGCCTATAATCCCTTGAGGGGTAGGCAGAGCGTAAGCAGCCGCAAAAAACGGCCATTTACACCACGTCTGACAAATGTTTGAGGGTTATTTGGAATATTGCGTATCGTTATAGTGACAGGTTGTCAGCCCATCGCCTAAAATTGCAATACACACCCTCGAGTCCCTTAGTCGCCTCTTACGACTCCCACGGGCAAGATATGGGTTGATGCTATTCTAAGCCGGCATCACACGGCAAACGATACGATATTTACCTCCGCAAGTATTTTAATTTGTGATCCAATTTTCTAGAGAATCATACCAAACCCGTATCACATGTTACTGCCTCGTCCGACAGAAACACTACCCACGAATGAAACGCCGTTGGATAAAGTTATAAAGTTAGATAAAATGGCGGCCCATACAAACAAACGTGATCAAGATTATTTGAAAGCAGACATTTTCGGACCTGATGACGTGAGTATGATAAAAATGAGAAAGTTTTATGAACATTAGATCTGCTGTAAGAGATTTCTTTTTAAAATAAGCTGACCTGTTGTGTATTGTTCTATACAGGGTTATTTTTTATTCACCCCGGAAATTTTACAGGGCAATTCTACTCATGATTCTGAACAACTTTTATTATGGGGTCACCTGCGAAATCGCGAAAAATAACCAGCTGCTCCATAGAAAAATTCATACCTACTAGAACAAAATGTATGGAACAGCTGGTTTGTTTATCGCGATTTCGAAGGTGACCTCATAATAAAAGTTGTTCAGAATCATGAGTAGAAACGCCCTGTAAAATTTCCGGGTTGAATAAAAAATAACCCTGTATATTATGTTGTTCTTCTTCTTCTTGTGTGGGACACCGAGTCGACGAACAACCCGATGAACCCCGGTGTCAGAGCTCCAACCGCCGAATACTACTAGTAGGCCTCTGACATGGTTGTGTAACGACCGCCGTCTAAGTAATCATAGACAGCAACGGGGACCGATGGCTTAACGTGCCCTACGAAGCACAGAACCATCTTTCTTTTCGGACAATCAGGTGGTTCAGCCTGCAATGTCCTAACCAGACCGTGAACAAATTCAAAAAGTGATAAATATCAACTTTGTGGGTGTACCACCGAGAATCGAACCCGGAACCTTGGCGTCGCAGGCAGTCGCACTACCACGGCGGCACATCGGCCGGCGGCGACAGGCTGACAACCTGTCACTAAAGTGATACACGATTTTTATAAAACGGCTTTCAAATATTTGTCAAACGTGGCGATGGCGACTGTATTTTACGGCAGCACGCTGCCTATAGAGGCGTGATACTTGTGTTTATTTATTATTTATTTTGTTTATTATTTTATTGCAGAGATGTGCCATTTTAGTAGTGTCAAATCAGGGCCAGACCAATGTCCAGCAATCAATCCTGCGCAAGTACAGATACAATCAGGACGGTAAGTATTTATACATCTTAGACCTGTGTATAAGCAATTCTCGGAAACGGCTCTAATAATTTTAATGACATTTTGTATGTAGAAGGTTTCATTTCCAGGTACCATTTTTCAAAAAACTCGTTTTATAAAAAATACTCTCTAACCAAACATCAATTCATTAATTCCATAATGATTAAGTAACCTTCGAAAAATAAAAAAGCTTACTGCCGGAAACAAGAAAACGGGAAGCAGCGGAAAAACCGTAGGCCAGGCCAGGCCTCTTGTTTCTGACAATATTTAGCATGGAATCTATCATTTTCAGGTGACTTGATACCAGGCAGTGTGCAGTACTACATCAAGTTCCCTCAAGGCGATGACGGCACCGCGATGTTAGTGCCCTTGAAGGACAAGGCATTCTCGCCCAGCGGGGGGTTTGTTAGGTAAGTTCTACAATAAGTGACAGTCCATTAATGGAAGCTGTGCCAACTACATCAAGTTTCTTCAAGGCAATGAAGACACCGCGTTTTTAGTGACCTTGAAGGACAAGGCATTCTCGCCCAGCGGGGGGTTTGTCAGGTAAGTTCTACAATAAGTGACAGTCCATTATTGGAAGCTGTGCCAACTACATCAAGTTTCTTCAAGGGAATGATGGTACCGCGATGTTAGTGCCCTTGAAAGACAATGTATTATTTCTTGCCCAGCGGGGGATTTGTCAGGTAAGTTCTACAATAAGTGACAGTCCATTATTGGAAGCTGTGCCAACTACATCAAGTTTTTTCAAGGGAATGATGGTACCGCGATGTTAGTGCCCTTGAAAGACAATGTATTCTTTATTGCTCAGCGGGGGATTTGTCAGGTAAGTTCTACAATAATTGACAGTCCATTTTTGGAAGCTGTACCTACTACATCAAGTTCCTTCAAGGCAATGACGGCACCGCGATGTTAGTGCCCTTGAAGGACGAGGCATTCTCGCCCAGCGGGGGGTTCGTCAGGTAAGTTCTACAATATTTGACAGTCCATTATTGGAAGCTGTGACAGCTACATCAAGTTCCCTCAAGGCAATGACGGCACCGCGATGTTAGTGCCCTTGAAAGACAATGTATTCTTTATTGCTCAGCGGGGGATATGTCAGGTAAGTTCTACAATAATTGACAGTCCATTTTTGGAAGCTGTACCTACTACATCAAGTTCCTTCAAGGCAATGACGGCACCGCGATGTTAGTGCCCTTGAAGGACAAGGCATTCTCTCCTAGCGGGGGGTTTGTCAGGTAAGTTCTACAATAAGTGACAGTCCATTATTGGGAGCTGTGACTGCTACATCAAGTTCCCTCAAGGCAATGACGGCACCGCGTTGTTAGTGCCCTTGAAGGACAAGGCATTCTCTCCTAGCGGGGGGTTTGTCAGGTAAGTTCTACAATAAGTGACAGTCCATTATTGGGAGCTGTGACTGCTACATCAAGTTTCTTCAAGGCAATGACGGCACCTCGTTGTTAGTGCCTTTGTTTCTACTATTAATAACTTTTAATGTGCATTACGGGAGTGACACCTTCGCTACACAGAAGAACAAAAAGCCGGGTCCGATATTAAACTTTGCAAAACAAAATTAAAATAGGTACTGATCTTTTGGACCAGGGTCATTCAGATTCGCACTAAACCACATCTAGAATATCACACTGACGCCTTTTGTCGCATTTTTGACCGATTAATATATGCAACAATCTTAAATCAATAGATTAACTCCTACAACAGTCTGCCATAGGCAAAGATGTCAGCACCACAATTTCCGTGTGGTGCCAGTTAAAATAGCATAACCCCAATTCCATCCGTGGGTGTCGTAAATGGCGACTAATGGATGAAGCCACCTTGCACTGCGCTAGCAAATCACCTGCATGGCGTGGTGAAAATGGAAAATACCTCCTTAATAAGGGGATATAATACGTCCAGCAGTGGACTGTTGTGTCTGTTGAAGCGAAGATGGAAAAGGCAAAGAAAGTTTTAACAATTAAGGCTTTCTTCGTACCTAGATATAGTAAGTGTTTGTTCATATCTTTTCAGGTATTACAAAGAAGTGCCGCCTATACCGCAATCATGGAAACGTTGAGATATCAGTGTTAACGATTTCATGTTTTTTCTAATAGTTGTAAGTAAATTTAAAGTGTGATATTTAAATAGTTCTAAGAAAATCTACGAACAATAGCAATTGTTGTTATAAAATATATATATATATATATATATATATATATATATATATATATATATATATATATTGTACCGATTGTCTATTCCTATTTCACGAAATATTTCAGTTTTTTTTACTAGGCATTATGAAGATTGATTGTAACCAACTTTTGTAACAATAGAATGAAATGCAAAATGACAAACTTAGTCGGACGTGCCAAGTAGGTATGCCATTGACAAGACCAGAGACTGAATATTCTGTCCAGTTGTCGAGAGAAGATAATATAGTAGGCAACACTGCCAAGTAAATGCAAAGATATATTAGCTAGAAGACACATGAAACGGTAGAATGGCTAGTGCAAGTCAAATTTTGAAAATACATACATACATCACGCCTATATGCCTTGCGGTGTAGGCAGAGCGTGAACGCCCGTAAAAAAAAACGCAGATTTACGCGCTTACTGACCAGTTTTGGAAACAACTGCACATAATGTTTATACGCTGCTGTAATTATCAAAAATGTGTACAGGTGTAAAAATATTAGCTGCAAATATTTTAAGGGGCGAACTTACCCATGGAAATTAATAACCTTCCCCAATGAACATAGGTAGGAATATGAAAAATAAATTTGGAGTTTGGACCTCCCGCAGAAATTAACCAGGTCGGCTGAAACATTCTGTATGGTAAGTCCAATTTTTATTTTCGTATTTTTACCTACGCTTCTTAGAGAAAATTGTTCAGTTTCATGGAATGGTTTACCCCTTGAAATATATGCAACAAATTATTTTTACCTTACAATTTCCCAAATTACATTGATTCTATTTTCCCAAATGCATGTCATCAAAGTTGTTTGCATGGAACCTATTATGATCATCATCATCAAATGATAGAGGCTATAATATTGTTAAGTAGTTTGTAGGTCTGTTTGTAAAGATGAGTTATAACATAACTGTATATACATTACTTTATACTAGTACATGTAATAAATGGAAAAATCAATTAATGATGATTATCCTCGAAAGAAAAAAAATATACTATAGGTACATAACTTTTGATAGATCGCTTCTTACGTAAATCAATAAATCTTGGTTTTACACGACTTGTGGTAGCCGTCTAGGCTGAATAGTTTCTAACCATTAATTTCACACATCGTAGACAATCCTGACTACCGATCAAAGGAGGTTACAGTTACAAGCGAGTCTAACGAAAAACAGATTCTCATTTTCAATTTTGATAAAAGGTATTGCGTCAAGATTAAAGAAATTTCGACAGAAAATTTATCTGCTAATAAAATAGCTGATAGGAGATCAATAAACAAACCTACTTACGTTCCAAGCTTAAATATCATCATTTAAACAGCCATACAATCTATAACCATGTCGTCAACGTAGTTCTACGTTCAGAGCTGGCAACATCCCAAATTTATCTTCTTTGAGTTAACTATAACTTACAACAAACCCAAACCGACCAAATTCGGATAGCCTTGTATCTCGTTAGACATGAGAAGCGACAAAATCATGTTTAATTCAGTAGGGTGTTAGTGCGGTGTCCTTGGTTGGAATAGACTCTCGGAAAATGGTCACGTAGCTGAATTTGTTGATGGCTTTGATGTAGACGATAGAGACGGTTAAAGACGTTACTATTGTCGTTACAATGGCACTAGCCGACTGATGAATCACTAAGTGGAAGTGGAGTGGAAGATAACTGCTAAATACGCAGCGTGACTAAGATTTTTGAGTGACGGATAAATAGAATTTCACAATGATAAAGGAATACATACATGAATCACGCCTATATCCCTTACGGGGTAGGCAGAGCGTTAACGACCGAAAAACGGATATTAACACCACGTCTGACAAAAGTTCGAGGTTAATCAGTTAACTGTGGTACTATAGTGACAGGTGGTGAGCCCATCGCCTAAAATTGCAATACACATCTAGCCCTCGAATCCCTTAGTCGCCTCTTACGACACCCATGGGTAAGAAATGGGGTGATGCTATTCTAAGCCGGCATCACGCGGAATTAAGGAATATATGTTACTAGATTCTGATTGATAACCTATAATTTTCAGAAATAATAACGATTACAAGACATATAAAATACTAATAGTTTATTCTATAGGCCACAATCAGGTACCTACAAGACAGTCCAGATTTTATGTTATTTCTAAAGTAGGTACCAATCGACGCAAAATCTTATCTGAAAATTCTCAGTATGTTACCGGCTGCGCAAACTTGTTTTTCTGTCAATACAATAGCCACACAGGCCAGCCCAAATATAATATTAGAACTTTTGATACCTACTTAAACAAAGCGTTTCTGGGAAGATTGCGTGGTCGTGAAACTTTTTTGTTCCAGAAATCAGAATTAGAATTTTCTCAAGAAGTGTGATGCATTATTTACTAAACCACTTAAAAACGTTTACTTGGGTTACTTATCTTTTTCCTTTCTGGGAATTTCAAGGTGGGGCATTTCCGCCTGAGCGCGTAAATTTCGTATTTAAAGAGCAACACTAAATATGTGCTTAATAATGTCTGCGATAGTCATGCCGTGTAATGTCGGCTTAGAATGGCACTACCCCATTTCTTTCCCGTGGGTGTCTTAAGAGGCGACCAATGGTTACTCGAGGGTTACATGTGTGTATTTAAATTTTAGGCGTTGGGCAATAGGGCTGCCAACCTTTCTTAATAACTAAATAAATGTTTGTCAGATGAGGCGTACATTTTTTTTTTTTTTAACAGCCGTTGACCCTTTGTCTACCCTGCAAGGGATATAGGCGTGGATATCTAATGTATGTAAGATATTCTTTAGACACTATCTTAAAAATCAGTAGGAATGGCAGCTCTACTTCAGGTTCTACTTAGCAGCAAACATCAATATTTCGTGTGGGACTCAGTGTCCCACACGAAAGAAAGAAACACAAACATTCAACCATCGAGCACGTTTATCTACTGCATAGCATAATAGCAAAGCTACTGAATACCTTATTAACATATCAACTGACTATACAGTACGCCATTAATATAGCCAATGGAGCCCGCCTCAATCTTCCGGTCGTGTAGAGTTATGACATCACCCTTGTGTTTTTTTTTTTATAATATAAACATACAAAAATCACGCCTATATCCCCTACAGGGTAGGCAGAGCGTTAACGGCTGTCAAGCGGATATTAACACCACGCCTGACAAAAGTTTGAGGGTCAATCAGATAACTGTGTATCACTATAGTGACGTCGCCTAAAATTGCAATACACATTATTACACATCTAACCCTCGAGTCCCTTAGTCGCCTCTCACGACACCCATAGGTAAGAAATGGGGTGATGCTATTCTAATCCGGCTTCACACGGCAATAATATAAACAATGGGTTATATTCCACACAACCGGCTAAAATCGCTAACTAAAAATACCGCTGTCATTAACAGTAATAGGAAAACAAAAGCTTGCGTTTGGTTTACCGTTCAAACAAAATGTAGAAGTTCAGAGACATTTATGCACATTTCAGAATAGAATAGAATAGAATTTATTAGTGTAAAACAGTCAAGTAATTAAATTTGCTGTTGGAGTTGCACATAGTGCGACACATTGAATGTTGCATTTTCGGACATGAACACTATTGAAACATTTTCTTATACCTACGCTAAGTTTCGTCTTGATAGATAGACTTACGCGATAATTATCTTTCAAATTTAGGCAGGGACACAGAATAATAACTAGTAACTTTAGCAGGGATTGAAAATAGGCAGTTTTATATAGTACTAGCGGCCCGCCCAGCGGTTTCACCCGCTGCTAACCGTTTTCCCGAGGAAAAAAGACCTTCTCAAGCATGAATTGTACATAAAAACCTTCTTCTTGAATCACTCTATCTTTAAAATCTAAACTCCATCCAGAGATCCATTGGGTTGTTTTGAAGATTTAAGCATACATACAAACAGACATAGGGACAGATGCAGAAAGCGACTTTATTTTATACTATTTAGTGATACTTACAGTAACATTATTAGCTGCAAATATTTAAAGGGGTGAACCAGTCCATGAAACTGAACTACTTTCCCCAAAGAACATAGGTCTAAATATGATAATAAAATGTAGACCTTCCATACAAATTGACCCGGTGGGCTGGAACATTTTGTATGGGAGGTCCAAATATTTTTTTTCATATTTCGACCTATGTTTCTTGGAGAAAGTTGTTCAATTTCATGGACTGGTTCACTCCCTTCAAATATTTGCAGCTCATATTATTTTTATTTATTTAAACATAGTATATAAACATACAATTCCGTCAAATGCCTTCGATAAACCTCATAAAGGTTTGTCTCGATGACATAATTCCATTTTTATATTTGCATCCTGTATTAAATATTTCTAGACAATAAATACATTATCTTAAACTTGTTTTCAAGTTGTATATGTTGGAAAGAGGATATTTTTTGCAACAATTTAGAGGTGAACCTGTGTAGGTATTAACGACGCCTCTGTTTGAGATATCTTCCATTCGCCCTTGACCCAAGCCATACATTGAGTTCAGCATCCATAAAACATGACAATAAACAGCAAAACTTCCCGAAGACAAGCGAAAATAACTCTTACGAGGAAGAAACTATTTATGTAATTGGTTTCATTCATAGTACTATGGTTTTATTATGCACTCATTCACAGTGCCGTGTGATGCCGGCTTAGAATGTAGCATCACCCCATTCCTTTCCTGTGGGAGTCGTAAGAGGCGACTTATGGACTTGAGGGTGTGTATTGAAATTTATGGCGATGGGCTGACAACCTGTCACTATGGCGATACGCAATTTTCCGAAAGATCAAATATTTGTCAGACGTGGCGTAAATGTCCGTTTTTGCGTCCGTTTAGTCTCTGCCTACCCCGCAAGGTAATATAGGCGTGATATGTATATGTATGTATGTGCACTCACAGTGCTATATAATTTTCATAAATAAAAAGAAATCGAAAAAGCTTGGACTTGAATCCGAGACCGTGGGGTACCGTCACACTGCTTTGCCAACTGAGCTACCGACGCTAATATCTTGGTACTCGTCTCGAAGCGACATCTAATTGTAACGAATACTTTAATTCATAGTGTTCGTTGTTCTTTGTTTAATTGTACACTAAATTTGGTTTAAGAATATAAATTATATATTGTAATTGTCGATACTTCAAACCCCTTTTGTTATCTACTCAATAGAGAATGAAACTAGTCACAAAAATTACCTGAAAAGTACCCATTTTATTGCCGCAAGTTAATAGTCTCCGAAACGAGTAAACCTTAAATCTTGTTAGTGCAATAAAGGTCGCTTTAGTACGAATAAGTGGTGCCTTAATCGTGTTACAAACACGTGACGGAATTCTGTGAATATGATCTTTACATATGTGCCGCGTGATGCCGGCTTAGAATATCATCACCCCATTTCTTACCCGTGGGTGTCAGGCGACAAAGGGACTCGAGAGTGTGTATTGCAATATTAGGTGATGGTCTGACAACCTGTCACTATGGGACACACAATTTTCCGAATGACCCTCAACCGTTTGTCAGACGTGGCATAAATGTTCGTTTTTTCCGGCTGTTTACGCTCAGCCTACCCCGCAAGAGATAAAGGCGTGATATATGTATGTATGTATCTTCTTTACATGCGCCACTGGACGGTCGTTAGATGCAAATATGTAAACAGGTGAACCAGTAAGTACATGGAACTGAACAACTTTTCCTAAGGAACAGAAAAAAATTTTGGACTTACTATAGAAAATGCTCCAGCCGACCGGGTCAATTTGTATGGGAGATCCAATTTTAATGATCCTTGGTAATAGTTGTTCAGTTTCATGGGCTAATTCACCTGTTAAAAAATTTGAAGCTGATGTTTTTACTTGTGTACCACCATGTGTGGGTGATTAAGGGGAGGGTTTACATGCAGGAAAAAGGTCTTCCTCTTACGTGATACGGGCCGCTAGTTATGTATAAATAATTTATATGTTTTCACCTAGGCATGAATACGACGACACCGAATGAATGTTTTACCAGTCTTGCAAAGGAGTCAAGTTTCATAGATTGCTTGACACACATTACAACTATATAAACAAATGTAATTTTACTGTCTAAGTTATAACCACATACGGCATCGGCACGTATTGAAAGCCGGGAAACAGGCACTAGCTTAAATGAAAAAAGCCCATCAAAACACTTTTACTTATGGATGGATGGACAAACAAACTTGGATAGTTTAATTTAATGACTATAATCGATCCCTGGCTCGAACTTTTAAACGTCCCTTTCCCACTAATGGCAAATTGTGTGTGAGAAGTAGTGAGAACAGAGCGGAATCGTCATACTTAAACGATTTTACACTCTTTTGATTTTTTTTCGCCAATAAACAAGTAATCAAAAAACTGTACGACAAGAATCTAGTAATGTACAAGACGTATTCGCAAAAAATCATCTGTTATGTCCTTAAGATTGCTATACACTACTCAAAAATAGACCAAACTTTGAAAAATAAATCTATTAAACAACCTTTAATCGTGTTTTTCTGCGACTGGTACAGTAGAAAAATCATTATTCATAAAAATAAGGTATTTATCGTATTCGTCAATTCGTATTCGAAATTGCGTGTATCCAAAAATACCCATTTTTCTCACGGCGCGCCCTTATCCATAATATAACTTGGTGTAGTGCAGATAGAACCCAGTAACTCAGTATTTTTTTTTTATTAATGATGGGTTTACTCTTGACTCTAATCTAGGTCATAGGACAGAGACAGAGTCTAAGATGGAGCGAGCTCACCCAGAAGAAGCCTGTTCACTCTTACTTTGAAGAGATTAGGGTTGTATGCTTTTGGAAACACAGACGCAGGAAGTGAGTTCCACTCTTTAGCAGTGCGCATTATAAATGATGACTGGAAGCGCTTAGTCCGAATTGGTGGAATGGCTACCAGGTACGGATGGTATCCGGCGGTGCGTCTGGATGTCCGATGGTAGAAGGGAGCTGGTGGAACAAGGTCGTGAAGCTCTTGAGCACACTCTCCGAAGTACAATCTATAAAATACCGACAAGCAGGCAACCTTGCGGCGATGTGCCAGGCTATGTAGCTTGGTGTCCACCAGTTTTATGTCGCCTATGAGCCTCTTGGCCCTGCGTTCCACCGAGTCAAGAGCGGCAAGTTGGTATTTGGCTGAGCCATCCCAAAGGTGACTGCAATACTCCATGCAGGATCGGACTTGTGCTTTGTAAAGAGTTAAAAGCTGTCCAGGCGTAAAGTATCGCTTCACTCTATTCAGGACGCCCAGCTTTTTAGCCGCCGTCTGAGCCTTGTACTCGATGGTCGCGCCAAAGTTTAGATTTGATGTCAACTCCATGCCTAGAAGCTCAAGCCTGTCAGTGACTGGGACAGATGTACCCCGAAAAGTAGGTGTCCAGTCGAAAGGACTCCAGTATTCTACAGGTTAGATTTAAATAAAAATCCCTGGACGAGACACACCTCGCCATCTAGCCCCACAATGAGCAAAACTTTTTAAGAAATGCTAGGTCTATGAGAACAATACAAAGATAGATAGAGATGATGGATGATGATAAAGATAGCTGTATATAAATACATAAATATGTTTCTTTTTCATCATATTATACAAGAGTACCCTAAACCGACGAGCATGCATAAAGAGATTGATGAATGTAGAGGAGGCGAAAGAAGTATGCCAGGATCGTAGTAAGAGGAAGGAAGTAGTCTATGCCTACCCATCCGGGAAAGAGGCGTGACTTATGTATGAATGTATGTAACACCCAGACTCAATACAAATATTTAAAAATGACTTTACAAATACTGGTAATGTGTGGGAATCAAATCCACGACCCACGACCCTCGACGTAGCAGACCAAGCCATCATCAGGAGACTCAATCAATATCCTGTCTAGAAATTCATTTTATAAAGTTCGGATTATCATAGCTTAATGGATACCCTACCAGTCTGGTTAGGAAATCGCAGGCTGAATCACCTGATTGTCCGAAAAGACAGCTGGTTCCGTGCTTCGGAGGGCACGTTAAGCTGTCCGTCCCGGTTGCTGTCTATGAGTACTTAGACGGCGGTCGTTACACAATTATGTCAGAGGTCTATTACTGGTCGTAGGCGGTTGAAAAACTCTGACACCAGGGTTCATCGAGTCGTTGGAAGACTCGGTATCCCACTTGAAAAGAAGAAGAAGCTTAATGGATACAAACAAAGACTTAAAGTACCGCACCAAATACAACGAGCGAATAATTACTAAGGTACTTATACACCTACTTTATTAGTCGGATATGTCTGCACGCAGTACCCAGATCTCATTGTTTGTTACAAGTGGGATCTCCGCTTTAGGTAGGCACTTCGGCGAGTAGTGCCGCGAAACTGGCGCCGCTTTTTTAAAAGAATATATCTCTAGTATTATACCGCGTATTACAGAATCCGAAAGGGTGTGACGTGACGTGACAGGATCCCTTGTAAAGTGTCAATTGACAATAAATTGAAGCCGTGTAGTGTCGATTTTGAAAATTACGGAAAATATTGAATATAGGTGATTATTTATTTAATTGAGTTTGCAGCTTCTACTTAAACTTGAAGATAACTTTAAAAAGTGTGGGCAAAGGGTATGCGAGATAATGTTTGCTTAAATTGATGTGGCGTTAGTATTGCAGCACTTCTCTCCTTAATCTACCAGTATACATACATGAATAAATCTACGCTGGCCTTCAACCGCGGTACCGGTAATTTTCATTTGCCGTATGCAGTTTTTTTTTGTGAAGTGGCGCTAGTGTCACAGCACTACTCTCCTTTATCTACCAGTGTACTCACATGAGTCAATCTACGCTGGCCTTCCAAAGCGGTACCGGTTATTTTCGTTGGCCGTATGTAGGTCGCCGGCGTATGGAAAGAATCTATCATGCAGGCAACGCGTGTGAATTTTTGAAACTGTCAGATTTTGAGATTAGTGTGGAAATTCTGTAGGTAGTCAGTAACACGTTCATTAGCAAAATTGTACATTTTTTTTCCAAGAAGAAAGTGAGATTTGGGCATTGATAATGATATGCTTTTGCGGCAATTCTATAATAATATACTTATTTTGATTTAAGACTTGACATTTTTTAAATTTAGTACTTAATTTATAATTTGTATGTAGGAAGGCAAAACATAAAGATCTGCAATTAATATAACACCGAAATCTGTACTCTTATATTATTCATGTTTTACAAATAAAAACATCTTTATCTAATAGTCAGGGTGGAAACTAAGTAATCTTTGGAATAAACAGCAACAACGAGCTTTGTCCGTATTTTCAAGGATATACTCCATAATCAAGGATGTACGTAATGCCGCGTTCACACACTCGAGTTATGGGCAGGGAAGTTGGCAGCGCGAGCATGTAAACAGGATACTCGCGCTGCTACTCGTCATGCCGCTGCCACTTCCCGTGCTCCCTTGAGTGTCGGCTTCAGCACGAGCGCGAGTGGAATGTATTGCTATTTCGCTCACTCGTATTGCTGCGAGAACAGTATGACAGCAGTGTGTGAACACTCACTCGCTTTGATACTTCCGTGGAAGTATTTCGGGCAATATTCGCGGCAGCATAAGAAGTTATGTATGATTCATAGCTAAATACTTAAGTACCTACTTGCGTCCTTGATCCTACATACAAAGTAGGAGTAGGTAAGTACCAAGAGATAGTTTTATGTTGTCCTTAGAATGATGATGGCATGAGGGCACTTAAGATACCTATTGATAATGAGCTGAGTAGGTTGTAATAAAATATTTAATATTCCTATCAAATTGCTATAAATCATTATTAAGGTGATACACTACAATCTGTAGGTTTATGATGCTCATGGATGTAACTGAACATTTTGTTCTAGTGTGTGTACCAGTCATTTTGAACCTTACTGCCCTCTCTTAAAGTGAAAATCATCACAACAATAGGGTTTAAAAAAAGAGCAGGCCAGTCTTTGAGAATTTTATAACTAAATAATTAATTTATTTAATTTCTTATTAATCTCCATATTCTGTACAAACTTAGAAAGGGGATTCCTATAAGATTTTTGATTCATACAATTTATATTCAGAACCCAATTTTTGTTTTAGAATCTTGCCTTTAATTATTTTGAAATATACAGTTAATCAGCTTGTTTCATTTGCCTGGAGGTAGAAATATGGACATAGTTGTTTTAAAATATAATATTATTACAATGTGTATAATATAATGATTTTTTAAAAACATGATCATATTGATAAAAAGATGTTCATAAATTGTTTTAGAAATGTTCAGTCCATTATGTAATGACTAGGTAGGTAGGTATATTATTGTTTCAGGTATAATGTAGGATTCTAATGGTAAAAAAATTATTTAAATTGGTCCAGTACTTTCAGAGCCTATTCAATTCAAACAAACAAACAATCAAATCTTTAATTTTTTTAAATATTAGTGTACCTAGATAATATTACAAACAATAACAGCCACAACAGTCCACTGCTGGACATGGGTCACCCCCTAATTGGTATCTAGGAGTATTGCCATACTCACTACACTTGGCAAGCATTGGCGAGAGAAGTGCAAGATATTGCTTCAACAAGAAAGCTGCTGTTTTTACAACACCCTTGGGTTATATGAGTGATGCTAATCGAAGCCGGTTTTACATTGTAATTTGTAAAAGGTGTAAAAAACATGCTGGTGAACCTGTCCAAAGTAATCTTTTCTCAAGGAAAATAGAAAATTACATTGTCTCTCCCATACAAATTGAGGTCACTTACAATCACAACCTGTTTCGTCATGAGTGTAATTACCTAAAGTTATTCTATTTACTATCAAGTGAACATACCAAGTTTTCCTAATGGTCAAAAGACCTTTGGACGGCTTCTTCCCACTGCTGTCTGTGACCACAGAGAATCTGTCACTCAAACTCCTTTTCACTTCAGGTAAACGGTGCATCAACTTTTCTCCGGACGACAGCTTCAATGACTTGCCCATTACCAAGTCCCCTCTACTTCTAAATTCTACTGATTCTTCAATCACATCTGCTATTATTGGCCGTCTTTGTTCGACTGCCTGTTCAATATTGTCCACCTGAACCGTCAACTTCTTCTGTTGACGTTTCTTTGATAATCTTGAAGGAACTGAGGGGACCGAGGGTCCTTCTCCATCGGTCAGCTCTCTAGGTTTGTAGCTGCGATCTCCATCACCGAACCCTTGGACAAAGCACAGCATAATGTCGTCAGTATATGATTCCTTCATTTATAAGGTCATAACTTCGCACAATCGCAATTGAGGACCTCCGGGGTCACACCAAACTTCCGAACTTCGCACTTCACTGGTTCTACACACTCACTCACGTTATGAAGGAAAGCGAGTCCAGCATTTTCGTATGCGAAAGATTGGACGAAAAAATTGCAAAAGAACGATCAAGTAGGCTGCACAAATTAACAGTTTATCAAACTCACTCGTGCACTGTCTAAAATAGGTAACGGAACACAAAATTGTTGTTTCAATGTTACTCAGTCACATAAAATATCAAGCTGAAGTTGTTTTCCGTAATTTGCAGACTCCAAAACACTCCAAAATGAAATCCGCCAAAATTATTTGTAACGTGAAGTGACGTTTCTTTTCACGTTCGGTAATTATTTTCCCGTGCGTGCAGTCGTTCGGAAACGGTCACAGCTGTTGTGATACTGACGGATGGAACGGAGCGGGGCAGGCTGGCTGACTGACCGGTTCGCGTTTGCCTGCCCCGCGCACGCCCGCGAACTCCCGCGACTCCATGCTTGTTGAATGAAAAGAAGCGCTCAAGCGCTTGTAAAATATGTAACTTAGATAGGTACAGACAGGCAGGTACATAACACAAAATTCTAGTTAACTTTACCTTCTTACCAATAGCACCTATTTACCTATACCTACTCTACCGTGACCTGCCCTGCGTTTTATGAAAAAGTTAGGGAGTCCACTGGCTAGATACATCAGATTACAAAATGCAGGCAGCCATAAATATAAACCTTCGCGTGACCATAATGGCGGTAAGTCGGGAAGGGAACACGGTCGATGTTTTACCGGGAAAGTGAAATAAAACAAAACCGGGATTGCCACGGTTACGCGATAGCCAAACTTTGCATATTTTTTTTTTCATTGCCTAGGTACCTATATTGACGACGTCCAAATACTGGTAGGCTACATGAAACTGAATAACTTTCCTCTAGAAAAATATGTCAGGAAACAATATAAAAATCGACCTCCCATACAAAATCACACAATCAAACTGACTGCAGGATCAAAAAAAAAAAAACGATTCCTGAAATATGTTTTTATGGGAAGTTAATAAGTTTTATGGTCTGACTGAATGCACTCTATCAGTAAGTATTCGGAGGGCTGTCCCTTACACCCTTTATATTATAGATAGTAGGCTGTAGGTACCATAAATTAACAAGATAGTAACTAGGTACCTATGTAGTCCGGGCAATGTTCTACCTTGTAGACACTGAGTCTAGACTTAGGATGTTCGCGAAATAATTCCTCAGACAGAATTTTAGAAGACAAACACATTAAGGGTGAATGACCTATATAATTGTAGCTATAACCTGTGCTGAACTTTGAAACCTTAATCCGGACGAAGACCCAAGGGTTTGAACCACACTAGTGTAGGGAAGTACTCAGTTATCATAGAATTTACTATGAAAAACAAGCATTATTTATATACATAAGCAAAATAATAAAATATCCTTAATTATCGGTGCCAAAGAGAGCCTACGTGGAAAGATGCCACAGCACCCAACACTAATGCAAGTAAGTCAATAATTTTGTGGCTATAGACTTGCCGTGTGATGCCGGCTTAGAATAGCATCACCCCATTTCTTTCCCGTGGGAGTCCGTAAGAGGCGACGATGGGACTCGAGGGTGTGTATTGCATTTTTAGGGGATGGGCTGACAACCTGTCTCTATGGCGATACACAATTTTCCGAATGACCCTCAAATGTTTGTCAGACGTGGTGTAAATTGCCTTTTGTGCGGCCGATTACGCTCTGCCTACCCCGAAGGGGATAGAGGCGTGATATACGTATGTGTATGTATGTATAGACTTGCGTAGTCTGAACAATAAACTCAAGATAACCAGCAATGTATGCCGAACCGGTATTCAGGAACAGTGTAATATGTGTCTTATTTAGGGGAAGAAAAAAGAAAACACGGCACCTAACAAGAATTGCGCAGGGAGCGATGGATGACAAAAGTTACTTCTTTATTTCGTGTGGAACAACGAGTCGTCCAACGACCCGATAAACCCTGGTGTAAGAGTTTTTCAACCTACCTAAAGCACCATATTTTAAAGTAGGTGCCACCTAGGTAGAATGTTAAGTCCTTACTAGAATGTCTTTAGTAAATACAATGTATGTACCCAGGTAGATTAAATGTATATTTTTTTAAACGCTTCCCGTGTTAGGTAACTATATTTTCTTTTGGAAACTAGAAAATTTAGCATATTTTCTAAAAATAACAGTGTAGTTAGAGCGTTAAATGATACGATCATATTATTATGTGGACATAAATATAATTAACAATTCATTTGGTCAGGAAAACCTCAACTTGGTCCGTTACGTAATCAACAATGAGAAATATTAGCGGGAAATTAAATATTATATGACATCATAACATAATTATTGCTGTAATTAATATGTAGATATTCCTATTTTAGTTATTTCTATGCGGAAAACTCTTGGAAAACAGAAAGCGATAGGTAACTAGATGTTTCGTAATCTAGGCATACTTATATTATCCTTATTTTGAATTTATTAGTAGTAAGGTAAACAATCAAGTTTTATAAATACACACATATATCACACCTTTATCACTTGCGGTGTAGGCAGTGCGTAAAAGGCCGCATAAAACGGACATTTAACGCCTCGTCTGACAGACATTTGAGAATCATTCGGTATAAATTGTGTATCGCCATAGTGACAGGTTGTCAGCCCATCGCCTAAAATTGCAATACACACCCTCGAGTCCCTTCGTCGCCTTTTACGACACCCACGGGAAAAAAATGGGGTGATGCTATTCTAAGCCGGCATCACACGGCAATGGTTGTAGCAATAATTAAATTTTGTAGTAAATAGGCCATTTACAAACATTATCGGATTAACATTTATGTAGGTAGGTACTTACTACCTACTATTAGCTGCACATAAACCAGTTTAAGTTATAACTCTTTTTTGAACAACTTATACCTACAGGTCACCCTTAATAAATGTATGAAAAAAGAGTACTTTTCACTTGATCCCTCAAATGCATAGGTTTATGTGAATACCAATTTTTGTACTAAAATGAGGCCTTTTTTGACAGCAGTTAAAAAAAGGTACTTAAAATCATCGATAGAGGGCGTTGAACATCTGGGGGACATATTCACTGGGGAGATTTATTATTTTCGTGTGGGACACACTGTCGTCCAACAACCCAATGAACGTCCTTGAAATGTAATGGGAGTTTTTCTATTGACAGTTATCTTGATAGTTCTGAATGTCAAACCAGAGGGCGCTGTGCTAAACTGAAATTTTGACGTTTCAATATGGCTGGCGTTAGCCATAGTTTTGTCACAGGTTCCGTTTCACGTTGTGTTCGTTACAAATTAGTTAGTTAGTTTTATTTACTACAAATAAACTTATCGCCTTATTATATTGAGTGTCATACGTGTAAGTAAACAAATAACCAATAATAAATTTAGAACAATTCAATAAACACAAAATAAAGAATAATTTATAAAGTGGTACAGTTTTTGTGTTAAGAAACGTTATTTCAATTAAGCTTAGCGCCCTCTACATGACACTCGAGAATCGCTGGAAAATTTCCCATTAGGAAGTTATAAATGGAGTATGATTGAATGTTTGGAAATAATATTTGCGGTGCAAGTGATGCTTATTTCAGCGTGTTTCGATATCGCCAGCAAAGAACAAGGACTATGAGTCTGAAAACGGAACACTTGCAAGGCTGTGAGGAAGAAAACAGTTCACTACCGCCAAAACGCTAATAATAATGTATGTAAGTACTTGAATGTAATAGCTTAAGTTTGGTATTGTTTTTATATTAAAAGGGGAATTACGTCATCGAGACAAACCTTTATGAGGTTTATCGAAGGCATTTGACTGAATTGTATGTGAATGTTTACTAAGTATGCATAAACAATAATAATTATTTTATCATATTTGCGTGGCCATTTGATAAACCTCCAGATGTTTAACGCCATCTATTGGCGTAGAGAAGCATAACTTTTTAAATCTGTATATTTTTTTACATATCACGCCTATAATCCCTTACGGGGTAGGCAGAGCGTAAACGGCTGC
Organism: Tuta absoluta; assembly: GCA_027580185.1. Taxonomy (NCBI): domain Eukaryota; kingdom Metazoa; phylum Arthropoda; class Insecta; order Lepidoptera; family Gelechiidae; genus Tuta; species Tuta absoluta. Next base: position 15,642,110 of record JAQAHW010000009.1, read on the forward strand.
AAAAAAATGTGTATCGCCATAGTGACAGGTTGTCAGCCTATCGCCTAAAATTGCAATACACACCCTCGAGTCCCTTAATAGCCTCTTACGACACCCACGGGAAAGATTGGGGGTGATGCTATTCTAAGCCGTATACTAAGTCCTTATTGCAGTAGTTACCCAAATGAAGCGAAAGAAAGTCCGAATCTCCTAGGCAACTAGGAAGCAAACAGCCTATGCAAATCGTCGGTTGAATCACAAAAGGGCGTAACTGTTTTTTTATAACTTTACAGGAGAGCAAATTAAAGAAATCAGCGACCAGTTTGACGGTCATACAAAAGTTATCTTAATATTTATTTAGAAGATAATTAAATTATTTCATAGCAAATTTAATCCTTTATAGCCAGCTATTAATAGATTTCCGATAACTTTATAAATTAATGAGATATTTTACTTTTTTTCACTGAAGATCCACTTACGCCTATTCGTGATGTAACGTTTTGTTATAATTATCACTTGTGTCCATTTATATTAAAGTAAATTTGAACATAATGTATGAAATATTATAATATATTTGAATATACAATTAGACACTTATAATCAAATGAATCAGTCTGAACATCTCTCAAAGAGATATGCATACAGTTATAGGTAATCAAATAAATCAGTCTGAAAAAAAATAAAAATAAAATGTATGGATTATTATATATTTTAACGTACAGTTAGACACTTATAATCAAATAAATCGGTCTGAACATCTCTCAAAGAGATATGCATATATTCTTTATTAGATACATACATCAGCCTATTACAGTCCACTGCTGGACGTAGGCCTCCCCCAGGGTAATCCATAGGGCACGATCTCCCGTTTTCGCCATCCAGTCGCTACCAGCCCCCATTTTTAAGGCCTCGGTCCATCTGGCCGGATGTCGTCCAACACTACGCTTGCTGAGGCGTGGCCTCCACTCGAGAACCCATTTTCTCCACCGTCCGTCAGTTCCACGACAAATGTGCCCAGCCCACTGCCACTTCAGTTTGCTACACTTCCAGACTCTGACCGTAACTTTGATCTTTTTGCGGATAGTCTAATTTCGATTCTCATTTTATCCATTATAGAGATACCGAGCATAGACATTTTCATAGCTCTCTGAGTGACATGTAACCGGTAGGCTAGTTTTAATGTCAGGTTCCACGTCTCGGCGCCATAGATCATGACTGGCAGGACGCACTGATCGAACACCTTGGTCTTGAGGCATTGTGACAATGACAAGGGTGATTCCAAAATATGACGCAACTTCCCAAATGCTGCCCAGCCCAGCTGCACTCTTCTGGTGATTTCAGCCTCAAAGTTATCTACCCAGCTGCAAAGTTTGCCCAAGGTACACATACTTCTGGACAACTTCAAGGGCTATACCTTTGACGGAGACCGGCTCGGGGATGATGTGTTGATTGAACATGACTTTCGTCTTGTCCAAGTTCATCCCGAGTCCAACACGTCTCGAGGCGACGTTCAGACTGGTCAGCATTTTTTTGCAGATCCTGCAGCGATTCGGCCATTATTACTATATCGTCGGCAAAGCGGAGATGTGCGAGATATTTGCCGTTGACGTTGATGCCTAGTCCATCCCACTGCAAAGTTTTAAAGATATCCTCCAGCAAATTGATGAAATGTTTCGGGGAAATTACTTCACCCTGTCTTACACCTCGGAGTAGTTTGAAGGATCCTGTTTTGTGATTTTGTACTTGGACGGACATTGTTGCCATTTGATAGAGGGTTCTTAGCCACTCCACATATCGCCAATCTACCTGGCACCGCTGTAAGGACTCCAAAACAGCCCAGGTTTCGATGGAGTCGAAGGCTTTTTTGTAGTCCACAAAGGCCTTACACAGCGGTTGGTTATACTCTTCTGACTTCTGTATAACCTGCCGTACAGTATGGATGTGGTCCACGGCGCTGAAGCCTTTACGAAACCCGGCCTGTTCCGGTGGCTGGAAGGCGTCAAATCTTGATGGCACCGCTGCAAGGACTCCAAAACAGCCCAGGCTTCGATAGAGTCAAACGATTCGTAACGACTCTCGAGAACAGCTTATAGACGTGGCTCAGAAGTGTGATCGGACTGTAGTTTTTGAGAAGTGTTTTGTCTCCTTTCTTGAAAAACAATGCCACAACAATTCTGCTTCACGCTTTCAGGGTTGTCTCATTGGCTATAACAAAGATGCCAGAGTTAACAGAATAGCCTTTACAGCTCCTCCAGAACAGTTTTTCCACCAGCTGTAAGTAGCTCAGAGGCCACTCCGTCTGCACCGGGAGCCTTCCCATTCTTAAGCTGTTTAAGCGCTGCCCCGATTTCGTCTACATCCACGTCCGGGAGATCGTCTGTAAAGTGGCGAGAGAGTGGAGCTCTGGGTACTGTGGTCGCGTCAGGTGGCGGTTTCTGCGCATGCGAGGCATACAGATTTCCGTAGAAGTCCTCAATTTCAGCGAGAATCTCTGGATGTGACAGTTACACCATTCGAGGTAGTTATGAGTTATAGTTACTACTACTAGAGCTAAAAACAAAAGACATGGAAATTTGTTTAACACCTTGCCTCACGCTTGCCAACTATGGCCATTAACACAAATAACGTTGAACCAAATAAGAGTGTGTCAAAGAGGTATAGAAGTAAGCTAGCCAAGAATGTTGGCAAGCATGTACTTCAGATGAAATTGAGATGGACAGGTCACACCCAAAGAGTGCATGAACTGCAGTCGCCTATTCGTGAAAAATTATTGAAGTATGAAACAGTAGTTAAGTCTCTTCGTGATTGTTCGTGCAGTCTTCTAGGACAGGAATTCAGATAAGTCCTCTCGTGACATTAAATTATGCATATTTTTCAAAGCCGTGGTGTATAAAACTAAAAATCGCCATTTTGTTGGTTACGCCCTTTTGTGATTCGACCGACGAAATGAAACGAACAACCTGCATTGTTGCATAGCACGTTATCTGACAATCTCTAAACAAAAACAAGTGCAGTGAGTTTTATAACTACACTAGCTGTTACCCGCGGCGTTGGTCGCATAAGTCGTGATAAATATTATCTTAAGTGTTAATCCATGTTACTTTCTATAGGTATGTGTGCCAAATTTCATTACAATCGGTTCAGTAGTTTTTGCGTCAAGAAGTAGCAAACAAACATACGCATTTATAATATTAGTAGGATGAGTCTATGTTGTTTATTTTAGTGACATACAGATTTTTTTCTTGCGGTACACCAAGTCGTTCAACTTGATGAACCCTGGTGTCACATTTTAGCAACCACCTACTAGTAGTAGGTCACTGACATGGTTGTGTAACGACTGCCGTTTTATTAATCATCATAGACAGCAACCGGAAACGACAGCTTAACGTGTCCTCCGAAGCACAGAACTATCTTTCTTCAGGTGGTTCAGCCTGCAATGTCCTAACCAGATTAGGAACTAATTAACAAAGTGATAAATATCAACTTTGTGAGTGCCCACCGAGAATCGAACCCGGAACCTTAGCGTCGCAGGCAGTCGCACTACCACTGCGCCACATCGACCGTGTCGCCATTCAGTAAGAGTGCAATAACTGGAATCATAGTGGTTTTACTTCTTTTTGTTGTTGTTTGAATTATAACTTTATTAAATACTAGATTTCCACCCAACGGTTTTACCCGCTGCCACTCATTTTCCCGTGGTAATAGTTGTTTTCCTGCGGTGAAAAGTAGCCTATGTGTTATTCCAGGTTATTCCACTCTACCTGTGTTCCAAATTTCATCCAAATCGGTCAAGCTGTTTGTGCGTGAAGAGGTAACAAACACACATACACACACACAAACTCTCCGATTTAATATGTGTTAGATCCACAGAGGACTCAAAAGTACCTAGCGGCGCGCTATTGTTATTTGGCCTGTGGTTTAATCATACACAAAATAATAAAATAACCCTAATAAATTATTTAAAAAAATACGTAAACAGATCTAGATTATTATAGTTTTTCTGTTTCGAATCTTCGACAAATTTATCGACCTAGCTATAGGTAAGTACTAACAAGGTACTTATTTCCCAACGCCAAAATTTTTAGTCAATGTACCTATTTATTGGATCAATTTATACTGGTCTTTGATACATGCACTACGAACGATCAGTGTAAGTTTGATCTCTTAAATATGGGTATAGGGTACCAATCTCTTGCTACCCGGACTAATGTGATAATGCCGTGTGATGCCGGCTTAGAATAGCATCACCCCATTTCTTGCCCGTGGGAGACGTACGAAGCGTCTAAGAGACTCGAGGGTGTGTATGGGCTGACAACCTGTCACTATGGCGATACACAATTTTCCGGATGATCCTAATTTTTTTTCTTATCTTTTAAAAATATTTATTTGCAAAATTTAAATGTCTATAAATAAATGTTTGTCAGACGTGGCGTAAATGTCCGTTCTATGCGGCCGTTTGCGCTCTGCCTACCCCGCAAGGGATTATGGGCGTGATATGTGTATGTATGTATAAAAATAATTATACAGATAGAGATATAAAAAAATAATTATTCGTGGCGTAACGTAAGCATAAATAAGTAGGTAGTATGTATGTAGCAAGCATACGCGTATTACACTAGTCTAAATACCGTGCACGGTCCAGCATACATTGCTGGTTATTATATGAGTATAATTTCAATAAACCCAAGATAACCAGCAATGCACGCCGGACCGTGTGCAGTATTCAGCAACAGTGTACTAGAGGTCTTAGCGTATGTAGGTAATTATGGAGGTATTTTTCTTGCACTGATAAACACCAGACACAGCAATTGGTGTACAACTTGTAATACAAATTTTGCATCAGCTGAGTAAACAAATGTACTTGTGGTGACGTTAATATGGTATACTTAGATATCATAGATGCTAGGTACTTACATAACCAAATTGAGATATGTGTTTACGTGGTCCGAATTGACGTAATTTTTCGTGTTATGCTATGTTAAACACCTAGCTATTATTTTGAAATTAAAGAAATTTTGCCACCGAAGTCTTGCGCCAAGTAGCTTGCTGCGTTCCGTCAATGTGTGGGAGTGCCAGTGCCTTAACAGGCTTCTTCTGGGTGAGCTCGCTCCATCTTAGACTCTGTCCAAATAATGCAACATTTTTTTTTTATCAGTGATGTAGTCTGTCCTATGACCTAGACTAGAGTCAAGAGCAATCCCATCACTGATAAAAAAAAAATGTTGCATTAAATCTGTAGTTCTTAGAATACCTATGAATAAGCTGCCGTGTGATGCCGGCTTAGAACAGCATCACCCCATTTCTTTCTCGTGGGAGTCGTAAGAGGCGACTAAGGGGCTCGAGTGTGTGTATTGCAATTTTAGGCGATGGATTGCTGACGACCTGTCTCTATGGCGAATCGCCATTGGCGAATTTGGCGATGCACAATTTTCCGAATGACCCCCAAATATTTCGCAGACGTCGCGTTAATGTCCGTTTTTTGCGACTGTTTACGCTCTGTTTAATTATAGGCGGAATATACGCGTGATAATTATGTGTATGTAATAATAATATGTATGAATATGTAGGTACTTACTTCGCACCTTCTACTTATTTCAACTACATCAAAAACACTAAAATGAATCGCTTTATCTCGTAAATCAAAACGTAACCTACCTAACCTAATCTAAATACGTCTGTCATATAAGTCTGTCCACGTCTACCTAAATACAATATTGACCTATTTCTAATTAGCATAAAATGAAGTCACTTCCCGTGCTATGTATGCTTAGATATTTCAAAGCACGCAACGGATTTTGATGCGTATTATTATGTACATGGTGTAAAAAAAATAGCTGAGAATAATTTAAGGGGTGAACCAGTACGTGAAACTAAACAACTTTCCCCAAGGAACATAGGTCGAAATATGAAAAAAAAAATTGGCCCTCCCATACAAATTATACCGGCCGGGTAACACACTAAGTATGGGAGGGTCAAATTATTTTTTCATATACCGTCCTATGTTCCTTGGGGAAAGTTGTTCAGTTTCACGAACTGGTTCACCCCTTAAAATATTCTTAGCTAATTTTTTTACACCCTGTATAGTAGATAGAGTGATTCAAGAAGAACACTTTTATGTATAATGCATGCCGAGAAAAGGTCTTTTCCCGCGGAAAACGGTTAGAAGCGGGTGAAACCTCAGTGCAGCCCGGTAGTTCTTGTATATTTTATCGAGGATGTTGCCTCGACTGTTTTGACTGTTCACGGTAGTTCTCTTTTCAAATCTCTTTGAATGACTTCTTGGCGGTGGCATTGCTTTGCAATACGTAGGCAGAGTAGAGTAACATTCGCAAAACATTCCAAGCTTTGAGTAAAATTTATAAATTCCGAGAAGTCTTGTTTGCTCCCGTTCAGATTTTTATATTCGCAAGCTCTTACAAACGATTCAATCATCACTACATAGTATAAAATAAAGTCGCTTCCCGTTTGGTGTCTCCTTATATCTTTAGAATTACCCAACGGATTTTGATGCGGTTTTTTTTATTAGATAGAGTAACTTGAGAGGAAGGTTTATAAGTATAATTTATTCCGGGAAATTGTCACATTCCCATGGGAAAACGGGTAGCCCAACGGGCAGTAAACTTTTGACCCCCTTTTGACACCTTTAAGGATTAAAATTTCAAAAATGCTGAAACACGTATTTAATTATTTTAAGTTACGAGTCTTATCAGAAATTTTTAAACAGATTACATTTAAGATAAAAAACTTTCATACAAACGTTTAACCCCCTTTTCACCCATTTTATGATTAAAATTTCAAAAATGCTAAAACACGTGTTTAATTATTTTAAGTTATTAGTCTAATCACAAATTTTGAAACAGATCGAATTCATTTTAAAAAACGAACTTTCATACAAACTTTAAACCTCCTTTTGACCCTATTAAGGGTTAAAATTTCAAATATGCTGAAATACATGTTTAGTTATTTTAAGTCATAAGTCTAATCACTAATTTGAAACGGATCACATTTAAGACAACGAACTTTCGTACAAACTTTTTACCCCCTTTTCATACCTTGGGGGATAAAAACAAAACCGGAATTTAAAGTAAAGTCGCTTCCCACGTCTGTCCCTGTCTATTTGTTTGTATGCTTATATCTTTAAAACCACTTAATGGATCTGGATGAAGTTTTTTAAAAGATAGAGTGATTCAAGACGAAGGTTTTTGTGTATGCTTTATGTCGGGAGAAGGTCTGTTTCCCGTGGGAAATCAGTTAGCAGCGGGTGAAACCGCTGGGCGGGCCGCTAGTAAGTTATATAAATTAATGTATATGTAGCCATATATCGGGGAAAGTTTTTAGGCGGTTCTCCCATTTGTCGTCCGTCTCTGCGTATTTTAATCGCATGCGTCTGTCAGACAAATTGAAATTGCGAATTCCGATCTTGTTTCCATACAAATATGGCTACTGTGCGTCACGGATGCGTCTGTCAAGTCGTTTGTTCGTTCCGTTAATACAGAAAGAGGCATTACATTGAATTTTATATCCATACTAGATTTCTGCCCAGCGGTTTCACCCGCTGCCACTCCTTTCCCCGTGGTAATAATTGTTTTCCCGCGATAAAAAGTGGCCTATATGTTATTCTGGGTTATATTCTACCTGTGTTTCAAATTTCATCCAAATCGGCCAAGCCGTTTGAGCGTGAAGAGGTAACAAACATGCATACACACAAACTCTCAGATTTATAATATTAGTACGGATTATACAACACGTGATTCTAAAACAGTATCAATATCTGAAACATAAACGTTATTCTACAAAAAGGATGTTTTTTTCAAGAAAATACATTATTCCACGCGCTCTACATCAAAGATGAACCAGTTCCCGGGAAGGCAAGTAACAAAAAGTGGTCTTGTAGTGGTTCCGGGGCCAGGCCTATAAGTGGCTAGTAAATGTTTATAACCACGGAAAAGGGCCCATTTTTTAGGCGTACTTTTGCTGATAACACATTCATAGTAGACTTGGCCAGCACCACTTGGGCTAATATTACACTCATATTTGGCCTACGCAGAACTTTCTGCTCCCGTGAAGCCGACTATGAGCATCTAATAGAACCAGGCAGGTCTGTAACGTACTCCACGCTTCTATTACTAGCTACTTCAAATGTTTGTGAATTTTGCTGTGTTGTGTTTGTGCCGTGGAGGTAAAAAATATATAAAACTAGTATAAAATAAAAGGCACGTTCATCTATTTAATATTAAATGTATTAACAAGTACTTTGCATGTAATAATATGCGTGCATACGTGTTGGCACGGCCAACGCGTAAGTGTTTTCGGTGAAATATATTGTATTTTACATTTCAATTTTTGTTCGCCTTTCGAACTCGGCATATTTAAAAAGTTATGCTTACAAATAATAATTAATCCTAACAACATTATTGCAACCATCTTGTGACGAATTAGGGTTCCATACACGCGATAAATATTATAGGCAAATGTCATCTTAAATGGGTATCCTGAAGATAGCTTTGGATCCTAATAGTTTTATAGAAAACTTTTATAGATAAATTAAGACCATAACAGCATTAGAGAGTACACAATAAAACTAAGTAAACTTTCTCTTAAAAAAAACCACTATAGAACTAACTCACTTACGACTGGCATATAAAGTTGACTTGTACACGCCTATAAGCTCAACTAACAAACGCAAACGGTTCTAAGTACATGTGGTTCTATACATTACTGTTACTAGCGCATGACACTTATAGTGGATTTATTATTACTTCTTGTAGGTGATTATAACTATTACTTACAATAGCAACTTCTCTTAAGTGTATTTACACCTTTGCAACACTGTTATAGGCCCCATTAGCCTTTACTGCGCTTATAGTTTAGTTCTGTACGCTACTATAAGTCAACTTATAAGCACAGATGTACTATAAAACCAAACGAACTCAGTGTAACCTGTTATAAGCTTGGTAGTAAAACCTGGAACCACTAAGAGGAAGTTATTAGTGCTGTAAGCCTGTAAACTGGGTGCTATAGGAGAACTATGTTACTTGGGCAGTGTCAAGAATCATGAATCATGATGTGTTTACAAGCGCGCTCTCCAATTTAACCGGGAAGGCAGTGTCATGAATCATGATGTGTTTACAAGCGCACTCTCCAAATCCAATTTGATCAAGTAGATTGGCATTGGAATCTACACTAATATTATAAAGAGGAAAAATTTGATTGATTGTTTGAATTGAATTGCCTCCGAAACTACTGGACTACACCCACGCCTATAATCCCCTGTGGGGTAGGCAGAGCGTAAACGGCCGCAATAAACCGGTCAAGTGCGAGTCGGTCTCGCGCACGAAGGCTTCCGTACCATTATCTGTAAAAACACGCAAAAAAACATGTGTGTTTTGTATGGTAGCCCTCTTAATTTTTTTTAGTATTTGTTGTTATAGCGGCAACAGAAATACATCATCTGTGAAAATTTCAACTGTCTAGGTATAACGGTTCAGGAGATACAGCCTCGTAACTGTAGGACGGACGGACTGAGAGACAGACGGACAGCCGAGCCTCAGTAATAGGGTTTCCGTTATTATCCTTTGGGTACGGAACCCTAAAAAAACATTATTCCACGCGCTCTACATCAAAGATGAACCAGTTCCCGGGAAGGCAGTGTCATGAATCATGAATCATGATGTGTTTACAAGCGCGCTCTCCAATTTGATTAAGAAGATTGGCATTGGAATCTACACTAATATTATAAAGAGGAAAAATTTTGTTTGTTTGAATTGAATTGGCTCCGAAACTACTGGACCACACATATCACGCCTATAGTCCCTTGCAGAGCGTTAACGGCCGCAAAAACGCACATTTACGGCACGTCAGACAAATTTTTGAGGTTCATTCGGAAAAGTCAGCCCATCGCCTAAAATTGAAATACACACCCTTGAGTCCCTTAGTCGCCTCTTACGACTCCCACGGGAAATAAATGGGGTGATGCTATTCTAAGCCGGCAATACTGGACCGATTTAAAAATATCTTTTGCCATTAGAAGCCTAAATTATCTCTGATGAACATATGCTATATTAAAATGTCATTAGAGTCCTAAATTATCCCTGATGAGCTTAAGCTATATTAAAATGTCTTATTCCCTTGGGAAAACGGTTAGCAGCGGGTGAAACCACTGGGCAGGCTGCTAGTTCAGGATAAAGAGGTGATATCATCCGCGTATCTTCAAAACGATGGAAAAGCTTTGTTTATCACTTGCGAGTGTTTATGTTTACACGATTTAAAGATAATTTACGTTGTCATTGACTGACAGAGACGGAATTTTACTTTCAGGATGAATCATTCCAGTTCAGTGTTTATATCCTAATGTTAATGCTGACGGCCGATGTGGCGCAGTGGTAGTGCGACTGCCTGCGACGCAAAGATTCCAGGTTCTATTCTCGGTGGGACACTCACAAAGTTGATATTAATCACTTTGTGAATTTGTTCCCGGTCTGGTTAGGACATTGCAGGGTGAACCATCTGATAGGCTGAAAAAGACATGGTCCCGTGCTTCGGAGGGCACGTTCAGCCGTCGGTCCCGATTGCTTTCTATGATTGCTTAGACGGCGGTCGTTACACAACCATGTCAGAGGCCTACTACTAGTAGTTGTAGTATTTTGAGCCTTCTCTTTGACTTCCTTATACGACATGCCACCTATTTTTTCTTTGATCTGGTCCATATACGTTCGTCTAGGTCGCCCTCTCCCTCTTCTTCCCTCGATCTTTCCTCCCATTACAGTTTTTAGTAGGTCGTCATGTCGTATCAAGTGTCCCAGCATGTTTCCTCTTCTGTTCTCTAATAACGTTCAGTATATTTCTTTTCTCCTTTACTAGATTTAGCACTTCCTATATTATTAATAAATAAATAATAATAAATGTATGTATGTAATCTGGACTCTCCTAACATGTCTCTTACGAATTTATCGGTAAATTCGAGGCTAAAACTGTTTACGATAAAAATTCTGCGAATTTTCCTGTATGTTGTAGTGAGCTAGGCTACGCATTTGGTACTGCTAACAAACTGTTGCTAACCTTCAATAAAATGGCGGTAAACGTAGGATTTTCCCGTATTCTGCCAATAGGAAAACGTAGGATTTTCCCGTATTCTGCCAATAGGAAAAAGGAGAATTAAAAATGGCAGACCCTACGCACAAAGTCAGCATTTGTATTAAATTAAGTAAGTACTTTCAGCAGCACATCAATCTACCCATTTAAGATATCATTATACAGGGTGTAAGTGTAAGGGAACGTGAAACTGAATAAGAAATATATTTTAGGAATAGTTTTCTTTTTACCTACATTTCATAGAAAATGCAGTCAGCTGCTCATGACTTTGTATGGGAAGTCGTTTTGTTTTTCGATTTCGGACATGTTTCTAGGAAAAAGTTGTTCAGTTTTATTCGGTGCGCTGTCCGAGTATTAGTTAGGCTTATGCGTTTCTCAGACTTGACGCCCGTTGCTGCGCATCCATAACGCATGCGTCTGTCAGACGCCTCTCCCCTGTTTATTATTAATAACTGTATGAAACACCAGAAAAAAAATATCCCTTAAATAGGGAGGTTGAGGTGATGCAGATCCATTTTATCTAGGTACACTAATATAATAAAGAGGAAAGATTTTTTTTTTGTTTGTATGTTATCGATAAACTCCGAAACTACTAGACCGATTTCCAAAATTCTTTCACCATTAGAAAGCTACAATATTCCTGAGTAACATAAGCTACTTCTTACTACGGGAAAATTCCTCATTCCCACGGGAAAACAGTTAGATGCAGGACAAGCGGGAAATATAGCATATATTACCCAAATTAGCCAAACCGATTTAGCGATCTTCGTGAAATTTAGCACTGATATTGGTGGTATATTGAAAACGGACTTGGACTACTTTTTGTCAGCACTTGAGGATCTGGAGTACCTGATGGAGGGCACCAGAAGCACAGCTAAACCATGCTAAACTATAAGAGATACGAAAATGGCTTCATAGCAAAAGTTGTTCAGCATGACGGGGCGCTTCTGCTGACACATGGTTATCGAGGATCTGGAGTACCTGATGCAGACCACCAGCATCCCATATTACTGTAGGAGATACGGTAATGGTTTCAAAGTAAAAGTTGTTTATCATGACGGGCCGCTTTTGTTGGCACTTGGTCATTGAGGGTCTGGAGTACCTGATGGTGGGCACCAGGAGCACTGCTACACTATATGAGATACGATAATGGCTTGATAGCAATAGTTGTTCAGCATGACGGGCCGCTTCTGCTGGAACATGGTCATCGAGGATCTGGACTACCTGATGCAGACCACCAGCATCCCATCTAAACTAGAACAGCTACGGTAATGGCTTTAAAGTAAAAGTTGTTTAGCATGACGGGCTGCTTTTGCTGGTACATGGTCAACGAGGGTCTGGAGTACCTAAGGTAGACCACCAGCATCCCATCTTAACTACAGGAGATACGGTAATGGCTTCAAAGTAAAAGTTGTTTAGCATGACGGGCTGCTTTTGCTGGTACATGGTCATCGAGGGTCTGGAGTACCTAAAGCAGACCACCAGCATCCCATCTAAACTACAGGAGATAAGGTATCGGCATCAAATTAAAAGTTGTTTAACATGAGGGGCACTTTTGCTGGCGCATGGTCCTGTTGAGTCACTTCTGCTGGAACGGAGTAAAGAAGTAAACTACTTATTACTGGGGCAAAGATCCAATTTCTACGGGAAAACTGGTAAGTAGCAGCGGGTGAAACCGCTGGTCACTGGGCGGGCCGCTAGTTCGATATAAATTAATGTGTGATAGTAAAATATTTATAGGTACCTACTTAGATAACAAGACCGTAGGTTGTATTGTTGCATTAGAAGATATAGCTTGCAATTACTAGAATAAAATAGGTAATAGAGAGAAAAAATATGCTTCATAATCATAAAAAATCAACTAGGTTTGTAACAGAAAATTACGTGTGTAAAATTAGGCGGGAATCCAATGAACTACAAATTGTGCGAAAGCGGAGGTGTGGTGAGTGCCTCGTGTTTACGTCAAATTTCAAACGACTTTCTTTTTAACAAGTGCTGAAGTGACGTCACTAAAACCTACGCACTTAATCACCACAGGCGGTTTTCCCACTTGTCTTGTCGTTGCGTATTTTTAAAGTACCGTAACGCATGTGTCTGTCAGATGAAAGGAAATAACGAATCCCGATCTTATTCCCATCTAAATACGGCAACAGTGCGTATACAGTAGTCCATAGACAGACGTGACACCTATTTGTTGGAGAATATAGACGATTGCCCAACTAAAAAAGTAGTAGGTATAACGTTTTGAGAGTTCATGTATGTATGTTTAAATATATATGTGCGTTTTTTAAAAGTGCTGCAATTCGTTAACCTCTGAACAGATTCGAATAGGAATTGTATCGGAAGAATTCTTACATTATCCCGAGTATCATAGGCTAAGCTATATTTATTTACGATTAATACACAGGAACAGTAAAGAGACAAACACATAAAGAATACAGACACAACAGGCACTGTTTATCTCTAATAAGAACTTTTTTTCAGAAAGCAATCATAGGTTTGAAATTTTTTGTTGAATTAAATGTTGAATGTAGTGCACTGTGCTAAAAATACAAAAAAAAACAGAATAGTTGGTTAGCACCTTTTCATAATGACCTATGTTCCTTTCCTTGAACGCAGCACTGTGCACATACACATAAACATATCACGCCTATGATCCCTTGCGGGGTAGGCAGAGCGCAAACATCCGCAATAAACGACCATTTACTCCAAGTCTGACAAATATTAATTGAGGATCATTCGGAAAATTGTATATCGCCATAGTGACAGGTTGTCAGCCCATCGCCTAAATTGTAATACACACCCTCGAATCCCTTAATCGCCTCTTACGACTCCCAAGGGAAAGAAATTGGGTGATGTTATTCTAAGCCGGCATCACACGGCACGCACAGCCAGGGTTGGAAAAAAAACATGTTTTTTTTAAAAGATCAAAACATTGTGTTTTATTTCAAAAAAAAAAACATTGTTTTAAATCAAAGTTTAATTTAAATTTCAAAGTAATTGTTTAAAACTGTTTTAAACGTATTTTAAACAGTTTAAAACAATAATTTTGAAATTTAAATTAAACTTCGATTTAAAACATGATCATGCTCAACAACAAAACATAACATAGGTAGGTAGTTATGCCACCACAACCCTTAAGAACCATAACAGTAAATGCATAAATGCTGCAAGCTCAGCGCATCATGGTGGTACAGCTCCTGGAAGCTGCCGGTAGAGATAAGACTAGTGTAAGTTAGTTCTAAGCATTTTGATGACCATTCGTGTCTTGCATCAAACTCTGTGAACACGTCTCGCCAAAAATTAAATTAATTAATTAAATTGATCCATATTTCAATTTTTTAGTTTTTTAAAAACATACTAACGCGTTCCCGTAACTTGAGTGGCGCAGCCGTACGTATGTCGGTTTTCCGGAAAACTGCGCCCGCGCGAATTTAAAATCAATTCTGTGCGTGTGCGGTAAAACAACGACTGTGGACTGGACTCTAAAACCGATATACCGAACCAAATAAATTTCTCAAGTGTGGTGCAGTGCTGTGGATATTCAGAGATGGATTGTTTTGGGAAATGGTGAGTAAAACTTTTCGCCTCCCTTCTATTCCTACTACGTGTACTTGAGATTGGACTTCTCTCATTTCAAACGTGATCTGAATTAGTTAAGTTAGTTAAGAATATATAAAGTGTATAACAAGTTAAAGATATTACGTATAATTAGTGATATAATACAAGTAAAAACCGTAATTAGCTAAAATGGCTGAGGTCAATCTAGTTGTCATTCCGAGCGACTTTCAAAAAATTATCCCGCTGTATGGTGGTGATCCTAGACAACTAAATCTATTTTTACGAAAGTGCGAATATATTATAGAGAGGTTCAGAGGTAATCACGCTCAAAATGAGTACGTTATGCAAGTTATAACGAGCAGGCTTACAGACGCCGCAGCGGCGCTGATAAGCGAGCGCGCAGACATTGTAACGTGGGCGAATTTCAGAGAATTACTAGTTCATCATTTTGGGGATCCGCGCAGCGAAGAGTGTATCGCTATGACTTTAGAATCGCTAAAAATGAAAACAGGTGAATCATACCTAGATTTTTGTAAAAGAGTACAGTCAGTCAGAGCTAACCTAATGGCCAAGGTTAACTTATTAGGAAATGAACAAATGAGGGAAAGTAAAACTATCATTTATAACAGAGCGGCATTAAATGTTTTCCTATTCAACTTACCAGAAAATATGATTCGCATAGTCCGGCTGCATGAGCCTGAAACCCTTGAAGACGCCCTCCGCGTCGTCCTGGAAGAAGTGAATTTTCACGAGCAGTACCAAAACAAAAATAAAAATCAATCTGTGATTTCTAAACCCCAAAATCAGCCTCAGGGTTTTATTAGGCCTAACTTCCAAAATCAGTTTAGGTTTGGAGTTCCTCCTAATTTCCAAAATCAGTACCAAAACCAGTTCAAATTTGGAATTCCCCCTAGCCAACAATTCAGAGCTCATATACCTAATCACCAAAATCGCCCGACTCAACCTGTTCAATTCGGGTACAGACCCCAGCAACAGCAACAAGTAGGTCGCCCTTCACCTTATGTCGGCTATGGTTATAGACCTGTAGGCCTTCAGCAATTTCCCCCCATGCGTCCTCAGCAATTCGGCCAACAACAGGGCCAAGGTAATAGGCCACCCCAGCAAAATAATAATTTTTATCCGAACGATGTTTCCATGCGCACAGCACCTCCTGCCAGACAAGGTTTTCATGTCAATGAAACTGAGCTTTACGAAGAAAATTATCCGTATTACATGGAAGACCCCTACACATATGATGTTCCATCATACAGTGAAGACCCCTTTGCATATTCAAGTTCAAGTTCATTCGATCCGTACGATCAGCAGGTAACACCCACGCTTGCTCTCGAGTCGACGAACACTGATGAGCCAGAGCATGCGACTATCGCTACTAAAGCGCCCGAGCGTAAGAGTCAAAATGATAACTTACAAGTAGAGAATTTTTGCATAAGGGCCTCGACTTGCACAGAGAAACAATAGAGCTAAATTGTGACCTAAAATTAAACTTGCCATACATTTACATACCCGAAATTGATTCCAAATTTATGTTAGACACCGGGTCTACCCGAAGTTTCATAAGTCCCGAAAAAGCTTATAAATATTTTTCGGCCTATATAGACCGTGAACCCTTTCAGGTCGTAAGCACGCACGCCAAATCAAACCACGACCAAGTAATACAAACGCAATTAATGCCTACCTTCAAAAATCCAATCATACATAAGTTCTACATCTATGATGTTGATCCTCGCTACGACGGGTTAATTGGTAACGATCTTTTAAGAGGCAATATCATTGATCTCAAACATGATTTGCTCCGTACAGACACTGCTAATATACCTATAATTCACCAACCAAAGGACTATGTCCTAACTTTACCCGCGCGAACTGAAACGAGAGTTAAGGTTCCAACGAATCTGTACTCAGGAGAGGCAATCCTCAATTTCACAAAATTCGCTGACGGTGTGCGAATGCCCGACGCAATTGTTTCCTGTAGGAACGGATATGCTACTACGGTTATTCAAAATACCTTGGAAACGGACATGGAATTGGCAATTACCTCACCTTTTCTAGTAACTGAATATTTTCCGGAAGAAATTAACCTGAACCTTCTTGAAAGTGACCCTGAAAGAAAGCATGATATATTATTGACACAGAACTTATTCAAACTCCGACTTAACCATATGAATCCGGAAGAGCGTGCATGTATAGAGAAATTGTGTAACGAATACAAGGACATATTCTACTGCGACCAACTACCACTCACGTTCACTAACCAAGTTAAACATCACATACGCACCAAAAATGAAGACCCTATATACACAAAACCATATAGACAACCCCCAGCTGTAACAGACGAAATTAGAAGACAAGTAGACAAACTTTTAGATGACAATATAATACAGGAATCACACTCTCCCTGGAATGCTCCGGTGCATTTAGTTTCAAAAAAAATTGATGCATCAGGACAGCAAAAATACCGCATGGTAATCGACTATAGACGACTCAATGACATTACAATCGACGATAAGTACCCACTACCTAACATAACTGACTTGTTCGACAAACTTGGCAAGAGTACCTACTTTTCGACACTTGACCTTGCCAGCGGTTACCATCAAATAGAAGTGAATAAGAGTGACAGACAAAAGACGGCCTTCAGCACTCAGTCGGGGCATTACGAATTTCTTCGTATGCCATTTGGCTTGAAGACAGCTCCGGCTACTTTTCAGAGGACTATGGACAACGTGCTACGTGGACTACAGGGGATACATTGTATGTTATACCTTGATGACATAATAATATTTTCGGCTAGCCTACAAGAACACTTACAACAACTGCGAACTGTATTTGACCGACTCAGACAAACTAACCTCAAGGTCCAGCTCGACAAGTCCGAATTCCTTAGGAAGGAAGTCTTGTACTTAGGACACACGATCACCAAAGACGGGCTGAAACCAAATGACGATAAAATAGCAGCTATTCTCAAGTATCCAATCCCGAAGACAACGACGGAAATTAAAAGTTTCCTCGGCCTTATCGGCTACTACAGACGCTTTATAAAAGACTTCGCTAAGATAACTCAGCCTTTAACTACCTGCCTGAAAAAACGAAACAAAATAGTAATCGATCAGAAATATATAGATGCCTTCGAAAAATGTAAAGAGCTGTTGACCAGTGCCCCTCTCCTACAATTTCCTGACCCAACCAAACCCTACATTTTGACAACTGACGCATCCAACGTGGCCTTGGGGGCCGTACTGTCGCAAGGCCCTATCGGACAAGACAAACCAGTGGCGTATGCCAGCAGAACCCTAAGTGACACCGAGGCTCGCTACAGTACAATTGAGAAGGAGCTTCTCGCTGTCATTTGGGCAACAAAGCATTTTAGGCCCTACCTGTATGGTCGGAAATTTGACATCTACACCGATCATAAACCACTTGAGTGGCTAAACTCACTAAAAGAACCGAATTCAAAACTAATGCGCTGGCGACTTAAAATGCAGGAGTATGACTATAACATTAAATACAAAAAAGGAAAACTTAACGCCAACGCCGATTCCCTATCACGCATAAAACTTAACGCTTTAGGTTCTGACTCTGACGGTAAGAATGACGATTTGTCGATGAAAGTGAATGTTGGAAAGGAAGATGATTTGAGTGAGTACATGAAAGAATTAGAAAACAAAATAACTGAATTAGGAAAGAAAACCCATAGACAAGACAATTCTGATACAGAGACTGCTTCTCATTCATCTGCGACCTTGACAATATCTGACCTCGATAATACTGAACAGATAGATCCAACTATTCCTGACGTAAGTTTCGCGGATACAGTTCATTCCGCCCAAGAACTAGAATCAAACGGCATCCCTATTCTGCACGAAGCTATCGACACTAAACCAAATCAAATTTTTCTATATGAATGGGCGAAAGACAAATTACAAGTCACTAACTCATCAAGAGACAAACAAAAAATTTTAGAAGCTTTCTTGCCCACAAATAATGATGAAAAAATTAAACAATTTTTAAAAGAGTACATTAAACCCAATTGTAAATATTTTGTCCATTTCGAAAATGAAATATTCAGAAAAGACTTTTCCAGAATCGTAATAGAACTTTTCAAACGAGGTACTGTACAATTCTTCGAATGTACTGAAAGGGTTGAGTACGTTGAAGATGAAGAGGATCAAAAAACCATCATTCTAAAATATCACGAGGGTCCGACATGCCATAGGGGAATCAAGGAAACCGCTGTCAGAATTCGTAGACATTATTATTGGGAAAATATGAACACCACTGTAGCTGCAGTCATAAATGGATGTGAGACGTGTCGTAAAATGAAGTACGATCGGAGGCCACTGAAACCAGTCTTACAGCTAACCCAAACTCAGAACGCACCATTTCAGGAGGTTTTCATAGATATCTTCTCTATCGAAGGAAAGCATTATCTAACCCTAGTCGATGCCTTCAGTAAGCTTGGTCAAGCTTTGGAAATTCCGAACCGTTCCACCCCTGAAGTGGTACGTGCCTTAACAAAGTACTTTTCCTTTTACGGTACACCTGGTAAAATTTCGTGTGATCCTGGTGGCGAGTTCAACAATGAACTCATGAGGGAACTCATGAACCTTCATAAAATCGACCTTCATATAACTACCCCAAATAACACAAATTCTACAGGTATAGTAGAGCGATTTCACTCTACCATAATAGAAATATATCGTTTGGCTAAATACGATCAAAAATGTACAGATGCAGCTTCAATCATGGTTTACTCCGTAATGGCTTACAACAACACTATTCACTCTACAACCAACCTCACACCGTTCGAAGTAGTCTTTGGCCATACCAGCACAAATAAAGTATTTAACGGTAACTTTGAAAGAGATTACACCCATCAGTTATTGAAAGATCATAGCAAGCGAATGAAATATCTTTATGAATATATAAGTAAGGACATTGTAGCAAAGAAAGGAAGGGTTAGAGAAAACAGAGGCGGAGAAGGTGAACCATCATTCGAAATAGGAGATATAGTATTTGCAAAGGCTGTTAATAAAAGAAAAGCAAAAGATAAGGATAGGTATCAGAAAGCAATAGTAACCGGCAAACCAGTTAGAAACGTTGTACCAATACGAGTAGGCCCCAGAGAAACCAAGGTACCAATTAAAAATATAAAACGTCCTCCACAGGTGGTGAAACCTGACCCTGAACCTGGTGGTGACGATACTTTGCGTTCACGCCCTTCAACTTCACAACTTTGACAAAAATCCTGGTGTTTTACCTGTTAAACTCGGACAAGCATACCGACAAGAAGATAAGTGGACAATATTTAAGATGTTAGATTTAAGTGGTATTCAGGAAGATTTGAATTTCAATTCTATCAAGTATTTGGAATTTGATAAATTAGTAGATATAAATAAGCCCTATTCTGAAGAGTTTTATAATACCAGACTACAAGCTCGAAACTTGCATAATGCGACCATACAAAAATTTAAACAGATCGTTCCGTCTAGCAGAGTCAAAAGAGGACTCTTAAACCCAATTGGCTCCTTAATAAAAATAGTTACAGGTAATCTGGATCATGAAGATGCTATAAGGTATGACAAGTTGATTTCTCATGTTAAAAGCAACCAAGTAAAAACTGAACAGCAAATAACTATAATATCAAAGATGTTAGACAGTATAATTAATAATACTGAGACTTTGCACAGTAACACCCTTCTAATTGATGAACGTCTTAAGCGCGTAGAAAGGATGGTTAAGAATATCGCCACTAAAGAGAATAATTCAATTTATGCTGTATATATATTAAACATGTTTCACTTATTCATGACTAACTTCAATTCAATTTATCGAACCATTAGCGAAATCGAAACAGCTCTAGCTTTGAGTAAAGTCTCGGTACTTCACCAATCAATTGTAAACTCGGAAGAATTATTAGCTATTTTGGAAGAAGTAAGTAAGCACGAAAATTTAGTGTATCCTGTTAGTGTTAGTAACTTAGTTAAGATTGAAAGAACCATAGTAGTTAAGGCATATATTAAGCAAACTCAGATAACGTTTGTAATGGAAGTCCCATTGACTGACGGTCAAGTTTATAACTATTACAAAATGTATTCCTTACCAATTCGTAACCCCACCAAAAACCTTACTACAGTCATAATTCCTAAATATCCTTACCTTCTGGCGAAGAGTTTGAAATACCTCCCTGTCGACAATCCCTGTGAAGAGCTGGCCGCTGAGCAGTACCTGTGTAAAGAAGATGACATAGTCTCGTACCCAGAACCTACCTGTGTTGAACAGCTGATGAAATTTGAAGCTAACCTGACGCTTTGCCAACCACACATTGCTGAAATAGAAGATGTCAAGATACAACGCATTGGTCCCATGAACTGGATAACGTACCTCAGAACTAGCAACATCATGACAGAAAGGTGCCAAGAGGACACTACAAAAAGACAGGTACAGGGAACTTACCTTATAACCATCAATGAAGACTGCGATCTGTATCTTGGAGATATCAAATTGGACCGGCGGCGATCTTCCATTGCAGATACTCGTCTGAGAATTACTCCTATCATCAGCTTGCCAGAATTGAAGGAAATGGAAACGATAGAGGGAGTGAAAGTGAACATCAAAGGCGTTGGACTGGACAATCTGAAGCAACTGTCAAGTGTGTTGAAAAGTGTTGAACTGGATGATGATGATAGTGAAAACGTAGTAGATATACATAGTGTTAGCTTAGCAACTATATTCCTTTATATAATTATAATATTGATAGGTGTAAGCCTTTTTGTATGGAAAAAGAAGGTGTGTAGAAATCATCATGACTCAAAATCGTCAGATGATTTCCAACTTGAAGAGGGAGGAGTTATGCCACCACAACCCTTAAGAACCATAACATTAAATGCATAAATGCTGCAAGCTCAGCGCATCATGGTGGTACAGCTCCTGGAAGCTGCCGGTAGAGATAAGACTAGTGTAAGTTAGTTCTAAGCATTTTGATGACCATTCGTGTCTTGCATCAAACTCTGTGAACACGTCTCGCCAAAAATTAAATTAATTAATTAAATTGATCCATATTTCAATTTTTTAGTTTTTTAAAAACATACTAACGCGTTCCCGTAACTTGAGTAGGTACCATACCAAGCTAAGCTCACATAACATAAAATAAACATTAAACTCTTGTTTTGACGACATATTTTCTTCAAAATTCCGACTTTTTATATTTACGTATTCACACGACTTGAGAGCTCACGACGAAATTCGGACAACTGAACTACTGCCGAACAAAATCATTCCAAAAGGAAACTCCCACGTGTTGGTTTGGGGAAGACCCGCGCAGTTAGGTGAATCCCCGCGCTCTAATTTTATGGGTTGCCTTAAGAAGGTTGCTAAAAATCTATAATTTTTATGAAACTTGTGAATAAAAAGACCATTAAAACGGGTCTGTTTTTTTTGGATGTTTTAAACGTGTTTAAAACAAAACATGTTTTAATCTGTTTTAAACAAACGTGTTTTTTTAAGGTGTTTTAAACACTGTTTTAAACTTATGTTTTAAACTAATGTTTTAAACATTGCCAACCCTGCGCACAGCACTGTGCGGTATCACAAATTTATGCGGGATCTCGGTATACCGGAATTGGGTGCCCTACCCTACCTACTACTGCTCTGATTGATGTGCTTCAGAGTTCGGAGGTTATGTATTCTAAGCCGTCAAATCTAACCAACTTATTTTGTTACTAGACCAAACAGAAAAAGTGTATTGGATAATTTACTGTCAATACCATTTTAGAAGCCGCTAAAAGGTGGATACCCGGCCTGGGTTCCACTTCAAATCCTTCATACATAAAAACATTCCTCTGAAAACACTTTATCTTACCTACTTGTCGTCCGTCGTTACGTTCGATTCGTTCGCATTGCGAAATTCCAATCTTATTTTTTAAGAGATCGCTATTAACGATAAGACCGCCTATGCGCACTTGAGATTAGGATTTTCAGTTTTTTTTAATGTATTCAGCATTCGTGTGTAATAAAGAGTATTTACTTACTTACTTACTTTACTTATTCCCAATATTCCCATACAAATACGGCTACGGTGGGTTTACGATGCGTAACGGACGCGTGTGACATGAAACACGCGTAGCCGTATTTGTATGGGAATAAAATTGGAATTCACAATTTCCTTTCGTCCGACAGACGCGTTACGTTGCGTTATATAACGGAACGACGGACGTCAAGTGAGTGAACCGACATAGTGCAGGAAACGTGACCCCAATGCGCGGGTCATCTTATCGGGCAGCCTAAATGCAGCGGCCATTTTGGACACTATCTTAGAGGCCATTTGGGACACTATGGGTGTCGTCAACTAAGTGGTCCATTGGGTAGGTTAAAAGAAGTTGTAGGTGTAGTGAAAATATAGGTCATTTTAAGAAACTTGTTTCATTATTTCAAAATTATATTATTCACTGCTGTGTGATGCCGGCTTAGAATAGCATCACCCCATTTCTTTCCCATGGGAGTCGCAAGAGGCGACTAAGGGACTCGAGGGTGTGTATTACTATTTTAGGCGACAGGCTGACAACCTGTCACTATGGCGATACACAATTTTCTGAATGACCCTCAAATGAATGTCAGACGTGGCGTAAATTTCCGTTTTTTGCAGCCGTTTATGCTCTGCCTACCCCGCAAGGGATTATAGGCGTGATGTGTGTATGTATGTATGTATTATTCACTAGATTTCCGCCCAGCGGTTTCACCACAATAGCATCACCCACGCATCACCCCATTTCTTTCCTGCAGATGTCGTAAGAGGCGCCTACGGAACTAGAGGGTGTCATGTGTGTTACAATTATAGGCGATTTTTTCTGAAACGGCCTTCAAATATTTGTCAGATGTGGCGGCAGTGACCGTATTTTACGGCCTTTAATGCTCCGCCTACCCCGCAAGGGATGAAAGCGTGATGTGTGTATGTAAATATAATCGAATCACACCACACACAACGGTCGAGCAACTGGGCTATCTTTCATAGCTGACTGAACATACATCACTGTATAGTAGTAGTTATGAGGAAACTAGAACGTTTATAAAGACATAGTGTAACTTAGCCCATCTCTTCCCATGGGGGTCGTAAGAAGCGACCGAGGGATAAATCCGACCCAAGCACAACGGTCCTGGAGAGGCCAACGCCACAATTAAACCCGGAACGGGGTCTCCGTCAGGCGCGTGTGACAGAGATCTACCGCGCGGCAGACTCCTGCAGCCGACCTGGCTCCGCACGTATCGACTAGTCGTTCCTGCGGATCCAGCCAGGAAGGCCGAGAGGGTGGCGCAGGTCCTGGGCAGCCCTGCGTTTTCCATAATTGCGTCCCAGGCAACGCAGTGTCTGTGGAGAGGACACTTCATCCGCGTCACGCGGATAAAAGTCTTGCCTCAGACACTGATTAAATCGTCTGTCACAGACGTGTGAGGCCAATGATGAATGTAACTTACATATCCGTACTAATATTATAAATATGAGAGTTTTTGAGTGTGTGTGTGTATGTATGTATGTTTGTTACCTCTTCACGCTCAAACGGCTTGACCGATTTGGATGAAATTTGGAACACAGGTAGAGTATAACCTGGAATAACACATAGGCAACTTTTTTCCGCGGGAAAACAACTATTACCACCAGAAAATGAGTGGCAGCGGGTGAAAACGCTGGGCGGAAATCTAGTGTCTACATAAATCCACCTACCTACACTTCCATTGTACAGTTTATAATCAGTGCCCGACAATCAAACAATTTTACAATATTACAGGGTACAATTTTACAGGTGAAAATCGATATTCATTGCGCAGTCGGTTAGCCATTGTGATACCAGGAATATTAACCGGCTACGCAATTTATTATGAATTTCACCTGTAGACTTGTAGCATCATGTAGCACAGATAGGACACAGTCTGAAATTACCGTCAATGCATTCTGAAATTCTTACAATCATAAAGTCTTGATTTTAAGATGCAGTGATTTAAAATTAACCACTGGTGTTTAATTTAGCGTTGCTATGCTGGGGTAGGTTAGGTTACGGTGACGGTCTGTGAATACGCCGCGATGCTCGCCCGCACGCATCGCTCTGGGCATATGTTGTCCCTTTCTCGCTCGCGGGTGGCGGCGTCGCCTGTAGGCGCCAGGCGGTGATTTCTGCACCGCAGTCAGTCACTCGAAAACCGTTCGGACGTCGAGTATCGTGTTTGCTGCGGATTTCCCGCCACGAGTTTTGTGATGCCGCGTGTAATGGACGATTCAATTTGAGATCGCGCGTGTTGATGCATCGTATTATTGTGTTTCTCCTGGGTTGTACTGGAATGCCAGGCTTAGTGATTGTTGGATGTCTCGACGTCTTCCACGTGAGCGTCGCGTTGAATAGGCATCAGGTGGCCATTTTGGCCCGCGTTTGTACGGCCCAAATTCGGGTTGGGTCGCGCGTAATGACTAATATCAAAGTGGAATACGAACAGAAGCTGTGAGTGGTTTGACGTGAATAACGCGCCAAGGCTGTAGTGGAATGCTGGGTGTCGATATCTTTTCCACCCAGCCCTGTGGGTACCCACGGAATTCCTCTTTGATCCATTCCCTGTACTTCCTTTCTCCGTTGGGTATTTTATGCATTTGGACCGGCACGTTGACTGTAAGTGGTAAACCTAGTTGTCTT
Organism: Tuta absoluta; assembly: GCA_027580185.1. Taxonomy (NCBI): domain Eukaryota; kingdom Metazoa; phylum Arthropoda; class Insecta; order Lepidoptera; family Gelechiidae; genus Tuta; species Tuta absoluta. Next base: position 15,667,435 of record JAQAHW010000009.1, read on the forward strand.
AGTATGTCTTAGTGTGTTCCCTTTAGTCATATTTGTTGTACCATATCATTGTGACTCCTTAGTACGAATTGCGGAATTCGTGGGGTGATATAATTTGGAGGTACTTACTTAGAATCTAGTGCTAATACGTGTGACGTAACGCCAGATCGGCAGACGGTATTTACTACAGAATTGAGTTATGTAAAGGTCAGAACACATCATTTGCCAATTTCACTCAACTTAGTTAATTAAGTTAAATAGATTTAGGTTCACGTTTAATTCATAGTATGCGCTGCTATATTGTGCAGCGTATGCTATTTAGCGCTGCGTAACGCGGCCATTGTCTACCTTCAGTTGAACTCCTGGTATTTTACTAGAAATTTACCTGTGTAAATCGCTTCCACTGCGGGAGTTTAGCTTGGAATTAGACAATTTTTGGTAGCAGAGCGTGGTTCAGAAAACCACTAGATTTAAGATTATTTTAGTATAAGATTTTTAATCTACCTACTTAAAAAAAAAATTATATTTATTGTGATTGTAGTGTGTGCCCTGTGTAGAATATCCTATCGGTAGGATCAGGGCCAATCAATTAGTGAATTGCTTGTTATTATCGTTGTGTTTACCCTGTGCGGATATCCTAACGGTAGGATCAGGGCCGATTGTTTATTATTGTTTTTTATTGTAAGGTTCGGTGTTACTTTGAGTTGGTACCATGGCTCCCACAATTACACAGCTTCAGGCAAAAATTAGAACGCACCTAATTTGGTTCGCGACTAAGCAGGCGATGGTCGGTCGCGGGGACCGAGAGGACGCACTCATCGCTTGTGCGCAACGGATTGACGAACGGGTCGCGGAGGTGTTGGATTGCCTCACTGGATGCGAGGAGTTATTTGATGGGACGCCTGATGAGGAGGCCAAACTTATGGTCCGGGCGAATGTGACCCAGTGCCTGGAGATGGGGCAGGAGATCCAGCAGGCGGCTGCTGTGATCACCAGGCGTAGGGCTGGGGAGCCGGACCCATCCCATGGTCCGCGGGGACCGGGGGTGCAAGTGCCCCTGCCGGCTGTGGCTATTCCGGTCTTCCACGGGGACTACACGGATTGGACCCGATTCCAGGATCTGTTTGACAGTGTGATTCATAACCGCACTGACTTGCAGCCGGCATATAAAATGGCACAATTGATGGCCAAGCTGCAAGGTGAGCCCCATGAGCTGGTAAAGCATCTACCAGTCGATGATGCAAGTTACGAGACGGCTCGCGGTTTGCTGATCGAGAGATACAGCAACAAACGTCTCATGATTGACCAACTCCTGGAACAGTGGCTCACCGTGCCGACCATCACACGAGGGACGGACCTCAGGGCCAAGGTCCTCAACCCTGTCTGCGTTGCAGTGAACGCTCTTGAGAGACAGGGGATGCCGGTGTCAGGCTATGATTATATCCTGGTCCACACGTTGTTGCGCCGCCTGCCGAGCGACATGGCCGCTCGTTTTGAACAGTCACACGGAGGTAAGACATCTGATTACCTCCCGACCTTTGAGGAGCTCAAGTCCTTCCTCGAGGCCGAGTGCAGGCGGGTAGATGCCCAATTTGGAGAGTCGCCTCACGCGGAGTCTGCGGCCGCTCGCCGCCCGGAACGGCCGGGTGCACAGGCGCGAGACGGTAAGAGTAGGCCACCCAGGCGATACAATGTCGCTAATTTGGAAACGAGGTGTGCCTACTGCAGAGAGGCGGGGCATCAGGTGACTGTGTGTGAGGAGTTCGCTGCACAGCGGGTGCAGAAACGTCGTGGTGTGGTGCAGCAACGGCGTTGGTGCTTTAGGTGTATGGGGCCGCATCAGGTGCGAGAGTGCCCATCAAGCACCAACTGCAGGTACTGCCAGGGTGCCCACCATAAGCTCCTATGCATGAACCGCAGCGGAGATTACGGAGGCAGAGCTGACGCGGGTCAGCGGACGGAGTCTGCCCTACCTAGACGGGAGCAACGCTCCCCACCCCCTCCAAGGAGGAGTCCTCTTCCACCAGGGTTTCAGGGACGAGGCCAGGGACATCAGCAGGTGATGCCCCCTTCACCACGCGCGAGACAGTCACCACCTCGGCAGCAGGTGCCGGAACAGGGTAGGTGGTCACAGGTCCAAGGTCAGGGGCACCCATCACAAGTACGTGATGCTACGGGCGGGTGCCAATACCAGGGCCAGTACATGCAGTACTCGGCGGGACTGAACAACATGGTGAGGTCTCATGACCCACGCATGCCTCTCCCCTTGGCTGAGCACCCGCGGCTACAGGCGCATCCACGGTACGCGCGCCTGCCGCAGGGTTACTATAGGCTGCCAGCCATGGCGTACAGGACCAGAGGTCCCTATCAGCAGGAGTGGGACCCACTCGAAGGTGTACGGAGAGAGGGGACCCCCCCGCAGGACGCGGACACTCCGCGTTTAGATTCCTGCTAGGTAATCGCCGCCTACACGCCAGCTTCGGCCCCCCGGCCAATTACGGTATTGTTGCCTACGGCAATGATTTGGGTATGGGGATACGGTGGCCGCAGCATACAGGTAAGAGCCTTGTTAGATACAGGGGCTCAGGGTTGTATTGTATCTAGTAAGCTGGTGAGTAGGCTACGCTTAAATATAAGGCCCACAACGGATGGGGCTGTAGGTATTGGAGGTGTAGATGTGCCTGACGTTCGGGGTCAGGTGAACTTCGAGTTCACATTAGGTAATACAGGTACAGGGGTCAGCTATCATGCCTCAGCAGTGGTGCTGGATGAAGTGGTAGGGAAACTTCCTCAGGTTCGGTTACCGTCAACGGTACGAGGGTTAACCACAGGCTTAGAGTTAGCTGATCCTGAATTTGATACTCCTGGTACGGTGGACGTTCTCCTCGGGTCAGACGTCCTCGGGAGATTCTGGTGTGGCAGAAAACGGGTACTTCAGCAAACTGGTTTAGTGGCCGTTGATACCACAGGGGGGTATGTTATTTTTGGCCCAGTTTGGAGACCTCAGGACCTACCAGAGGGCGATACGGTACTCTATGGTAGTGTGTTGTCGGAGGTGCTGCAGAGGTTTTGGGAGTCTGAGGAGCCACCCACAGCGGATAGACGGAAGCCAGAGGATGACGAGTGCGAGCTGTTCTATCAGTACAACACTGCACGAAGTTCGTCAGGTAGGTTTGTTACCAGGCTGCCATTTCTCCCAAACCGCCCCTCCTTAGGTAGTTCGCGACAGATCGCGGAACGGAGACTACTGGCTATGGAGAGAAAGATGAAGCGAGATGCAGCACTTCGGCAGAAGTATATCGAATTCATGAGGGAGTACCTAGAGTTAGGCCACATGTCGGTGTCCAGCATAGATTGGAGGTGTGTCGAGCATTACTATATACCACACCTGGCTGTTTTGAAGTCACCGGAGGCGAAGATACGGGTAGTGTTTGACGGTTCTGCTCCTACATCGAATGGTGTGTCTGTGAACCAGTGTCTGCACGCGGGTCCCAAGTTGAACCGGGACATTGTGGACATCCTCACAGATTTTCGGTTGCACCAAGTAGCGTTCGTCGCAGACGTCAAAATGATGTTTCGCCAAACAATTATACACCCGGATGACCGTCGGTACCAGCTGATTTTGTGGCGTGAGAGCCCTGACGAGCCGATGGTCACTTATGAGCTTAACACGGTAACGTATGGTCTGAAGCCAAGTCTGTTTTTGGCAGTACGCACGCTGCGAGAGTTGGCCGCACAGGAAAGGGTAAGATTCCCTCGAGCCGCAGCAGTACTGGATCGCGACGTCTACGTGGATGACATCTGCACGGGTGCAGATAGCGTGCAACAAGCACTGCTACTACGAGACGAGCTGATCGCGATCATGGAATCAGGAGGTTATGAGTTGCGGAAATGGCTGTCCAGCTGTCCAGAGCTCCTGGCCGGTTTGCCAGGTGAGTTCCAGCAGGACCCGCACCTTTTCGAGAACCCGGACAATCCAAATACGTTGAGCATCCTAGGGGTGCAATATAGGCCAACGCATGATGTCTTTACGTATCAGATCGAGCCAGACCTTTTGCAGAAGACTTGGACGAAGCGTTCGGTATTATCAACGATCGCCAGAACTTTCGATCCTAACGGGTGGATCGCACCGGTGACGTTCATGGCGAAGTGCTTCTTGCAAAGGTTGTGGATAGCAAACTTGGGTTGGGACGACCAGCTCTCCGGAGAGCTGTTGAATGATTGGACCAAGTTTGTGACCACCTTACCAGGGATCGTACGCATCGCCATACCTCGCAAATTGCTCCCATCGGTGGGATGTAAGGCTACCCTACATGGGTTTTGTGATGCCTCGGAGCGAGGGTACGCGGCAGCTGTCTATTTGCGGACAGTCAGTTCAACGGGAACTGTAGACGTGCGTCTAGTTATGGCCAAGAGTAAGGTGGCTCCGGTTAGGACAAGATGGACCATTCCAAAGTTGGAATTGGCGGGAGTAGCGCTTCTCACGCGCTTGCTACATCATGTCACTAGTAATCTACGCGGTACCATCAATTTGGATGAAACGGTGTACGCATGGACCGACAGTAGGATAGTTCTGTGCTGGTTACAGACGTCGGTACATACTCTTGAGGTTTTCGTGGCAAATCGGGTGTCACAGATTAAAGGATCGGAAACTCCGTTGGTATGGAGACACGTACCGGGAAAACAGAACCCAGCGGACTGCGCCTCACGGGGATGTAGGGCCCCTGATTTGGTAGGTCACTCACTGTGGTGGGGACCTCAGTGGCTGACTGAGTCACCTGAGAGATGGCCATACAATGAGTGCGGGTCGCCGCTTGGGCCACCTGATCGAGGTTTGCGAGTGAACGTAGGGCAGATCGTACCTAAGCCTAGTGCGGCTTTCTTGCTGGAACGATACAGCTCCCTCGACAAACTTCTAGGGGTGACAGGTTGGATCAAACGGTTCGTGAACAACTGTAGAAAACCTCAAGCAGAACGGAACTTGGCACCTGTCCTCTCGCCTGCGGAGCGGAATGCGGCTCTAAGTTTATTGGTTAGGGTCGTCCAGGCGGAACACTTTGAGGAAGAGGCCAGGCTGCTCAGGGATGGCCGTGGAAAGCTGAAGGGAGGTCTTGTGCGCCTCAACCCGTTCGTGGACGAGCATGGAATGCTCCGGGTTGGAGGTAGACTTCGGAACGCTAACCTGCCCTTTTCAGCACGGCATCCGCTGTTACTCCCAAAGAAGGGACCTTTGGTAGAACTTATAGTTAGGGATCGTCACCAGAAAAACTCGCATGCGGGCTGCAATGCACTTTTGGCTATTCTGCAGCGCGAGTTTTGGATCTTGTCTGGACGACGTACGGTACGGAGCATTGTGTTTCGGTGCTTGCCTTGCTATCGGTTGAAGGCAGCCACAATGCAACCTCAGATGGGAGACCTCCCACCGGACCGGGTGACGGAAGCCTGGACGTTTGCGGGTGTGGGAACGGACTTTGCGGGGCCTTTTATGGTAAAGGCATCACGCCTTCGCAACGCGAAGTCAATCAAGGCGTATTTGTGCGTGTTTGTGTGCCTAGCAACCAAGGCCGTCCACTTGGAACTCGTGGCCGACCTCACTACGGAGGCTTTCTTAGCAGCTTTAGATAGATTTGTGTCGCGAAGAGGGCGACCAGCGCTGATCAGGTCGGACTGTGGTACCAACTTTAAGGGCGCTGATCGATGTATGAAAGAAATTATAACGTTTTTATCGGAAAACGAGGAAGCTATCGGCACGAGCCTCTCCCGTCAGGGCATTAACTGGGTGTTCGATCCACCAGGATGCCCCCACTGGGGTGGTATATTTGAAGCGGTTGTAAAGTCCGCTAAGACGCATTTGATGCGCGTTATAGGTTTAACGATATTAACCTTTGAGGAGCTAGCGACCGTGTTTTGTAAAATTGAGGCCGTTCTCAATTCACGTCCTTTGTGTCCGCTTAGCTCAGATCCAAATGATCTGGAGGCCCTGACACCAGGGCATTTCTTAATTGGCCGACCACTTAACGCCTTGCCAGAATACCCCTACACAGAGGTCAGTAGCAATCGTTTGACGCGTTATGAGTTGCTGCAGCAAATGTCTCAGAATTTTTGGAAGCGATGGTCGCTTGAGTATTTGCACATTCTGCAGCAACGCCTTAAGTGGACGGACAGAACTGAACCCCCTCGCATCGGAGATCTCGTTCTGGTTAAGGATGCCAACCTGCCGCCACTGCGATGGCGCAGAGGGCGCATTCTCAACTTGTTCCCAGGTAGTGATGGCACTCCTCGAGTCGCGACAGTTCAGGTAGGGGATTCAGTTCTTAAGCGAGCAATAGCAACGCTATCTCGTCTCCCCAGTAGTGAATAGGCCTAAGGGATTCGGCCTAGGGCGGGTGAATGTTTAATTTAGCGTTGCTATGCTGGGGTAGGTATTGGTGACGGTCTGTGAATACGCCGCGATGCTCGCCCGCACGCATCGCTCTGGGCATATGTTGTCCCTTTCTCGCTCGCGGGTGGCGGCGTGCGCGCGGGCCGCCTGTAGGCGCCAGGCGGTGATTTCTGCACCGCAGTCAGTCACTCGAAAACCGTTCGGACGTCGAGTATCGTGTTTGCTGCGGATTTCCCGCCACGAGTTTTGTGATGCCGCGTGTAATGGACGATTCAATTTGAGATCGCGCGTGTTGATGCATCGTATTATTGTGTTTCTCCTGGGTTGTACTGGAATGCCAGGCTTAGTGATTGTTGGATGTCTCGACGTCTTCCACGTGAGCGTCGCGTTGAATAGGCATCAGGTGGCCATTTTGGCCCGCGTTTGTACGGCCCAAATTCGGGTTGGGTCGCGCGTAATGACTAATATCAAAGTGGAATACGAACAGAAGCTGTGAGTGGTTTGACGTGAATAACGCGCCAAGGCTGTAGTGGAATGCTGGGTGTCGATATCTTTTCCACCCAGCCCTGTAAGTACCCACGGAATTCCTCTTTGATCCATTCCCTGTACTTCCTTTCTCCGTTGGGTATTTTATGCATTTGGACCGGCACGTTGACTGTAAGTGGTAAACCTAGTTGTCTTAGTATGTCTTAGTGTGTTCCCTTTAGTCATATTTGTTGTACCATATCATTGTGACTCCTTAGTACGAATTGCGGAATTCGTGGGGTGATATAATTTGGAGGTACTTACTTAGAATCTAGTGCTAATACGTGTGACGTAACGCCAGATCGGCAGACGGTATTTACTACAGAATTGAGTTATGTAAAGGTCAGAACACATCATTTGCCAATTTCACTCAACTTAGTTAATTAAGTTAAATAGATTTAGGTTCACGTTTAATTCATAGTATGCGCTGCTATATTGTGCAGCGTATGCTATTTAGCGCTGCGTAACGCGGCCATTGTCTACCTTCAGTTGAACTCCTGGTATTTTACTAGAAATTTACCTGTGTAAATCGCTTCCACTGCGGGAGTTTAGCTTGGAATTAGACAACTGGTTTGTTAACATTTTGAGCTTTGCTTTTATATAGTTTGTTTATAATTATTAATGAATTGTCCGATAAGTACTTACTCAAATAAAATGGGTTCTCGAGTGGAAGCCACGCCTCGGCAAGCGTAGTGTTGGACGACCTCCGGCCAGATGGACCGATGACTTAAAAAAGGAGGCTGGTAGCGACTGGATGGCGAAAACGGGAGATCGTGCCCTATGGCGTACCCTGGGGGAGGCCTACGTCCAGCAGTAGAATGCAATAGGCTGATGTATGTATGTATGTATAAGTGATCCATTACCTACCCATGTACTTTCTTATTTAAAATTGTTCATGACCTCGTGGAAACTTTGGTCAGAAAGGTAGAATAAATAATAACATTACCGTGGTAATACTAATAGCAGGTTTACTGCAAAGTTATTCATAGTTATAATACAAACGTTACAAAATAATTCTTCGGTAAGAACCCGTTTAAATTATAACTAGGTATGAATAGTGTAAACAACCGCGATAGATTAAAATTTAGTGTTACTGCAAAGTTACCTTACCCTTCTGGGAATAGCGCTAAAGCTGATGCAGGCGAGAGGCTGCGTTTCCTTTTAAGCCAAGCCTCTTTCAAACTGCTCAAAGGAAGGCTGTCTCTCCTAAACGACCAATTCACTCGGAGTTTCGGCGCGCTCACGGAAAATGATCGGATTCTGTTTACCGGCGGCGGCGGCGGCGGCTTTAAATCACTCATTGTCATTTAGCTTTGACACTGGCTGAATGTTAGCAAATGCCATAAAATAAAATAAATAAATTTGGTTCTGTTATTGTTTTCATTTCGCGAACACGACACTTTTCACTGCTTTTCACCACATAAATTCTTTTGCAAACTTGACACTGGCGATATCACAATAAAAACGCCACAAATTAAAAATCTAATAGAATAAAAAATAAAACTTGACACTGGCGAAATCACAGTAAAAACGCCATAATATAAAACAAAAATACTTTGCATCAAATTATTTCAACGAAACACGTTGGAAACACGTTGTTTTCTATGCCGAGGCACGCCATTATAAATTATGATACGAGCCTGCTCGAATCTACACAGTCTTATCACAAGAAGATTTCCTTCTGTTTACATGCAGATAGACGCGAAAGGTATAAAATATAGTAAATAGTCATATCAACTTCTGCACCGACTGTAACGATAAGACTAAGAAAATTTTGATTGGAGTTTCTCGAGGAGAACTAATTTCATAAAAAGCGTTCAAGGTTTTCTAAGATAACGTAATTAAATATAACTACCTAGAATATTACGGAAGAAGGAAATGAATGCAAATACTTTACTGAGGACTAAATTTCAGTCCTGTAAAAAGGAGGTCAATTCTGTGAATATGACCGCCATTCATTGCCGTGTGATGCCGGCTTAGAATATAATCAGCCCATTTCTTTCCCGTGGGTGTCGTAAAAGGCGACGAAAGGACTCGAGGGCGTGTATTGCAATTTTAGGCGATGAGCTGACGACCTGCCACTATGACAATACACAATTTTCCGAATATCTTTCAAATATTTGTCAACACAACTCATTATTTGAGTACGTATGTTTGTTAATAGAGTGGTGTTATTCCCCCATGGGTTTCGTAAAGAATTACGAAGCGATAATCATAATGAAAGATCTAGACGAAAACTTCGTTGCAGCAGGTTGTTTCTTAATTATTAAAATAGTTTTTTTTTTAATTTGTTAATCAACAATCAACAACCGCAGCAACAAATTTAAAAACTAGGATGATGATTAAAAAAAAACTTACTCAGCATTTACTATTTAAATGCTTAGTCTTGGCTTGACTAAATGATTGAGGCATGCCTCGGTTACAATGCTGCTTATCATAAAACTATCGGATAATATACGATAAAAAATGTATCCGTAACCAAATCCCAAAATTAACTGAAAGAGAAATGTTTTGTCTTATATCTGTAACTAAAAATATCCAAAACTATCTGATAATCCGAAACCGAAATAACATATCCCATCTCTGATATCAAAGTCTTCTTCTTTCTTTTGGGACACCGAGTCGGCGAACGACCCGATGAACCCTGGTGCAAGAGAACAATATGTACTTACTGCGGAACAGCGGGCGTGGGCACACGGAGGTGTTGCCCACGGCGAGGCTTCTCGACGTCACTGTCGCTCGCCTCTTCTACGCTCGCGGGTACAGTGCCGCCCGCTGACCTATATCAAGCACAAAATAAGTAAAGGTCACGACTACTTAGGTATTTTTTGTAGTAACTTTAATATTTTTATTACTGATGGGTTTGCTCTTGACTCTAGTCTAGGTCATAGGACAGAGACAGAGTCTAAGATGGAGCGAGCTCACCCAGAAGAAGCCTGTTCACTCTTACTTTGAAGAGATTAGGGCTGTATATTTCACAAGTACTTTTACAAAATAATTATTAATTGTTATTTCAATAATTTACTATACTTTTAAATCCGATTTAACAGCTTTTATTATTATTACACACAATAAATTAATAAATCATTATTGTGTACTAAATTATTACAGTACATTAATATGTTAAACGAAGTATAAAACTTAGTAAAGGTGAGCCTATCTCTATGAAGAGATCTCTTCCAGCCAACCAGCACAGTGGAATTAGAAAATACTATATTAGGGAATGCTTTTAAGGTATGGTGGGTATTTATTCCTCACTAGTAAGTTTGATAGCTATCGGGCCTTTTAGATTTCCGTCACACATTAAGTTACGACTTTTTTCGATTCCAAATTAAAAATAAACACAGAAAAAATTTAATTTGGATACAAATCTACCGGAAATATAGTGAAAGAATATATATTACACATGTTGTATCTGTATGTTATCAAAAAATACATGCAAATAGAAATAAAGTTTACCAATGTAAATTACAGGTAACATTATGGCTGCTAGCTGTCAAATTAACCAAAACATCTGCGTGTTAAATTGAAAACTATTTAGTTAAGCACTACTTTCTACCAAAGTTATGAATTCTCTAACAACAAATGGGTTGGCTGGAAGAGATCTCTTCTTGAAAGACAAGCTCGCCTTTGCTACCTATTTAGTGTAAAACTTTTTTATATTTATTATAAAGAATATTGTATAAAGTACATAGCGTACAACAAAATACACAACACACACATATAGACAAGTGCAAAATCATGCAGAAGATAAAATAAAATATACACAAATATCGCGTGCAAACCTACGAACTATTTATTTAATTTTAATAAGCATTTTATTAAATTTCTTGGACGCTGAATTTCTAAGCCCGTTGATATTTCCTACAAAAACTAAGTATAAGCGAAAACGTAAACCAAGCGTAAACTAAATGTAGGGTTATATTTTACTAGTGACCCATAGCGAAAACTCAAGACGGCCTGGGGATAAGGAACAACTTTCCCCAAGGAACATTGTTCGAAATATGTAAAAAAAAATGAATTCTGTAGTTACCGTAATCAGCTGATCGACAATTTGTATGTTATGTAATTTTTTCTCATATTTCGACCTATGTTCCTTGGGGAAAGTTGTTCCTTATCACCAGTCCATCTTGTGGTTTCGTCATCGGTCACTAGTAAAATTTCACCCAATATAACTGTTAAGTATAGCCAGAAAGAATGGTGAGTATAATATTTATTATTTCAGTTAGTACCTTCGCATGTTAAGCTGTTAAAAAGCCCGAAGCTACGAATCTTGAGTTATTTATTTGTATGCGCCATGCCCACACCTAGAAAATGCCAAGCTCTGTTACTTTTCTTCAGTTTCTTATTAATAAAACAAATAAAATAAAACCAATTTTGATAATATCGTAGATCTTTTACATACAAAGCAGAAATTATATAGACGGATACGCTTTTGCTACGCCGTAGCAAAAGTTTCCATCAAAAATCTGGTTTACCCACAATCTATGCATTGCATTTATGCATTGCACAGATTGTGTGGGTAAACATACATTTATTTTTCACATACATTTATTTTTCACCTGCCTCGCCCATTTCCCATGCCCTAAGGTAGACTGGTAGATAATGCCCTCGGCATTAAGTCTGCCCATGTAAATTAATTGCATAAAGTTAAATAAATAAATCTAACTCATAAAACTAATAAAACATTTAAGCTTTATGGGTGAATCTTTGTCTGTTATTGCAACAATAGATTTGTATTGTACTTCAAGCACACATGTGTGCTGTTACGAGCGGAGTAGTTATTATAAAAAAGGATTTTAATAATATAACAGAATGTATTACAAAAAAAAAACTATGTATGTTATTATTCACACCATGTAAATCACACGTATTGTTTTTCAATATTTCTGAATTAAATTGATTATAAAATCTGTATTTAATCTACAAAAAGTATTTATTCATACAAAAAGCATTCAAACTTTAAGCGGCGATAAAAATATAGTTTTACTTTCAAAAGAAAGACGACTACTGATGAATGAACCCATTAAGTTTGACATCGATACCTTACGAAGGCTATTGTTTACGCATTTAAAGGCCATTAACAGACTATCCACGCAACAGATATTGGGAAACACTATTTAGAGATAGTTTAGTCATTGGTAATACTGATTAATTACTGTCAGCATACTTATCATTCAGTGTAATATATTTCTACAATCTCAATCTAGGTTTTTATATACTTATTGAAAATATTATTAACATAATATATTCATGATTCAGATAGGTTTGCGCGTCTTACTTGTTAATGTAGAGGACTAAACCCTCTAACTTTCTCTATCAAATAATAAACAAGTAAGTCGCCCAAACCAACATCATGAGGGATACTTGTTAGTTTATAAATTTCAAGTGAATAAATTTGATTTCATTAATAATAGAAAAATTATTAATTATTATATTTTTAATTTATTTTTTATTTCATGTTACGCTACTGGTAATTAACTGGTGAATGTACAGGCGGTTGTAACTTGTAGCACATAAGGTACCAGGGGTACTCCAAAAGAACTGTTTTTTTATACCTAGTTAATACATAATAAAAATTTAAACTTATTCTCATAAAAGAAGGCATTTTCTACTAATAAATATTCAAGGCAAGAACAAAATATTACATACATACAAATATCACGCCTATTATCCCTTGCGGGGTAGGCAGAGCGTAAACGGTCGCAAAGACGTACATTTACGCCACGTCTGACATATATTTGAGGGTCATTCGGAAAATTGTGTATCGCCATAGTGAAAAGTTGTCAGCCCATCGCCTAAAATTGCAATACACACCCTCAAGTCCCTCAGTTGCCTCTTACAACTCCCACGGGAAAGAAATGGGGTGATGCTATTCTAAGCCGGCATCACTCGGCTGTAACAAAATATTGCTGGGGACAAAAAGAACTCTGTTCTTTTGGAGTACTCCTAGTACCTTATGTACTACAACCGACTGTACCTAAGCATTAAACGATAAATAAATAATATCGCTTTACTATCATAATCTCTTTGTAATAAAATATCTTTTATTCAATCAAAGATGAAAACGTCAAAAAGATGGAAACTTACCGAAATATTCTCTTCAATCGACTAATGGTTTATTTCACTTTTTATAAACACATTTTAATATAAGTAAACACGTTACAGTCAACTGACATTTTACACTCTTGGCAGACTGTTTATTACAAATAAAAACAACGTTTTACTTGGAAAACTGGTTCACTTTAAAAAACTAAGATGTTATTAAAAGTAATGCCGATATAAACAAAAATCAAGACAAATATCCCATATTAAGAAATAAGTAATTTTAAAAACCATCTATTTACAAGTATTTTAGTAAGAAGCCAAAATCTGTTTCATAACATTTATAACCTGCAATTGTCAAATTGTAATGAAATCTGTGTTTCTTGTGTTGGACTAAAACTTACACCTAACTATTTGAAGGCGAGCAAGGGCTCACCCGCAAGAAAGATTTGTGTGATTGTTTAAACAAAAAGCTTAATCACGCCAATGATAAAATCTGCAAACATAAAGCGAGTCTCCCACCTGTCATCATGTATTTTAAACGCACCGTAGCCGTATTTGTAAGGAGATAAGATTGGAATTCTCAATTTCCTTTCGTCTGACACACGCATTCATTACGGTGCGTTAAAAATACGCAATGCCCGTCGACAAGTGCGAGAACGACCTAAGTCTAACTACTCAAAAATACACAGCTGCAATGCACCGAAACACAAAGTAAATCTCTTGGGAACGGCATCATCATCATCATAAGATTTTCTTGTACTCTCTATCTCTCTGTGATGCACATTTTGGTGAAATTAGTTTAAACCTATATTCCAGTTAATAAGTAGATAGACTACTTAGAAGGGACATTTTTTTCGGCAATAGGTTTAGGGTTGCAAGGAGACTATCATCCTAAAACTACCCGAGTTTCGGACTGTTGCTGCAAAAGATATCACTCCTCAAAGGCTCAAAAGTCAATATTTCAAGTTATTTGCTCCGTACTCAAAAATGATATAAGCATATTAGAGAAAAATATCTAAGGCTATTTGGAAGCTTATAAAAACTACATATTTCACTACGACAAAAATCTTTCTATTCAGCGTGTAAAGGTACGGTGTATCGAAAATGTTGCCGGCATGATCAGATCATTAAACTGAACAACATTTTTTATGGAGCCTATGTTGGGCAACGAAATTTTTGAGTTTCCATAAAAAGTCATCTGTTCGGGAATTTTGTATGGAAGGTCGACTTTTTTTCTCGTTTACCAACATATCCTCCATGAAAAATGTCGTTCAGTTTCATGGTGTGATCATGCCTGCAAAACTTACGGTACACCGTCTCTTGTACCCCGTATATTCTGAAATAAGCGCCTGTTTGAAAAATATTCTAAAGCATTACTTAAGATAAAAGGTAAAAGATTTTTGTCTTAGTAAAACATGTAGTAAATTTCATTAGCTTACTAGTTACCTCAGTTTTTTTTTTAATATCTATAGTTTCCACGTTATGAGCAAGTAACTTAAAAAAAATGGAGTTATTAGTTTTTGAGAAATGATAACTCCTGAAGCAAGAGTCTTTATGCACGAATTCTTTAGGGATGATTGTCCCTAAACCTATGTCTGAAAAAAAAAGGTTTGTCCCTTCCATATCGTCTATACCAGATTTAAAGCATTCATTGAGCGAAATACTAACGGTTCTGCCACGTTATGTAAATTAATCACATTTTTTAAGTGGTAAAAGTCATTATAATGAAAGCTTTATAATGCTATAATACTAGACTTCCAGTATGATTGATGACTTACGTATATGATTCGACATTATTTAAAGATAAAATTTATTACGTAACGGAATTCAATGCAATGCAATAGACAGTACATGCGTCTCAGTTACAACACTATACCGCGATGACATAGAAGTTCATTGGATTACAACGAATTATCGATTATATTCCAAAGTGTATCGGACTATTATAGCACTGTCTTACTATTTTTGTACTTTAATCATTAAGTAAACAAATTTTTCAATACTCTTTTTTGAATTACCTAGACCAATATTGGGAATCTTCGGAATAATATCGCTAAACTAAGATTTATTTATGATAGTTTTTTTTACTACCTGTAGCTCAATGTTTTTTGTTGCTTTTTTAAGTTATAATTTTTATAAAATATCACTGGTTATGATTTTTATGTAGGTAGGTTATGAATTTGAGCAATAATGATTAATTTATAAAAAATAAATAAATAAGTAATTTTACAATTAATGTCGATGGAAATTGTAAGAATGAGGAGTTTAATATAATTAAATCAATTGAATGTACATTATGGAATTTTATAAGAGGCTTTTATTTCCTCATTCCAGTTCCTCGGCTTTTATTTCCAGTAAAACGTAAAGTAGGTAGTAGCTACCATAATTTTAAATAAATAACAATTTAATACGAATTGTAAAATTGAAAATAATTTGAAATAAGTATACCGTTTGTTTTAAATACGCTCATAAGTAAGTATACAAATATTTTGAAATATAATTATGATTAAAATAATATACGGGGTGTACGGGACAGCCCTCCGAATACTAATAGGGTGCATGCAGACGATAAAACTTGACAACTTTCCCCTCGGAACATATTATGTCAGGGAACAACAAAAAATATTTGATCTCCCATACAAAATTACGATTAGCTGACTACGACGTTACCTGAAACATTTTTTATGGAAAGTTGTTCAGTTTTATGGTCTGAATGCACCCTATCAGAATTCGTAGGGCTTTTCCTTATACCATGCACAGAAAAATTTAACTAGTGACCAATATCCGAACTGAAATCTCAATAAGGAACAATCCCCAAGCCAAGGAACATAGGTTGAAATATGACAAAAATATATTTTGAGTTACCATAGAAACTCAAATCATCTGATCGGCAATTTTGTATAGGAGGTCCATTTAATTTTTTTCGTATTTTGACCTATGTTCCTTGGGAAAAGTTGTTCCTTTTCACCAGCCCGTCTTAAGATTTCGCTATCGGTCATTAGTAAAATTTCCCTATATAATGTAGAGAACTAGGTCGTGTGTCAAATTGAACTGTCGGTAATAAAATAAAATATCACCTGTCTTCCGAATATAATCTGGAAGTCATTAATTAAAACATTGACTTAATTTTTAAAACTATTTAGCAAATATAAGATTAGAACGTAACTTTTGCTCAAAACGATGTTATTTGCTTTTAAATTGATTTAACCACTTGAGTAATGCGTACGCAGGCAAAACCGGTCAACAGACCTTGACTCTCTTACTAAAATACTTAAATTAATTGCTTTACCGTATCAGACTAACAGGTTTAACTCGCTTATATCACTTGACACATAAAACCAATATAATATTATAGTAACTAAACAACAATCATACGAAAATTAACTTCAACACACACAGTTAAAACGTAAATAACACAATACTTTTCACAATATTCTGTCACTAGGAAGCCAATTTGATCAATAACTTGTTGGAAAAACGATATAAAATTAAAATGGAAGTGTCTGAGGTAGGTTTACGACTGATTGTATGTTATAATTTTAGATATTTCCGCGTTCACAATACCATTCTTGTGCATACTAGCCTGTTAAAATTGTGGAGTTGTCATCTGGGCTAGGCACGTAAGAAAACCAATATCCACCCTATTGCACAAGAGTATACAGTTTGTTATTGTTCGTCGCGGGTAAGTCCAAGGGTAACATGCGCAGTGGTGCAGTGCGCAAGATATTGATTGCAATCATATGTATGGCGGAGAAAGTGGCGGGAATTTGATTTGAGCCCCTTTTTGCGCGGGTTCAGTCGGCACGAGTAAGGTTTTTTTTTGTCATGGCAATAGTATTTGTTTATGCCAGCGTCAAGTTTTTCGAGTGGGGTTTGTAGCCGTTTTGTACAAGAACGATTTTCAAATGCAAGAAAGTTGTTCATTCTGAAAGTATAGTCCACTCTACTCTGTATATTCGCCTACTTTCTCCGAAAAATATTAACAGAATTTCTGTTTTTTCGGATATTTATTACTTACATCTTTATTTATTGATAGGTATCCTCGTTATTTTAATGAAATTATTTTTTAAGGAGAAAGTTCATAATTTACGCAGATTTACGCGAACTTTCTGTCTTTTTGCTTCGTTTGACCTTATTAATCTTGACATAGAATCGTTTTGAAGCTATTGTTGGCTGACTAAAATAAATTGCAGTAGTAAAACTTTATCCCTTACTTTTTCTCTATTTTACAATTACCTGGTAAATATTTTTGGGCTTGACGTGAACTTGTAAACGTCGTTTTTTCAATAACGGAAAATCCTGTGCGTACAGAGCGGAATAGCCATGTTTAAACGCTTTTTCACTCTTTTGAATTTATTTGCCAAATAAACAAGTAATAAAAATCTAAAAGAATCTGGTAATGTACAAGACGAATCGTATTGGCCAAAATCAAACTTAAGAAAATAAATCTATCTATGGAGCAAACATTCTTTTATCGGTTTTTCATGCTTTCAGAATCTAGATTATGTAATGAAAAATCATTATAAATAAGAATAAGGTGTTTATCGTTTCCTCCAACGGAATTCCGTGCATTCAAAAATAAGTACTTATTTTTCTCACGGAGCGGCTTTAAGTACGCTTGGGTTTCTTCTTCTTCTTCTTTTCGTGTGGGACACCTAGTCGTCCAACGACCCAATGAACCCTGGTGTCAGAGTTTTTTCAACCGCCTTCTACTAGTAGTAAGCCTCTGGCGCGGTTATATAACGAGTAATCATAGAATCTTAACGTACCCTCCGTAGCACGGAACCATCTTTCTTTTCGGACATTCAGGAGGTTCAGCCTGCAATATCCTAACCATGATAAATATCAATTTTGTGAATGCCCCACTGAGAATCGAACCCGGAACCTTTGCGCTGCAGTCAGTCGTACTACCACTGCGCCACATCAGACTAGAAAGCATCCCGCTGGTATGCCATGTTTCTGAAGAATTCACCACCAATCCGGTCACCAGGGTTCATCGGGTCGTACGTCCTACACGAAAAAAAGAAGTGAGCAGCGAAATTATAACGTTGATTTGATATTGGCTTTGGCTATCATCACAAAAAGAGTTGTATAGAGGCCATTTTAGTCATTAGTAAGCTCCGAAGACGATACATTTAACTAGATTAAGCACTGGTTTCGTTCTTGGGGCCGCTACACACCATCTAATGTTTTCCCATGACGTTTTCAATAGGACCTAAAAATAAAATAATGTTTTAATGTTATTTATTATTGATTTAAATATTGTTCACGTTTGTTTGGATGGTTCTCATGGATTTATGAATAGGTGAAAACTTGTGTAAATAATATTGCACGCCAATTATGTAAGTAATGTCATTACTTATTACTTATTTTAAGACCTTTATTACCTTACCGTATATGCAAGCTAATAAAATATTTCATTTCATAATTCTTGAAATTAGTTACACAGAGCGAGCTTATTTCTATCAGTAATCTCTTCCAGATTACCCAATGGAGATAAAAGTGGGATCTTGAAAATAAATTATATCTCACTCCAGCCAATAGCGACTTGCTTGATTGATTCTAAAAACGTTTTGAGACAAACGTCCGATGGTGTGCGGCGGCCCTACTAAGTTCACTCGTGCCATAATTTCCACACGTTGCTTGGCAACTCTCGGCTTTATGTAAGAGCTTTTTATCACCAGTTCACCTAACAGCCGGCAGTAAAGGCCAAGGGCGTCGGGATCGATAGTATCTCGTGCTGATCTCTACTAGAAACCTAGCTAGTTATAGTTAGCGTGTGTAGCTGTGATATAGGTTTACGCGGCTTGCTTGTTTGTGATTTGGTAGAGAGTTTAGTAGCCGTGTGGTGCCGGCGGGTAGAATAGCACCACCCCATCTCTTCCCGTGGGGGTCGTAAGAAGCGACCGAGGGATAAATCCGATCCGACCCAAGCACAACGGTCCTGGAGAGGCCAACTCCACAATTAAACCCGGAACGGGGTCTCCGTCAAGCGCGTGTGACAGAGATCTACCGCGCGGCAGACTCCTGCAGCCGACCTGGCTCCGCACGTATCGACTAGTCGTTCCTGCGGATCCAGCCAGGAAGGCCGAGAGGGTGGCGCAGGTCCTGGGCAGCCCTGCGTTTTCCAAAATTGCGTCCCAGGCAACGCAGTATCTTTGCCTCAGACACTGATTAAATCGTCTGTCACAGACGTGTGAGGCCAATGATGATGAGAGAGTTTAGCCTCTACGTTTCGGCTGGTTGATACAGCCTTCTTCACGGAGGTCGACAGATCACATACGCTCGTCAGCTGTGATTGCCGTTTGTAGCTAGATAAGTAGCCGATGTGGCGCAGTGGTAGTGCGACTGACTGCGACGCAAAGGTTCCGGGTTCGATTCTCGGTGGGGCACTCACAAAGCTGATATTTATCACTTTGTGAATTTGTTCCCAGTCTGGTTAGGACATTGCAGGGTGAACCACCTGATAGTCCGAAAAGAAATGGTTCCGTGCTTAGGAGGGCACGTTGAGCCGTCGGTCCCGGTTGCTTTCTATGATTACTTAGACGGCGGTCGTTACCTAACCATTTCAGAGGCCTACTTATAGTAGTAGGTGGTTGAAAACTCCTGACACCATCATCATCGTGTCGTTGGACAACTCGGTGTCCCACACGAAAAGAAAGAGAAGAAGAGTAGCTTATCTAGCTCAGTAAATTAGTTTGGCTTGAATTAATCAACAGCCTAAGCTTATCTGGGTTAATAAACTTGATTCATTAACTTTCGCATCCGATTAATATATATAATTTATAAGAGATAGGTTGGTATGTGTCGTTTAAAGAAAAGACAGAACCTTCCTCTCGAGTCACTCTATCTTTTAAGAAAACTTGATCCAGATCCGTTAAGTGGTTTTGAAGATACATACAAACAAACAAACAGACAGGGACAGACGTGGGAAGCGACATTACTTTATATTCCGTTTCTTTTTTATCCCCCAAGAGATGAAAAGGGGGTTAAAAGTTTGTACGAAAGTTCGTTGTCTTAAGTGTGATCCGTTTCAGAATTAGTGATAAGACTTATGACTTACAATAAATAAACACGTGTTTCAGCATATTTAAAATTTTAACCCTTAATAGGGTCAAACGGGGTTATAAGTTTGTATGAAAGTTCATTTTTTAAAATGAATTCGACCTGTTTCAAAATTTGTGATTAGACTAATAACTTAAAATAATTAAACACGTGTTTCAGCATTTTTGAAATTTTAACCATTAAATGGGTGAAAAGGGGGTTAAAAGTTTGTATGAAAGTTTTTTATCTTAAATGTAATCTATTTCAAAATTTCTGATTAGACTCTTAACTTAAAATAATTAAATACGTGTTTCAGCATTTTTGAAATTTTAATTCTTTAAGGTGTCAAAAAGGGGTCAAAAGTTTACTACCAGTTGGGCTACCCGTTTTCCCATGGGAATGTGACAATTTCCCGGAATAAATTATACTTATAAACCTTCCTCTCAAGTTACTCTATCTAACAAAAAAAACCGCATCAAAATCCGTTGGGTAGTTCTTAAGATATAAGGAGACACCAAACGGAAAGCGACTTTATTTTATACTATGTAGTGATGATGATGATTTATACGTTATCTTTAAATATTATACCTATATATGCCGTGTGATGCCTTAGGCTTAGAATAGCATCACCCCATTTCTTTCCCGTGGCGACTAAGGGACTCGAGGGTGTGTATTGCAATTTTAGGCGATGGGCTGACAACCTGTCACTATGGCGATACACAATTTTCCGAATGACCCTTAAATATTTGTCAGAAGTGGCGTAAATGGTCGTTTTTTGCGGCCGTTTGCGCTCTGCCTACCCCGCAAGGGATAATATAGGCGTGATATGTGTATGTGTGTAGCACCTACTCTTCTTCAATTTTGAAATAGTTAGATAGGGAATTTGTAACAAATCAAGGGTTTCTATATTATCATTGCAAGACTTAATTATTTACAATAACTATTTTCATTCTAACACTTTTTATTAACACTCAGGATACTTGTAGAGGTACATTATTAGGTACTAAACATTGTGTATTAAAAACAGTAAGGCGGTTTCCTACTTGTCGTCCGTCACTGCGAACGTATTTTTAACGCACCGTAACGCATGCGTCTGTCAGACGAAAGAAAATTACGAATTCCGATCTTATTTCTATACCAATACGGCTATGGTGCGTTACGGATGCGTCAATCGTTTGACAGACGCATCCGTAAACGTACCGTAGCCGTATGTGTATGGGTTTCAAATCGGAATTCTCAATTTCCTTTCGTCTGACAGACGCATGCGTTACGGCGCGTTAAAAATACGTAGCGACGGACAACAAGTGGAAGAACCGTCTAACATTTAGGTACACGATTGACATATGTCATCAATTTACTTACCGACGTTTTCTATAATATTTGCGCTTTCTCGTAACTTGTCTCTGTCTGTATCTGTCAGAGAAAACTTATTGCTAAAATAAATACGAGTCGACATCCTCGATATATAAATTTATGCGAAATATTATTAAGTAGGTCAAATATTCGGCAAATAAATTCTTATAACTTTCCTTAAATTTGCGCTGTCACTTTCCGTCAAACTGGTTTAGAAAAGGATAGGAGATCTAAGTACTGTGATTTTTTTAAATGTCAATGGGTTCTTCGTCTTTTCTAGTGAATTCAGTCACCATAGTTACCCAACGCCTTTTTTGGCAGAAAAGGCGTATTTTGCGTCAAATTACTAAGATATCTCCTATCCTTTTTTAAACCTATTTGACGGAAAATTACAGCGCCATTTTGTCTTGGGAGAGTCGATTTCTCGAATTAAGGCCAATGAGTGTTTCTTTCCATAAAAGTCAGATTGAGCATCAAAATGATTTTAGTAGCGAAGCTCAGCTAAAAAGTCAGATCAAACGCCACAGAAAAAAATAATTAAAGGCTGCTACTACGCTGTAGCATAAATTATTGAATTATTTACAGATCAAGCGGCGGCGGCAGAGTAGGTATTGAAGAGGCTGAATATTGTTAGAGAAATTATAGGTCCGCAGTCCGATATTTTGGCTCCGAATTGGACATACCATGTGATGCCGGAATTAGAATAGCTTCACCCGATTTATTTCCCGTGGGAGTCGTAAGAGGCGACCAAGGGACTCGAGGGTGTGTATTGCAATTTTAGGCGATGGGCTGACAACTTGTCACTATTGCGATACACAATTTTCCGAATAACCGTCAAATATTTGTCAAACGTGGCGTAAATGTCCGTTTTGTGCGGCCCTTTACGCTCTGCCTACCCCGCAAGGGATTGTAGGCGTGATATGTGTATGTGAATTCGACATTTATGCGCCTAAAGGCACAAAAACACACAGTACGCTTTTCTCCCACTACTTCTCATATTAAAGTACCCTGGTACTGTTTGAGTCCCACAGGGAGGAAACTTGTCTTTTCTTGACCTGGCGTGTCAATACAGAAGTGTTATGTACCTAAGTACAATCATGTTACAATCTTCTTATTCGTATCACTCCATCGAAAAATCATGATATAAGATTCATTTTCCTTTTTTGACATCTCTTTTACTATGGAACTAACAGCTGCCAAGTATATGGGACCGATTCTCAAAAAAATGGCCACGCAACCTGTACATCAGTTTTCAACAGATATTTTTTTTATTTACACATTCAGCTGATACCTTTTACCACATGCGATACTTAAGAGGTTTCTTGCATAGAGGCCATGTGTTAATGATATAAATTAAGGTACATTATATTCTTTTAAATTACTTTGTAAGCATATTTTGTCGCCAACTTGTGTGTCTTGACACGATATCCTCAAGTTTAAGCATCCAAAAAAGATATTTATATACAAATAAAAAATATTTTACAACACCATTTTATTTTCAAATATCCTCAATATTAGAATCACACAATTTAATAATTCTATATCCGTGGTTTTTATATATTTATACAAGTTTAAGTTTTTGTACGCCTATTTTTGCCGTTAACCTGCAAACGCGAAAACACGATCGCACCGCGAGTACCACTTCACCTTCCCCGCCTCACTCCTCACGAGCCGAACGAGCCAGTCACTCGCAAACACCTGCTAGGAGGAGGCCGCGTCAGTTGTCCAGTTCCCGAAGAAAAGGCGACGTTTATATTGGATTTTGGAGTTTGTAACGGGTAAGTAGTCGTTATTATGCCTTTTGTATGTGAAGTACTATGTTATCTATTCAATTGATATTAAGGCATTATGGTGTAAACAAGTGGTTGCTTTCTTGTGTCTGAGTGGGTAATCCATATACGTAATAATATTCCTGTGATGACAAAATAACTACTAAATTGTCGTTTACCTGCATGTCGTTCACCTGTCCGAGGAATACAGGTGAACGACATAGATAACAGGTTAGCGACAATTATTATAGAAATATTGGATTTACAGTAGAAGTAATGATCTAATTACTTGTTTAATAGCTTTCTGAATAAACCAAAACAGTCCTGTATTTATTAAAAAACAATATATAAACAATATCATGATTTTTCTCAAAAACTGTATATGAGGAAAATATTTTATTTATTTATTATTATAATATATAATTTATTTATTTGAAGTGCAAGAAGGTTCTTATATGCACTGTAAGAATTAAAGTTAATAAATGATTCTGTATTTGGTGTTTTTATTGCAGAGTTATCACTACTGCTAACCCTTGTCGTTAACCTGCTGATGTGACTTAGTAAATTTGTACTGAAATGTCGATAACCTGCACCTCGTGTCGTTAACCTGATGACGTTGTCGTTCACCTGCCAATCTCGTAACTGAGATTGCCTATATTTCCTAAAGAAATTTCAAAAAAAGCTTCCCTCCATTAAATATGTAATAAAAAACCACTTTTCTAGGTAACAAAATTGTTTTATTCGCGAAAACATAAACTTTTTGAAAACATGCAAAAATAATAACTTGGGGCCAATTTTTTGAGAATCGGTCATGGGTACTTTAGTTTCAATATTGTTGTTGGCTTTCCATATGATAACAGAATATTTTTTTATAACAGCGGCACGTCTACGAGATTCCTTCTGCTTGTACAGTCAAGCACATGTGCGGTTAGACACTCAAACTGCCAATGTAAGTCTTATGCGCGTGGCATAAGAACGGTCCAAAGTTCAAACTGTCTAACCCAGCCTGATCTTGACTGTACTCTACGTATGACTGTCCCCATTAAGTTACATCCAATAATTTATTTATTTTGTTGCCAAGGAATGTTTCAGCCTCTTCTGTTACAACCTATTTATACTACAAGCTGGTTAATAAGCTTTATCAAAGAATATATATAAACTTACGTGATAGAAAGCTCAGGAATAGTGACCCTGTTTGGGCGACGACCGTAGGCTTGAAATGAATGCCGCTGCACCACTTTGGCCGTGTCCAAATAAGCAAGCTCCGGATCTGAACAACAAAACCTAATGCACTGCCGTTCCAATAAGTCGTATTCGACAGCTGTCATCTCCATACTAAAAGAAATGTTAACATAGGAAAATGGACCCTCTGCCATAGTGTTATCTTATCACGAATCTGACAGCTGTCAAATACGACTTATTGGAACGGCGGTGCTTTATATAGGGTGATTGAAGACTGAAAACAGTACGGGCTGGTGATAAGGAACAACTTTCTACAAGGGACATAGGTCGAAATACGACAAAAACTTTTTGGGCTTCCATAGTTTCGAATCAGCTGATCAGCTATTTTGTATGGGAGGTAGTTTATTTAATATTCCGACTCTTATGTTCCTTGGGGAAAAAAAATCCTTATCACCAGTCTGATCTGAGTTTTCGCTATCGGTCACTAATCACCTTATACAGAGTGAAATTTTACTAGTGACCGATTGTCCCCAAGAAACATAGGTCGAAATATCTTATCAACAATCTTTAGATTTTGCTATCGGTCACTAGTAAAATTTTACCTTTATAATAATAATAATAATAATAATAATAAGCCTTTTATTTCCAAGAAAAAAATTAAAATATAAAAACTTATGCAACATGATTTGTATTTTATTTGTTAGTATGGTTAGTTAAATCTTATTATAGTGTTAGTTATCATTAGTGTTGTGAGCTTCTTCTTGGATCCCTATTTGGGTGAAGGCCTCCTCCAAATCTTGCCACTTCTCTCTGTCTTTAGCAATTTCTGGCCACTTTTTGCCTGCCGCTTGAGCGATGTCATCTGACCAGCGTTTGTAGGGCCTCCCTACACTTCTCTTGCCAGCTGGGCCAGCCCAAGTGGTGGTTTTAATAGTCCATCTCCTGTCAGGAAGGCGAGCTACGTGTCCAGCCCACTTCCACTTTAGTTTAAGGGCATGTGTGAGAGCGTCAGTGATTTTGGTCTTTTCTCTGATCTTAGTGTGTCTTATTTTATCGATTTTTTTAATATTTGTTATGCTTCTTTCCATTGCTCGTTGTGTTGTTCTAATTTTGTCTTCAACTTTTTTTGTATATACCCACGTTTGAGATGCATATAAGAGGCATGGTAGAAGGCAGGTGTCATGTACAATCTTTTTTATGGATATGCTGTAGTCTCCTTTGAGTATTTCTTTTAAAGCCCAGAATTTTTTCCATGCTAAATTGGATCTTCTCAAAACTTCTTCTTCGTTGCTGGTTTTTGAAAACGAAATTTGTTTACCGAGATATACATAATTGTCGACATACTCAATTCTTTTGCCATTGATGTTAATTGGTCTCTTTTGGCTATTGCTCATTACTTTTGTTTTGCTGGTGTTTAGTTCAAGGCCTACTTTGGAGCTTTCTTCGTCTAGTGAGCACATCATAAGTTCAAGGTCTCTAGGCGTTTCAGCAAAGATGACTATGTCGTCAGCAAATCTTAGATGGTTTAATAGGTGACCGTTAATTCTTATTCCTTTTTGGCTCCAGTTTAGTTTTTTGAATATGTTTTCCAGTACTGCTATGAAAAGTTTTGGCGATAGTGGATCCCCTTGTCTGACCCCTCTCTCAATTTTTATGTCTTTTCCTGTTGTTTCGAGCTTTACTCTACTTACGCTGTTTCGATATATATTTTTGAGTATTCTAATGTATTTCACATCTAATTTGGTTGATTCTAAGGCTTTCCAGATTGAGTTATGGCTAATCGTGTCGAAAGCTTTACTGTAGTCTATAAATGCGAGATACAGTGGTCTGTTAAACTCTTTGAATTTTTCGAGTACTTGCTCTAGCGTGTGGATATGGTCTGTAGTGCTGAAACCTGAGCGGAAACCTGCTTGTTCCATGGGTTGATCCTGATCTATGATCGGTGTAATGCGCTTAAGTATGATTGATGTAAAAAGTTTGTATGTGCTAGCCATTAAGCTGATAGGTCTATAGTTTCCTATATCTAGTGGGTCTCCTTTTTTGTACAGCAAAATTATGTCTGATGTGCACCACTGCATAGGTATTTCTTCTGTATCTAATATCATGTTAAACAAGTTAGTGAGATGGTGTAGTATGATAGGTTTTCCTAGCTTTAGGGCTTCGTTGCATATCCCATCAGGTCCTGGGCTTTTTTCATTACTTAAGAGGTTAATGTGGTTGAAAACTTCTCTCTCTTCTATTTTTGGCACATTTGTTGAGACATTCATCTTATTTTCTACTTTTTCTTCATTGTTATGATAGGCTCTTTTTTTGTATAGCTCTTGGTAGTATTCGGTGGCTAGGTCTATGACGTCTTTTCTTGATTTTGTGACTTTGGTGTTATTTTCTAGCTTTTGTATCCAATTTTTGTGAGATGAAAGGTCTTTTAGTGCGCGCTTTGTGCTTCTATATTTGTTTAAGTTTTGGGTTATAATACGTCTTCTGTGCTGTCTGTAGTCTTTCTTAATCGATTTACTAGTCTCTTTGTATAATTTACTAAGGTAATTTTTTATTTCTTTTGTTTTTTTTGGTAAATTGATAAGTTCTGTTCTTTTTTGTATCAGATTTTCAGTATGTTTGGTAAAAATCCTTTTTGGTTTTGAATTTTTCTGTTGAGTCTTCAAGCTATCAATTATACCATTTTCTAAACTGTTATAGTAATCTTGGACATTATCTGGGGTTGTTTTTATAATCATTAGGTTTGAATCTAGGCTTTTTAAGTATTTGTTGATATCTTCTTCAGACTTAGGAATGTTTAGTTTTGCTCTAAAGTTCTTCCTGCTTATTTTTGGTACTGTTAGATTCAGTGTTGCCCGTATTAATCTGTGGTCCGAGGGAAATTGTATGCGGTTTAAGACTTCAACGTTAGTTATTAGCGAGCGTTTACTTGACATGATGAAATCTATTTCATTTTTAGTGTTAGAATCTGGAGATAGCCATGTCCACTTGCGACTGTCTCTTTTTTTGAAGAAAGTATTCATAATCGATAGTTTATATTCCATAGCATACTCTAATAAAATTTCTCCTCTTTCATTGCGTTGGCCATATCCATATCGACCCATGATTAGGTTTTCCTCTTTTGTTGGGAGTCCAATTTTTGCGTTGAAGTCTCCAGTGACTATGACTGTTTTATCAGCTAATGTATGTGCTTTCTTCAGGTCTTTGTAAAAGGTATCCAGTTTGTCTGTACTCGAGGTCATAGTAGGTGCATATGCTTGGATGATTGAGATATTGGAATCATCAAACTTCAGTTGTAGGAGGGCTACTCTTTCTGATATTCCAGTGAAGTTGGTGATGTTGGCCTTTAAGTTTCTCCTTATAAGGAAGCCTACACCATATTGGCCTTTAGTTTGTCCTATGTAGCATAAGATAAAATCTTCGTATTCTTCTATTTGGCATCCTAGCCTTCTGACTTCTGACAGGCCAATTATGTCGATGTTGATGGTTTTGAGAGCTCTAGTTAGTTCAAGATACTTTTCTTCTGAGGATAATGATCTGACATTGAATGTTCCTAATTTTATCATTTTTTGTGGTTGTACTTTTTTGTCCGGTATAAAGTCCGGTATGTTATAATTTTTGTGATTTGGAGGGTTATGGTCTTCTACTCCCACGGCGACCACCCGGCTTGGGAGAGGATTGTTGTTTTTTATTTCAGTGTTGTGTTGTGTGTAGTTTGGTATGGCAGGCGCTTTTGGTTGCTATTGTGATGTGTTTTCGATTGGTACCCTTGCTTTATTCTTCATGTACTTAAATGCATCTGTCTTGTTTATTTTACTGGGGTTAGCTTCACTTGGTGTGCTTGAGTTTCCTTTGTCCTGTTGTGGGGGCTTGTCAGGGGAGGTTGTGGGAGACCTTTTCCGTTTCTCGACTGGTTTTTCCTTTACTATCAGTTTATCATATCGGATGTAAGCTATTTTTCCATTGTTGATTTCTTGTTTCTGTTGGATTCTAAGATTCTTCCTAGTTTCCACTACATCTTTGGGGAAATCCTCAGTAATGTATATGTCTTTAGGGTATTGCTTTCTGTTTTTAAGTAATTGTATTTTTCTCCATTCTAACGAAAGGGTTATTAGGATGGGTCTTACTTTCCCTTCTTGCCTTTTTCCAATTCTTCGGGCACTGCATATCTCCCATTTATCCCATTGCTCGTGTTCTGTCCCACCAATTTTGTCGAACGTCTTTATTATGGTACTCAGAAGTTCAGGGAAGCTTTTTTCTGTTTCTATGATGCCATGCAGTATGACGTTATTTCTTCTTATGCCTTTTTCTAAGTTGTTTATTTTGCTTTTGAGAAATTTGACTTCATTTTTTAGTTGCTGATTTTCTTCTATAAGTGGGCTAAGTTTTTCATCAATGGTCGCTGTCATGGTTTGAGTGACACTTTCGGTAACCTTTTTCGAGAGAGTAATCGTTTGCTTCTCAAATTGCTCCTCCATTCTTTTAAGCAATTTTTCCATCATTTGGTCCATGACGTTCAATTTTGTGCTAATTAGTAGAAAATCAGTCTTTGCTGGCAACACTGTAGAGATTGCATCCAACTTGTTGTATGTTGTGTACAATTAGTTGCACTGTGTAGAAGCCGATCTGCCGGAAGTGTATGCCTATCCAGCTGTCAATCGCGCTGTCACTGAGAGCCGCTTATATATAGTTATATTTATGTTGTATGGACGTTAGCCCTATTTTGGCCGTTTTTCTCACAAATCACCGTAGTTCAACTTCCAAAAAGTCACTAAAAACGCATTCCCGAGTTTGTTTTATCGTTTTATGATAATTGTCTGTCTCACTGCACTGTTTTACTGCCCTATTATTTAGAAATAGTTAGGAGCTCGTAAGAATACGTCACACTTGTTCGGGGTTGCCACACCCCTTTACCTTTATAGTATAACGTAATCCACCTACCTAGGTAAGGGTCTTCAAAAATCATCCATCGTCATCTCCGTGTCCTTTTCTCAATTTGACTAGGGTAGACACAACATGTTTTGTTCTTACTTAAAATCATGTCGCAACTTTGTAATAGGAGTAGACTTACGACCTGCCTGATGTCAACCTTCTTTGAGAATGCTATGGTAGGTCGTTGACCATAGTCGGCCTAGGCTGAAACTCTAAGTCACCTCTTACGAGACACCTTGCTTCTAACTGCTACCTTATTAATTTCAGGAATATAATGACCAGAGCCCCCTAGTGCTTTATAGAATACAAAGTTTCTTCCATGCAGAATATAATATCAAAAAAAAATCAGCTTACCAGTGTCAACGATAGAGCAGAGTCCAGCGTCGGAGATTGACCGTCCCCTGAGCCTGAGATTGGCCCGGTCCTTGCGGAAGTAGGCCCAGTGGCGGGCCATCGACGCCCGGAGAATACGGTTGAATCTACGAATTAAAATGGTAGTACAATAGTGTCATTTGTAGGTAAAGTCTAGTAGAACAGATTGGCCCGGTCCTTGCGGAAGTAACGAGCCAGTTGGTCAGCCAGTCGAGCCATAGCTGACTGAAGAATACGGTTGAACCTACGAATTAAAATGGTAGTACAATAGTGTCATTTGTAGGTAAAGTCTAGTAGAACAGATTGCCCCGGTCCTTGCGGAAGTAACGAGCCAGTTAGTCAGCCAGTCGAGCCATGGCTGACTGAAGAATACGGTTGAACCTACGAAAAAATGGTTTTATAATAGTGTCATTTGTAGGGAAAGTCTAGCAGAACAGATAGGCCTGGTCCTTGCGGAAGTAGGCCCAGTGGCGGGCCATCGACGCCCGGAGAATACGGTTGAACCTACGAATGAGAATGGTATTACTATAGGGTAATTTGCAGGTATAGTCCAGCAGAAGGCAGAATACGAATTAAAATGGTAGTACAATAGTGTCATTTGTAGGTAAAGTCTAGTAGAACAGATTGGCCCGGTCCTTGCGGAAGTAACGAGCCAGTGGCGGGCCATCGACGCCCGAAGAATACGATTGAACCTACGAAAGAAAATGGTATTACTTTAGTGTCATCTTGTAGGTATAGTCTAGCAGAAAGCAGAACAGATTGGCTCGGTCCTTGCGGAAGTAACGAGCCAGGGTCGAGCCATGGCTGACCGAAGAATACGGTTGAACCTACAAATGAAAATGGTTGTTCTATAGTGTCATTTGTAAGTATAGTCTAGCAGAACAGTTAAGCCTGGTCCTTGTGGAAGTAACGAGCCAGTGGCGAGCCATGGCCGACTGAAGAATAAGGTTGAACCTACGAATTAAAATGGGACTACTATACAGTAATTTTAGGTATAGTCTAGCAGAACAGATTGGCCCGGTCTTTGCGGAAGTAAATATTATTTTCGCACAGCTGTCCTTTTTCATTTGTCTGTTGCAATGTTGAGTAAACACAACAGACATCATCATCACGGTGTCTTTTTTTTCTGAGGTACCTCAAAGGGTTTACTGCATATCTTTGACTCAGAAAAAATAGTGTCGCTTGTTCAGGGGCACGTTCATGCTGTTTCTCCTAGTCGGTATTTTCTCCGATGACAGGTCATAAAACCGCGTTTTAGCACGCCAGCCAGGAGTAATTTTCTACCATGCGCTCCAAAACGCGGTTTTACGAACTGTCAAAGCGACGAAAGATGTATTATCCGTGGTCCATTGAACGCGCCTCAGGGTTGCTTTTGTGACGACAAGCTTCTGTGATGCCACAACAGACATATGCTCCCCCTATCGGAGGATTTTGGCAAATTCACCACGCTTGGCAGGTGGAATGACAAGAGCAGTTAATGTTGCATTCACAGGGAGCGCTGCCGCCCATTCCCTGGGTGATTTCCCGTAGACGTTATTTACGATACACAAGGGTGGAATAGCGGTGATGCTATTCTAAGCCGGCATCACACGGCGAGTTTTATAACGCTAGACACTTTTTAAGTAAATACCTATTTTCAATTTCTTTCTTGGTAGAACTTGTGATTCGTGTTTTTCTATCTTTGGAAGATTTCCAAAAGTAAGAATCAATACCAATTTTCATTTTCCTTATTTTTCAGGAAGTCTAGTGGTATAATTAAATTTTGTCTTTTGATTTAAGACCTTGTAGTTGTTGTCAAATCCGACTTTATAATCACTTTATCATCCTTAGTCTGTCAATAATTGTACCTACTACATTATATCCATGCACAAAAAGTATACTTACATGCAAAGTCGCAAATCGAGTAGTATTGCCTCATGAGAATGAACAACTTTCCCCTGTAACATAAGTCTAATCTAAATTTGAAAAAAAAACGTAAGCAATCGAACAGCGGATCGGGAAGTTTGATTATGTTCGACAAACCAATTAGCTTACCTACCTATTTGGAAAATTACTTTATTTATTTTATAATATGTAGGTAAACTCTACCATAGCAGCAATAAGAGTTTTTAAATTTATTTGGATAGCATAGAAATAAATTAAAGACAATTTAAATAAAATAAACTATCAATAAAAAAAGATAATATAAACTAGAGGTGGAGCCCTGTCTGTACCGTGCCTGGTCCGAAGGTGCCCATGGCAGCAAATTAGAGACATAACCTCAAAACACCACGTGGAAAACCCAATTCTAGATTCTAGGTAGGTTGAAACAACAAGTTGCCATCACATGGTCATCTTGGCTCAGCAGCTTCAGTTATTTTTACTTTCATGTAAACTTATATTGTAAAAGTCTAGACAGAACACGCAACGTATTTGTCTAATTCCAAGCCAAACTCCCGCAGTGGAAGCGATTTACACAGATAAATTTCGAGCAAAATACCAGGAGTTCAACTGGAGGCAGACAATGGCTGCGTTACGCAGCGCTAAATAACATACGCTGCACAATATAGCAGCGCATACTATGAATTAAACGTGAACCTAAATCTATTTAACCTAATTAACTAAGTTGAGTGAAATTGGCAAATGATGTGTTCCAACCTTTACATAACTCAAGTCGGTAGTAAATACCGTCTGCCGATCTGGCGTTACGTCACACGTATTAGCACTAGATTATAAGTAAGTACCTCCAAATTATATCACCCCACGAATTCCGCAATTCGTACTAAGGAGTCACAATGATATGGTACAACAAATATGACTAAAGGGAACACACCATAAACAGTTTTATACTAAAACAACTAGATTTATCACTTACAGTTAACGCCGGTCCAAATGCATAAAATACCCAACGGAGAAAGGAAGTTCAGGGAATGGATCAAATGGGAATTCCGTGGGTACTTACAGGGCTGGGTGGAAAAGATATCGACACCCAGCATTCCACTACAGCCTTGGCGCGTTATTCACGTCAAACCACTCACAGCTTCTGTTCGTATTCCACTTTGATATTAGTCATTACGCGTGACCCAACCCGAATTTGGGCCGTACAAACGCGGGCCAAAATGGCCACCTGATGCCTATTCAACGCGACGCTCACGTGGAAGACGTCGAGACATCCAACAATCACTAAGCCTGGCATTCCAGTACAACCCAGGAGAAACGCAATAATACGATGCATCAACACGCGCGATCTCAAATTGAATCGTCCATTACACGCGGCATCACAAAACGCGTGGCGGGAAATCCGCACAATACGCGATACCCTCCCGTCCGAACGGTTTTGAGTGACTGACCGCGGTGCAGAAATCACCGCTTGGCGCCGTCAGGCGGTCTGCGCGCACGTCGCCAGCCTCGCCCTGCGAGTGAGAAAGGGACAACACACGCCCAGAGCGACGCGTGCGATCGAGCACCGCGCCGCATTCATAGACCGTCATTAATACCTAAATTACCCTAGCATAATAACGCTAAATATTAAACATTCACCCGCCCTAGGCCGAATCCCTTAGGCCTATTCACCACTGGGGAGACGAGATAGCGTTGCTATTGCTCGCTTAAGAACTGAATCCCCTACCTGAACTGTCGCGACTCGAGGAGTGCCATCACTACCTGGGAACAAGTTGAGAATGCGCCCTCTGCGCCATCGCAGTGGCGGCAGGTTGGCATCCTTAACCAGAACGAGATCTCCGATGCGAGGGGGTTCAGTTCTGTCCGTCCACTTAAGGCGTTGCTGCAGGATGTGCAAATACTCAAGCGACCATCGCTTCCAAAAATTCTGAGACATTTGCTGCAGCAACTCATAACGCGTCAAACGATTGCTACTGACCTCTGTGTAGGGGTATTCTGGCAAGGCGTTAAGTGGTCGGCCAATTAAGAAATGCCCTGGTGTCAGGGCCTCCAGATCATTCGGATCTGAGCTAAGCGGACACAAAGGACGTGAATTGAGAACGGCCTCAATTTTACAAAACACGGTCGCTAGCTCCTCAAAGGTTAATATCGTTAAACCTATAACGCGCATCAAATGCGTCTTAGCGGACTTTACAACCGCTTCAAATATACCACCCCAGTGGGGGCATCCTGGTGGATCGAACACCCAGTTAATGCCCTGACGGGAGAGGCTCGTGCCGATAGCTTCCTCGTTTTCCGATAAAAACGTTATAATTTCTTTCATACATCGATCAGCGCCCTTAAAGTTGGTACCACAGTCCGACCTGATCAGCGCTGGTCGCCCTCTTCGCGACACAAATCTATCTAAAGCTGCTAAGAAAGCCTCCGTAGTGAGGTCGGCCACGAGTTCCAAGTGGACGGCCTTGGTTGCTAGGCACACAAACACGCACAAATACGCCTTGATTGACTTCGCGTTGCGAAGGCGTGATGCCTTTACCATAAAAGGCCCCGCAAAGTCCGTTCCCACACCCGCAAACGTCCAGGCTTCCGTCACCCGGTCCGGTGGGAGGTCTCCCATCTGAGGTTGCATTGTGGCTGCCTTCAACCGATAGCAAGGCAAGCACCGAAACACAATGCTCCGTACCGTACGTCGTCCAGACAAGATCCAAAACTCGCGCTGCAGAATAGCCAAAAGTGCATTGCAGCCCGCATGCGAGTTTTTCTGGTGACGATCCCTAACTATAAGTTCTACCAAAGGTCCCTTCTTTGGGAGTAACAGCGGATGCCGTGCTGAAAAGGGCAGGTTAGCGTTCCGAAGTCTACCTCCAACCCGGAGCATTCCATGCTCGTCCACGAACGGGTTGAGGCGCACAAGACCTCCCTTCAGCTTTCCACGGCCATCCCTGAGCAGCCTGGCCTCTTCCTCAAAATGTTCCGCCTGGACGACCCTAACCAATAAACTTAGAGCTGCATTCCGCTCCGCAGGCGAGAGGACAGGTGCCAAGTTCCGTTCTGCTTGAGGTTTTCTACAGTTGCTCACGAACCGTTTGATCCAACCTGTCACCCCTAGAAGTTTGTCGAGGGAGCTGTATCGTTCCAGCAAGAAAGCCGCACTAGGCTTAGGTACGATCTGCCCTACGTTCACTCGCAAACCTCGATCAGGTGGCCCAAGCGGCGACCCGCACTCATTGTATGGCCATCTCTCAGGTGACTCAGTCAGCCACTGAGGTCCCCACCACAGTGAGTGACCTACCAAATCAGGCGCCCTACATCCCCGTGAGGCGCAGTCCGCTGGGTTCTGTTCTCCCGGTACGTGTCTCCATACCAACGGAGTTTCCGATCCTTTAATCTGTGACACCCGATTTGCCACGAAAACCTCAAGAGTATGTACCGACGTCTGTAACCAGCACAGAACTATCCTACTGTCGGTCCATGCGTACACCGTTTCATCCAAATTGATGGTACCGCGTAGATTACTAGCGACATGATGTAGCAAGCGCGTGAGAAGCGCTGCTCCCGCCAATTCCAACTTTGGAATGGTCCATCTTGTCCTAACCGGAGCCACCTTACTCTTGGCCATAACTAGACGCACGTCTACAGTTCCCGTTGAACTGACTGTCCGCAAATAGACAGCTGCCGCGTACCCTCGCTCCGAGGCATCACAAAACCCATGTAGGGTAGCCTTACATCCCACCGATGGGAGCAACTTGCGAGGTATGGCGATGCGTACGATCCCTGGTAAGGTGGTCACAAACTTGGTCCAATCATTCAACAGCTCTCCGGAGAGCTGGTCGTCCCAACCCAAGTTTGCTATCCACAACCTTTGCAAGAAGCACTTCGCCATGAACGTCACCGGTGCGATCCACCCGTTAGGATCGAAAGTTCTGGCGATCGTCGATAATACCGAACGCTTCGTCCAAGTCTTCTGCATAAGGTCTGGCTCGATCTGATACGTAAAGACATCATGCGTTGGCCTATATTGCACCCCTAGGATGCTCAACGTATTTGAATTGTCCGGGTTCTCGAAAAGGTGCGGGTCCTGCTGGAACTCACCTGGCAAACCGGCCAGGAGCTCTGGACAGCTGGACAGCCATTTCCGCAACTCATAACCTCCTGATTCCATGATCGCGATCAGCTCGTCTCGTAGGAGCAGTGCTTGTTGCACGCTATCTGCACCCGTGCAGATGTCATCCACGTAGACGTCGCGATCCAGTACTGCTGCGGCTCGAGGGAATCTTACTCTTTCCTGTGCGGCCAACTCTCGCAGCGTGCGTACTGCCAAAAACGGACTTGGCTTCAGACCATACGTTACCGTGTTAAGCTCATAAGTGACCATCGGCTCGTCAGGGCTCTCACGCCACAAAATCAGCTGGTACCGACGGTCATCCGGGTGTATAATTGTTTGGCGAAACATCATTTTGACGACTGCGACGAACGCTACTTGGTGCAACCGAAAATCTGTGAGGATGTCCACAATGTCCCGGTTCAACTTGGGACCCGCGTGCAGACACTGGTTCACAGACACACCATTCGATGTAGGAGCAGAACCGTCAAACACTACCCGTATCTTCGCCTCCGGTGACTTCAAAACAGCCAGGTGTGGTATATAGTAATGCTCGACACACCTCCAATCTATGCTGGACACCGACATGTGGCCTAACTCTAGGTACTCCCTCATGAATTCGATATACTTCTGCCGAAGTGCTGCATCTCGCTTCATCTTTCTCTCCATAGCCAGTAGTCTCCGTTCCGCGATCTGTCGCGAACTACCTAAGGAGGGGCGGTTTGGGAGAAATGGCAGCCTGGTAACAAACCTACCTGACGAACTTCGTGCAGTGTTGTACTGATAGAACAGCTCGCACTCGTCATCCTCTGGCTTCCGTCTATCCGCTGTGGGTGGCTCCTCAGACTCCCAAAACCTCTGCAGCACCTCCGACAACACACTACCATAGAGCACCGTATCGCCCTCTGGTAGGTCCTGAGATCTCCAAACTGGGCCAAAAATAACATACCCCCCTGTGGTATCAACGGCCACTAAACCAGTTTGCTGAAGTACCCGTTTTCTGCCACACCAGAATCTCCCGAGGACGTCTGACCCGAGGAGAACGTCCACCGTACCAGGAGTATCAAAGTCAGGATCAGCTAGCTCTAAGCCTGTGGTTAACCCTCGTACCGTTGACGGTAACCGAACCTGAGGAAGTTTCCCTACCACATCATCCAGCACCACTGCTGAGGCATGATAGCTGACCCCTGTACCTGTATTACCTAATGTGAACTCGAAGCTCACCTGACCCCGAACGTCAGGCACATCTACACCTCCAATACCTACAGCCCCATCCGTTGTGGGCCTTATATTTAAGCGTAGCCTACTCACCAGCTTACTAGACACAATACAACCCTGAGCCCCTGTATCTAACAAGGCTCTTACCTGTATGCTGCGGCCACCGTATCCCCATACCCAAATCATTGCCGTAGGCAACAATACCGTAATTGGCCGGGGGGCCGAAGCTGGCGTGTAGGCGGCGATTACCTAGCAGGAACCTAAGCGCGGAGTGTCCGCGTCCTGCGGGGGGGTCCCCTCTCTCCGTACACCTTCGAGTGGGTCCCACTCCTGCTGATAGGGACCTCTGGTCCTGTACGCCATGGCTGGCAGCCTATAGTAACCCTGCGGCAGGCGCGCGTACCGTGGATGCGCCTGTAGCCGCGGGTGCTCAGCCAAGGGGAGAGGCATGCGTGGGTCATGAGACCTCACCATGTTGTTCAGTCCCGCCGAGTACTGCATGTACTGGCCCTGGTATTGGCACCCGCCCGTAGCATCACGTATCTGTGATGGGTGCCCCTGACCTTGGACCTGTGACCACCTACCCTGTCCCGGCACCTGCTGCCGAGGTGGTGACTGTCTCGCGCGTGGTGAAGGGGGGATCACCTGCTGATGTCCCTGGCCTCGTCCCTGAAACCCTGGTGGAAGAGGACTCCTCCTTGGAGGGGGTGGGGAGCGTTGCTCCCGTCTAGGTAGGGCAGACTCCGTCCGCTGACCCGCGTCAGCTCTGCCTCCGTAATCTCCGCTGCGGTTCATGCATAGGAGCTGATGGTGGGCACCCTGGCAGTACCTGCAGTTGGTGCTTGATGGGCACTCTCGCACCTGATGCGGCCCCATACACCTAAAGCCCCACACCACGACGTTTCTGCACCCGCTGTGCAGCGAACTCCTCACACGCAGTCACCTGATGCCCTGCCTCTCTGCAGTAGGCACACCTCGATTCCAAATTAGCGACATTGTATCGCCTGGGTGGCCTACTCTTACCGTCTCGCGCCTGTGCACCCGGCCGTTCCGGGCGGCGAGCGGCCGCAGACTCCGCGTGAGGCGACTCTCCAAATTGGGCATCTACCCGCCTGCACTCGGCCTCGAGGAAGGACTTGAGCTCCTCGAAGGTCGGGAGGTAATCAGATGTCTTACCTCCGTGCGAATGTTCAAAACGAGCGGCCATGTCGCTCGGCAGGCGGCGCAACAACGTGTGGACCAGGATATAATCATAGCCTGACACCGGCATCCCCTGTCTCTCAAGAGCGTTCACTGCAACGCAGACAGGGTTGAGGACCTTGGCCCTGAGGTCCGTCCCTCGTGTGATGGTCGGCACGGTGAGCCACTGTTCCAGGAGTTGGTCAATCATGAGACGTTTGTTGCTGTATCTCTCGATCAGCAAACCGCGAGCCGTCTCGTAACTTGCATCATCGACTGGTAGATGCTTTACCAGCTCATGGGGCTCACCTTGCAGCTTGGCCATCAATTGTGCCATTTTATATGCCGGCTGCAAGTCAGTGCGGTTATGAATCACACTGTCAAACAGATCCTGGAATCGGGTCCAATCCGTGTAGTCCCCGTGGAAGACCGGAATCGCCACAGCCGGCAGGGGCACTTGCACCCCCGGTCCCCGCGGACCATGGGGTGGGTCCGGCTCCCCAGCTCTACGCCTGGTGATCACAGCAGCCGCCTGCTGGATCTCCTGCCCCATCTCCATGCACTGTGTCACATTCGTCCGGACCGTAAGTTTGGCCTCCTCATCAGGCGTCCCATCAAATAACTCCTCGCATCCAGTGAGGCAATCCAACACATCCGCGACCCGTTCGTCAATCCGTTGTGCACAAGCGATGAGTGCGTCCTCTCGGTCCCCGCGACCGACCATCGCCTGCTTAGTCGCGAACCAAATTAGGTGCGTTCTAACTTTTGCCTGAAGCTGTGCAATTGTGGGAGCCATGGTACCAACTCAAAGTAACACCGAACCTTACAATAAAAAACAATAATAAACAATCGGCCCTGATCCTACCGTTAGGATATCCGCACAGGGTAAACACAACGATAATAACAAGCAATTCACTAATTTATTGGCCCTGATCCTACCGATAGGATATTCTACACAGGGCACACACTACAATCACAATAAATATATATTTTTTTTATGTAGGTAGATTAAAAATCTTATACTAAAATAATCTTAAATCTAGTGGTTTTCTGAACCACGCTCTGCTACCAAAAATTGTCTAATTCCAAGCCAAACTCCCGCAGTGGAAGCGATTTACACAGATAAATTTCGAGCAAAATACCAGGAGTTCAACTGGAGGCAGACAATGGCTGCGTTACGCAGCGCTAAATAACATACGCTGCACAATATAGCAGCGCATACTATGAATTAAACGTCAACCTAAATCTATTTAACCTAATTAACTAAGTTGAGTGAAATTGGCAAATGATGTGTTCCAACCTTTACATAACTCAAGTCGGTAGTAAATACCGTCTGCCGATCTGGCGTTACGTCACACGTATTAGCACTAGATTATAAGTAAGTACCTCCAAATTATATCACCCCACGAATTCCGCAATTCGTAC
This sequence comes from Tuta absoluta, assembly GCA_027580185.1. Classification (NCBI taxonomy): domain Eukaryota; kingdom Metazoa; phylum Arthropoda; class Insecta; order Lepidoptera; family Gelechiidae; genus Tuta; species Tuta absoluta. The sequence continues at coordinate 15,706,823 of JAQAHW010000009.1, forward strand.
TAAGGAGTCACAATGATATGGTACAACAAATATGACTAAAGGGAACACACCATAAACAGTTTTATACTAAAACAACTAGATTTATCACTTACAGTTAACGCCGGTCCAAATGCATAAAATACCCAACGGAGAAAGGAAGTTCAGGGAATGGATCAAATGGGAATTCCGTGGGTACTTACAGGGCTGGGTGGAAAAGATATCGACACCCAGCATTCCACTACAGCCTTGGCGCGTTATTCACGTCAAACCACTCACAGCTTCTGTTCGTATTCCACTTTGATATTAGTCATTACGCGTGACCCAACCCGAATTTGGGCCGTAAAAACGCGGGCCAAAATGGCCACCTGATGCCTATTCAACGCGACGCTCACGTGGAAGACGTCGAGACATCCAACAATCACTAAGCCTGGCATTCCAGTACAACCCAGGAGAAACGCAATAATACGATGCATCAACACGCGCGATCTCAAATTGAATCGTCCATTACACGCGGCATCACAAAACGCGTGGCGGGAAATCCGCACAATACGCGATACCCTCCCGTCCGAACGGTTTTGAGTGACTGACCGCGGTGCAGAAATCACCGCTTGGCGCCGTCAGGCGGTCTGCGCGCACGTCGCCAGCCTCGCCCTGCGAGTGAGAAAGGGACAACACACGCCCAGAGCGACGCGTGCGATCGAGCACCGCGCCGCATTCATAGACCGTCATTAATACCTAAATTACCCTAGCATAATAACGCTAAATATTAAACAGTATTTTTTATCTATTTGTGATATTTGTGCCGTGCCAAGTTGGCAAAAACATTACGCAAAGCATAAAGTTATTCGGATATTACATTAACCTATACCGTTCTATTATAAATAAGTTCTGTACTGTTGATTATTTATCTACAGAATGATATAAAGAGTTATTTCGCACTAGGAATAACGTAGAGTTGAAATAAATTCAAACTAATCCTAGACTTGCAGCGGCCGATTTGCATTTCCACGAGTGGCAATGGACCCCTAAAACCGACTCTCATACTGCAAAATCGAGCCAATAATAAATTAATACCTACAAGACCACATATGGCCGTGTGATGCCGGCTTAGAATAGCATCACCCCATTTCTTGCTCGTGGGAGTCGTACGAGGCGACTAAGGGACTCGAGGGTGTGTATTGCAATTTTAGGCGATGGGCTGACAACCTGTCACTATAGTAATATACAATTATCTGAATGACCCTCAAATATTTGTCAGACGTGGCGTGAGTGACCGTTTTTCGGTCTTTTCCGCTCTGCCTACCCCGCAAGGGATATAGGCGTGGTATATCGACGGTTAAGTTCCAAGAACGTCAATCTTACATTTTTGACGAAATCGACATCTTTATGTACATCGATTTAAAATTCATTTTCGCATGTCCTACCAAAACCGTCAATAATACAAACTAAAAATAACGCCAGAAATGAGCCGTGGAAATACCGGCTAAGTTCCAGCGCGTATATTTTTCTGGAAATTCCGTCAATCTTACGACAACGACGTGCGCACTCCACCGTTGATTAAGACTGACTAAAACCCAGTGTCGCCAGCCAGCCAACCTAATGTGACAAGTAAACCTAATGTGACTTTCTCTGATGGTTGCACCTACCAGAATCGTAATGCCATCCTAGCTAACGCACTCTTGAATTTTAGCTCGAAGCATAAGATCCCCATTACGCAAAATAGAAAACCGTTTTATGCGTAAAGCTACCGGGGCGCCCTGGTACATGAGGAACGCCAACTTCCACATCGACTTAGGTCTCCTTACCATTAAATCCCATATGAAGGAAGCGTCTCGTCGCTTCTTCGACAACGCTCTCCATCATAAAAACCCCTTGATAGTAGCTGCGTCCAACTACTTCCCCCATCCAACCTCGCGTATATACACCGTCCGAGACACGTCCTTTCGAAAGAGGATGACGATTTCACAGTAGTCGCTGCTGCAGCCATTGCAAGTAGATCACACTCCACAAACCTCTTCAAGCAACCCACGCCCCCGCCGGCGGAGGTGCGGAGGTCCCTCATTTGTTTTTTATTTTGATAACTACCGGCACGTGCCGGGTAGATTTAGCCCAATCCGTTCTTCCCAGAACAACACTAGTAAGCCCGCCCAGTCGCGCCCAAAACTTCTCCGGGCTAAAATTGTTGTAGAGTCCAAAAAAAAAACGCAAACAGTTTTAGAGCCGGGTCAGACTCAGATGGAATGTGACTCAGTTCATAGCGCAATAGAGCGTAAGATTACTAACCAAGAGATCTATCTGCCTAGTGACTACGTGTCAGCTACAAAAGAAGCGCGAATGCAGTCTCCTTACGAAGTGATACAGATAGACCACAAGTTTGTGTTAAACTATGCTGATTCATCTACATGAATATACAAATCTATAAGGCCTGGACGTAAAGCTGGAGAACCCACGGTGATTGGTATCCGTGCAATTCACTACTATGAAGATATTAAAGTAAAAGTACATTATGATCAGGTTTGGGTTTCTTTACCAGCTAGGCCTCAAAGGACTCATTTTGTCGAAGCTTACTTTTCGTTACATACAGATCCGCTTTTGATACCTGCGACAAAATATCAACATCTTCAAGACTTAAAGTGGGTCCTGCCGATCGATTGCCACTTTTACTATTTTTAATTTATGACCAATGGTTTAAGTTTTGATTATACAAGAATTTTAGAGGTGTTTGATATCTAGTGATTGTCACTGCCTCTTTTGCTACAATACGAGTATACTTACTTACTGCGGTGGCTCAGTGACCCAAAGAGGATCTGTCGTTCGCCAGTCAGGTTGCTGGAGCTGCAGAAGGTCTTTTTCTGCGTCGTCGGCCCAGCGATATCTAGGTCGTCCGACAGGGCGTTTGCCATTCGGTTTCCTTACATATGCTCTCTTGACAGCGCGATCCTCTATCATCCTTTCTAGGTGTCCGTGCCAGCGGATACGTGTTGTGTTTCTTCAAGCTCCCGATTCTTTCGAACTCTCCAGCTCCCGTCTTTTCGTTTGGTTGGTCCCAGCATCTTCCGCAAGATCTTTCTTTCCGCCACCAAGAGTATGCCTTTTATGCGATTATTTAAATGTCTCTTTTTTTATTAATGATGGGTTTGCTCTTGACTCTAGTCTAGGTCATAGGACAGAGACAGAGTCTAAGATGGAGCGAGCTCACCCAAAAGAAGCCTGTTAAGGCACCTGCACTCCCACACACTGACGAAACGCAGCAAGCTACTTGGCGCCAGACTTCGGTGGGATGGTGGTCGCGAGCCAGGCGGCCCCTTTCGGAGCTTTCCACCGCTTAGGGTCTATACAGGTGAAGCGGCCGCGCAGCAGCGACCCGGCAGCAAATTTTGGTGGCCGCGACCGGGCCGCAGAACGATTTATGTGGAGCGCCCGCGCCGCCGTCCGCCGCACGCGCGATCTCCACAGTTTCGGGACAAGTTCAGGACAAATGTGGGACTACATATGAGATGTTAGATAAATAAAATACATGTATTTTGCTATTGATAATTTGTTTGTTTTTTGTTGTTTGTTTAATGTTTATACAAATTACGACCGATTTTGATACCGTAAACGTAGGTTACTTTGTCAAAAAAAAGGGTATGTTTTGACGTTTTTTCTAATTTCTTGGCCACTAATAGACACATGGATAATGCACAGTCTTGGATTGTTTGACAAGGGTATAATTAACTAATTTATGTAAAAAATACATTATACAGGGTTATTTTTTAGTCAGTGCACAAACTTATACCATGATATCAGAATCGTTAATAGGACATTTTAGGCAAATAAAAAAATATGTTTTATTTTTATAATTTTTTTATTTTTGTCTACCTCATAAAAAATAAATCATGGACACACTACTTATCAATCGGGGGTGCGTGAAAATGGCAACAGCGCTCGCGCAGCGCACCCTTCAGTCAGTTTCAGTTCTCGCTTTGATTCCGTCGCGGGCGGGCGCTCACCTGCGTGACACTACTTTTCCCGCCGATCCCAAATTGATTTCGCGATGTCGAATTTTACGTTTCGCGAGTTTTACGAAATGGTGCGTTCGTACTTTTTAAGTGGGGAAAATACCCGAATAGCCCAATGAATGTACGCGGACGAAAGTTTACCTCGACTGCGTAATGCTGGCGTTGTGGACCCTCGTGTACTACCGAACCCAAGAACATTCCTCAACGTTATGCAGCGGCTGTTGGATCACGGGCAGTTTACGGTAAGTAAATGTTAATTAAACGACTATTGTACTTAGCTACCTACTGCCTACGCCTACCTAGTGTTCTAGGTAAACTTTTCATTTTGACGGTCCTAAGCCCGTAAAAGTATGAAGGGAAAATTGGAATCATCTTTTTAAAGGCTCAGCTACACAAGACCGGCGCGCGATAGCCGCGTTCCGGCCATACGTTTTTTTTTTATGAATGCCCGATCAAATCATACCCTGTTATTTTTGTGTGAGTAGACCGTTTTTAATCTTTATTCCTAAATAACCACTCAAGGTTAGTTCACACTGACGTAGTAGCAACATTTTAGTGGCCTAATCAACTTTGACTGTCATACTTTACTGAATTTTTCGCTCCACTCTCATAAGCGCACAAAATTGCCGTTTACTTTAAAAGCAGTTGTACTTTAAGGATAATTCGGTTAAAATCATCGAAGGGCAGGCACGCGCAATACGAGCTACCTCATATCATCTGTGTACATAAAGCTTTCTAGCAGTGCAGATGAATTTCCCGCCACGCCGCGCCGTGCCGGTGGCGGCGGCGAGGCGTGGGCGGCCGGCGCCGGCGTCAGATTTCTTCTAAAAATTTAATCGTTGGCGCCACTATGTCTGGCGCTGTAAGACGCGGTGACTAATCGCGACGTTGTCAAACCATCACAACCTCTGTTGTATGCAGGTTGTGTAGGCTTTTTAGGTACTATCAGCAACGGCTCCAGTTGCCATTAAAGTCTTTACTGGTTATTTTTAAAGAATATTAGAAAAACCTTTTCAATGTTGATCTTTTAAAATGGGTATCAATCTTTTCTGGTTATTCTTGTTAACTGTAAGAAAAACCATTCTTAAGTTGATCACGTACCTAGATGGTTACTCGAGGTGCTGTACAATCCCGAGTTACCGTTATGGATTAAACATTTACATGTCTTGCTTATGCTAGTAGTAGCTGCTAATTCTTAACCAAACTAGGAAAAATCCACCTACGTGATTAACAAAATAATCTTGTCTCTCCGCATAAACTAGAAACAGGGACCATCAAATCAAGAGACCAACTTTCAAACTACTACACCACGGAGGCAGTTTAAGTGTAGGTACTTGTGAGATAGGTTCTTAGTTGTTGTAGGTATCACCCGCACGCATCCCGGTACGGTACCAATAGCGGTCATTAACCTGGACTGGTCATTGACCTGTGCTGTAGGTAGAAGCTAGAACACAGTCAGCTGATAGGTATAACTGGGCCGCGCGCGACGTTGCCATATCGAAAGATAGCTAGTGAACCTAATAGGGTGATCCACACTTACGTACGATCCTGGAATAAGTTTAAGTGCGATTATTTCAATTTTTTTGTTCTAAGTCAGGTGTAAAAAATAAATACATATTTTCCAAAATTTGATAACCATTACGTATGTTGAAGGATTATTTTTTAGTCAGTGCGCTGACTAAAAAATAATCCTGTTATATAAAGTGAAAACAATTTTTTTTTATTTTTTTAAATTTGGGCCAATGTTGTACTTTGGAGGTAGTTTCATTGGCCCACGCGTTTTTAGGGAGCTTAAACGTAATATTATTTCATTTAGGGCTAATGTAACCTAAAGTAAATAACAGTAAATGATTAAAACAACCAAAATACATGATATTTGGCTTATTTTTCAAAGAAAATTCTTCATACTATCAAACATTTTCAGTAAATATCAGTAAAAAATATTTTTTAAGTCCAAAATTGAATATCATCAACATTTTGCTTCGCAAACTACTTCTTTGTAGGAATTTATAACGTAAGAGTTAAGCATTAGTACAAAATTGTTATAAAATATTTAAAAAGCAACAAAAATACCGTTTCGCTATGTCTGTTGCGCTAATAGAACGGCCAGCAGGATTAGCGCAACAGTATTTTTGTTGTTTTTTTTATTTTTTAATATTTTATAACAATTTTGTACTAATGCTTAACTCATTACGTTATAAATTCTTCTTTTTATTGGTTTTAGTTGCGGTTGCTACGTCAGAATTACGTGTCTTGTCCAGTGTTTGCAGGAATACGTCTCCAATCCATTCAACGTAAACAATCCTGTCTTGCTTTGGCAATCTTTTAAGACGTTCTTCCACATTTGGGGGATAGATGCCTGATCTCCTAAAACCAGAAATTAAATTGATAGGAGTGTCTATGAATTTATTCAATGCCGTCTTTAACAGATTTGGAAACAGTTCTTTTGGCAATGAAGGGAGTTTTCTACCCTGCTGACTTTCTTTCCACGCCATCACCTCTTCTTGTCATTTAATTTTTTAAGGGCGGAACCGCGGAAATAGGCTACATCCAACGGCTGTAATACGTGAGTGGCATTAGGAAGCAAGCAGATAAATCTAATGTTATGTTTCTCGCATGCTAACAAAACATTTTTACTAATGTGCGACGATTAGTTGTCTCCAATGATAACTTTTCGACCATCTTATTTTTTTAGTATCGGCAACAAATAGTAGAAAAACCATGCTGACTGAGCATGTCGACTGCTTCAGCATATTATCATATCCCAATTTTAGAATCTAAAAAGGAAAAGAAACATATTATAAACGAAATTATATGAAATTCTAAACCTGTAGGTTACTTTGGCCCATGGGCCAAAGATACCTCCATTTGCGGGTCAAAGTACCCTGCAGTTTTATTTCTGCCAATTTAATCCTAAAAAGTTCTTAAAACTGAATAATATCTGTTATAGCGCATCTGATACATCCAAGTACAAATAGACAGCCAGACTTACCCTAAAATTTAGTAACGATACAAAGTTTGCACAGTCAAAATTCTTGCAATTTGCAGGTCCCAAGTTTTAAACACTACCAACCGGTAAAAACGAGCGACTGAGCTATTCGAAACTGTTTTACCGACACGCCTATATCGCCATCTATGAATTGTAGTACAAATTACTTCGGTATCTCATCACAATAAAACAATTTTAAACGGATTTAAGTTGTGTTTATTTTGGATTTTACAATTCCTACGTTTCGAGCTCTTTACAGAGCCCGTGGTCACGGATGACTAAGGTGTTAGACGTCATTATTTAGAATTGAAATTATTTTTGTTGTTCTACCGCCATCTATTTCTTAATTGCCTAGCGTAACGTCCTGGTTCCACACAAAATGCTGAAACCGTATCTTGTGTAGTAGGTCTTACAGTATGTTGGATCTGGTTCTTCTGCTGTGTAATCAGCGGAGTCCAAGTTGATGAGATTCCCCATCCAGTATCTCTGTTGAAATTCGGATGTTTTTGAATTTCTATGGCTTCCCGTACTTTCCTAGGAATGAATCTCTTCTCTCTCGCTAGGATTGCAGCCTTATCAAATCTGACATAATGGGTGGGGTTATCCATGATATGTTCACACACTGCAGACTGTCTGTCACGACGGTTTTTTACATCAGCAATATGTTCTTTTAGACGTGTAGATACATTTCTCTTTGTTTCTCCTATGTATGAGAGTCCACAGTCACAGTCAAGTTTATAAACACCAGGGTCTTGGAGAGGGATGTTGCATTTGACTGATCTGATGTACTGGCTGATCTTCCTCGGCGGCTTGAAAATGGTTTTGATTGAAGCTCGCTTTAGAATTCTACCGATCTTATCAGTTACTCCCTTCAAGTATGGTAAGTACGCTGGTTGTCGTTCGACTGTGGATGGTTTGGCACGGTTTCTGTGACGTTGACGGGGTGGCTTCAGGTTATTTTCATGGAGTACTCGTCTCACATGCTTGAGCTCATCGTCTAGGTGTTGGGGGTCACAGATACCGCGTGCTCTCTGAAACAAAGAGGTACCAACGGCAGCTAATTGGCTCGGATGATGGTGGGAGTTACCATTTAGGTACCTATCTGTGTGGGTTGGCTTTCTATAAACGGAATGACTGATTGTACCATTTGTGTTTTTAATTATAAGAATATCTAGATATTCTTATAATTAAAAACACAATCAGTCATTCCGTTTATAGAAAGCCAACCCACACAGATAGGATCCACAGTCGAACGACAACCAGCGTACTTACCATACTTGAAGGGAGTAACTGATAAGATCGGTAGAATTCTGAAGCGAGCTTCAATCAAAACCATTTTCAAGCCGCCGAGGAAGATCAGCCAGTACATCAGATCAGTCAAATGCAACATCCCTCTCCAAGACCCTGGTGTTTATAAACTTGACTGTGACTGTGGACTCTCATACATAGGAGAAACAAAGAGAAATGTATCTACACGTCTAAAAGAACATATTGCTGATGTAAAAAACCGTCGTGACAGACAGTCTGCAGTGTGTGAACATATCATGGATAACCCCACCCATTATGTCAGATTTGATAAGGCTGCAATCCTAGCGAGAGAGAAGAGATTCATTCCTAGGAAAGTACGGGAAGCCATAGAAATTCAAAAACATCCGAATTTCAACAGAGATACTGGATGGGGAATCTCATCAACTTGGACTCCGCTGATTACACAGCAGAAGAACCAGATCCAACATACTGTAAGACCTACTACACAAGATACGGTTTCAGCATTTTGTGTGGAACCAGGACGTTACGCTAGGCAATTAAGAAATAGATGGCGGTAGAACAACAAAAACAATTTCAATTCTAAATAATGACGTCTAACACCTTAGTCATCCGTGACCACGGGCTCTGTAAAGAGCTCGAAACGTAGGAATTGTAAAATCCAAAATAAACCTTAAAATAAACACAACTTAAATCCGTTTAAAATTGTTTTATTGTGATGAGTAATAGTTGTGCAAACTCAAGAAAATATTACTTCGGTATCTGTCACTCCAGAATAAAGGCGGGAATTCAAAATCTTTTTTTGATTTGGGCTATAGTAACCCCCTAGGGTTAAAGTAACCTACGTTTACGGTACCATTTTAAACATTTTGTTGTAATTTTCTAAGTTAATTAGGTAGGTATATTATAAATATTGTAATAAAAGGATTTCGTTAATCTAAAATAAAATTCCACTTCAAACAAATAAATTACAAGTAAATTAATACTTAAATGTAGGTATGTATGTACAGATGTAGGTACTATACTTTCATTCATTCCCTCTTCGATTAAACTAATGAAGAGTTCGGTATCGAACATAATAGACCCTATTCCAGATGCACTTCTATTATTACTAAGTCTAATTTGACGTTTCTAAAGCCGTTTCCTATTCTGCATGTAACTGTCAAACTCAAATGACATGATTATAATCTCTTAAAATAACTGACAGGATTAAACTTAGCTTAAGCCGATTAGTGCAATTCTAGGAGGTGCAAAATTAAGCAATTTAAATATTTAAAAGGATTAAATTTACTAATCTTAGCGGCCACTAAAAAGGTCCCGCTTAAAAATAGTACTGTCAATAACAAATCGAAATGGTTGCAATGTTGGAGTTTTCTGTGTGATTTTCGGTCAGATAGGAGAGTTCTAAAGTGGGATCAATTGAGTTGGGAGGTCCTAGAGTGTCACCGGGTAGGAAAGATCTAAAGTGGCACCGGATCAGAATGTTCTAGGCGGGCACCGGGTTGAAAGGTTTTAAAGTGGCACTGGGTCAGAATATTCTAGGCTGGCACCGTGTTGAAAGGTTTTAGAGTGGCACCGGGTCGGAAAGTTCTAGAGTGGTACCGAGCGAATGTTTATCTATCAATTCCATCTCATCTCTTTTTGGCGATTTTACACAAAAATGCACCTTCAAGCATTATTGCGTACTGCGCTCGCCAATCCATGCCATGCCAACCAAGCATGGTGTGTTAAGCAAATTCCCCCAAAGCCTCAACAGTCCTGTTTCTATAGTTAAATATAAGAATTATTTTACCAAATAATAGAAAAATGCTTTTTCGTGGTGTATAAAAATTATTTGTTTTCTTGCAACACTTTAATATATTTTTAAATTTGCAACACTAAATTTTGGTAGAAATAGCATTGTCAAAATCAAATTATATTCCTGTCAAAACCTTCCCAAAAATATGGCTTTTCTGGAATAGCCACACTTAAAACCTCTAAGTTTAGGGATTTTATTTTAGTGATTTTAGCATTAGAAACTTAAAATGATTAAAACGTGGAATCGGGTCTATTGTCACACTATTCCGCGCAGCGACGCGTCCGCTCCACATGAACCGTTGCTACTGAGTGCATAGAAACTTGCAATGGCGGCGAGGCGCGGCGACCGAGTCGACAGTCGGCAGCGCGCGCGCGTCGCCGCACATGAATCGTTGCATACAGTTTCATAGAAACTGGCGAAAAGCGGCTGAGTCGAGGTTGCGCGGTAGCCTTTCAAACTAAGCGTCAGTGACGCCGCGTCAGAGCGACAGATAGCTGATTGGCTGACGTTGGCGTATGTGACGTCACGGACGTGGCATTCTCCAATCAGCTATCTGTCGTTCTGACGCGGCGTCACTGACGCTCAGTACGAAAGCGCAGCTTTAGTGGGATCGTTCAGCCGGACTTATCCACAGGCAAGCCTGTGTTGCCGTTGCCCGGGGTGGACCGCTAGGAGGTAGATCCCATACCACCATGAAATAAATACCACCCCAAAAGTGTAACTCTTGTTTGTAAGTGCCTGGATACGAATGTTTATTGGATTATTTAAGGGATTTGGAGGTATATGTAAATGCCTACTGCGTCTGTTATCTTAATTATAATGATTACTTTAGAGTATTTCTTAGTGAACTTGATTTCATTTAATTTAATTATTCATTTAAATTAAATAGATTGGTTTATTTCACTAGTCTCCTAGTGCAATTTTTCTAGTTTTTGATGAATCATTATGTACATGTTCTTTTATTTAGAAATACCACCTACCTCCAAAAATAAATTATATAAATTGCATCAGTTTGAACCAAAACCGCAACTTACAATATTTCGAAAATCGTAAGGAATAGAAAAAAGCCAGTCTATCTATACTATTTTAACATTTTTACTATGACATTTAGTAAAAGTAGTTTTGACATAAATTTTTATTTCAAGACATGAAACGTTTTTTTCGCCTCCTCTAAAATTTGTAGATTGTTAGATTGACGTTTTTGGATCTTAACCGTCGATATGTATGTATGTATGTAAGACCACATAAGTATCAATCCATTCCGGGATAGGGTCCCGCGGCGTATACGTACATTATATTTTTACTTGAATAAAGGGAACTAATCTGTTATCCGAAATTATGAACGAGATAACGAAGTTATGTCCGACGAAGCGACATTCCAAGGTTTGGCTTCTTTAGGTTGAACAACTTTTCCCAATGAACATTAGGTCGAAATGTGAAAAAATCGGCCCTCCATTACAAAAATATGTCACTGCGTATGAGAGTTTCAATTCTTTTTCATATTTCGACCTTTGTTTATTGGGAAAAGTAGTTCAGTTTTACGAGTACTAAAAGTAAGTATTTGCACTTATTTTAATAGTACCTTATAGATTCTGCGCAATAGGTAGGTACAGTACAGCATCCAACTACCTATGAATTGAAAGATTATCTCCATTATTTAATCTAATCTTTCTTTGCATAATGATCTCATATACACATACCATTAGGTAACCGATGTCAGAAAACAAGGCCAGTAAGAGCCGTGGGTAAACAAAAAGGGCCACGCTGCCCTATATCGTTCACCTTAACCCTAATTCATAGTTTTTTATAGGTAGGTACAATATTTATGTAGGTCACTAGGCCTATTCCCGCAAACCGATTGGGGTTTATTTGTTCATATTCCGACCTGTGTTTGTCGGGTTTGCGTACTTTTCAGTAGGTATTTTGAGATTTTACTACAGACTGGGACTAAAAAACGGACAGGCTAGTTGTAAGAAGAACAACTTTAAATCAGCTGTTCAATAGAGTTACTATGGAAAGTATTTTTTTGTTTCTGCTCGACCTAGGTACTCATAATTTAAGTATTCCTTGGGGAAATCCCATTCTCAGTTTTCAGATTAGTAACTTTTTTCAACACAGTACGGCCATCCCAATAAGCCATATTTAACAGCTGTCCGATTCATTCTAATGCTATGGTAGAGGTTCCATTGCCTTTGTTGACATCTCGTTTTGTATGGAGATTACTGCTGTCAAATCAGATTGATCACTTTTTTCAACATAGTAGAACGTAAGTGGTTATATGCTCTTTGCAACACAGTACGGCCATCCTAATAAGCCATATTTAACAGCTGTCCGATTCATTCTAATGCTATGGTAGAGTTTCCATTTCCTTTATGGCATCTCGTTTAGTATGGAGATTACTGCTGTCAAATCAGATTGATCACTTTTTTCAACATAGTAGAGGTAGAACGTAAGTGGTTATATGCTCTTTGCAACACAGTAAGGCCATCCTTATAAGCCGTCTTTAACAGCTGTCCGATTCATTCTAATGCTATTAGAGGTTCCATTTCCTTTGTTGACATCTCGTTTGGAGATTACTGCTGTCAAATAAGGCTTATTGGGGTGGCCTAAGTTTAGAGATCTCAGTACTCCTGCTAATCAGCTCCAGTGCCTACTGACCAACTTACCTTTTCAATGGCGTGTCTGAGTTTTCCCATGATGAACTGGATCCAGAAGTTTCGCTGCTGCTGGAAGACACCTGTTGGTTGCGCTCGTACACATTAAAACTGGCACTCTTACGAATCATGGTCACTATTTAAGTAGTATCTTATCAACACACTATTAAACAGATGTTTTGTATTCCACTATCTGACACAATATGTACTAGGCGCACAGAAAAAGCGAAAGGTCGCAGTAATAAACCGCTGGATTTATCGACAGTACTCTTGTTTAGTACTTTCAAGTTGTCACTGGCCTCTAAATATAAACTGAGAACAGAGGCGCGGCGCGCGCGACTCGGTCGAGATTTCGGCCACAGATCCAATTTTTGGCAGTCGCTATATTATAAATGCGAAAGTTTGTATGTTTGCTTGTTACTTCTTCACGCAAAAACTACTGAAACGATTGAAATGAAATTTGGCACAAATATAGAACGTAACATGGATAACACATAGGATAGTTTCTATCACCATGGGTAACAGCTAGTATTAGCTTAAAATATCTTCTTCTTATATTTGGGAGCTCATTGCTCTTATCGGTGGAGTAAAGGCCAGTTGTTCCTATCTTCCCCCTTACCCTCTCCCTATAAACGCGAGTCTCTTGAGCATGTTTTTTCCGTACAATTCCCAAAAAATGCTTTCTATCCATTTCCAATTTCAATTTCCATTTCCATGTTTGGTTCTATTTGGAAAAAGACTTAGTAGATATATTAAGGAGGTCAAGGAGAGAAAAATATAAGGTGTACAAAAAAAATATTTTGGGAAAGTTGTTCAGTTTCATGGACTGGTTCATCACTTAAAATATTTGCAGATTTTCTAACACCTTATTTATTATAAGATGAATGAGTTATAAAATTGTTCAGTCCACCCACATGAAATAGAACAAGCATAATTTTTTAAATTATGCCAACTATCGAATCATGACATGACCAATACTTATTTATTTTACACTTCGACCCAAATTCTTTTTCTTTGAGAAATTATTCCATATTTTCTTTCCTTAAACCCTTTTTTACGTTTGAAAAATACGTTACTGTTAAGAAGGTACCTTCTTGTGTTATGATATGAAACTGTACTGAAAATATGAAAACATTTGTTTACACATACTCATTTATCACAAGGTGACTTTCGAGAATCGGCACCCAGTTTGAATCATCAACATAACAATTAGATCACTATGGGAATCCTTGGAGACTGGAACTAACGAGCTGTATTGTGAAACAAATCTATTTGCCATATTTACACTCAATATTTTTGACACGTGGCATAAACAACCATTTTTTACTAACCGACCTGCCTGCCTTGCAAGGGATAAACGAACATACCTACATCACGCCTATATCCCTTGTGGGGTAGGCAGAGCGTGAACGGCCGTAAAAAACTAATATTTACACCACGACTGACAAACTTTCGAGGTTCATTCAGAAAATTGAGTATCGCCATAGTGGCAGGTAGTCAGCCTATGGCCTAAAATTGCAATGCACATATGTAACTCTCGAATCCTTAGTCACCTCTTACGACACCCACAGGAAAGAAATGGCGTGATGCTATTCTAAGCCGACATCACACGAAAAAGGCGCGATTATGAGACGATAGAGCTTTAGCGCCAACGCTGCGTCAAGCGGGCTACAAATGCATACACATATCACGCCTATAATCCCTTGTGGGGTAGGCAGAGCGCAAAACAGCCGCAAAAAACGGACATTTACGCCACCTCCGACAAATTTTTGAGTGTCATTCAGAAAACTGTGTATCGCCATAGTGACAGGTTGTCAGCCCATCACCTCAAATTGCAATACACACCCTCGAGTCCCTTAGTCGCGTCTTACGACTCCCAAGGGAAACAAATGGGGTGATGCTATTCTAAGCCGGCATCACACGGCAACGGCGGGCTACATTCGGCAGAATACAAGAGCATTCCGTTTAAGCAAGCTGCACGCGCCGGGCCGCGTCTTGACATTATTATCCGTCTGAATTTAGAACGGCTTGATGCAGCGTTGGCGCTTATTTGGTAGGATTTTACCCAATATGGTAAGTACTATAATCTAGTACCGCAACTATTACCTTCCACCGAGTAGTACATAAGGAAATAAAGGGGGAGGCCTTTGCCCTGCAGTGTGACACAGACAAGGCTTATAAAAAAAACATAAAAAGGAAATAACCATATATATATTTTTGGCATATATATGGTTCTATTAAATTCAGTGCAAATCTTTTTAGAGTGAGTTCTCCTTGTCAAACTGAACAACGTTCCCCAAGGAACATAGGTCGAAATATGAAAAAGATATTGGACATCTAATTCAAATATGCTCAATTAATGTGTCACTTTGTATGGGAGGGTATGTTTTTTATAATTCAACCCCAAGAAAGTTGTTCAGTTTCACGAGTAAAACTCATCCTTTAAATATTTGATCTGAATTTAATATGACCATAATATAGAATTGGCTAACCAGTATTTTCCATTTTATAACTTATAGGATTTTGTGCGAAATTATACAAAGATTTTTTTTCACAAATCTTTATTAAGTATAGAGTTAACAATAGGTCACCCACATACATTAACAATATGGAAGTTCACATCATAAACTCCTAATTTTTATTAAACTTACATAATTTTAAAACACAGTAATTTTGCAACAATTTAGCACAGTATTGAGGTAAAATTTATAGGTACTTATACATAGTGTAGGCTTGCGAAGGCAGTGCAAATTTCATTAAATACAAATATAGAAACAGTCTAAATTTTATGAATTCTTAGTGGAACTTTAGCTAAAGTTGCAATAATATACCAATATCTATACTTACAAGTTGATAAAAGCCTAACTAGAGAAATGGAGCAAATCCTTCTTATACAGGGTGTAAGGGATAGCCCTCCGAATACTTATAGGATGCATTCAGATATCTCAGGAAACGCTACAAAAAAATTTGACTTCCCATAGTAATTGCAGTCAGCTGATCTTAATTTTGTATGTTTTTTTTTGACGTTTTCTGACATATTATCCTAGGGGAAAGTTGTTCAGTTTTATGGTCTGCATGCACCCTATCAGTATTTGGAGGAGTACACTCCGTATATAGTGGTACAAATACCAAAAAAGTGTATATTTATATACTTTCCACTCATGTATATTTATGGATTGTATGATAAGAATGACAAAGAAAATTTTATAACTTACGTATTTTAAATATCTTGTGAAATATTTAATCTAACTTTAACGTGGCAAAAACAAAATTTAATATCATTGTAATTCATACTCTGAATTAACCTTTAGTAATAAAATTACATGCATGCAAATGAAATAAAATAACCTATTAATAAACTTAAAATTTAAGTAAATAAGTACTTAATTATTGTAGACTTAATTCTCTTAGTAGTAAGGTCTTCGTGGATTGTTCTGTAAATAAAGAAACATGCCAAATTTAGTAAGTTTGTTTTAGTAGTATACGAGGTGTATGAAACAGCCCTTCATTCAGACTATGAAACCACAAAGTAAGTATTGGCGTCTGCGCGCCGAATACAGAGAGCTCACTTCAAGCAAACGTCACGAAACTCTCCACAATTTTACACGCCGCCGTTTACAAGGAAATCCAAACCAATCCAAACACACTTGTAGTCGAGTGTCAACCGCGTTTGGTGCGGACCTTTCTTTCTTCTCCGTGGTGCGGACG
Source organism: Tuta absoluta (assembly GCA_027580185.1). Classification (NCBI taxonomy): domain Eukaryota; kingdom Metazoa; phylum Arthropoda; class Insecta; order Lepidoptera; family Gelechiidae; genus Tuta; species Tuta absoluta. Next base: position 15,723,218 of record JAQAHW010000009.1, read on the forward strand.
TGCAAAATGGCTTCACACAAATATAAATAGGTAATAAATAGGTTTATTAGTATACGATGTGATTTGTACAAGGTTCCTATAATATTTTGTACCAACTAAAATAAAAACTTGCTTTCATAAAAGAACAAACCAGATTAATAACTCTAATCAGTACATTTTTTTATAATGTGATTAAAGTTTCTACTTAAATAAAGGCAGCTTTTCATTTTTGATGTACATACATACACATAAAACGGATATTTACGCCACGTCTGACAAAAATTTGAGGGTCTTTCGGAAAATTGTGTATCACCATAGTGACAGGTTGCCAGCCCATCGCCTAAAATTGCAATACACACCCTCAAATCCCTAAGTTGCCTTTTACGACTCCCACGGGAAAGAAATGGGGTGATGCTCAGTCTCAACAGCCCCAGAGCAGATATCTACCTACTCGTCATTCCCCATTTCATAATCATTGTGCTATGTAGGTAGTATACGTAATGTAAATACAGGGAGTAACAGAAATGGTATATCAAGCCGAAAGGAGGTCAAAGTGAGGAAATGTGGGAAGTTGTTCAGTTTCATGAGCACCTTTCGGCTTGATACAGCCTTTCTGTTACTCCCTGTATGTTTAGGTACCTACTTCATTGAATAAAAGCGGTAAGAAAACTGTGGCAGAAAGCGGAAATGATCGAAAAAAGGGCCGAGTGATCCTTCTGTACATTCTCTATTTTGTGATGAAACTAAACAACCTTTCCCTCGAAACATATGTCAGGGAACGACAAAAAAGATTACTACGGGAAGTTAAAAAATGACGCTTCCTGAAATTTTCTTCTAATAGGAAGAAAGAAGAAATCTTTCTTTTCTTTTAATAGGAAGTTGTTCAGTTTCATGGTCTGAATGTATCAGTATTCGAAGGGCTGTCCCTTACACCCTGTATATTTAACTTGTTCGTAGTATGTACTAAAGAAAGCTTAGGGTTCAAGTCTATATAAACAACACCATTAATTAATGTCGTGTGGAAAACCGAGTAGACGGGTGACCCGGTGAACCATAGTATCAGAGTCAATCGCCTTCTAGGTAACTTTACTAACGTGCTTGTGACCAAAAACTATACGTATGAAATACTAGATTTCCGCCCACCGGTTTCACCCGCTGCCACTCTTTTTATCGTGGTAATAGTTGTTTTCCCGCGGTAAAAAGTAGCCTATGTGTTATTCCAGGTTATACTCTACCTGTGTTTTTAATTTCATCCAAATCGGTCAAGCCGTTTGAGCGTGAAGAGGTAACAAACATACATACATACATAGACACAAACTTTCAGATTTGTAATATTAGTACGGATTACTAGTGACTATAGCGATAACTTAAGACGGACTAGTGATAAGGAACATAGGTTGAAATGTGACAAAAATATGGTCAGTTTCCATAATAACTCAAATCAGCTGATCGGCAATTTTGTTAGGGAGGTCCCATTTTTTTTCCTTATCACCTTGAATTTTCGCTATCGGTCACTAGTAAAATTTCAACCTTTATTAGCTCCTATTAAATTCAGTGCAAATATTTTTTGGGTGTGTTCTACTCGTGAAACTGAACAAGTTTCCCCAAGGAAAATAGGTCGAAATATGCAAGAAATTGACCTCTCATACAAGAAGATGCACAAAATATTTCAGTTTGTACTGGAGATCCATAATTTTTTCCATATTTCGAAAAAGTTACTAAGAAATGTTGTTCAGTTTCATAAGTAAAACTCACTCTACAATTATTTTCACTGTATGTTATATAATAATAGGACTTTATATATATCGAAAGGTTAGTTTATCAATTAGTTAACTTTATACAGTGTGGATATACTCGTGAACTCACACCTATAGGGCAAAGGGTAAACTTACCCAAGAGTTGTGTCTATTAGAGTGTAAACTTACCAAAGGGTTGCGTATAAACTTACCAAAGAGTCGTAGCCAATTTACCAAGGGCTGTATCTATAAGTGTCTAAACTTACCAAAGATTCGACGTTTCTCTTTTACCGAAGGTTCGGGTCTTAACTTACTTAAGGATCAAAACTTTTTGTGTGTAAAAAAAAAACCAAAGAGTTTTGTGTGTAAAAGTGTAAACTCACCGAAGGGTTGGGTCTAAACATATCAGAAAGCGACTTACTTACCAAACGATTGCGCCTTTACTTACCAGTTGGGGCGAAGCTAACCAAAGAGTCGTAATTAATTTACCCAAGACTCCAAGTAACATACCAAAGGTTCTAGGTAACTTACTAAGGATTAGATCTAAACTTACTTGAGTAGTAACTGACCAAAGGGTTGGGTGTAACCCTACCAGAATGTGACTAACTTACCAGTTGGGGCGAAACTAACCAAAGAGTCATAATTAACTTACTCAAGACTAACTTACTTTCTAAAGAATCTAGGTAACTTACTAAGGATTACATCTAATCTTACTAGAGTAGTAACTAACTAACTTACCCATGACTCCAAGTAACTTACCAAAGGTTCTTGGTAACTTACTAAGGATTAGATCTAAACTTACTTGAGTAGTAACTGACCAAAGGGTTGGGTGTAACCCTACCAGAATGTGACTAACGTTGGGGCGAAACTAACCAAAGAGTCGTAATTAACTTACTCAAGACTAACTAACTTACCAAAGGTTCTAGGTAACTTACTAAGGATTACATCTCAACTTACTAGAGCAGTGACTAACTTACCAAAGGGTTGGGTCTAAACCGGTAGGCGAGCATCATGCGTTTCCTGTACGCGTCGAATTCATCGTCGTCGGGAGATACCGCGTCAGACACCGCCGCGCCCATACCCATACCCGGCACGGGCTGACTGTTCCTGGTAGAACAAATATACGAATCAGATTGTATCGCGTAATAAGTTTTATATACACTCGTCTCATAATGTTCGAATTATGAATTCGAAAACAGATGCATAATGACCTACTTTATGCATTCTGCCTATAAAAACTAGGGTCTACTATAAATTACAGAAGCGTAATGACTTAATGACAAAACTCTTAATACGATAAAGTTGAGAAATGAAACGAAGTTTTTTTTTCCAATACTCAAATCGCTATCTTCCGCCGCACCTGACAGTTGTTGTTGTACGGTAATTTTTCGGATGTTGTTCAGTTGTTTTAATAGGTTTTTGTTCTGTTGTTGTTCAGATGTTGATTAGTCGTGGTTCAGTTGTTGTACAGATGTTGTTCAGTTGTTGTTCAGTTGTTGTACAGATGTTGTTCAGATGTTGTTCAGTTGTTGTACAGATGTTGTTCAGTTGTTGTTCAGATGTTGTTCAGTTGTTGTTCAGATGTTGTTCAGTTGTTGTTCAGATGTTGTTCAGATGTTGTTCAGTTGTTTAGTTAAGTTATTGTTAAGACTCCACATCTAAACAACTGCTAAAGTAAAGATTTTTAAAAATTCATATCAAGCCATATTACGTTCTCGTATTGAATTTGTCCTTGTATCGGGCCTTGCAATGGCCGGTGCGTACGTTTAGAAAAGTGTTTCTGAGTTTTTTTGGAGAGTGTAGATAAAATAGTGTATGCAACTGCTATAATTAGGCATTAGAATGCTCGTGTCAAACTATTATCACACTCGGCTGCGCCTCGTGTGATAAACAGACACTCGCATTCTAATGACCCCCATTATACGACAGTTGCATAAACTACTATTATGTCACCGCCGTGATTCTCATAGTTTTGTCACTGGCCTCAAGTCAGAAAAAAAATCTCTGAACTTACTTCAAATTACATTCAGATTCAGATGTTTATTTACCAAAACATGGTTACAGTATTGCAGATGGTTAAAAAAGTTCTACATTTTAGTCATGTAAATCGTAAAATGCAAATTTAAAATAATACTATGCCCTCAATTCGGGATATAAATTCTCTAAACTTACCTTAAATTAGTGCTGTCACTGTCCGTCAAACCGGTTTAGAAAAGGATAGGAGATATTTAGTCCTGTCATGTTTAAAAATGTCAATGGGTTCTTCGCCATTTCTAGTCGATTTAGTCACCATTGTTTTCATCTTCGCCTTATTTTGACAGAACCAATCAAAAGTAGCTACTCTAGTAACACGGGGTATAAATTCAGTTGACTTACTTGTTGATCGGGTCAACGATGCCAGATCCTTCGGCGCCCAGACCTTGCCCTTCCGTCCAACCGAGTTTCTGAAGCATTTTGAACCCTGAAAAAAGTATAAATAGTATATAAAATAATTCTAGTCACATCACGGGTGACAGGTGTGGCGGAAAATAGCACAACAGTCCACTGCTGGACATGGGCTTCCCCTTATTGGGGTATTTCCAAACTAACCACGCTTGGCAGGTGGATTTGCGAGCGCAGTGCAAGATGTGCATTCACAGGGAACGCTGCTGCCTTTTCCTGGACTATTATCCCTTAGTCGCTTTATAAGTCACCCACGAGTAGAATGTGGGTGATGCTATTTCAATCACCACACGCAGTAGCCGTTCGGTGCCGGCACAGAATATAAAGGCAGCAAATTCGTTTCATTTCTCGTTTCATGGTTTAAAAAGGTGCTATAAAGAAAAAAATATAAATGCCGACTGTAAAGTACAAACAATAGGCAAACTGTCATCACCAAATCGGTTTAAGAAAAGAGTTACAGGCGAAAAATAATGTTTTAGATCCCTTGACGTACTGCCGATGCCATACGGGCATGAGTATTTGAACGCGACTTTATATAAGTAAACATAATGCGTAGTTAGAACTCTAGACATAACAAGTTTCGTTGCCAAACACCCTAACTGAATGAACTCATTCATAACTCATTTATTAACTTTTGTTTCATGATTTATTACTGTGTTATGTTTCATTCAAGGTGATTGAACGAGAATGTATTGTAATTTGCATTGAGTCATTTTTTTATTGATATTATGCAAAGGTAAGTTGTCGTGTGATGCCGGCTTAGAATATGCCGTGGGATGCCGGCTTAGAATAGCATCACCCCATCTCTTTCCCGTGGGAATCGTAAAAGGCGACTAAGGGACTCAACGGTCTGTATTGCAATATTAGGCGATGGGCTGTCACTATGGAGAAACACAAGTTTCCGAATGACCCTCAAATTTTTGTCAGAAGTGGCGTAAATGTTTATGCTCTGCCTACCCCGCAAGGGATTATAGGCGTGATATGTGTGTGTGTAAGTTGTCGTCGGGCCAAAGATTTTTCCAGTAATGTTAATTTTCACTGGTAGCAAGAAGGTAAAATTAGTGCACAAACATTGTTATTCAATTCAAACATCAAATTTGTTCAAATAACAATAGTTATTGCTAGCGTTTGCCAAAATTTTCACATTACATGTATCAATCATATCTCGGGTATCGTACCAGTAAGTAGACAGATAGACAGACAGTTTTGTATAACCCGCTCGGGCGGGATATATTTTTTTACCTCCCGTCGACAAATGTCACAGTAGCGAAATGTCCCGCTTGAAATCGGGACATTTTGCTAGTAGCTAAATGTCACACTCGCGTAAAGTTACATTCGCGTAATGCCACATTCGTGTAATGTCACACTCCCGTATCGCGTAAAAAAAAATTAATCAATGTTCGAAAAACGAGCGAGTGGCTATTTAGCTATTTTGTGCTTAAACATACTTCTTAGATTAAAAAATTTCTGATAACCGACCTCTTTAGCCACTACAAACAACGATTCAAACTTGTCAAGTCAATTGTTTTTATCAACAATGACACTTGTGATTTCTTCAAGTATTCATCAATTCATTTGGAAATTCATATTTTAACTCACGGATATCCAATATATATATATATACATTTGTCGACGGGAGGAAAATAACATGTGTGCAAATCCAAAACCACCGGATCTAGATTTTATTTTAAATCAAAAAGGTAAGCCAAGTCTAGTCGTGGACAAATACCGCTATAATCTCAATCGTACGAACGCAAGTGGAAGTACGCAATGGCGCTGCATACACAGGGTAGAATGTGGAGGCTCGATTACGCTTGACGATACAAAAGAAAAAATTCTAAGACAAACGAACCATTGCTGTATTCCGGATGGCAATAAATTGAGTTTTGTTCGGGCATTGAACAAAACTAAAGAGGATATTTGTAAGGATTTAAGGCCGATCCAAAGAATATATGAAGAAAACATGGAGGGCGTCAAGTCCGCTCCTGAATTCAAGCAAGTAAAAGACGCGTTATACAGACATCGTAAGAGATTTTTAAAGACTACTAAGTTGAATTACGAAAATCTAAGCGAGGTTCAGATCCCTGATATTCTCGGAAAAGACTTTTTACTGTGTGAGGACGGACACTCTGATAAAATTCTAATCTTTTGTACAAAAGAGGCAAAAAAATTAATGAAAACTTTTAAAAATGGTCAATATTTTGCAGACGGAACTTTCAAAATTGTACCCAACTTGTTTTACCAGTTTTATTCGATTCATCTCGACTTGTACACAAACGCCAAATCCAATAAAATAGTACCTGTTATTTACGCCTTGTTGCCTGACAAAAAAGAGAAAACATACATACGGCTATACAAAATTTTGAAAGAAAAACTAAAGCTAAAAATCACTAAAATCAAAGTAGATTATGAACAGGCACAAATGAATGCTATCAAAAGAGTCTATCCAGACGCTAAAATAAGTGGTTGTTACTATCATTTCAATAGGGCACTGTGGAAGAAGGGCAAAGCTCTGAATTTGACTAAATGTGATGCTGAGTCTAGAAAAACGCTTCGTCATTATTCAGTTTTGCCACTTTTCCCGCCGGAAAAGGTAAACGAGGCATGGAAACACATTGATAAAAATGCGCCCAAAACAAGCGCAATAAAAAAGTTTAAAAAATATTTTCACCAACAGTGGTACCCACAACTCTCGCCTCACATGTTGAGCTGTGCGAATCAAAGAAATCGTACCACGAACAATCTCGAAGGTTGGCATTACAGGCTTAATAGCCGAATTCCTAAAAAACCAAATTTATTCTATTTTATTTATAAAATAAAGAAAGAGGCAGAACATCAGAGTAAAAAGATTGTTGATTACTTAATCAAGCCTTTGCAAAATAATAAACGCATGTGCGATACAATTTTTGACATTAAATACAAGAAGTGCTTGAAAAAATTAATGGCTGATAAAATAACAATCCCACAGTTCTTAGCGAAGTTGGCACTGCTTAAACTTTTTAAGAAAATAAAGCGGCGTAGACGATAGCACTAAGTTTCCGGCACACACACACACACCTATTAAGTAAGCTTATTATTTGCTTTCATAAATGTAAGAAGGAAAAATGTTTCGTTTTAAGAAAATAAAGTTTTCTTTTTTGAATGAGTCGGTTTATTATTTATTATTAAATATATTATTTCATGTAGGTACCCATATTCCCACTAGATAGATAAAGCGAGAGGGTGACATTCAGCTACAGGGACATTTAGCGAGAGGGACATTTAGCTACAGGGACTTTTAGCTATAGGGACATTTAGCTAAAGGGACTTTTAGCGACACCGGGACATTTCGCTACTGTGACATTTGTCGACGGGAGGTTTTTTTAAAGGCACTACCTCGGGGCTGACCAGGTTAATCACACGGCATGTAACTTTTCGCAGGCAGGCAGAGCGTTAACGGCCGTAAAACGGATATTAACACCACGTCTGACAAAAGCTTGAGGGTCAATCAGATAACTGTGTATCACTATAGTGACAGGTTGTCAGCCCATCGCCTAAAATTGCAATACACACCCTCGAGTCCCTTAGTCGCCTCTCACGACTCCCACGTAAAAGACATGGGGTGATGCTATTCTAAGCCGGCATCACACGGCTTTCTATCATATGATGAGTATTTACCGTGTGATGCCGGCTTAGAATAGCATCACCCCATTTCTTACCCATGGGTGTCGTAAGAGCCGACTAAGGGACTCAAGGGATGTGTATTGCAATTTAAGGCGATGGGCTGACAACCTGTCACTATAGTGATACACAGTTATCTGATTGACAATCAAGCTTTTGTCAGACGTGGTGTTAATATCCGTTTTACGGCCGCTAACGCTCTGCCTACCCCGTGAGGGATATAAGCGTGATTTATGTATGTATGTATGTATGTATGTATGTATGATGAGTATTTACTTACCGACGTTGTCTTCCTTCAGTTTGAACTCTTTGTAATCGCTGAGGTCTGGTTCCTTGCCACCTTTAGCTGCCGAATACTTTTCCATGAACCTGTTCAAATTTGTATTTTAATTTACATACCAAAATATTTACATAATATTCTTTTAGAAAACTTGCACAATTTTCGCCACTAGTGATGGTAAGCAGGTAATAAGGAATAAGTAAGTAAGTAAGTAAAAACACTTTATTGCACAAAATAAAAAACAAAAATATCAGGAAAAATTATTGCTAACATGCGCAAAGGCGGCCTTATCGCTACAAGCGATCTCTTCCAGACAACCTTTGGGTGGAGGAGAGAGTATTGAAAAACAGAGCAGTGCGAGAGTAATCATGAAAGAAAAGGTAACTTGAATAAACACAATAAATACAGAATAATATAATAATGTATATATGTTAGTTTATTGTAATATAAGGTATGTAGTAGTTTACTCTTATTGTTATTTATGTAAAATATGTAGGTGTTATTGTATATGTATTTTATATAACCGTAAAAGCACTATCCCGCATCTCAAATCTACTCTCCTTTACCCTAAGGTTGTCTGGTAGAAATAGCTACCTGGCTATAAGGCCGCCTATATTGTACTCTTTCTTTTCTATCTGTATGTCCATTTCTTGTTTTTGTGCAATAAAGTATATTTATGTTATGTTATGTTAAGGTTCAATACCTGCCCGCGGTAGAAAATTTTGCAAATTTTAAACAGGGATCAAGTTTTGCTAGGTTAGTAGATTTTGATTGGGTTAGATAAGGGCTCGCATCCAATTGAATGATTCACTTCTCTATGCGGGATATAAGGGACAGCCTTCCGAATTCTGATAGGGTGCATGTAGACCATGAAACTGAACAACTTTCCCCTAGTAACATGTCAGGAAACGGCAAAGAAAACTATTGCCCATAAAATTTACGTTGCCAGAAATATATTCCTAGGGGAAAGTTGTTAAGTGTCATGGTCTGAATGCACCCGAACAGAATTCGGAGGGTTGTCTCTTCCACCCCGTATATCTCCAATTTTTTTTAATTCATTAGGCTAGTTACTATTTACGAATCGGTAAAAAAATAACTAGACTTACTTCTTCAACTCCTCGGGCGGTAGAAAGTCGCCGATGTGATGTTTCCCGGCTGCCTGCTTGGTCAGCTCCGTCGCCCATCGCTCCGTGGCTGTCATTTCTTTAGCACGGAGTCTAAAAAAAGCAATGCATTCACTATATTTATAGTCCGATACGGCTGGCATTATTTAGGGGCATAACATCTAAAAGTTCTAAAATCGCTTATTTTTTGTACGAAAATAATTAAACAATACGTTTATTCACCAAATGATACACGTATGTATAAAAATACTTTTCTCCTAAGCTAAATAATAGCTTAAGGGCAGACAAATTTCTCCTCTTTATCTTAATATTATTTTACACAATATAAGTATTATTTATAACAATATTATATTACTACAAGTTTATTTGCAAAAACTAACAAAAAATGTGTTTATTTATTACTTAATATCAATACTCATGTTTTATAACATTACAACTGCAAACCATCCTTAATAGCATTCAAATTTAGATCCTTAGTGTGTCTGTAAAGCACATATTACATTTAGTGTCATTTTTTACGCTTGCGTAAATTTTCAATTCAGTGTATGGTAGCTCGTTTAATAAATTAAATTTTCAAGTGTCTTTAATTAAATGAACATTATAAAATCTACCAGTATTGTCAATTTGTATATATATATACCTGAAATGAAACAAAGTAATATAATTGGGTTCGGCCAATGGTCCAAAAACTATAAGCAAAAATAAACGACTTTAGTATTTTTGAAACATGAAAGGCTAGCCATACTGGGCTATTACCTAGATATTCAAAATGGGTTTGTAGTCTAGGCTGTAGATTACTCACCCAAAGCCAAAGAACTATCTGTACCCTATGTTATCAAATTACATGCTACAATGAAAATAAGAAATTGAAAAAATGTCATTGCCCGCCGGGACTTGAATCCAGGACCGTGAGGTACCGTCCTACTGCTCTGCCAACTGAGCTTCCGGCACCTCGCCTGACACTTTAAAATTTTCAATTTCTTGATAATCGTCTCGAAGCGACGAAAATAATATAGCACTGTGCAAATGGCCCAAACAACGGACATCACGTCTGACAAATATTTGAGGGTCATTCGAAAAACTGTGGGTCACCATAGTGACAGGTTGTCAGCCATCGCCTAAAATTGCAATACGCACCGTGGAGCCCCTCAGTCGCCTCTTACGTCTCCCACGAGAAAGAAATGGGGTGATGTTATCACACGGCACAGAAATAGACTAGAACACACGCCGTGTGATGCCGGCTTAGAATAGCATCACCCCATTTCCTTCCCGTGAGAGTCGTAAGAGGCGACTAAAGTACTCGAGGGTGAGTATTGTAATTTTAGGCGATGGGCTAACAACCTGTCACTATAGCGATACACAATTTTCCGAATGACCCTCAAACATTTGTCAGACGTGGTGTAAATGGCCGATTTTAGCAGCTGTTTTCCGCTCTGCCTACCCCGCAAGTGATTATAGGCGTGATATGTATGTAAATATATAAAAAAAGATGGGTAAAGTAGTTGTTTTTTGAAAACTTGCAAAATTTCCAAGTGTGGGCAGGATTTGAACATGTGACTTTCGTCATTACTAGTGATGACGCCCCTTCCATCTGGGCTACCGCAGCTCGTTCCTTGCCCGCCAATTTTGCAAGTGTATTTAATGCCAGTAACGCGTGGCACGGCCCCATCTACCAGGTTAGTTTTGCAACTAATATCCGGCGACTAATTCTATCTTTACAGATTGATTTGCAAGTTTTCAAAAAATTTTATACCTAACACGAGAAGTGTTTTAAAATTTGGTATTAATGTACCTGTGTTCCCAGGTGCCCTCTGAGGTGTCCTCGTCGCTGTCATATTCGTACTTGTGTTTGCCCATGGCGGCCAGACGCTCCACCTCCTGCCGTTTCTTCATCATATCCTGAAATAACGATTGCCTTTCGTTATTAATCCTACAGTAAAACCATCTCAATAAGCCATATTTGAGAGCTGTCAGATTCGTGCCAATGCTATGCCATAGGGTCTCATCCGTTGTTGACAGCTCGTTTAGTATGGATGACCGTGGTTGTCGTGAGTATTGACTATTGCTACTACAACCTGTCACTATAGTGATACACAATTATCTAAATAACCCTCAAATGTTTGTTACACTTGGCGTAAAGGTCAATTTTTACGGTTCTTTACGCTCTGTCTACCTCGCAAGAGTTTATTTTAATATTAAATAGGCCCCCGCATTTGTCTGCTATAGGTGTGATATAAGTATGTGATAAGGTCAGTACATTAATAATGTCACATGTATTATTCATTAAATTTACATTTGGTCGTGTAATCTATCCAATTTGACAAGATATTAATTTCCATCATGTCAGTACATGATGAAATTATTATCTTGTCAAATTTGACTTCTGAAGCACACCGTTGTGCTTCGTAGGGCACGTTGTTACCTGATACAGTAGGTTCAGTTTGAAGTTGTCCTCACACTTGGCCCAGTCCTCTGGGCTGAGGTTGGTGGTTCCGTAGTTCATCATGGCATACTGCATGAGAGCCGGGTTGTTTCGGTTGACAGTCGACAGCTTCATGCCCTCATCTTCCACTTTGGCAAGTTGCATGCCTGGAACATGTGACCTCTCCTTTTACATAGACACTTAAAGGGCGGGGCACACCGGCTCCGTATACGTTCCGTATCCAGCTCTCGTCCGTAGTCACGCACGAACTTATGACGTTGTAATGTATGGGACTGTATGAGATACGGCACACCGCTTGCGTTGCGTATCCGTTCCGTGCTGCACGCAAGCGGTGTGCCGTATCTCATACAGTCCCATACATTACAACGTCATAAGTTCGTGCGTGACTACGGACGAGAGCTGGATACGGAACGGATACGGAGCCGGTGTGCCCCGCTCTAAAATCTACTAAATAGTAATCTTGTATCAATGGTCAGCACATTACAGTATCTACTAATGAAATATAAGTACAGAGTGAAATTTTACTAGTGACCGATACTGAAAACTAAGGACGGGCTGGTGAAAAGGAACAACTTTGAATATATAAAGAAAAAAAAATGGAAACACCATACAAAATTTACCAGCCAGAGGTTCAAAATTTGGATTTTTATATTTCGACCTATGTTCCTTGGGGAAAGTTGTTCCTTATCGTCAGCCCTCCCTGAGTTTTCGGTATTGGTCACTCGTAAAATTTAATTCTATATAAAATCCCATAAGGGTAAACAATTATAATTATGAATGAGACATGAAAAGTGAAAGTGCCATTGACATAAAGAGCAAAGAAAATTTAAGGGACATTTCGAAGAAGAATTTGTACTTATAAACATACGCAGTATATTTGTCTCGACTCCACGTTACTGATTAAAACAGCTAATTTAAAATAGCACTGTCACTTTCCGTTAAATACGTTTAGAAAAGGATAGTCATTATTAACTATTTTAGTAATGTCGTGTCTTAAATAGTCTAAGGTTACCGCGCCATTTCGCAGACTGCCTTATATGTTTATCCGCCGTATTATTAATTGCCGCTTAATTTTGACAGATACCGCGTAAAATCATAGACAAATTAAGAGGCGATCATCTTCTATCCTTGTCCAAGCCTATTTAACAGAAAGCGACAGTGCTATTTTTAGCTACGAGATATTAGTCGGTAACATGGAATTGAGACTATGGTAAGCATTTTGAAATGAGACAATAAACATACATCAGCCGATTGCAGTCCACTGCTGGACGGCTTCCAGGTAATAATAATAATAAATAACAATAAAATTATTGCAAATAGAAAACAAAGAACATCTCCAGGCGGCCTTCTTGCCATGGAAGCAAGTTCTACAAGAAAGTGCATTAACGTAATCAAACAGCATACAAACTAATCTCACTCCACTTTATACACACCTGGCATGGGTATTCCCTGCATCCCGGGTATTCCCGGTAACCCGGACATTCCCGGCATCGTCATGCCCGGTAACGGGGCCATGCCGGGGGGCAAAGGCGCAACCACACCCGGCGGCTTTATATCCGCCGCTGGTGGATCGGCGCCCCATCTGGATAGATAACATATGAATCATGTTTAAACATGAAATTAATATTTTCACAACTATTACTCATCACAATAAAACAATTTTAAACGGATTTAAGTTGTGTTTATTTTGGATTTTACAATTCCTAAAGAATTTGACCCAAGTTTAATGAATTTGACATTGTAAATTTACTTTTTTTTTAATATGTTATGTAGATTGTGATATTCTAAAAGATAATTTTGTAAATTCCTACTAAGAAATAAATGATTTAATTTGATTTATTAATAACAAAGCTACACAAACATACATACACATATCACGCCTATAATCTCTTGCGGGGTAGGCAGAGCGTAAACGGGGTCGAGGGTTGGATGTGTATCGCAATTCTAGGCGATGGGCTGACAACTTGTCACTATAGTGATACACAGTTATGATTGACCCTCGATCTTATGTCAGACGTGATGTTAATATCCATAACGGCCGTTAACGCTCTGCCTACTTCGTAAGGGATAAAGTACGTATAGGGTTCTTATTCTTATTTGAATTTCTATGAAAAGTGCTCGGGCTATTGCTTGCAAAAGGTACGGTTGGTCTGCGGCAGCCCTAACTGGGAATGAAGTGGCGAGCCCACGACAATTTTAGCTAGCTGAAACTTTATGCTATCTCTTTCTCTTACCTAAACATAACATAACATAAATATACTTTATTGCACAAAAACAAGAAATGGACATACAGATAGAAAAGAAAGAGTACAATATAGGCGGCCTTATAGCTAGGTAGCTATTTCTACCAGACAACCTTGGGGTAAAGAAGAGTAGATTTGAGATGCGGGATAGTGCTTTTACGTTTATATAAAATACTTAAACAATAACACCTACATATTTACATAAATAACAATATGAGTAAACTACTACATACCTTATATTACAATAAACTAATACATATACATTATTATTACCTAGATTTCTTCCTCTTGCGTCTCTCTCTCTTGACATCTGGCTCCTCGTCACTTTGAGAGCTCGCTTGTTCGCGCTTTATGTATGAACTGCGCTGATTTATGTTCCACATAGGTTGCGAGTTTGAGTCATTATAACTGTAAGAATAAGATGGTATAACGCAGGAAGAAAGGTTAAATTTATTTGAACTTGATAGATTTGAATGCATGTAATATACTTACTAACTAATAAAAGCAAAAAGACATTTATTTTTTACTGTTTGTGAATATGGTTTAAACTCGCAATAAAACAATTTTAAACGGATTTAAGTTGTGTTTATTTTGGATTTTACAATTCCTACGTTTCGAGCTCTTTACGAAAAACTAACTTTTTTAAATATGGTTGAATTTACACTAGGTGTAAGGGACGGTGTACCGAAAACTTAGCAGACATAATCAGAACATTTTTTATGGACCCTATGTTAAGAAATAAAATTGTTTTCGGGTGACCATAAAAAGTCAGTCAGCCGTTCGGGAATTATGTCTCATTTACTAACATGTCTTCCGTAGAAAAAATAGTTCAATTTCATGGTTTGATCACGTCTGCAAAGTATCCGCTACACCGTCCCTTACACCCATATAATAAAAATAGAGTAAAAATATTTTCTTATCTAGTATTTTTTATATTTGTTACCTTTCCCTGCTTTCTTCCTTGACATTAGTCCTGCTGTCATTACTGTCATCGTCCAGACAGAACTCGGGCTCATACTTATCCTCGGGTTTAACCTCCGGCTGACTCTCAACCCGCAGTTTGTTTACGAGCTCCCGAAACGCCTTGTATTCGCCACTGTTCGTATTGTGAAGGAACCTGAAATGATGTTGAATGTATAGTGTAAAGAATAAAGGGAGAATAGAGTTAGATCGTTTTTGTATTCCTGTAATCTTGTGGGGTTGTGTCGTGGATTTGATTTGATAAAGTTAGCACTTGGTTGAACTATTTTAAAATTGAATCGTGAAGACATAATTTTCTGTTTAAAGTTACTGATGTAACCGATTACTAATAGTATTAGAGACAATAAAGTCATGAAATTGGAACAAACTAATTTGATATATTATTTCTTTCACAACGCGGCCCCACTCGCATTCTACGTCGAATAAATAAGTAAATATAAAAGATCACGTATCCTCCGACGGGACAATGGTTACAGTGGCATTACCACATATTTTGGTCTTGTGAGTGAATGGCTTTCAGGACATTTTCCCAGTGGTCCCCATTGGCGGCCACCTCGGATGCCGCGCGGCGGACTGGAGGCGGGAACGTATCTGGAGAGAGAACTGTGTACCACGGGTCAACAAGGGGTCTTGCTCGCCACGACGAAGCACCCGCCTCGACGTTCACAGCTTATAGCGTGTGGAATAACCCTCAATGCTAATGCTACTTTCAATAACGCCAAACAGGCCAGTTGCTTTAACACAAGGCAAAAAATGCCTTAAGTGAGTAGGCGCAGGTCATACTCTGTTCAAATGTTACAATTTACACATAAATTGCGTCGTGTGCAGAGGCAAAGGTCACTTTTTCTTTGAATGCTGCACTGTATTCGAAAATGCTTTAAATGTGGACGCAACGGTCATGTTTCATATTTGACAACACCGAGAAACTATTATACCTTTTATTGAGATAATAAATATGTACAGAATTTTACTAATGGTACCAACCGGCGTCTTATTTCATGTAAAAGGCAAAGCATTGCCGAACATTGAGGTCTTTCCAGCAATAATTTGGTTTGAGTAGTTTTGACGATATTTTAAACAATTCAAACCAAATTTTCTCTAAGAACTGTGAACGAGGCATTGTGGGTGCAGTTTGTAATCCAAAACACAGTAATTGAAATACTATTTATAATATTTTTATATTGTAAGCTGATGCAAAAGTTGATAATGGGTAATCAATGATTGTGCTTTGTAATTAGTTATGCAATGATGAAAAATCATCATTACAATTTCAAGCTCTTTGATATTGTAGTTTTTACCAATTGTTTAAAAAAAATATTTGTAGATATTTTTGTAACTACCAATGAACTTGAAAACTTTGTCTAGAAGAGCCTTTGCAATATTATTTCAAAACAAAATAATAATCCAGAGGCATATCAATGGTTCTCTTTCATTAAATTTACCTTGCGAAGAACTAGGTGGCGCTGGAATATTTCCTAGGTCGAGATCTTTGGGTTTTGGAATGTGATTGAGTGGTAGCGGCATAGGTGGTGGGATATTTTGAAGCTTCATGGGCTCTGGAGGAGGTATATTATCCAAGGGTTTCCGATCAGGCATGTTATTTTGAGGCTGCATTGAGTTGGGTGGCATAAAAGGCATATTCGGAGGCCCATTTGGACCGAAGTTAGGACCATTTGGACCAAAGTTGGGCCCATTTGGACCGAAGTTAGGACCGTTTGGACCGAAGGGCGGACGAGGGCCCATAAACGGCATATTGCCATTGTTGGAGTTTGGAGGCATCATAGAATTCGGTGGACCATTAGGGCCCATGAAGGGGCCATTAGGGAATGGAGGACCACAGAAAGGAGGCATCGGGCCGTTAGGGCCGGGACCGCGCATGTTAGGCCCGCACATATTCGGAGGCATTGGGCCAGGTCCACAGGGACCATTAGGGCCCATGAAATTAGGGGGCATCGGGAAATTAGGTGGTCCACCCATGAAAGGAGGCATCGGCCCGCCTGGTGGCATTGGAGGCATGTTAGGTCCTCCTGGTCTCATCATTGGATGCCCCATGTTTGGTCCTGGGCCCATTGGTGGTCTGGGTCCCATATTCGGCCCAGGCCCCATGTTAGGCCCTGGGCCTTGCATGTTTGGCAAAGGAGGCATATTGGGTCCAGGACCCATACCAGGCCCCATATTAGGGCCCATACCCATGTCAGGTCCCCATGGTCTAGGCCCCTGGTTTGGTTGGAATGATCCTTGGCTTTGGTTTGGTTGTTTGCTAAATGAGCCCTCTTGACTGCTGTCATCATGGTCATTGGAGTCATCATTATTGGCGGGGGCAGGAGGTGGAGGTGGGAAGTTTTTCCAAGGATGAGGAGGCTCAGAGCTTTCTTCTGGATTTTCACCAGGGGGTCTCATAGGGTGCTGCAAGAGGGGATGGGTATTCTCTTGCTTTTTGCGGTCTTCCACAACGGGGGTCATTGGGCTATGGGGATGGTTTCTGCCTCTATCATCACTCCATCTATGGTGTCTCTCTCTTCTGCAAATTAAAATTAAAATGGTTTTTTATAAATTAGATAAAAAGATGGCCGTGTGGTGCGGGCTTGGAATAGCATCAACTAAGGGACTAGGCAGCTGCGTTAATTTTAAACCCAATACCTCAGACTGCGAACCACCCATATATTTTGGCAATAGAGGCAGGCCAATGTACAGCAGTGGACTATTATCGCTGTTGTTTAGTTGAAGTTGTAGTAGATGACAAGTTTTATGACTAATATTTATTGTTAGTTGAAAACTGACATCTTTATTATCTTTACAATATTCAGAAGTTAAAAAGCTTATCAAATCAATCATTATATGTATCTATCCATCCAATCAGGTACTGTGTAGGTAAAAAATCAATAAAGGCCATATTTTATACCTTGAAGAAAAGTTATTTTTCAAATGAATTGTCACTGACCTGGTTCTTTCTCCAGAATGATGATGATCCCCTTGATTGTGGTGGTGGTGAGGCCCTTGATCATGATGATGGTGTGATCCTTGGTCATGATGGTGGTTAGACCCTTGGTCTTGAAGATGGTGTGACCCATGGTCATGATGAGCCTCCTGACCATGGGACTCTCGCTCCTCCCTTTCAGCCTTCTCAAACACTGCTTCAGCTTTCTGTTTAGCCTCTTTGGCTTTCCTTTCCTCTTCATCCCTCTTCTGCTGTTCAAGTTCTTCTTTCTCTTTTTTTTCCTGTTTTTGTTTCTCAAGTAGAGCCTTGAATTGGTTCATGAAGCTGCCATCATTGGAAAAGATGTTTGACGAGTTCTTCTCATCTTTATTACGAATGCTGAAAATGTTATTAATTAAGGCACCTATTCATTTAGGAACATTTGTTTTTCGACATTTGTTCTGCGTCAACTACACAAGTGTTCTGAGAACAATATCGCACAACAAACATTCCCAAGATATTTATGGCGATATTCCGAAATGAAGAAAAATATAGAAATAAAAATAATTTAATAAAGTAAAAAGATTTGCATTTTAGTATGTTTGTACTCCTAGACTAATTTTGGTGAAATCCTGACAAAAAGCTACACTTTCCCTAGGCTACTTTTATTACAGGAAAATGCATTTCTTAGTCCCCACAGAAAAACTGTGACGAGCAAGTGAAACTACTAGGCTGTCTATTAGTGTTATATACCAAGACTAATTGTTTCAACACCTCCTTCCAAAACTATTAAAAAATAATATCAACCATCTAATCTACAATTTGCTACAGCCTGATAAACATGTATGAGTAGGAAGAATGTAATATTTTTATAGCCTGTGTAAATCTTGCTATATAATTAATTTATAACCTAAGCAATCAGAACTTAGATTGGTTAGAGTGCATTAAGGGAGGCTACCTCGCAAATTATATTGTGTTTTCTCCTGGGCCCACCCCTAAGTGAAGGACCCATTTAACCATGTAAAAAAGTAGCAAATGCTACGAGCCAGCTCTGGGGGCACCATGTACTTAACCCAAAAAAAATATTAGATTACTACAGGCCATTTTTTCTGAATTTTGTGCCTAATGTAGATAATAGTGAACAAATATTTTTTTCATCAAATACTTATCAAACAGTGCACTTCTATCGTGTGTCAGCGGCGCGAAAAGACGCGGTCGCGATTCTCCTTTACATGTGTCAATTGCTGGTGCAACAAAATTTCACTCCCTTCATTGCTTGCGATACATGATGAACACACTTATGCCACATGTTTGTCAACAGCATTTTTTTATAATAATATTTTTTTATATACTTGCAGCTCCTTTGAGCTGATGCGTTTATATCACTGCACTTGTGTCTTAATTTTTAATTGTTTAGTTTTTAAATGATTGTCAAGTCCATTTTTGGGAGAGTGTTGCAGAGATCCAAAACATGGTTAGGCAAGAAGTGTTTCCTTGGGTTGCTAGCACTTTTGGTCTCCTGTAACTTCATAAAGTGCCCTCTTACATGTGTGTGATGGGCTGACAACCTGTCACTGGCGATACACAATTTTCCGAATGACCCTCAAATATTTGTCAGACGTGGCGTAAATGTCCGTTTTTTTGCGGCCGTTTACGCACTGCCTACCCCGCAAGGGATTATAGGCGTGATATGTGTATGTATGTATGTTATATGTGTGTTATTGTGAAAAGTATACATGTGTTTGATGCTAGGCACATTATAATAGCCATTTAATATTTTGTAAGATTCAACTAGGTCACCGCTTTTCTGCCTTTCGCCCAATGTTGTCAAATTCAATGCTTCAAACCATTCTTCATATGATTTATCTTTTATTGAAAATACCATTTTTGAAATTACATTGCTCTTTTTGTACTTTTTCAAGTACGATTATATCCTTCCTGAAGTCTGGGCTCTGTATTTAAAAGGCATATTCTAGGAGTGGATGCAAACATGTTTTGTAGATTTTTACAAACAGTAATAAGTAATCACAAAAAACGCTTTACTGATCAAGAAAAAAATTGAGTTGGTTTTATACAAGTTATATGTAGGTACATCCCACTTGAGGTCATGTGATATTGTTACACCAAGATCTCTCTGAGTATTGACCTGTTAAAGTGGAACCGAATCTATTAAATATTGCAGTTATGAATTTGTTTGCTATGTGTATGACAGTACACTTTGCAGCATTGAGTGAGATTAGCCAGTCTTTGGTCCATGAAATTATTGGATTTAAATCTTCTTGAACGATGATACCATGAGAGATTAGAGGGTTTCCCATTATCTTTGTGTCATCAGCAAAAAAAGACAAATCAGATTAATAGCACATTTCAAGTCTGTTATTAAGTGCCAAATAGAATTGGACAAAGCACAGACCCCTGAGGCACCCCACTGTGAACATCATGAACCTCAGATAATGTTTCTACAACTCTTACTCTGTATTATCTTTGGGTCAGAAAGTCAGTTATCTATTTTAGGAGTGGACCTCGGATACCAGATACCAAAGTGCTCAAGTTTGACTAGAAGTCTCGATAGGGACTCTTATCAAATGCCTTCACATAATCCAAGTACACAACATCTGTTGGGTGACCTGCATTAAAATTTTGAGTCCATTTGTCAAGGCAAATCAGTAAATTAGTGACTGTAATTAGGGTTCATCGGGTCGTTGGATGACTCGGTGTCCCACACAAAAAGAGAGAGTGACTGTAGATTGCTTTGGTACAAAGCCATGTTGCTCTGTGCTTGGATTCCTATTTCACTATAACCTAACATGTCTTGGGTATTTAAATGAATCTTGTGTCCCAAATGAAACAGAAGAAGAAACAAATTCGCATTCACTCTGCTCACCAAAATCCAATATGTCAGTGACATAAAAGTTACATGCCTGATCATCATTCTCATTGTACCAACAACAATTAATTAACCTAATAACATCAATAGTTGTTTGGCGGATTTGAAAGAGAGTGAATGTGGTCTGAGAATGAATGGTTTACTCGTCAAATGTCTTCTCTATGCTGATGACCAAGTTATCCTTGCGTCGTCGGCTGAAGGGTTGCAGGAGATGGTAAATATTATGACTGAGGCTTTGAAAAAGAAAGGAATGAAAGTGAATGTAAGTAAGACGAAAGCAATGGTTTTTGAGAAAGAGGAAAATATGACAGAGTGTAAAATTATGATAGAAGAAGAGAGGGTGGAACAAGTGAAAGAGTTTGTGTATTTGGGCTCCATGTTCACATCAGATGGAAAGTGTGAAAGTGACATCGAAAGAAGGGTGAATGCCGGAAACATGGTGAATGGAGCGTTGCACGCTTTTATGAACAGCCAGAAAGTCTCTGATAAGGCTCGTCTGGCTGTGCATAGAGGGGTGTTAGTTCCGACACTTATGTATGGGAGTGAAAGTTGGGTATGGCAGAAAAAGCATGAAAGTAGAATAAATGCAGTACAAATGAGAGCGTTAAGAAGTATGATTGACGTAAAATTGAGTGACAGGATAAGGAATAGCGTGATAAGGGAACGTTGTGGTATAAAAGAAGACGTAGTGACTGGTGTAGAAAAGGGTATGCTTAGATGGTTTGGTCATGTAGAGAGGATGAATGAAAGAAGATTAACGAAAGAGGTGTATATGGCAAGTGTGGATGGGAACATCGGAAGGGGAAGACCTCGACGAACGTACCTTGATCAAATCGGGGACGTCCTAAAGAAAGGTCAGGTCAAGAGTACCCTAAACCGAAGAGCATGCATGAAGAGATTGATGAATGTGGAGGAGGCGAAAGTAGTATGCCAGGATCGTAGTAAGTGGAAGGAAGTAGTCTCTGCCTACCCCTCCGGGAAAGAGGCGTGATTTATGTATGTATGTATGTAATAACATCAAAGGTATAGCCGCATTCAAAAGGTTGGGTACAAATTGAGTAGGTATTGTGTTGTAATTATGAAGACCCAAAACGACCCAGGGACCAAAGAATTTGCTACAGGCTCCACACGTACTTAATCTACCTAAGTGCACACCAACTCTTAGGTTTAAACTGTAAAACCTTGTAGATTATGTACAAGAGAGAAAATAGATGCAAATAGGTTAGGTCATATTCCACCTCACAATTGAAGAAGTAGCGAATTTACAGCCAGAATTGATACAATAAATCAGTAAACAGAAATGTAAAGACCACATACTTGGCTAGTTTAGCCTGTGCTGCAAGGGCTGCTGCCTGTTTCTGAGCCTCCAATTTGGCTTGAATTTCGATCTTCTTTTTTTCGATAATCTGCTCCTGCTTCGTCATTTGTGCCCATCTTGTGCTCAACGCCGATTTATTCTTAGTATCTTTAAAGTGAATCATTATTGCATTAGCAAAATTTGTTAGTTTTCATCTACAAAATCGCATTGACAATTACTGGGATCGGCCATCCATGATCCATGACAGTTATATTAAGTTTTTTTCATTCCTGTGATTCAATTCATTCGTTCTACATTACCATTCCTCTTCATTTCCGGTTAAATACCGAGTTTAATATGAGTCACTAACGTTATTTTTTCTATGAAACGAGCATGCACCTTAAAATTAAAAATGGTGTGAGAGAGAAAAAGCATGAAAGAAGAGGACGTATAAATTCATCTGTCAGATCACAAGCAAGACTTGTCAGTTCCTACATGTTGCCAGAGCGTTACAAAACAAACGGATTTATGTACTATTTTTTGCTCGTTTGCGTCCATCACCGTCTTCTCACTTGTCAAACAGTCTATCTAACCCAGACATCCAAATTATTTTTTGAGAATGTTATCTCCAATCATTATGTTCTAATGAATATAGAGAAAACTCACGGCCGAGCGCGTGATTGTTTTCGGCCTGTATTTTATGCCTACTATAAAAATGGTTTTATACATCCAGCCAGACCTATCCAGCAGACCAATACCCCCCGGAGCAGAATTTTGGAAAAGAAGCTGATTAGGGCAATACTAAAAATCGCTCTCACACAAAACACACCACAAATTAAGTACAATACAATCATTATTTATTTGCTATTTGCAAATTATTTCAGAACGATGTATGTTTAGTTCACTTCTGGGCAGGCTTCAGGGGGGTTCTGTTAGGGAGGTTCGGTTAATTATACGCAAGTAAATAACACACACCATTTGAAAATATTGCATTCAACTTTAAACAAATGGCGTTTACAGATAGTGGTGTATTACAGACAGACAGACAGCATTAACCGCATACTACGCTTATGCTCATTCTTGGTTACAATATCTTGTTGTATTATGGGGCAACAGCTCAGATTCTATCCCATGTATTCCGACTCCAAAAAAAGTGTATTAGAATAATCCAAAACTTAGATGCATTAGAACGCTGTAGACAACATTTTATTTTATTAACTTAAAAATTCTACCCCTCCCATGCATATAAATCCTGGAAATTAGTAATTTTATGAAAAGAAATACTGCCTTATTCCCTCAATATTCTCGTCCACACAATCTGCGACCAGTGCCCAAACTAACAGTTCCATTCTCAAATATGAAAATGTTCCACACTAGACCTTTTGCAATGGCAGTTATAATATTCAATAAAATTCCAGAGCCAATCAGACAAATTTCTGATCCCAAAAAATTTAAAAATATATTGATAAAAAAGTGCTTTTACATCTACACGGTGCAAGAGTTTCTAGATGAGTAGATAAATTAGTTATTTATAATAATCATACAAATAAAATCATTTATTTTATTTCCCTTAACAATTTTGTGATGTGTGTTTACTGGGCTAGCTATTAATTACAATAGGTTTCGTGAATTATGTAAATACTGAAGAATATATGAAAAATGGTAACAATTTGTAAACTATAAATGTTAATAAGATAGCTACTTTATTTAAGTTTTTATCCAAATTGCGATACCCTAGCAGGGTGCATGTTTGTGTCCAATTAAATTTTAAGATCTTTTTACAACATGTAAGCAGAAATAAAGAATTGAATTGAATTTAATTTAATTTAATTGGTGTAAAGTTACGTGCCGTGTGATTAAGCTGGACAGCCCCGAGGCAGTGCCTTTACTTATTTTTTTTGTACCAACCGAGCCGGTTTTCTTTTAGGACAATACAAAATTGTTAAAAAAAGAAGAAAATTGTGTTACATAAATTTTTATCCGTAGGACGTCTCGGTAGAACTGATAACGGAAGTCACAGGTTCGAACCCTGTCTGCGAGGCAATTCGGAAGTTCTTAAATATAATTGTGTTTAAAAATTTAGCATACATGTTGGTGTAAGTATATTTAGTAAGAAAGCAGCAACCTTAGCAGAGTAATCATTGAAATACGGACGAGTTGTGTGTCTATTTTATTGTAGGGTCCATAGCTTATTTCAAGATTCTGCCTTCACATACCTTTTGTACCTTTGATGAGATTGCTTATTTTGGTAATGAGAACATTTGTACCGCAAGGATTTAGAAATATGGCCATTTTACTGTGTCACAGGGTCTAAATGTTTTTATAACCTCAAAATTGGAAAAGCTTCATTATCTCTGCAAAGGATTGATCTACAAATAAAATGATCGCATGGATGCCGTGAAAAATCGCAAATCTTTATTTGTACCGTTTTTTTATACCTTGTAAATACCAGATAGAGGAATAAAAGGCGATTAAAGCTCATATGGCATTTGGTTGTTGGGCTTTCGTATATCTCCGTAAATATAACGGTACAAAAATGTTCTGGAAGAAATCCCAGTAACAATACAAGCGGTACATTACATAGCTACAACTACAACCAAAAAAGCCGTATCTGCTCTAATTTACGAGAAAACAACACTGTAAAATTTGCAAGAAAATGATAT
The DNA here is from genome assembly GCA_027580185.1 of Tuta absoluta. Classification (NCBI taxonomy): domain Eukaryota; kingdom Metazoa; phylum Arthropoda; class Insecta; order Lepidoptera; family Gelechiidae; genus Tuta; species Tuta absoluta. Next base: position 15,747,870 of record JAQAHW010000009.1, read on the forward strand.
GTACATGACCAAAGCTCGGCCACGGTGTTCACTTTTAGACTTTTAGCAGCGGTAATATGCGGATTTCGGATTCTGATTCTGATTTGCACTTGATACCGACCGAAACATATTTCATTTTCTTCAAGCAAGTACCTAATAAATAAAATTGGTTGACCGTCAAAGGAATAAAGTTTGTATGGCACTTCAACCATATTTAAGCATTTAAACCCTGTTACCCTGTAAAATGGCGATATTTGTAAAATCCTTGCGGTACAAAAATTCTCATTACCAAAATAAGCAATCTCATCAAAGGTACAAAAGGTATGTGAAGGCAGAATTTTGAAATAAGCTGTGGACCTACATTAAAATAGACACCGATTTGTCCTTCTGTAAATTCTCTATTTTTTGTGCACACAACTGTACCTTTTGAAGGGCCAATAGGGCCATATCGTCTGAAATCAGTCTGGCAACACTGAGTAAACGGCGGCGGGCGATGTTTGTGATTTATTTATAGTTTTTGTAAAGATATCAGTGGTTTTTGTTGTTTTTATTACATTGTAGGGGGAAATGCGTAAAGAATTAATACTAGTCTTGTTAGGAATAATAAGTACATCATTCCTGACGTCTTTTCTGTCGGGATTTTCGCAAGGTCTCCCGGATAAAGTCATTTTGGACATAGTAGTAGGTGTCGTGGGTGCAGGTAACTTCTCGTATTGGCAATTAGGCCATATGGGCCCCCTTATAATTGAATTAACTTCTCAAACTGGTGATGCGGACCTCTACATAGCTGATCACATCAGGTTAGTATTTTTATGATGTAGTATCAACCCTGCCTTAATAGCTTTCGCATGATGCCAACCAATTTCTTCGTTAATTTTATGTATTGGAAATTATTATTTGGGCCATAATTTTTAGAACTATCAACCTTATTAATTTAGATTATTTATTCTCACTATATGTCCCTGTGGATTGTACAGGGCCCCAAGTCTACTATTTTTCTCTAAAACATCGACCATCGCCAGTCCATGACCAAAGAGAATATAATAGAACTAGCGTTTTAAGAGTTGGGACTCCGAAGAAAAAAAATGAACGACGCAAAATGTCAAAACGCAGTTCCCAAATCATTGCCAACATGTCAAAAAGAGTCAATTCTAGTATAGCCAACATAAAGAACACACGTAGTGATGTACCTACGCGACAGCCTGCAATTTATCGATATCGACAACGTAGCTGCCGAAACGGTGCGGCAGCTCAAAATAATATTTTTATTTTAATAATAATGATGTTTCAGCAATTTAGCAGGTAAGTTCCGAACAACCGACTTTTCCGAAGACCCTCAGCTAAACCCGTCAAACTTAGCAACTTTCCCCGAGGATCAAAAGTGATAGACAACATTTAAAAAAATTACCTCCCATACAAAAATTAAGCTGACCGAATAATACTCTATGGGAGGTAATTTTTTTAAAGTTTCGACCTATGCTTCTTGGGGAAAGTTGTTCAGTTTAGCCGTTGGAGCTTAGCGTTTTCGGGAAAGACGGTCGTTCGGAACCTCCCCGTATTTGAATATTATCGAAACAATTTTAACTCAATATTTCAATAACAATAAGTTGCCGAAACATAATTAATGGACTTTTTTCTAAGTAAAACAAGCTAAAGGATGTCAATAATTATTACTTTTGTAAAATTCTAAATAAATATAATAAAACAGTAAGTCAACCAAGTGCGTACATTTGAATACTTAAAATTCCGTTCAAGTTATAGGTCTCAAAACAATAGTAAAAAAAAAAATTATCTATATGTCTGTTTTTCCACGTTTCAAGCAAAAACTATTAGACGAATTTTTACCAAATTTTGTATAACTGGTCATTAGAGGATACTTTTTACTTCAAAAAAGTCCCACACACCCCATTCCCACAGGAAAACAGAGCAACTGGTTTGGCGGAGTTCATACAAGCATGTCCATGCATTTAATCGTCTACTATTATTAGTGAGGTCCTATTTATTCATCAAAAACTTTGACGATATTTTCAATCATTGCACATAATTTGATTGTAGGGTAGATCGAAGAATTTTTCTTGTACCATTCGTTTAGGACTATATCGGTACATTTATTCTTCACCTGAAACATATAATAATATCTCATAAAATAATAAATACATTTAATTTAATACCAAATTGTTAAAACACTTCCCGTGTTATGTATACAATTTTGGAAAGCCCGCTTTTTTTTCAACCGTGGCCATGATTTGAACCTGCGACTTTTTCCTTTACTAGTGGCGACGCCTCATCTATGTGGGCTACCGCGGATCGTCCCCTGCCCGTGAACTTTGCAAGTGTATCTTATCTTACGCGGGCAGGGTACGAGCCGCGGTAGCGCAGATGGAAAAGGCTTTGCAAATGGTAAATCTCGACGTTTCATAGGGCCCAGAAGCGTTAACTCCAATGTCCCTCCGCCCCGAAAAACATAGGTACTCTAACCCAGAACTCGGTTGTAAGGAAATGTTAGAAACATTCTCCATTCAAAATAAATTTGTGACAAGTGACAACGCATTGTATCGATATCGATTATACATTATTTTTGGTCGCACTATATAACAGCAACTTCTTCAACTAAATAATAATATCAACTCAAATCAATGTTTTTTGCTATAATTACGATGTTTATGAGTCATATTCCAACCATTATAATGATTATCTTTACTAACCTTTCTTCATCCTGAGGAAACTGAGCCATGAAATGCCGTTTCTGTCCATTCTTTCTTGCGGCTTTTAATCCACAAATTTCACATTTCCTACACTTCATTATTCCTTGGTTTAGCCAAATACTAAAGTTTGTCACTTTTGAAAATGAAACAAAGCAAAATAAACGAGGAACTTGAAAATAATTTCACAAACAACAATTACTTCGTTTTAACAAACTTGAACTGCCAGATTATGTCCACAGATCAACAGATCAAATGATGTTGACATTATTGACAAACAAAAGAGAAAGAAAACGGAAATGAGTGAAACAGATATAGCCGCCATGAAAATGCTATTGCGTTTCATACATTAATTTTTTTGTATGAAGTTTCGATAGACTGTCCATGACGACTTTATTGCCATTTTGTCAAAATTTGGTATTCTGCTAAACTTCAAACACATTCGTAATGGAATTGCAAACGCTTGTCGTCGGAATAGTGTCATCATTCTCTATGGTTTACCGATCTAATTTTGTTCATTCAATTATTCACTCTTTTTTGCTACTGGCTCAGTGTAAACCGGCAGAACGGAGCGAACGCTTTGCCTAAAAAAAAAAAAGACTGTCAATTTGACAAGTAAAGGTAAACAACATGTTATTGTTTGTAAAAGTGTAAAGATTATACTTAATTATAAAATAAAACTGCTTTCCGTTTCATAGGAGGATTCTTAAGGGGAAATTGGTAAGTAACAACACAACTATCTTGTTTGAAATAAATTTATTTTCTTAGTGTTAATTCATTTTTCATGAATGAGCAATATCTTTGTAGATATGGCAGGCAACGGGGAAACGTCGTGAGCGTGGCTCAGTCAAGCACACTTATATATTATTATTTGGAGTGCCATAGGGAAATAGCACTCGGTCGCTGCACCAGAACCACAGCCAGTCAACCACTCTGGGTGCAAAACTTGCTAGATCTAACCGCTAGGTATGTATGTAACTGTATGGAAAAACCAGTGCCCTCTTGCCAATATAATATTCAAGTTAAAACATGGTAAATTAGGTTGTCTTTATTCTTCTTAGTAGGCACGCAGTAGTTGCAACCTGATTTAAATGCCTAAATCTAGTTGTCCTTATCTTTCATAAGCCTAGTTTTGTTTACTACAATGAATCTTTTTGACTAAATGTTTATATCTATATATTTTCATTCATCTATTAAATTTTTATACCAAAATAACTTAACCATCTGCTTCAGGAATCCATTGGAAGACCCTATACATGTCTTGGATGACGGCGTTGAGATTGAAATATAAGACCAAGGAACCGCAAGGTAATTTTCAATTTCCTACCTTTATACAAGAGCCTATTCTTATGGCAGCATCTATTCAATTGAATCTATTGTAATGAGTAGTGATGACTGACGAAGACTACATTTATATTAACTAGTGGTCTGCCATTTATTTTTCAGACAACAACTCCTAGAAGAAGTGGAGGATCTAATATGGAAAAAAATGTATAATCTATATTAAATAGAATAACCGTATAAAAAAGTGTATCAAGAAGTGAAAAAAAGAAAGAAAGAAGAAGAAGCAAAGAAAAAAATAAGAAAAAGAATGAAAACATGGATCTGGAAGATGTATATCATTTAATTTTATGAAATATTTGAATGAAACAGAAGTAAATTTAAAATAAATATTTTTATGAAAAATGCTGATATATTTTTGTAGCTAGGTAAGTATATGATCTCTCTGATTCGTAAAAGGCTCCACTATTGTGTGAGAACGCCAGACCAGTATCTTCTTGATGCTTCTAGGCTTGTGGGTCAACTGAACCTGTCTATTTGGTCCATATTTTCAACGTGCGCTCTTTCAAGTGCTCTGCCCCTCTGCAGGTCCAAGTTATGCGCCAGTTCCGCAAATCGATTAGATTATCAGAAGTCACTCGTAACTCGTGAGCTATCTAAAAAAGAAATCAAAATTATTTCTTAATCTTTACAGAAAGGCGATAGGGATAGCTGAGATTACTTACCTGTAGTTGATGTTCATGTTCCTCAAGGACTTCGGCAGCTGTTAATGCAGCGATGGGCAACCTTCTTTTATTAGTTATATTATGTTGAATACAACAGACATTCACTATTTTACCTGCAGTTATGGGACTGTAGTACAATGCATGTGCAGCTAGCAAGCACCTGAAAAGATTTACACATGCATTGATCATTTTATTTATTAAAAAATATTTTGTATACTTACATATTTTTTATTTATTAATACACAAATGATAATGTCCAATAAATTATCAACTAGCCATATTTTTACCCAGAAAAAACACTTGTTCGCCCCTGTGAACACCAATGAATTGTGTGCTGACCCAGGGGAGCTAGCATCTACACACAATATGATAAGGTCTGCATCACATATCTGAAATAAATAATATACAATTGTTAATGTCCAATAAATTATCAACTAAGACTATCTAGAAAAACACTAGTAGGTACTTACAATTGAAACATTGAGGGAGTGACAACCCTTTCTATTTATATATCTTTCTTCGTGGTGATCAGGCCTCAGTGTCTGGCAGATATAATGTAATGAACTTTGTCCTACCAGAGATTCCATCAGCTCTCTTTGGTCGGAGGATGTGGGCTCTTATATTTTGGATAAGACGGATTACTGACCTCTTATCGAGGCAGTACGTCTTCACAAACTCCCTATCGGAAACGTCTTGTATTGGGTCTACTATTTTTCGGGCCAACACACGCAGCCGGCGACACTGTATGACCCTCAAGAGCTGCCGGCGGCGGACTGTAGATCAGCCAAAACCAATACTCTCCATCGGAGCAAATACGACACGAATGGTCTCATTCTATAATAATTGCCCGATAACAGCAAAAACGTGAAAAAAAACACGCAAACACCTATTTCACTGTGAATCCTTTGTGAAAAAAGCAGTGTCTGCTCAGTGGTCGTTTGACGGCTTGGATATCATTGAGAGAAACGTCAAAAAATTAGTAGACTACGAATTTCATCTACCATCGATTCGTCATTATATAGTAGAATACCAAAAATGACAATGACTTATGAATTGTAGTTCATTGATTTGCTACTGACAGTCAAAGTTTTAACAGAATACGAAACGACTAAAACCATACCATTGAGACTACATTGGTAAACGATTTATACGATTTTCATTTAGTAGACTTCGGGCCCAGATGATTTAATTGACATGAGACACTGATAGTCAATACAATACACTTACTCAATATACTATGATAGTCAATAGACTGACTCAATACACTACACTCAACAAGAGCATGAAAATTATGTTTCTTTTTAACAAGGTTTTGGATAAATAGTATTTTATTTGATCAAACTTGCATGGGTAAAACAATTAAACCTATGTTAATTATTTCAGGCCAGGATATGAAGTGGATATGAATAACTTCAGTTCAGCAACCTGTGGAGAAGACATAGTCAACATACCAGGGGACTTTTCAAGGCCTTTAGGTACATTTATTCTAGCCCAAGGCCGGACAAATCTAGGTGGCCCACCATAGCAGTTGGTTGCTAGACCAGCCTTAGTTTGACTCTGTCCTATGACCTAGACTAGAGTCAAGAGCAAACCCATCAATAATAAAAAAAGGGACAAGGAATATAGGTTGAAATATGACAAAAATATTTTCAGGTTCCATAGTAACCTACATACTGATGTGGCTCATTGGCAATTGTATTCTCTGTCTACGGGCAATCTTGTATGAAGGGACAAATTACTTTTCATCTTTCAACCTATGTTCCTTGGAGAAAGTTGTTCCTTATCACCAGCCAGTTACTAGTAAAATTTCACCCTAAACAGGGTGTAAGTCAAAGAACTGTGTTCCTTTAAGAGATGAACTAGCCCATGAAACTGAAAAACATACCTCAAGGAACAAAGACAAATATATGAAAAAAAATTACACCTTACACTTAATACAACCAGACTTGGTCGGCTGCTACATTTTGTAAGGGAGGACTTAATACTTTTTTAAATATTTGACCTATGTTTCTTGGGAAAAGATTTTCAGTTTCATGGGCTTGAAAGGAACACAGTACTTTTCCTTACATCCTGTATAATCATCATGATATTCATATCCTGTTAACAGCTTGTAACATTTAATTTTTTGTTATTTCAGGAATTGCTGTGTTTGGCCACTGGTCCCATGAGCAGTCGGAATATGCTATCAAAATCTACCAAAATACAGCTGCACAGAAAGAAGAAAAAATTTTTGACAAAAAAAATGAATTATCAGGTGCGGTAAATAGATTTACATACATACATCACGCCAATATTCCTTGCAGGGTAGGCAGAGCTGAAACGTCCAGAAAAACTAACATTTACGCAACATCTGACAAACATTTGAGGGGTATTCAGAAACCTGGCATCGTCATAGTGACAGGTTGTCAGCCTATCGCCTAAAATTGTAATACACATGTAAACCTCGAGTCTATTAGTCGCCACTTACGTTACGACACGCACGGGAATGAAATGGCATTCTAATGAAAAATGTGATTCTAAGCCGACATCATGGGGCAATTTGATTTAGCAATACCAATATTGAATAAACCTCCGTGCACATCTTCGAGCGATTCACTACTTATAAAAAAAACTATAATTTTAACATGAACTATTGGGCCACACCAAAGTCGCATTAGTGCTGGGAGCCAACTAATACAAATATCGATACTTACTCATTTTAAGTATTAGACCGGGTCCATCGCGATAGTATTTAGGTAAATATTAGTAATTTACCTGTGTCCCGACGTTTCAATACAGTTTCATGTATTGTGGTCGCGGGTTGACTGACGTCCCAGCGAGTTGTCATCTAGGCGGCGAGTGACGAGATGTTCTGCGATGTATCGCGATAGACCCGGTCTAATACTTAAAATGAGTGAAAGTGATCGCGAGTGCTTAAAAAGTTATATCGATACTTACTTCCGTTCTCAAAGTACTAAACTCAAATGATTATTTATAAAAAACAAGTTTTTAATCGTTTGGGTTTTATTCAGTAATAAATGCAATGTGCTAAGTGCCCGTGAAAGATATTTGTTGAGTATTGCATAGTTTTTAAAACAATCCCTTAAAAATCGTCCTAATTTATTTTATTCTTTTGTAAGTAAATAAATGGTTAGTATTGTATACTGTATACACAATTTTTCAAAGTACGATCTGTTCTTTGTAAAGAGTATTTTTGTTTTTGGTTAATTCACATAATAAAATATTTCAGGTATTATCATACCCGCAAGGGATACAGGCTATAGGCGTGATATATGTATATATTATTATGCCAACATATTCTCTTTTATTGATGGTGTCTTAGAATAGCATCTCCCTATTTATTACCTGCGGGTGTCGCAATAGGCGACTAAGGGACTCGATGGTTTCATGTGTGTGACAACTTTAGGCTACAGGCTGACAACCTGTCACTGTACTTATACACAATTTTTTTGAAACGGCTCTCAAAAATTTGGCAGACGTGGCGATAGCGACCATATTTTAATGGCCGTTAACTCTATGCCTGCCTCGCAAGAGATAAAAGCGTGATATATGTATGTATTCAAAAATTTCATATTTTCGTAGACTAATTTGCTTTCAAAATAAAATAACAAGAGTTTTTGTAGACCATTCAAATTTATCGATAGTCAGAACAGAAATCGAAATTTTTAGGCACTAACTTGACAGCTTCACTTCTCCCCCGCCAAAAAGCGCCAGAACTATTTATATAGAGTAAAATAGCAAATTCCTTACGGGATAAAACGGGACGGAAGATCGTCTTGCTCTAAGGTGTAATACATATTGATAAATGTGTTTTATATTTTTAAGGGCCCAAGGATCACGTTCTTGTTCTTTGGAATATACGTTTGTAGATCGCAAACATTAACAAAATTGGAAACCCTAGTGAACAGAAGCCTCAAGAAAGAGTTTACACCTTGAAGGTGCTGCTTTGTTTCGACTGCCATTGTCATTCGGTCATATAAAATATAAAAATAAATTTACATACATACATACATGCCTGTGGTGGTCAATCAATACTATCTGTAACAATAGGGAGTTTTTTTTTACTCAAATCTAGTGGCTGGATAGATGGCGCTGTACTTGGTAGGTACGCTAAGGTATTTTTTTTTATTCACTTGATCGTACGAAATGTACGTGTTCGTAAAACGAAACGTAATTGATCATTGTTACATCACAAAAATATATTCTTTCATGGGTTTCACTGCATATTAACGAAAACCACAACAAAAACAACGTAAAGGTATAAACAAAACAGAATATTAATAAATAACAAAGTGTTAAAAACGAGGATAGAATACTCACTCTTTATGCCTTTTGGCTTTGGCATCTAGTAACGTAGTCAGTTCAACGCCATCTACAGAGTTCTTGGAATACTAAACTCCCTATTAAAATTTGTTTGTTTGGCATTATTTTCAGTTCAACTCAATTCTTATTGCCAAATATGTTAAAAAAATTAAATTTTGCACAACATCACTCATCCAACACAATATAACAATTTTAAACAGATTTTAGTTGTGTCTATTTCGTTTATTTTAAAAATTGGTTAGTGGGACTAGCTTTTTGTGGTTGTACTAGTACCATTCTCTACAAATCTACAAAAATCTTAATAGTATTTCTTTTATTTTTCAGATGGCAACACAAGACACGGTCGAGACTATGTACTCCCTAGAAAACACGAAGAAGAGCTGAAACCAAGGTTTTTGAAGCTACTATCCCTTTTAGACATGATCTTTGAAATGTTTGTCATGTAGTATTATCAACATGTGTATAAATCATGTAACTTTAAGTCAAAACTTTGTGCACGTTCATGCTTCTAGTGTATAGATATACAATTAATGGTGTCCATTAAACCATGCACCGCCTAGTTCCATGCATAACGCATTCGTGATATTCTAATGTAGCAAATTAATTGAAATTTCGTCATGAAAGTGAGCGCTCGTAGATAGGCCAAATGCCGCACACCTAGCGCAACTTTACGAAAAAAATTATATCTCTGCATGCAAACCATACACGAGTATATACATTGGTCATTTTGACCTTACAAACTCGATGGGAACCATCAATACACGACATTGATTATACAACAATGTTTTGTACGACATGACTGTGTACGACAGTCATTACTGTACACTAATATTATAAAGAGGAAAGATTTTATTGTTTGTTTGAATTGAATAGGCACCGAAACAACTGGACGGATTAAAAAAAAATTAACCATTGCAATTCTACATTATCCCTGATGAACATAGGCTATATTTTATACGGGAAAATGTCTTATTCTCGTGGGAAAACGGTTATCAGCGGGTGAAACCGCTGGGCAGGCCGTTAGTTAGATATAAACTTGATGAAGGGTGCTTATCGACGACGCAATAGGGAGTTTTTTTAACTCTTCCCTAGTCGGCTGTAGTTAGTACGTTAACGGAACGTCAATTTTTCGATTTTCGAGATTCGAACGCCATCTACAGAGTTTTTGGAATACTAAACTTTTTTCTCAAATAGAAAACTATTGTGTCGTGATCGGCGCGCGGCGGTGAATGGGTTTATTACGTGATGAGGATGTTCAACCCTAACTTTCGATATATTATAAGATTTTGCTATACCTGTCCCCTACTAAACCCACATAATTTATGGATGCCCTATTGCAACCATAGCAAATGAAAATTTAGGAAATTAATTCATGTTACCGTATCCACTACCTAATAAGTAAGCTGTTTGTGTTGTATAATATTATTATTTATTGAAATTGATGATAATTTGTTTGAAATCATGTGTTGATTGTTTTAATGTTAAAGAAGACAGTATACCTACTTATTGATTGTATAGAAGTATAATTTAGTCACAAATAAGCAAATTTTATTTTATGTTAATAAAAAAAAGAATATATTCAAGTTTATTTGTTTTAATCAATAATATCTGAGATACTCTTAAAAACTATTGCCATTGCCAGAGTAGGTCTACTACCAGTAAGATGATCCATTCAATACAGTAAGTATTGAATGGATCATCTTACCATCTGTCATACGGATGAAAGAAGAACGTCATATATCTACAGTAGTAAAACGTAAGACAGGGCTTACCAAAGCTGTAGTTGGTTGACAGGTGTCGCTTTAGGACCACTAGAATCAATCACCGAGTAGAACCACTAGTCCTAGAGGCAGATATCGTATTTTCCTAAAGTGTAGGTATGCAATAAAACTTTTTATTCTGTTGGGTATGCTTAAGCGCCAACGCTGCGTCGAGCGAGATGCACGCGCGGGCTAGAATCGGAAAAATACAGTGTGCATTTCCCTGGCATGGTCACCATGGAAAACCATAACTTTGAGTATGCAGAATAATTGTCGAAATTCGTCGGAAAAAAACCAGAATTTGTCGGGACACCGTTTAGAAGATATAACGCATTGAAAGTGACCGTGCTGGAGAAACGTTTCTACAGCACGGTCACCGCTGGATCTTGATAACCACGGGACGTAGCGAGGATCTGATTATTGCCAATAAATGTCGTTTAATTGTCGACCCCACATGCAAAAAATCAGAATGATCCGATACGCCTTCCAAAAGATATAAGCTGGTTCTGGTGACCGTGCTAGAGAAATGCATTTCTCTGGCACGGTCACCGCTGGATCTCGATAACCACGGCATGTAGCGAGGTTCTGATTATTGCAAATAAATGTCGTTTAATTGTCGACCCCATATGCAAAAAATCAGAATGATCCAATGCGCCGTTCAAAAGATATAAGCTGGTTCTGGTGACCGTGCTAGAGAAATGCATTTCCCTGGCACGGTCACCGCTGGATCTCGATAACCACGGCACGTATCGAGGATCTGATTGGTGGAAATAAATGTCGTTTAATTGTCGACCCCACATGCAAAAAATCAGAAAGATCCGATGCGCCGTTCAAAAGATATAAGCTGGTTCTGGTGACCGTGCTAGAGAAATGCATTTCCCTGGCACGGTCACCGCTGGATCCCGATAACCACGGCACGTAGCGAGGATCTGATTGGTGGAAATAAATGTCGATTAATTGTCGACCCCGCATGCAGAAATGCAGAATTTGTCGGCCTTTAGTTTGGAAGATATTAGCAAATACTTTTTTGTATGGGCCTATAGAACAGGAGCTAACTTCAAATTTTACCTAGTATACCTTTATAATATAAGAAAAGATTAAAAACTAAAAAGATTTTTAGTGTTTTTTTAAATTCTTACCTAATTTAATAAAATGACAACATTTAATATTATAAAAGGGAAAGTAACTCTGTCTGTCTGTCTGTAACCTAATCAAGGCTCATCCGCCTAACCGATCCTTACGAAATTTGTTACAGGGGTAGTTGGTTTACCAGAGACAAAAATAGGCACTTTTATCAGCTATCGAGGGTCTGCAGCAGCTGATGTAGATCATCAACAGCCCAGCTAAACTATACGAGATACAAAAATAGTGTCTTACAAAGAGTTGTTCAACGTGATGAGACGCTTCTGCAGGCATATAGGAATCGAGGGTCTGCAGCAGCACCTGATGTAGACCTTCAACAGCTCTTATTTACCTTTTGGCACCAACAGTAAAGTACTGTATAAACTTCAAGTTGTAAGTTATACTGATATTATAATAACTTACCTTTCTGTAGCACCATTAAAAAACACAAACTTGTTTAATTTAAACTTGAAAAAGAGTCGTACAACAGCCATGTTTAAATGCAAGCAACAGTTTGGAGATTCGGTGTTGCCATTATTATCGAATCGAAACACTGGAATGGCCGTGTTTGCACTTTAGGGACTAACAAACGACACAATAATATCGGTAGGTTGACGGTAGGTATATGTTTTATATGAAGTAAAAAGAAAGATAGACAACAACTTCATGATATAAAAAAGAACACCACTATTGGGACAATATCGGCGTAGGTGGAGTACGAATCAGAACAATGTATTTTAAAAAGTGGAATATAAGAATTTTTCAAAGTAAAACAATTTATAAGTTACTTATTTGACGTCATCCAAAATGTAGGCTCGATATTGTGGCGATATCAGCCCGATATTATAGTCCCGCGATATCGATGAATTCGTGCAAAGACGCTCATCGGCCGATATTGGGGCGGGATGTATGAAGTCATGGTATAAGTTGAATAATATACTCCGTCTGGTAATACAGCAATCACACGACCCAATTTATCGGGCTCGATTTTGAAGGCATTGCTGGTTACTAACTTATGAATTTCTTTAATAACTAAAATTAAAAATGATGTGTTGTAGTAAAATTTTGTTCAAATCTGATTAATAAATAAATATTTTATTAATTATACAGAGATAAAATGATGGGTACATTAGTTCTCAGAAAATAATAATGAGTTATATTAAAATAAAGTTTCAACATTATATGACATAGGCATAAGTCACTTAGGGGCGGACATACCTGTGTTATTTTATTACACTATGTTATTGTATATCTTCCTTTCTTGAGAGAAAAAGAGATGGACAAGTACTTCATACATAAAAAATTAAACAGGACCAATATCGGCCTCAATGACTATGGGGATTTTCCAAAGTCAGCTTTCATAAAGATTGCCGGATCGGCGGGCATGATATTTTTTTTAAAGTTAGGTACTTTATATTTCTTTTGACGTATGAACTTTGTCAGTAGGTAGACTTACGTATTGACATTTTTTGTCATTTGATTTAAATAAAAGTCTCACAATTTTTGTATGGGATTAAACTGTAATTACTTATTTTTGATCGTAATTATTATCATTATGCATTTTATTCAGATAAAACGAACACATTATCACTTGATTACCATATCACAAGGATTTCGATGTTGTAGTGCTCCGGCATTCGGCAACAGCACCACCTAGTAGAAACTCAAACTATGGAATAAAAAATCCCCATTGACTATTACTTTTTACGTTTGTCATATTAATTAGGATTGTGGTATTTTTTGCACAAATTAAGTAAGGATTTAAAAAAACACTGAAAATCTTTTTAGTTTTTAATCTTTTATTATATTATGAAGGTATACTAGGTATAATTTGAAGTTAGCTCCCGTACTATAGGCCCATACAAAAAGAGTATTCGCGATTATCTTCTAAACTAAAGGCCGACAAATTCTGCATTTCTGCATGCGGGGTCGACAATTAATCGACATTTATTTCCACCAATCAGATCCTCGCTACGTGCCGTGGTTATCGAGATCCAACGGTGACCGTGCCAGGGTAATGCATTTCTCTAGCACGGTCACTAGAACCAGCTTATATCTTTTGAACGGCGCATCGGATCATTCTGATTTTTTGCACGTGGGGTCGACAATTAAACGACATTTATTTGCAATAATCAGAACCTCGCTACGTGCCGTGGTTATCGAGATCCAGCGGTGACCGTGCCAGAGAAATGCATTTCTCTAGCACGGTCACCAGAACCAGCTTATATCTTTTGAAAGGCGCATCGGATCATTCTGATTTTTTGCATGTGGGGTCGACAATTAAACGACATTTATTTGTAATAATCGGATCCTTGCTAAGTGGTCTGGTTATCAAGATCCAGCGGTGACCGTGCTGTAGAAACGTTTCTCCAGCACGGTCACTTTCAATGCGTTATATCTTCTAAACGGTGTCCCGACAAATTCTGGTTTTTGTCCGACAAATTTCGACAATTAATCGACAATTATTCTGCGTACTCAAAGTTATGGTTTTCTATGGTGACCATGCCAGGGAAATGCACACAAAAATACAAGGGCTGGGCGAGCCGCGTCACGCAGTGCTGCCCTTGTATTTTTCCAAATCTAGCCCGCTCGACGCAGCGATCAGACGATCCGTTACAAATGATAGTAAAGTTTTTACTTACTTTTATACATCTTACGTGGTGATCTTGGAATCGAATCTGAGTCTTTCCATGGTATGGAATTTCATCACGACGTGAAAAACACAAAAAAGCCGTGTCCGTCGCTTCGAGACGAGTGCCAAGAGATTGAAAATTTGGAAGTTTCAGTCCAGGCGCGGGTAGCTCAGTTGGCAGAGCAGTGGGAGGGTACCCCACGGTCCCGGATTCAAGTTCCGGCAGGCGCTACCACTTTTTCAATTTCTTATTTTCATTTCCAAAAAAGGCGTTTACGTTTTATTAACCTTTGAATACTGATAGGGGGGTGCATACCTACAACAGACCATGAAACTAAAAAACTTTTCCTAAGGAACATAATCATATGTGAGGAAACATCGATTTTTGTTTGTGCCTACTGCTTATAATAGCAAATCGTGATTTTGTATGGGAGGTCGATTTATTTTTTGTTTCCTGACATGTTCCTGGGAAAAAGTTGTTCAGTTTCATGGCACGAATGCACTACATCAGTATTGAGGGCTGTCCCTCCTGCATATCCAGCGAAATAGCGTAAGACTACTAGTGGGTTTACTTAGCACTGAAACTCAAGTTTTGTTCTACCACTTTCAAAAACGAGAGAAATTGCGCTATTTCTAGATAATCTGTTTAATGCTGTTCTAAATATATTCACCCTTTGGGTACGGAACCCTGTTGTGTGATTGAACTTTACAATCCACAAATGGTAAAAAGAATGTAAATAAGTAAGTACTTCGTAAAAAAATATTCATGTAAATACTTGGTACCTATGCTGAGGTTTGTTTTCTCGATATTTTAGTTAGATCAACACAAAAATCCCAGAATTCACCAGTTAATTAATTGAATCAAGATAAGTATTATGGTAATAAGTAGGAGAGATATTAAGGTAACAAGTAGGACAGACGTGGCGTAAATGTTCGTTTATTACAGCCTTTTACGTTCTGCCTACCCCGCAAGGGATATAGTCGTGATATATGTATGTATTATTAAAAGAAATACAGATACCGACAAGTATGATATTCTCCCTAACTTTGCACTTAAACATATCAAATGAAACATCAAAATCATTGCATTATTATTCTTTTTATATTTTTTTCATCAGTTTAAATGGAAAATACAATTTCATTTATTTATAATGTTGTCATTTATTTATTGTAAACAAATATATTATAAAAGATTTACATATTACTATCAAAACAAAATAATATTCACAAAATGGCAGACTAACTAAACAATTACTTAGCTGTTTCATCAAGCATGCTAACAATTGCATCGTTTTGAGCTAAACAAGGAGAAAGTTTGGCACTGATCCCACAATTCAATGAAGATGGCTTAAATGCACATTGCAGCATTACTATAAGTTAGTCTGTTCATCCAGATTTTGAATAGGTACCTTTTATAACGATACTAGACATCCTCTCTTTAGCTCGAGTTTATTGCTGGTGTAATACTGACTGTATCGTTCCTCCGCGCGGGCCCAGTGCCCACTCGGCCAAGTCTCCACTAGGCCCAGTCTCCACTTGGCCCAGTGCCCACTCGGCCCAGTGCCCACTTGGCCCACGCTCAACCAAGCTTCCAAAACAAAAAAGGGCAACGCCAAAGAGAGCCTAACTCTGACTATTGTTTCTGCGGTAACTTGTCAGTTAATTAACTAATATGCTGCCTCATTCGTTAATCAATAATCATCGAAATCAAATTGACTTAATTAAAAAAAAAAAACAACAAACTCTGGCTCCTTTCATAACAATACAAATTCCATTGAATGGACAACATCAACTCAATTTAAAACATTCAAATAAATCGTCATCGATTCAAATTAAAAAGTACCTCTTCTCATTTCTGCATTACCCTGCCTAAACAAAATCATTATTATACAATAAGACAGATGACAAAACAAAATAAAAACAATGGTAGAGGGACGTGAGCAATAAGAAATCACAAAATATATAAACATCGGACACCGTGCAAGTAGCTTCCAGTTGAGTAGCAGTAGCATCATAGCTTGTCCCTTCCACTGTCACACGAAATGCCGAAAAGAAAAGTATAATTCATAAATTGTACCTACACTTTGTTTATATTCTAATTTTTTTTACATTTTAATAATTTAAAAACAACCAGTACTTGGTCGAGAAATTTATATCCATTTTTTTTTGTGTATTTTATATTTTGATGAAATATTTAAAAGCTAATTAACGTGAGCCGATGTCAGGATTCATAGCTGGTCGTCGTTCGCTCGAACCGGCCGGCTGCGGTCGCCGTCCGCCTGACCCGAGCTTGGTATAAACGCATCTATACATTAACACTACATCGTCTATACATCTTGACTCATATAACGCAGTGATATTTCGTGGGGCACAAGGAATATCGCAGCATTGTTGCGGCCGGCGCCGCGCGCGCGCCCGAACACCTCATTAAGTCCCGTCATACACACTTTATACAAATGAGTAAAAAATAAAACGCTACGATTACATATCTTAACACATGTCTAATTCGTACTCTATTTACATTGACATAGTATATAATTCAGATTGTTCGGCGTATGGGCGGTCGGGGCGTGCGCGCGGCAAGGGCCCTCAGTACTGTATGTACAGCAAATTTACAATAACATTTGATCAGAATACGCAAACTCAAACATCTATATCTAAATTAAAATAAGGTAAGGTTCTATGTAACGCCCGCCTAAAGCCGCTATAATATCAGCTATATTAAGTAATATAACATGTTAAGTTTGCACATGACAAAAATGCCACTCGATAACGATAACTAATTTAAATTAAAAATAGGCCAAATTCATTGTTATGACTAAAGTATGGGGTTAACACAACCAGGTGGATTATATTAGAGTTCTTCGTAAGGTCGCCGGTTCGGGAAGCGTCTGGGAGACTCGCGGCTGTTTGTCATGGCGCAAATATCGATACACATTTGGGAATTAGTACTCCTAATATATCACTAACTAGGATATAAGAAAAAGATGACGTCCTTAGATACTAAATATCGCCTACTCTGTACAATGGACTATGATATTTCATTGAGATATTTTCCTTGTATAAACATGACAAAATACAAATCTGTCGCACCTTCCTATAACTTTAATCGGTAACAATCGAGCAACATTTTGACATTTTATTACTCCCTTTGTGACAGAATCTTTTAATATAATTCCATATCGATATTATTACGTTGTAAAGGGATATCTTAGTTGATTACAAAATTGTTTTTTTTACAAGTTTTGTGGAAAATAAAGTATAGAAAGTTAAGTATCGATTTACGCTTTGAGTGGTCTAAACTTTAACGCTTTCCTACACAAGGATATACGATATTATACAATGCCTGTAAAAATATAGTTTTATATTTATATAACACTATCCACGTACTAGGTGCGTCAATGAACAGTGCTAAACCAACAGTTCTGGCAATGGAATGCTTCATTCACAATAATCCACTTTAATCATTAACAACCATCTTGAAAATATTAACATAAGAAATTATATCCTCATGAAAAACAAATATTCAATCAATGATTACATATCATAATAAAACAATCGATAGTGCTTAAACTAGTGGTAACAATAACATTTTAACGGTTTTCCTAGAGAACAAATTTAGTCGATTGGGGACTACTCTCAACACTGTGCAAGAAAGGCATATTCATTTAGGGCGTATCTACATTCTACAATGTTTTGATATTTCATCCATGGTATGTCCATAATAGAGCACAACCGTTTTCGAAAAAACATGCGTAGAATTAAAAATTTCATTTTTATTCTCCTGTAGTAAATAGCTCTGCCTACCCCGTAAGGGATATAGGCGTGATTTATGTTTGTATGTATGTAGTAAATAGGACTGCTGATAAGCAATTTTATCGGGGATGACAAATTTTCTTTTCTTATTTCGACCCATGCTCCTTGAAAAATGTGGTCCGTTCTTGGAAATACCATGGTTTCAGGAGTTTAAGGCATTGAAGATACACCCATCATTCTATATAAGATAAGATCCAATATTAGATAAGAGAATGTATGAAATAAAATTATATTATGCATGATTTTCGAGCACTTATTGTTAAATAAATAATGAATGAGTTATAACTGAAGGAAAGCGGTTATATAACAGCCACACCTGTGACCACATTGAGCATTACAATGAGTAAAGAGCGATTTTACCGTTACAAATGAGCAACAAAAGGGCACTTACGCTTAAATTGACCAAATAACTTGACATGAAATTTACCTTTTCTGTACAAACTACCGAAAAACAATTGACCGCTTTAATGAAAAACAAAATTTAGCTTTTTTTGACACGATAATTGACGAAATTAACCGAAATAACATTCAACAAGGTTTCGTAAACCTACGTAATTTTACACGCGTTTCAATAATGGTGGTAAATATATACAATGGGGTGAAATGGCAAAAGTTTTAGGACGCATTTATGGAATAATTGGACTTGCACGAAATAACTTTATAGATAAAACAGAATTACTTAACGCTAAATCATTTTCAAAATATGGACGTTAATCTTCAGGACCAATTACGCAAAGACGGTTTTCCTCACATTTGGGCTAAGGACTGTGGACGTGTCTTTTAAAAGTCCCTCAGGATTTTGATATCGGAGAATATTCACCGAATGCCCAAACGAAGACTAAAATAACTACAATTTATTGTGTTTTGGAGGGTTTTCCGAAGAGGACCAGAACTTCTTAATTCTAGTGGATGTTTAAAACTGGCCGGTTGTCGCTACATTTTAAGACGTTTTGTTTTCAATGAAAATTGTATTTTATGTTCGGGAAACAGTGACCACTATTCTAGCTTCGCCGTGCGATCACCATTTTCTAACTAACTAGGTTGTCAATCTCTGCGCAGAGTTATCTTTGTGACGTCAATGAGTGTTTACTTAAAGCCATTTAAAAATTTACAAGATCTTTCAACGGTGATAGCACGGTCAGCCGAACCGTGGTTGAAAATAACGTATATCAGAGATAATTAATATTACTGAGAAAAATATGAGAATATTTATACTACCGATAACAAAATTTAACGAGAAATCGATAAATACTTTTTACTATAAATCACTACTATTTACAACATGCATAATGGGCAAGATCAAATCGAAGTGAGCGTCCAACATTAAAATATGGATGGCATATGGAAGCAAGAGGGACGAAACTGGATGAAATAGATAGATACGGCTTATTCACTTCTCAAGGCATACAGTCATACAATTGACTTTTGAATTGTCGTTTCTAAAGCCTAGTAAGTACAATCGGCGGCAGGTCACCTTACCCAACTTATCTAATCAAAATCAGACCGATATTTAAGACTACGATAATTTTATGTCACGTCCTGATACTTCTAAAATATCTGATTTTGATTGACACCAGAAGTAAATAGAAAGACCTACTGCCTAATGTACAGAATGCAATTTGCGTTAGAGTTTCATTTTTGAAAATAAATGGCCAATCTATTAGAAAGACAATCGGAAATTGTAAGTTTTGGTCTTTTTGAATAAGCTAGGTATTATTTACAAATGAGAATTGAAAAATAGAATAAAAAATAACCGTATTTTTATAAGCAAACTCCATTGGACAACAATAACGTTAGACGGCAATACTTTTCGTATGGAATTAAAAGTGGACGAACAAATATCTACTATTTGGACTATTATAAAAATTTAATATACATATTTATTTACAGTTTAAAAACAAACGCACTTTATCCTTTGATACCACAGTTGGTGATAAAAAAAATATACTAAAAGTATAACTTTACTGTAGTTTCTAGAAAACATCGATTTAGCCCTGTCACTTCATTCGACACTCCCATTATTTTTTACGGGAAACAAAAAAAGGGGGAAAATATTTAAAATCTGAATTATGAACTGCATTATATTATTAAAGTAAGTGAAGTGTTGTGTAAAACTACGATTTCTGTGGCATGATAGTGACAGGTCAAAAGTTAGTGTCTCCAAGAATTTTATATGTTTTTGTAAACTGTCGTCTACTTGTGCTTCCGATATTATTTCTATAGCTGCATGCGTCAGAAAACGCATCTATGAAAATATAATGAATGACTATAAAGAGTGACCTCGCATATTTCTTTCCAGATCGCGGCTTTTAAATCTTTCATACTAAACTACGCGGTCCCTTTCTCTTTGCAAGGCCACAAGTTACATTCATATTTAGATAGCGTGGTAGATAACCCAAATTCTAAGAATTATATGATAATTATGATAAACAATGTTAAAGAATTAAAAGCTGAAAGAAACAAGCAGTCGGAAGAGTGAATGCATAAATACAATTACACGTAATTATAATATCCTATTTAAGTAAACTTTGAAAAATATGAAAGTTATATTCAGTTCAATATGGGTCTCACATCCAGTTTGCAAAGAACTCTAAATCCTTGCGTTTTACGTTCAAATGATTCGGCCGTTTCGGATCATAGTACATTGGTTCTAAATCTAATACCCGACTGATATAAGAAGACAAAAACGAGGCAAACTGTTTTTTCCTGTCGCATCAATCTGATAATTAGATGTTCCGTTCAATATTCCATTTGATTGCCAAAAAGACCGAATATTATCTTAACCAATTAGTACCAATCAGTGCTTTTAATGCCAAATTGGCAGAATGCCTACGAGAGTTATATTGATCCCGGTTTGTAATAATTCAAGTTCAACGACAAGGTAATTTATTTTAAAACTATTTAAACAAAAACGACATTGGTAATTAACTTTCACAAAATTGAAGGTAAATATAACCTACAAATCTAACAGCGAGGTGAAACGTGACGCGATAACCGGCCAATCACAACGCGTATAAAACAAGAGCGAAGTTTTAATTGGTCGGTCATCACGTCATTTCGCGAATTCATTGGTCACTCCCACGCGTAGGCGATTCTTGCACACAAGGCATTTTCTACAAGTCAAGCACATAAGACACTGAAGAATTCTCTCAGATAAAACACGTCCGCTTACAAAAATACTTTATATCATAAACATTTTGTGAGTTTGTTCACAGGAGTAGCAGTCCGGTCGAGTGTCGTAGTTGCGGGCGATACAGGCACTTACATGTGGGTTGCAGGTTTAATTGTGTAGTGGGTGCTAGAGGCAGCGGGCGGGCGGGGGGAAGCGCGAGTGTCAGTACGCTTGCGTAGTGCTTGCGGCTGCCACGCGCTCCGGCTTCAGGTTACGCTGCAAGAAAACGAATTAACATTTAAACTTGGCCATTGCTGTAACTAAACTGTAGGATCCTTTAGTACTTATTAACCTTTCAGAATTGTAACATTACACTTTTACATTAAATGGTGCCGAAATGGCTGATTCTGACACATACACAACATCGTACTTTTACTTTGAACTTCCTTAAGTATTCGATAATCATATATTTAACAAGTAACAATACACTCAAGTTTCAGAACAAAGTGTAGTAGAAGTGATTTAGATAAGAACAAACGTAGCTGAACGTTTTACGGTTTTGTTCATTAACATTTTCTTTGTCTTGAATACTTACTGGTAGGTCCTTTAAATGTGTAACAGACTTGGAAAATAAGAATAAATAGTTGTATATAATAGAATAAATGTTAATCCTATACCTAGAGTTATTGCCAAGGTGCTTCTTATTTACGGAAGACAATAACTAAAAATGTTGTTTACCAAACTTTCCAAGTCACGTAATCAGAAACGACAATAGCCAATAAAAATCTTACTTTAGTGAGAACTTTCGGTGTTAAGTAGGTCTTATTTTTGTAGTCGTTACGAGCTTAACTGCTTTTTTTATAGCTATTTTAAAATGACAACAGTCTTGACGTTTCTAACTAGGTAAGAGTATATTTTTTTATGGAATGCCCTAAAAGCTAAAAGTTTATAAGGAAATCGAAAGTTTTATCTGTGGTTGGCAATTTATTGTGCCTTTTTCGCCAGACCTAAATCAGAGTATTAACAATGTCCAAAAAGCCAGGAAGGCTAGAGTAAGTACCAGGGCAACAGAATCATAAGCTAAGACGGCTTTGTGATTTATCTTGTGTCGACCGAAATTAGAAATTAAAGGAACTCTAATCCATAAAAAGTACTAGGGTAGCATTAGTGTAAGAAGGACTCGGCAATAATGCATCAAAGCTTCACCAAAGGTAAAAAGGGCAGCAGAAATGTAAGGATTGGATTTGATAGTGCGTTCTTAGCTCGACAAACAGTACTAGCGCAGCATAAATGATACAAGAACAGCAAAAATATAAAGATTGGACTGGCCAACAAAAAGTATTAGGTCATTATTTCGACTAAAAGTACCAGGGCAGCAGGAATTCAAAGGGAACTCACCAGCTGATCATACTGGTGCACCATCCGCTTGATGTGTGTGAGTTTGCGGTGTAGATAGTTGACGCGGCGCCGTTGCTGCTGGTACACGGCGTCGTTGCGCACGCGCCGGTACTCTTCAACGATGCGTTGTTCTATCGACTGTAAGGGAAACGGTTTTGGTAGAAACGTTGTTCTATCCGTGTGATGTCGGCTTAGAATAGCATCACCACATTTCTTTCTCTTGAGTGTCATAACAGGCGACTAAGAGATTCGAGAGAGGAGAAGATTAACTTTTAGTACTAAGTTTTTGTTGCGGCGGGCCACTCGCGCATACAATGTCCGATACTTTTGGTACAAATCCAAGATTTACTTGAATCTACTAAGTTTTTAATGAACTATTCAGTCTTTGAATCGCCTGTTTTAGTTAGGAATGGCCTGTTTATTGGTAGTTTAGTTACCTGGTGGTGCGGCGAATGAGGCTGGGCGCGCTTCAGCTGGTGCTCTAGTTGTGTGAACGTTGCGGCGACGCGGGCCACTCGCGCATACAATGTCCGATACTTTTGGTACAAATTTAAGATTTACTTGAATCTCTATGAACTCTTAGTATTTGAATCGCCTGTTTTAGTTAGGAATGGCCTGTTTATTGGTAGTTTAGTTACCTGGTGGTGCGGCGAATGAGGCTGGGCGCGCTTCAGCTGGTGCTCTAGTTGTGTGAACGTTGCGGCGACGCGGGCCACTCGCGCATACAATGTCCGATACTCTTGGTACAGTTCCGCGAATTCGTTTTTGTAGGCGCGCCGCGTCGACGATGACGTTATAGGCGGGTATTGCCTAGAACAGGAAGCCATTCATGAATTGACCGATAAATCGATATCATATAGACATGCGGTCGAGGTTCCTTCATGGTAAAGAACATTTTGAAAACAATCGAAATTTTAGGTGAGATCAGTCACCATAACGAGTCAATACGAGGTCAGAATCGGTCGCTATGAGTTTTCAAACAAAACAGCTCTATATATGTGCATTTCAGAATAAGATATTTTTATTTTTTTTATAAAACTACGAAGGATACAATATATAACAAAAACAAGGTTCATTGACAACGTATAAAATTCTAAAAACATTACATACAACATAAATGTATTACTTAGATTACATTAGCCTACTTACCGCTCAATCTCTTCCAAATCAGTCATGTTCTCTTCGGGCACAGACGTTAATTCTGTATTTTCTACTAGGGGTTCAGTATTTGTGATGTCTTTTTCTGAAATCGTACAAAAACTCATTAAAAAAATTGAATATTCAGATATGATGGACGGTGGAGTAAGCGGGGTCTCGAGTGGAGGCTTAGCGTTGGACGCCCTCCGGCCAGATGGACCGATGACTTAAAGATGGCGGCTGGTAGCGACTGGATTTTGAAAATGGGAGATCGTGCCTTATGGCGTACCCTGGGTGAGGTAGTAGGCCAGCAGTGGACTGCTATAGGCTGATGTGATGTGACGGAAATTTCACAATTGACATTGAAAAGGCTATTTACGTTTGCGTTATGTTATCTCGACCTTTTCAGATAAGGTAGATATATACATTGTGTATAAGACGTAACAAATGATGCATGAGCTGCAAGGGGTGACTGCACTTAGTTAAATAAAAACAATATTGCTTAAAAACAAGTAATACTTTCATACTAAAATACGTGTTGAATTATATGCGTATGACGCAATCTTTTTGAGGTTAATTTTCAAGTTTAAATTTCTTGAAGTTTAATAATTATAATTACTTTTCTCTTTCTTCTTTCGTGTCTTTTTTTTTCACAATTTTCACTACTCTTAACCATTGCATATTGTCAATAAGTATTAAAAGATAATTCGGCTAAATGACGTGTGATGCCGGCTTAGAATAGCATCATCATTTCTACCTGAAGGTTTAGTAACAGGCAACTAAGGGACAAATCCAGGGAATAGGCAGCAGCGATCCCTGCAAATATAACCCCTTGCACTGCGCTTGCTAATCCGCCAGCCAAACGCGGTATGGCAAATAATCCCAATTAGGGGAGGCCCGTGTCCAGCGGGCTGTTGATCTTGAGTGTGTATGTATGTATGTTATCCGGTAAAATGTAAAAGCTCACCTGTGATACTACTTTGCTCTACGGGGGGACTACTTCTAAAACCGTTCGTTTTCACAGGACTGGGGCAGAGATCCTTGACAGTCGTGAAGTTGAGGGTGTAGCCGTTGTCCTTTTTCACTGAAAATTATATACATATTTTATATAAAACGAGTGTGCACAGTTTCAAAAATAGACTTGTCAATTATTTTAAAACTGAACAATAAAAAATCAAGACAAGTGCAGTGATATACACGCTCAAAGGAGCTGCTAGTGTATTGAAATATAATAATAAAACTGGCACAAAAGTTCCGTAAAAGAGGAGAAAATGGCGATGATAAAATTCAGCTATGATTGATCAATTTCATTTGGAATACGATACGAAAACAATCATTATAAGGGTCGGGTACCAGTCGAGGTGTTTATTCGCGAAATTACAAGGAATTTTTTGCAACGAATTATACTATCATACATTATTTTACTCATTATATTCATATAATTCGTTGTGCACAAGTCTCTGTAATCTCGCGAGAAATGGCCGAGCCGTTGTCTCTAAAAATCAATCATTTAGCAAATGTAAAACGAATGGTTTTGATTGCTTACTTAATACTTTGATTGTTTTACTTGTAAGCAGAGTCTGTGTGAAAGAGAATAGTCGTGGGCAATATGTGAACTAATATTTTTTTTAAAGGTTGCAATGACATTTATCAGACAGTAAGGCACAAAGCGCCCTAAATTTCCACGCCTATACTCTTTCCGAACAGACTCTAAGGTCACTTTTATCCTATGTTTGTATACCATGTCCAAGTAGGTCTTTATAAGATTAACAATGTTTCTATGGCTGAGTGACAGCTGCCTCCCGTCCTTTTCTAACGCAGGGCATAATGTTGTTCCTCTTTGTCAAGTTTGTTTACATTATGAAATACTTACTTGGACGGAAAAACAGCTACTAGTATAATTGCCATGAAGTTGTCATCCCAATGCAAAATCACAATTTATTCACAACTCTGGCCAAGCAGCGCATTGGCGTCAATTCAGGAAATAAATTCTACCTTACCATAAATTTGCGCCGCCACTTTCCGTCAAATAGGTTTAGAAAAAGATAGGGTATATCGAAATCATGTTAAGTCTTATAATTTGACGCAAAATACGCAAAATCTGTCAAAATAAGGCGATGTTAACAGTATCGACTAAATAGACTAAAAATTGCGAAGAACCCATAGTTGTTATTATACGTGGCTGACTTAGATATCTCGTCTCATTTTCTAAACATTTGACAGAAAGTGACAGCGCTAATTTAAGGTAAGTTTAAGATAATGTATTTCCCGAATTGAGGACATTATCACAAACTCGTTCCTACGAGGTCTATCTGACCTTTGGGACCAGATCAAGTTACTAAGTAAAGCATAATAATTTCGTCCAAGTAATAATAATCATTCATTATTCAAAACACTTATTCGGTTTTACGTTAATTGATTTTTAACGACTAAAAGGTGATTTTGGTGTCGTATAAAATACTAGTCAAAGATCGTAAATAGAACATTGAAATAAGTAGGCTAAGTGTTGTAGGCAAGTTTTGGTATTTAAGCACATATTTTGCGGCCTAGTTTATTTTACTGCTACAATTCATTGCCAATAAAAAAACGGTCAAGTGCGAGGCGGACACGCGCACGTTGGGTTCCGTATCTATAAAAATGGCATAAATATCACGTTTGTTGTATTGTATGGGATATACATTTATTGTATGCTAATTTTTAATATTTGTTGTGAAAACGGCGATATAAATACATCATCTGGGATTTTTTTACTGTCTAACTATCACGCTTTATGAGATACAGCCTGGTGACAGACAGAAGGAGGGCGGAGTCTCAGAAATAGGATCCCGTTTCGATCCTTTGGGTACGGAACCCTAGAAACGTTAAAATTCGCCCACATTGTGTTTCAGAATGTTACTGTGTTGGCGCGATGTCAAATAAGAACAACGGGTTGGTATTCGAAGCATTGCAGTCAACATGTAATAAAAAATAATATTTCAAGGAATACTCCAAACAAAGGAATAAGTGAAAATAAACCCAGGACCAAAGCGATTAGGACCAAGGCGTCACCAACAATACTGTCGCAGCCTTTTAAATTCAGTGCACTTGAAATTTTGCCAACAAAGTAAGCCTTTGATTAAAAATCATCATAAAAAGGGTTACCATTCTTTCAAAAAATTACTTGCAGTTTTTTTTTGTTAGTAGCAGGTGTGAATTTAACGTTTTCGAGATAACATTCAAGTCAAAACTTTCCAGTCATATGAATAAGAGCATTTGGTCACAATTTCCGGTTATACGATTAGTCTTACCATTGTTTATAAATATACGACATATTACTACCGGAAAATTTCCTACTCTATTTTTCCGCATTGTTGCCTTCTAAGATGCATTGCGAATATTTTACACAATTTAATCGATATACTAGAAAATTGTTCAACAAAAGGTGGTATTTGTTTGTGGATGTATCAGTGTTGCCGCATCCGAGGTCCCAAAATACACATGTCCGCCGCTAAAAGTGTACATATTGTGATAAAAGTGTACATGACCATTTTTTTTTTCGCAAAAATCTCTCATAACAGCTTTTCTCTACATATTCTTCTCGCCGAATAGTACTATTTTTGGATACCTTACTTTTTTCTTTTAATCTGTATCTACAAAGAAAGACTTAATTACTCCCAGGAAAAGTAGCTAATATTTAAGAAAAAGAAAAAAGTATGGATCTGTGGTGAATGAAAAAGATACTTTAATATGCAGTTCTGCTAGAGCAAGGGAGATAAAATGTGTTAGCTTTCTTTTACGTTTTTATTCATGCAGCAGCGCTCATTTATTTCTTTGATTGAGATACTTTGGCGGTGAGTTCAGGGAAATTACACATGTACTGGCAAGATTACACATTACACATGGAAGCCCAAAATAGTACGTCAAATGTGTAAAATGTCCTAACGGCAACACTGGGATGTATTTTTCGGCCGTCTAATAGCTACCAAAAGTACTAGGAGAAAATGAACCAACCGGTTGTGCGATCATTCTCATTGTCTGGAGCATGACGCTAGCCGGATGGGGGCCGAAAGCCTGCGATCTTCCTTCAATATAGACACCTTATAGCTACCGAAAGTACCAGGACAACATAACTAACCGGTAGTGCGATCATCCTCATTGTCTGGAGCATGTCGCTCGCCAGAGGGGGGCGAAGGCCTGCCCTATTCCTTTAATAGAGATTTATAGCTACCAAAAGTACCAGGCGAACATGGACTAACCGGTGGTGCGATCATCCTCATTGTCTGGAGCATGTCTTTTGCCGGAGAGAGGCGAAGGCCTGCGCTCTTTCTTCAATATAGACCATCTTGTAGCTATCAAAAGTACCAGGAGAACATGAACTAACCGGTGGTGCGATCATCCTCATTGTCTGAAGCAATGTCTCTCGCCGGAGAGAGGCGAAGGCCTGCGGTCTTCTACCAATATAGACCATCTTATAGTTATCAAAAGTACCAGGCAACCATGAACTAACCGGTAGTGCGATCATCCTTATTGTCTGAAGCAATGTCTCTCGCCGGAGAGAGGCGAAGGCCTGCGCTCTTCTACCAATATAGACCATCTTATAGCTACCAAAAGTACCAGGCGACCATGAACTAACCGGTGGTGCGATCATCCTCATTGTCTGAAGCAATGTCTCTCGCCGGAGAGAGGCGAAGGCCTGCGCTCTTCTACCAATATAGACTATCTTATAGCTACTAAAAGTACCAGGCGACCATGAACTAACCGGTGGTGCGATCATCCTCATTGTCTGAAGCGTGTCGCTCGCCGGAGGAGGTGGTCGCGTATCCGGAGGACGGGGGCGAAGGCCTGCGGTAGTGGCTGATGCGCTGCTTCTTGGCTGGCAGCTCGTCGGCGCTCGCGTTGCCCGTGCCGCTCGCTCGCTTGTTCCCGCTCGGAGACGCGCGGGGGGAAAGCGAGTTTGCGGAGTCCGAACTTAGCGGGGGTGTTAGATTTTGAGGTTTCCGCCTGGAGAGAGGGGAGAATTTTGGGTTTTCATTAGTATAGTGTTGTACATTATTATTTTTATACGATAAAGTAGCGGGCACGGACTGTGATAGTAGTATTTCGAAAGTCCATAATTCTGAATATTTCGTATCTTTGTTTTCTGACCCTAAATAATCATCACAAAAATACTTCTTGCAAACAAACATAAATGATCTACCAAATAGTTCTACGAAACGAACTCAAATTAAACAGAGATGTAAATTGCAAAAGAATAGTGAAGAAAGAACAAACAAGATAACATTTTTATCAGTAACAAGTTTGAATGTTAAATAACTGGTGATTACTGGTTTACATCTGCATTTGGAGTTCCTAAACTAATTGATAAAAGAACGTAAGCGAAATTCGGCAAAGAAAATACAAATTTCCTTATGTGTAAACAGAATCACGTGTTCAAAAGTCACGTTGCGTTCGAGAGGTCAGGATTAATAAGTTTTAAGTACGACCCATTATCCAATTGTCCATTTTAGTGGACCTGCGTCACGGCTAAACATTTTGCATAACACTGCCCGTGATTGACGAGGGGAAAAAATACAATACAGATGTCGGTAAACTGTTTGAGCATTGATTGTGAACGGAAAAACACATTTCTTTTGAAAAAACTTGAAGCATTACACAATCTATGCTCAAGATACTCAAGTTTTCCAGTACCTGTACTTGCTTGTAACAAACAACTTTGAAACGTCTAACATGCATCTACAAGTCAACAGGTTACTGGCCAAGATTTGAGGTTGCATGCATGATTAAAACGTAACCGTGTTAGAAAGGGCTTGATATACGTCAATCCGTATTATAAGTATCTTTTATACCTGGAGTTATTCTGATTCAAAATACATTGACAGTGCGAAATATATGCATAGTAACCGAAAGTTTATGTTCTTAAAACAAATACCGGATATCTAGTAAATACCACTTAATACAAGTATCAACTAGTATAGTGATAAAATGATATAAATATTGATAATGTGATTAGTGCAATTGATGACGAGAAGCGAAATATGGACTGTAAAGCGTCATAAGTTGATTCTTCGTGGCTCAGCTTACGCTTGTTATAGAGCAAATATTACAGCAACCAGCACTATCTGAGCTACAATCAGATACGTCTCCCTCAGAGCTGTGCCAATGCCGTGTGATGCCGGCTTAGAATAGCATCACCTCATTTCTTTCCATTGGGAGTCGTAAAAGGCGACTAAGGGATTCAAGGGTGTGTATTGCAATTTTAGGCGATGGGCTTGCAACCTGTTACTATGGCGATACACTTCCGAATGACCCTCAAATATTTGTCAGACGTGGAGTAAATGTTAGTCATATGTGTGTGTGTGTGTTACACAGACCTCTTGAGCATCCGTTTCTCCTCTTCAGAATAGAACGGCCAGTCTTCGTTGACGTCATTCCACATATGCCTACGTAAGTGATAACAGTTGTCCTTGAGGGTGCCTATCTGCGGCAGGATCTTGTTCACGACAATCCTTTCTTTCTCTTTCACACCCTCTGCAAGAAGATATTAAGGTTATGGTCCTGTTTTCTAGATTGACAGTCACGTATAAGGTCCTATTATATTCAGTGCAAATATTGAAAGGGTGTATTTTACTCGTGAAACTGAACAAATTTTCCTAAGGAACATAGATCGAAATATGAAAAACATGGACCTCCCATGCAAAGTGACACATTGTTTGATAATTTTTGTATGAGAGGTCTAATATACTTTTCAATATGTCGACCGATGTTCATTGGGGAAAGTTGTCAGTTTCACGAATTGAACTCAACCTTTCAGATAACTAGTAAAGATAATCATTTACTATTGCCTTAAGATGAAAAGGTGCAAATGTTCATCCGCTACTCAACAAATGTTCAAGACAGCAAGTTGTGCTTGTGAAAGATATTCACAAATAAAAAATGTGTTGCAAACAAATTTCTTAAATCGTTTTGACATTTAAAATGACTGAAGGCACTGAAATTGTATCTACAGCTATGACAGCTTAGAGTCGCAGGACCATTAATCGAAGGTTTAAAAACCAAAATATAGCGTGTAAAGAAACGTTGCTTACCACTATTTAGCCTCGCATACAATTCGGGCTTCTTGAACGGCTTCAATGCTAATAACTGTATAAGTCTTTCTCTGGAATAACAGAAAACATACAAATATTAATACTACAACAAGTTAACAAGTGAAATAAACTTAAAGTACAACAACCTTCATGTACAGTCAAGCTCACGTGCGATTAGACACTTAAACTGCCAATGTCAGTCTTATGCGCGCGGCATAAGAACTGTCTTGTACAAACTGTCTAACTGCTCTAACCAGTCTGATCTTGACTGTACATAAAACTTGAAAAAACAATACATGAAACTGTATTGAAACGTCGGTACACAGGTAAATTACTAATATTTACCTAAATACTATCGCGATAGACCCGGTCTAATACTTAAAATGGTTGAAAAAAGAAGTTTACATGACGTAAAGACATTAGCAGCAAATATAAGGGGTAAACCAGCATATGAAACTGAACAACTTCCCTGAGGTAAAGTCGAAATATGAAAAAGAATTGGTCCTCCCCTACAAATTAACCCGGTTGGCTAGAATATTTTGTATGGGATGTCTAAATTTTTTATTCATATTTCGACCTATCTTCCTTTGGCTAGAACATTTTGTATAGGACATCACATTTTTTTCATATTTCGACCAATGTCCCTTGAGGAAGGTTGTTTGGTTTCATGGGCTGGTTCACGCCTTGAAATAATTGCAGTATTTTTTTTTACACACTTAATATTTTTTGAGCTGTCACTTTGACATTGCGATTTGGCATAAAATATTTTCATCGGGTAGTTCGTCAACTTTAAATTGTTATAAATAAGACGAAACAGAAGAATATTATTATAAACAGGTTATAAATAAAGACTTGTGGCTATAATTAGCACTTCATATAAATAATGATTACCTTGTTATTGCAAGTAATAAAATCTTTATTTAAAATTGCAGTTCCTGACTAAGTCTATATAACTGAATTAAGAAGAATATAGTTGCAATTCTTATGTTTTAAAAGAGACTAAAATATAAATGTTGAGAGACCAATCCACTTTAAAATTGACTATAATTTTATGCATTTTAAGAAAATATGGCGGTTAATCAGAATAGCAAAATCATATGCGAAATGGCAACTTAAGTTTTTACTGCCGTGTGAAACTAAGAATAGCATCAACCCATTTCTTTCCTGTGGATGTCATCTGTTAAATGTGTATTGCAATTTTAGACGATGGGCTGACTACCTGTCACTATGGCACTACACTTTCTGGATGACCCTCAAATGTTCGTCAAGAAGTGCCGTAGATGTTCGTTTATAACGGCCGTTTACACTCTGCCTACCCCGCAAGGGATATACGCGTCATATATGCATGTATGTAAGTTTTTAGTATTATTTTCTTCGTACATCACTTACAAAGGTTAAGAAAATGTGTGTATTGTATTGATAAATGCAAACTGTGCTAATATTTGTATTTCTAAAGGAAACATTACAAGTCACGAGTATCTAGAAGTGTATTGAATTTTCTGTAAATACTACATTAATTGTGTTAGGAAAAGTTAATACTGGTCTTGGAAAGTCTCATTTCAAATTCAACTGCATAACAACGAAACATGAAAAAAACAACAAGATCTAACTCATATAAAATAACATACATACAAACAAACACATATCACGCCTTTATGCGTTGCGGGGTAGGCAGAGCGTTAACGGCCGTAAAATACAGTTGCTATCACCACGTCTGACAAATATTTAAGGGCCGTTTCAGAAAAATCGTGTATCACTGTTGTGACAGGTTGTTAGCTTGTCGCCTTAATACATTGTAACCCTCGAGTCTCTTAGTAGCCTCTCACCGCGGGAAAGAAATGGGGTGATGCTAGTCTAAGCCGACATCACACGGCAAATACAGGGTGTAAGGGACAGCCCCCCGAATACTGGTCTGAATGCACCCTATTCACACCATGAAACTGAACAACTTCCCATAAAAAAATATTTCAGGAAACGTCATTTTCTTTTTACTTCCCATTGTAAATGCAGTTAGCTGATTGTGATTTTGTATGGGAGGTCGGTTTTTTGTTCCTGACATACGTTTTTAAGGGAAAGTTGTTCAGTTTCATGGTCTGCATGCGCTCTATCAGTATTCGGACGGCTGTCCCTTACACCATGTATAAAACAAAATGATTGCAATTCAATTTTTTGTTGTTAGCGATCACGGTCGTCGGTCGCATACAAACACCTTGAGGATTACTTTGTTTGGAGGTAATCAGCAACCTTGGTCACTTGGTACGGTAAACCGCTGTTTATTTGATTATTTACGAATTAACAAAAAAAAAATAGTTTTGCATCTAAGTATCGATCAGAAAAACCTATTTCTGCAAAATGTTATTCGTGCCGTGTGATGGTTTACAATAGCACCACCCTATTTCTTTCCCGTGAGTGTCGTAAAAGGCGACGAAGGAGCTCGAGGGTGTTTAGGCGATGGGCTGACAACCTGTCACTATAGCGAAACACTATTTTCTAAATGACCCTCAAATGTTTTTCAGACGTGGCGTAAATGTCCGTTTTTTGCGGCCGTTTAAGCTCTGCCTACCCCGCAAGGGATGAAGGCGTGATAAATGTATGTATGTTCAATACTTTGAGGTAACAATGTGGGTTAACCACAAAAGTTTCCTGCCTGTGTTACATTCAGGCAAATTTATCTGCATAAATTATCATTCAGGTTTTGATAACAGTACTTGGGTTCTTATCGTAGCAATATTGAAAGGTTGCAAATATTCATATACTCAATATATTTTTTACGGTACATTATACATGTTCATATTGCATGATCTAGTTTATCTATTTAGTTGGTCAATATAGAAAAATATATATAATGACATGATAGTGTTTATAGGGTGTAGTTTTACTAGTGTCCGATAGCGAAATCTCAAGACGGTGATAATGTGATAAGGAACATTCCCCAAGGAACATAGGTTGAAATATGACAAAAATATGAGTTCCCATATTAACTCAAATCAGCTGATCGGCAAATTCGCATGGGAAGTAATTTTTTTTATTTCAACTTATGTTTATTGGGGAAAGTTGTTCCTTATCACCAGCCCATCCCCTGTTTTCAGTATCGGTCACTTTTAAAATTTCACCCTATAGATACGACATGTTTTTTTTAATCTCCTGCTAAACTATGCAGTAGATAACAACTTATCCAACGTTTTACATAATCTGTGCACGAACTTATGAGATAATTGGGACATCTTTTATCTATAGTAGTGTTTTAGTTTAAGTTAAGTTTCCAGACTTTCAATATCTGTTTTAGATTAATAAGTGTTTCAGTGTTTATCAAGTAAATCATCACAATAAAACAATTTTAAACGGATTTAAGTTGTGTTTATTTTGTAAAGTAAATCATATTTTTCGTCCGTTATGCTCCTCTTAGGCACAGAAATAGCCTCATAAATACACATAAATATTAGTTAAAACTTCAATTGATTTGCTAATCCGTCTGCCGAAGATAGCAGGTATTCGTATTTAGGGAAGCCCCAAGTTAATTGATCAATAAAATGTTCTCAATCTTCGCGCCACCAGATTTCAAGCTGATTCGAGGGTAAGTCCTCTTCTGGTGCCTACTTTCGCTTAGCTCATGCAAACCTAGTGATCGTTAAAAAAACTTCAAGGCCCAACGCTGCCTTGAGCGGAATGCCGAGTGGTTTGACTTTATAAATAAATATCTTGGGACTTTTCACACGGCGCCGTCTAGTCCCAAACTAAGCAAAGCTTGCACTATGGGCACTAGATAGCTGATATATTACGTAAATACTTTTTTTAAAATAAATATGTACAATAAAACAAAACATTTGATAGAAACTTACAAATGCTTGTGCTATGTGGGGATCGAACCCACGACACTCGGCGTAGCAGGCAGGGGTCCTAGCTACTTCGCCATCGGGCCAATAAACCGTCTGAATTTACAAGGCGCATTGTGCCTAATACGGCAAGATGTCGTCGTGTTTACACGGGTTCTACTATCCGTGCCCGCGCCGCGGCGCGGGCTGGGCGACACGCGTCACACAGCGCTGCTCTTGTACATATTTTGCCAAATCTAGCACGCGCGCGTATTGTCCGCTCGATACAGCGTTGGCACTAAAACCTTGTCCGTCCATAAAATAATATACTTTGATAAGGAATACTCACTTTATGGACCGCCTAGTGAGGTCCGGATTAGTGGGCGGCCGTTGCGGCTGAGACTGCTGCTGCGGCGGCTGGTGCGGCTGCGGTTGCGGCCGCGGCGCCGGGACCGGTCGCTCGACTCGCTCCTGTCGCTCGGGTCGCTCGTTTCGCTCGGCTCGCTCAGCTCGCTCAGGCCGCTCCGCTCGCTCAGGCCGCTCCACTCGTTCCGCAATGCGGTCTAGAGCGGTGTTCGGGCCGGAAGATAAGGAGAACAGTGGGTTGTGCGAAGTTCGCACTTTCACTCGACGACCGATGTCCGTCTGGTTGGGCTTTATCACGCGGGTGCTGGAACAAAGTTGGTTTTTGATTAAATTTTATCATCGAGTCGTTGACTATTCGGTGTCCCACACGAAAAGAAAGGAAGTGTTAGATTTTATCATTATCAAAAACCCTTATTAAAAACTTGCCCGAGTAGTTACCTACTTATAACTATATCACACTATTTCTAATCCAGAGACTGGATAGCAGCGTTCTGTATTCCTGTGAATACGAAAACTTGCACTGCGCTCGCACATCCGCCTGCCAAACGAGGTAGCAATTGGAAAATCCCCTAAATTCAGTGAGGCCCATGTCCAGCAGTGGACAGTTGTGGCTGTTGATGTTGGATTCAAAGATTGATCTTGTTTGTCACGACATGAATGAATGATATATACAACACATTATAGATGTCATTCTGAATCGGTGTTAGTTTGTGGTCGAATTTACTCAACAAATTAGCGTGCTTAGGAAAATTTTACTTCACCTGTTTTTGAACTAGAGTATTGTTAGCGAAAAAGAAGGTCATAGTCTAAATATAAATAAATTTTTCCGTTGAATTATGAAGGGATAATTTTTTACAGAATATCTGATTGTGAAGAGTGTTATTTATTTAACCTTCATACAAAAGGAATCTAATTTGATGCAAAATAAATTGAAACAAGTGAATCACCGCCTGAAATTAAAATTGATTATGAAATTGATGATTCATAGGATTGATTACTATCCTTGTTGTCGTAATCATCTGTTCGCGAAAATAAAGGGAAAAACACGGCGGTTATTGTTTCAACATTGTGCAATACAATAAAACATTCATTGTGTAAACATACTTAGAAGACCCAATGACTGAAATAGTTACTACAGGGTGAAATTTTGCTAGTGACCAATAGCAAAAACTCTAGACGGGCTGGTGATAAGGAACAAATTTCCCCAAGAACCATGGGTCGAAATATGAAAGAAAAAATACCTTGAAAAAAAATCCGCTTATTTGAGTTACTATGGAAGCTCAAAATATTTTTGACATATTTCGACCTATGTCCTCTGTTTTCAGTATCGGTCACTAGTAAATTTTCACCTGATATAGACAGCACCAAAACTTCATTCACGGAAGCGGCCTACACGACAACCAGCTGTCACATACCATTGACTCTGCTCCGTGGCAATAATCCGCGCCATGATTATCCGTCAGAAGACCTAAACGGACCTAGAATTGTAGCAAACTGAAGTAGCAGTGGGCTGGGCTTATTTGTCGTAGAACTTTGGCAAAATGGACCGATGAAATAAAGAAGGCTGTTGGTTGTAAGTTGATGGCGAAAACGGGTGATCGTTCCTCATGGCGTACCCTGTTGGAAGCCTTCGTCAAGTAGTACACTGCAATAACACGCCAACACCTGTCACATACCATTTACTCTGCTCCGTGGCAATAGTCCGCGCCATGCGGTCTTTGGTCGCCTCGTACGAGTCGTCGTTCGCTTGCACGCGCATCCATCGCCGACACCTGTCACATACCATTTACTCTGCTCCGTGGCAATAGTCCGCGCCATGCGGTCTTTGGTCGCCTCGTACGAGTCGTCGTTCGCTTGCACGCGCATCCGTCGCGGCAGCGGCCCGCACGTCTCCAGCCGCCGCGCGCCACCACCCCGAACGCACTCAAACGAACCCTGAAACAGAAATTAACGGAATAAATATATCGTCTAGATTTTAAAATAAAAAAGATTTTTTGATTTTCAGAGGTTTATTGAGATTTCTTATTTTTTATTTACCACCTTTTCCATATAAACTAATTATAACGGACATGAAATGAGCTAACTATCTAGATTCAATTAGATAACAAGCAAGCCGTTCTTCCTAGCCATAAAACTAGCATGTTCATCCTAAAATGCGCTTGAACGAAACTCTTTTAATTATCACAACTTCTCCAGCCAGATACGATTCACAAGTGTATTTGATTTTCTCATTGCAGATTCCATTTGCATCGAATGTTGCAGATAAACCGTTTTACAGCAAATATCATTACAATGATTGGAAGTTCTAGCTCTCGGAGACAAACAGATGCGACGCGTGGTGCTTTAAAGTGGAAATAATATCTAAAAAAACGGTATGCCGTTAAAACTTCATGTATTTCAAGAAATATTCAACAGAAAATAACCTCTTTATTTCCGCGATAACTTGACTGGAATAGCTAAATAATGAAGTTATTAAGTTTCACGGAAGTTCTCTTTTATGAGACTTCAAAGTTTTATATTATAAAAGCTACAGGCACGTTTGCGGGGGCGAAAAGGAGGCAGATCATCGCGAAACGACCCTTGGGGGAATCAGCGTGAAATCTACAACAACCCCGTACATTTAATGCGTAGAACCGTGGGAGGGTGAAAAGGCCACACCCACGCAACGCTCCTTATAGATATAAGATATGGACTATGGACTAAATTGTTTCATTACATACGCGATACCAACGATTTAAGACCGTCTAGCTCTTTGAAATGCAACACGGACACTTTGTGCCTGAAATCGCACTTTCTAACGGCTGTTGAGTAACGTTCGCAGTACGCGAGCCGCCTCGCCGCATTCCGAATTCAAATTATTTACATTTTTCTGTTATTACGACTAGTATAATGCAAGAAAAATGAAACACTGTAAAGTACCAGTCGCCAGAAAAGGTCAGCACGGAAGAAACTTTTAATGTCAGGCTCGAGAAAAAAATCAATTAATCGACTCATATCGCGACTCGACAGGAGTCAGCAAATAGAGCAATAAAAATAAATTACACTTCTTATGAACAAGTGACAATAACAGGATCTGGATTAAAATATTTTAATAAGTTTATTTTAATAGTTCATATATTCTGAAAATGCTTCTGGATTCTGATACTGCCGTGTGATGCCGGCTTAGAATAGCATTACCCCAATACCACCCGTGGTTTCTTTAAAAGCGACTGAGGGATTAATTTATCCAGCAGGAAATAGGCAGCACCGTTCCATGTGAAAGCATTATCTTGCACTGCGCCAATCCGCTTGCCAAGCGCGGTGAGTACGGCAATACCCCCCAATAGGGGGAGGCCCATGTCTAGTAGTGGACTGTTGTAGCTGTTAATGTATCAGAATATACATATACTGGTAATAGTTCAAGAAAGGTTGGCTGTGAATCATACAAGGACTCGTCAAATTATTTAGGAGCGGCCGGGCCATTTACAGATGTAAGTATTCAGGCCATGGTCCCCGTCAGGTATCCATGCGTAAGCTACTCTTACGTATTTGTGGGGCAGCACAACTTATATCAGCTACCGTTCCTCGACCCACAAACCCAGCGCGCGTATTACAAGGGGGAGCCATAGAGAATATTAATCTGAAGTATTTACTGGCTGCATCTTGCCTGATCAGCTGAGCGAACACGCGGGAACATTCCACGGTATAAAACATGCTTAAATCACGCCTATAGCCTTTGCAAGGTAGGCAGAGCGTGAAAGGGCGAAGGTATCGCGGTAGCGAAAGAAAGGTTCAGCCTATAGCTTTAAATTGTAATACACATTCAAAGGTATTTAGAAAATTTAGTTATATATACAAAGGTATAATAGTATTCTAGGTACTTAGCAGCACAAACTTCTGTCTCATAGAATACTGTTATAACTTACTTATTATATCTAATACTAGGTAGTTATAACTGCATATCAGCTACTCAAATGACTTTAAAAATACACTGATAATTCTTCGGATGGAGACTTATTTACATATTCACGTGAACGAAATATTTATCGCGTTGGCATGTGTGTGAAACTATACGTATCGTATATATTATTTTTTTGAACAAAACAATATTTTTTGTTATAAAAAGAACTTTGTAGGTGAGCTTAGAGATTTCTTCCAGCCTATAAAACTAAGTATGAAAAAAATACGTGCGGGGACAAAATTGCACAAAAAGTAAAAGAAAAATACAAAATGGTAAGAATAAATATCGTAACTAAGAACATTTTCTTTTATTATGGTTGTTTTGTTGCAATATACACGATATTTGTGAACAGTGACGGCAACTTGCGCAAATTCAAGAGCTCGATAATGAAATGACTATTATCGAACATTCAGCTGTTCAAATATTGTATTATCATATCAAAAGTAAAATACTCAGTATGGTTGTATAAAGTCAAATTCTGTTTTTCATTTTCATTAGTATTTGATTTAGCAGTTTTCTTCTTGAGATAATAATAAATATCGTAACGAAGAACATTTTCTTTTATTATGGTTGTTTTGTTGCAATATACACGATATTTGTGAACAGTGACGGCAACTTGCGCAAATTCAAGAGCTTGATAATGAAATGACTATTATCGAACATTCAGCTGTTCAAATATTTTATTATCATATCCAAAGTAAAATACTCAGTATGGTTGTATAAGTCAAATTCTGTTTTTCATTTTTATTTTTATTTGATTAAGAAAGCAATGTAAATTTCTGTAATGAATTATCTTGATAATCGTAGATTATTAAGGGTTTCATCAACTGTATTACAATTCCAGGCGACAGGCTGACAACCTGTCACTATAGTTATACACGATTGATTCTTCTGAAACACCCTACAATTTTTGTCGGACGTGGCGATAGCATTTGTATTTTTAAGGGGGTTAACGCTCTGCCTACCCCTCAAGAAATAAAGGTGTGATATGTGTATGTGTGCAATCTACACATTTAGCAGATGATATGATAACATTAATATCACGAAAAATCTTCAACTGAATTTATACTTTTAAAGTTGAATGATTTGCAGATTATTTAATTTCATAGAATATATTTGTATTACTGCGGTTTTTGCAAGTCATTCATTAGAATAAAACATAGTAATGGATTTATATCTTTGAATAGGTTGTAGACTCCGTAGTGCCGTGTGATGTCGGCTTAGAATAGCATCACCCCATTTCTTTCCCGTGGGAGTCGTAAGAGGCGACGAAGGGACTCGAGGGTGTGTATAGCGATTTTAGGCGATGGGCTGACAACCTGTCGCTATAGCGATACACAATTTTCCGAATGATCCCAAACGTTTGTCGGAAGTGGCGTGGGTGTCCGTTTTCGCTCTGCCTACCCCGCAAGGGATAAAGGCGTGATATATGAATGTATGTATGTATGTAGACTCCGTAGTTATAGTTCAAAACATTTCCCTAACTTAGATAATGCCCGCATGACGCAAGACAGTTGGACCAAGGTGACTACTTTTGTTCGTGCATTTTGTTAACATACTAACTAGTTTATATAGAGAAAATTAAACTTGTATTGACACTCATGCTTCTTCTAGATACACTTGTTGACCTTTTAGTTTGATCAGATATTATGAAACTACAAAATTAAAAGTATGCATGAATATAAATTAATGCATACTGCAGATTCAAGTTTTCGTATAAGAATTATTTGCTTCCTATTTAGTTAGAATATATACATGTGTGCAGATGTGTTATTAAATCTTATGTGTGAAGTGATTTCCAAGAGAACCTACTTGTTATTTTCCTCAAACATTAGATTTCCATTGAACTGATAATGACGCAAATTGGCAACACCTTCACCTTAGAATTGACGTTGGATAATTAATCTCGTATTTTCATTTTGTGTACATGTAGACTATTTTAAGTACCAAAAGGGTATAAAGGCGTGATCCCTTTTTAAATACAGGGTGTAAGGGTCTGCGTACTGAACGCAGGCTAGATCAGACTACTAATAAGGGGATTGCCGTGTGATGCCGGCTTAGAATAGCATCACCCCATTACCTTCCCATGGGTATCGTAAGAGGCGATTATGGGACTCGAGGGTTACATGTGTATTCCAAATTTAGGCGACGGGCTGACAACCTGTCGCTATGGTGACGCACATTTATCTGAATGACCCTCAAATGTTTGTCAGACGTGGCGTAAATTTCCGTATTTTACGGCCGTTTACAAGGGATATAGGCGTGATGTGTGTATGTGTATGTACTAATAGGTGGATGGCCATGTCCAGTAGTGGGCTGTTGTGTATTTAAGATGGTATACCTGTGTGATGCATTGCCGTGTGATGCCGGCTTAGAATAGCATTTCTTACCCATGGGTGTCGTAAGAGGCGACTAAGGGACTCGAGGGTGTGTATTGCAATTTTAGGCGACGGGCTGACAACCTGTCACTATGGTGATACACAGTTATCTTATTGACCCTCAAACTTTTGTCAGAAGTGGTGTTAATATCCGTTGAACGGCCGTTAACGCTCTGCCTACCCCGTAAGGGATATTGGCGTGATTTATGTATGTATGTATGTACCTGTGGACCCTCCATTTCTGCATTGCTATTGATGCTGAAGTGAAACGTAGCCTCTCCGGCCGTACCATTACCACTCGCTGGAGCCGGAATGGAGATTTTCTGGAAAAACAGAAAAAAGAAACCCTTTAGTAATCATGCGAAACTTGTAACGACATTTTAGGGCTCACTAGAACGCACGATTAGGTTTACCCAATCGCGTGCGAGTGTGAAATATGCTTAAACGCCATTGGTCTATTTATCTAGTATCGCATTACGCCATGACGCTCGTTAATATGAACTAGTGAGCGTTAAATTGATACCCTTTACCTAAAGCATCATAATTAAAAACACTAAGATATTAAAGATTAAGCGGGCAACAGAAGGCACACGAGCCAAGTCTCTACTTGCTACTTATCAACAGGGCAAATAAAATTACTATCGCCACGTTATCTGCGTGACGACTTTACGATTGCAATAAACACTGGCAAGATACAAAACACAAGTATAATGATAGAAAATTATATAGGTACCTACAGGAGTTTCCATAATACGTACTTATATGGTTCGTGTATATTTCGCATAACGTGTGATGCCGGCTCAGAATAGCATCAACCCATTTCTTTCCCGTGGGTAACGTAAGAGGCGTCTAAGGGACTCGAGAGCGTGTAGGTATTGCAATTAAGGCGATAGGCTGACAACCTGTCACTACGGCGATACACAATTTTCCGAATAACCCTCAAATGTTGTCAGACGTGGCGTAAATGTCCGTTTGATGCAGCCGTTTACGCTCTGCCTACCCCGCAAGGGATAATAGGCGTGATATGTGTATATTTCGAAATCGGTAAACGGCAC
Organism: Tuta absoluta; assembly: GCA_027580185.1. Taxonomy (NCBI): domain Eukaryota; kingdom Metazoa; phylum Arthropoda; class Insecta; order Lepidoptera; family Gelechiidae; genus Tuta; species Tuta absoluta. The sequence goes on from JAQAHW010000009.1 coordinate 15,790,472, forward strand.
GGATAATAATTACTATTTAGACTCTCAAGATGGATGTAACTATAGATCATTGTAATAGTCTTATAGAGAAAGTTAAATATAGCTCCGGGCGAAAGCCTCATGAACTTTAGTTTCATCAAACAGTATTTTTCCGTAAGCATTTTTTATGGACAAAAATAGCTCACGTACTTCTCATGTGCTAAGTTGTTCTGATAACTAAAATCAAGATATAGAGCGGCGGAATACTAGTGTTGACACAAAAAAGTGTGGCAAACAAATTGAATCCTCATATTTATTATTATGTCATGCATGTTGAACATACAATACTGAATCAGGACATAGACCGCTTGACGTCACAAATCCTGTTAAACCACTCATTGAATACATGAATACTGAAACGTCTATATTTGTATTCGTAGAGAGAAAATAGCGGAAACATCCACAGTTTTCAATTTGTCTTCAAACCGAACGTCAAAGCGTAAACCAGTGAATAATGTATAAGAAATCTCAGTCGCGTGCTGAGTGGGAGATAGCCGGGAACCTGGCACGATTTCTACATGAATCACTCGTGCAAAATTGTTGAGAGGACTCCCGGCCGCCATTAGCCATGACATTGATATGAATATGGGAATGATGGCCGATCCACCTGCATTTAATGTTGATGGTGATAAAACATTCGCGGTCTCCCACGAGAAACCCACGAGTGTTGTTGCAGATCCAAATAAGGGTCGATTGGGCTAATAAGCCGCGAAGGAAGTAGCAGCCGTGCGCGTGCGATTCAGCGATTACTGCGGTGAGCAATGACTTTCATCGCCTAGAATGGCAACGTCGCTGCACCAGCCGAGCGCATCGCTCAACCGTTTCACCAACTTACTCATACACACGTGATTTTTGATTGACAAAGGCTAAAGGTAGTAGCGATCCGACACAAATTTCCAAATTCGTATCTGGCACAAGAATGTCGTCGACATACGAAACGAAATTCTTGGATCAGTTTATTGAGGCCGCCAGGGAAACTTCATGGTTCGCTCGGTTATGCCAGAAAAAATTGTTGCTCTTTTTATTTGACAAATTTCCATTTCCGTTTCCACTTTTGCTTAGTACTTGTTACGCGGAGAAATCGGCGATTAGGGCTGAGGTGAAACTTGTCAAGTGCTCATTGAATAGTTAGACTTTGATGTCATTTGAGGTGATGATAATGTTGTTAATGGAGCGGTAAAGATTGTAGAGATCAAAGACGGGTAAAGGGCAAAGTATCCAGCCGTGCGTCGGTCGGTGACGCGTCCGCACACCTACGACTACGACTATGAGCGTGGCCGCGAGTCGCTTTAAGGTCGCGGCTGACGATGTGTGCCAGCACCACAATGCCAGGCAATTAACCTATTAAAGAGAGCGCCGCGGGACCGAGCAATAAACCGACAAGTCCCGCCGCTAACGTGTTAACTGATACTCAAATCGCTAGTTACGCAACCCTACTACCTTCCTGTAGTCCTGAATCATACTAGGTCTAGTCTACAAGTATATAGTTACTCGTCCTTATTCCAAAGAGTGGATCAATTTGCATTGAATACTGAATACTCTGTAAACAAAACTTATTACGCGGAATATGTTTGTAAATGATCTATAAAAAATGTTAATGTTCAAACAAAGTTATGACGTCTAGAAGTTGAGTCGCGACTGATAAACACGCAGTATAGTGGTGGTGTAGTATGTGGAACTATGGAGTTAATGAGGAAAAAACCCGCTACGAACGAGCGCGGCGGCGAGGCGCGGGGGAGCGGGAGGCGCGGCTTTCTCTGCGGTGCTACAGAACGATATAAAGAGCGCCTCGCGGTGGAATACTTCGGCATTCGGTGAAAAGCCGTCTCGCCCGCATCACCTGCGCACTCATGGCTTCTTCCATTGTCTGGTTTGCTTCATATTGACCGACTTCTTTCGGATTTGTCACTAATACAATAACACACATGATTTGACATCTATAAATAGGCAATGAGTCCGATGCATCTGCAGATTGTATTATGTCAAGGTCGTTAGTTTCATTGTTTGTCTTGTTGCGAAGGTCGTTCGGCTGCGCGCCGCGGTTGGGCCGGAAAATACGAGGAAATCCATCATCCGTTTTCGAAGGATTTCTTCAAGGCATGTGCAAGCCTATCCGATTCGATTAGTTCATAGTCGGTCTTATCAAATTGACGCACGCGTGTTATTCAAGCGGCGAATGATTTGTAGATTGATTGCGTCATTGGACACTCTTTTAGTTTCAGTACATTATTGCTGGATTTCTCGATTGTGTATGGGTCGTCGTGCGCAGTGACTACGGCTGTTGTTGGTTACCTAATTTCTCGGCAAGCGGCGAGCGGTACACGGACTTGCGAAGTGAGAGGCAGTCGCAACCGGTCCGTTCGGCTCACTCGACCGACAGATATAACAACCAACATATCTACGTCGCAGGCTCGGGTTGTTGCCACGAGCCTCCACTAAATACGCAAGCGCCAGTACCTTCGACAAGTTCCGTTTCGATTCCGAGAAACCTTTCCGTGTACATTACAATATCATATGTACTCAGTTTCTGTGGGACAGACCCGGACGCGAAACGGCGAGCGCACCAGCCTCGAGTAAACGCGTTGTATCGTATTGACGTAACTGCGCGGAGGTGGAACGGTCTGTTCAATGCAAATTCGACTTTAAACACAGGTAGCTTTGAATATAACGTATCTTTGTCCGATAGCCGCACAAGCCAGCAGTCGACGATAATAAATGGTTCACCTCAACACGAATCGTAGCGGGAAATCCACGCAGCCGAGTAGTGATCGCTGCCTTGTTAATTGCTTACCGGTTTATTCTCTTACTTTTATGTTATCTGTTGTCAATAATTTATTCGTGTTGTTTACAGTTTCAACTTTCAACAGTGTAGAAGGGCGCGGTCATCGCAGAATATGAAAACAAGTTCTAGAACAAAGAGTATCAACGCCCGTCGGTCATGAACGGTCGTTTTGAACATTAATATTTCATTGTCTTATCTTTAATTGCTCGGTAATTAGTAGATAATGATGATAATGAACTAGATGTCATTTAAATTATTACAAATCATAATGTTAAAATGAAAAGTAAAGTATCAATTCCTAACGTTGCTTACGTAATTAATCGGTCGCCATTTTACATTTTTAACATAAAATATTACGTTTGCGATAACGCGATCACAAACATAATTGGAACATTGCAAAATCTATCAATAGGTTGAAAAATGAGGTGGAAATTTACGAATTAAATTAACGCTACAACAACCACTCTCCTTAAATCAATCTAACCGAGAAATGTTGAGAAGACTTAGTGTTATTTATAAATAAGCAAATCGTAAGCGTTTAAGTAGCTGACATGTTGATAAATATTCAAGATGTTTTCCATGTAATGATACAACAAGAAACATCGGTTCAAAAAATAGGTAATGTTAATTGTGATTGCGACCGCGCGCCATAGAATTTGGCAACGCAGTACGATATTCGCGTAGGAAATTGTTCTAACACAATTTACTAACGGTAGTAGTCACTTTCATCGCAGACACATTTAAAGGCGAAGTGAGTGGCCAGTTATTCGTGAGATTTCTACGATACTATTTGCATATTCGCCGACTTTCTAATGGGCGATGCGGCCACCACTCTTGTCGCAATAGTAGTGAGGTAACGACGATTCATTTAATTAGATATGTGGAAAAAACTATGTTCGAGTCTCGCGCATTGTTTGTAGCCAACGTTCTCGCGTGCCCGTCTTTAGCTTTTTCATTTGCCCATCGCTGATTGGTCGACGCGAATCTTCATTAAATTCTAACCAACCAGAATTTACTAATTTCATCGTTGAATCAGTTTTTGCAGGCGTCTCGCTGCCTACGGTATTATGTGTTGCAAGTAACTAGACGGCTTAAGCTTGCGAAAACTTCCATCAATAATGAAATGTCTAATCAAATAACATTCATTGTCTTATGTAAAGTTTCCACTGCGGTTATTGAACTATTGTTCTGCGTTGTTTTGAGCGTGTTTACTGATTAGATTATAGTCACCACTTAAACGTGCAATTTGTTATCGTGACTTCCTTTGATAACTGATAGTGGATACATACGTCAAGCCCCTGAAACTTCATACACCTGCTCTACTCGTCCTAGTTTCAATTCGTTGGTGGGATAGGTTCGAAAGCGATACTAAATAAATAAGTAGAAGCAAGGTGATTTATACAGGGTGTAACGAAAAGAAGTCCGCATCTGTCAACCTCATTAGAACTTTCCATCAAAAACTCAATTTTCATACACAAAATGCATTTTTGATGGAGAGGTTGCAATTTATTTAGATTTTATTTATATTCCTTGGAAAAAATATTTGTAAATATTATTATGAATGGGTAGTTCAATTGATGTTACATAATCCTAGCAAGGATCGTCCGTCTCTTGCAACTTACGTTGGTTACTATTCGGGCGTATATTGTTACACCTTGAAAATTGTGAGAAGCCGTTCAAAATGTTGGATATCAAAAAGTTGATTTCAAAAAATGTGTTAGTGTACAACCAACAGCAAGGATCGTGCCGTTCTCTCGCTGGGCGGGCGCTCGCGACCTTCCTCAGAGGAGGGGCACCTCTCACCGCCGACGTGACTGCAACCGCGGCCTTACGACGCGCAGACCGAGGCTGTATCGAAACCTCTACGTAACGAAGCTCTTTCCACCGGTTACCCAATGCCCGATAGGAGTTCCGTCTAGGGCTGCCAACAGACACAGTGGACTTATATGCTTGTCTGACAATCTAACATACATTTTCCTTGGCTTCTTTTTTGCTAGATCTGCCTGAGTTTTCGATAAAGAACCTGGCAACCCTAGGTCCATTCGATAAGTGCATAAAGTAGACCCACTCGCTTCAGCATAACCGCACCACTAACAAATCACGTGATCTCCTTGCGTAAGTTATATTGCTGGCGCACCTTATGATACGAAGCGAAATACTTAGGAATCTTTCATTATTACAGACATAATAAATTTCATGGTGAAACTATAGATATGATGTAAACAGGCGTGTGTTAGCAAATACTATACATTGCGAATATTTAACATGTTAATATACAATTGTATTAATAACTGAATAAATAATTAAAAAAAACATCCCCGTACTTGTAACTTTAATACAGGGGGATGTACTTTCTTTACAGATACGGCAGCTAGAAAGAATTTTGCTCTTGGCTTTAAATAATACCAGTAGTCCAGTAATATATTAGTATTTTAGATACTTAAAAAATTTAGTTGCAAAATATGATGTTTTTTAGGTGATGTCTTGTGAAACAATGGTAAGTAAAAGAATGAATGTTCCCAGTACACGACATACTCGGCTATTGTGAGCCACCAAAATATACTTTTACGTATGAACCAAAAAATAACAAATCCATTGTTACATTTCACCCACTCATACATGGGCTTTAACTAACGACAGAAAATACAGGTGTTGTGGAAAAGTGAAAGTATGTACTAAGTTTTTTTCAGTGGTGAATAGTCCCATGAAATTAAAGACTTGATCGGGTAACATAATCAATTGTATAGAATGTTAATTTTTTCTATACCCTAAGGGAGGGACGGAGGGACGGTGGACCGAAAAAAATTCAGGCATGATTAGACCATTAAACTGCCTGTAAAGTTTTTGATACACCGTCCCTTATAGGTACTTTTTCGAACTCTGGGAAAGTTGTTTAGTTTAGTGGTTCACTAGTTAAAAGGACGTCATACATTTTCCTAACACCCTCTATCAAAGAATAATTAATGATCGCTTTCCAAACACACAATGACACCAAACTATTAATCAAATAAGAAATGCTTGTGACACAACAAACAAATCTCAAAAGAATCAAAACCCAAGATTAATATGAAAAGAAACATGTAATGGTGACCCAAAAATAAAACAAGCCTCAGAAAATAACTTACAAAAACCCTCTTCGGTACGTAATGCATGTTTTATGTTCGCGAGGACCAGACGGGGATTCACAACCTCTATCAAGATGGCGTAGAGACGAGGGCATCAACCGCGGTTATTTCCCTAGGGACTCAAGGGGTTAAGCGGAAAATAAACCAGCCTGTGTATGAGCCGGGAAAACCCTCATTACCACAGCCGTAAGCACTACATTATTACGCAAAGTGATATAGATGACGGGTTAATTAGTTGCAGTTTCTTCGTACGTTTCCGTTGCTTCGGTATTGGTTCACAAGTTTTTACAGTTTCAGTATATTGGCACGGTAATTAGCCGGTTCGCGTCAAAATGTTCACTTCTGGCTTCGGTAATGATAGACAGCTGAGTAGTGTAGGTAATGGCATCGCCAGTGTAGCGCTAGACGACAGCTCTAGACAATGTCGCAAGTATTTAGATCAAGGTGCGAAACGTGCGTTCGAGAGTCGAGATCGGAACCGTGGAATTTTTGCCGAGGATCACGCTCACGATCATGCTTGAGAAGCGCATAAATTCGAGTCGATCACCAATAAGACCCACTGCCGGTTGGACCCAGTGGCAGAGAGGCCAGATTGCTTCACCATTTCAGACGATACAACCCTCCAAAATTTACGTTTTTATTCAAAGAGACTGATTAAAAAAATTGACTTATTTTTTCTCTTTTTCAAAGTTCTTAAGTAAATGGTATCGCTCAGTATGAATATAATGATAGTGGTTAGAGTGAACGTGAAAAAAGGGGATGAAAGACCGTCTGTTTTGTGACAGTGTGGCAAAGTTGCCAGCGGGTCTAATCGGCAGTGGGCCTAGTTGGAGAACAACTCATAAATTCAGTATGAAATCGAGACGGACCCGACATGAGAAATTATTGCATTTCAATAGAAATCCGCACACGAATACGGTAATAAACCAAAAGAAAACTTAATTGTAGAATAAGAAAGTCTTCATCCTGATAATGAAACTTCTTTGCCGTGTGTTGTCGGCTTACAATAAAATCACCCCATTTCTTTCCCGTGGGTGTCGTAAGAGGCGACTAAGGGACTCGAGGAATACACGTGTATTGCAATTTTAGGTGATGGGCTGACAACCTGTTACTACGGCGGTACACAGTTCTCTGAATGACCTTCACATGTTTGTCAGATATGGCGTCAATGTTTGTTTTATACGGCCGTTTACGATCTGCCTACCCCGCCAGAAATATAGGTGTGATATATGCATGTGTGTATGCATGCAACCTCTGTCACGTTAAAGATGGTGATTAGAGTTGGTACCTATTTCATAGATGACATTTAAATTGCGTTTCATTTTATCAAGAGCTAGTGATTCTCTGATAATAAGATAAGGCACATGATAGTGTTTTTACTTTAAAATAATAACACCAAAATGTTTCTATCCTAAGAGAATTTGGTTATTTAGCAATTACAGTGACAGTTTAAGGATAATGCAGTACAGTCAAGTTAAGTCCAGTTAGACACTCAAACCGCCAATGTAAGTCTTATGCGCGCGGCATAAGGACGGTGCAAAGACCTAACTGTCTCACCCAGCCTGATCTGGACTGTATCTACCAACATGCAATGACAGTGGACAAAGGTCAAATGATAATACAAAATCTTGTCGAAAGAGATACACATTCATTATAATCACCTATGAACCACACCTTAAGATAAATAAATGCCAAATTTTGTGCTTGTCTCATAATTGAATTATGAGATAGAATCACAATATGCGCCGAAAAGAACTGAATCAGGTAAAAGAACATAAATACAATGAAAATAATTCGCAAGTTTAAGGGACATTACCGTAATACTTCGCATGTTTAAACTGTCAAACAAATGTTCAGTCAAGAAATAGCTTCAATAGAAAAGTAAATTTGAATAATGAGCGCTTTTTCCGGATGAGACACTTTCTAATTTAGGTCCAGAACGATCCAGTCTGGTTGGGTGGCGCCGACGCGACGTGACGACCACGCCTTAGCGCCACAGGTCTATATTACTAAGCCACCTACTGATTTAGGTCACGATAGGGATACATGCGGATAAACCCTTACAAGTCGCGCACATTTCGCAACAACGAATCACAAAGGATCTTAATACCACAGCTGCTAAGCTCGATAGCGCCGACAATAGCTCAGTAAAACATTAAGGTAATATTGAGTTGAAATACAAGCGACATTTAGAACTATTATATTCGTAATTCAGTCGATAACGAAAATGTTAAATTTAGTTCGAATATAGCAACAAGAATTGTTTATGTAATTCAAATTAAGCGACAATAAATAACCCCTCAAGTCCACTTGTAATTTTCTTAATCTAGACACTTTCCTATCTTGTCTCTTTTACAACCATATTTTTTTTACTTGCTCTGTTTTATAAACTCGCCTCTTTGCTAACCCGTCCCCTCTTAGGATAACTCGCAAATTTCACTTATCGGCACTTTCCTAACTTATCTCTTATTACTCGCATTTACTGATTTTGTCAAAGGTGTCCCTAATTTCTATTATTATATTAAATTAATTTCTCACAGGGGTCAAGATAAAACCTCATTTGGAATGTATGCATGCTAGACTACCAGTTTCTTAGAGGAAGATGTAGGTATTGAAGAGATCTTCATTTCGGATGATAGCAAAGGGCAAAGTAAAAAGAGACGAGTCAGGAATAAGACATGTTTAGTAAAAGGACCAATTAAGAAGATGGCGGGTAATAAAAGAGACAAAATAGGAAGGTGACAAGTTTAAGTAAATGCGAAATCGGCCTGCAGGTAGATAATTATAATTCTTTTAGTGGAAGCCTTATCATATAATTAGTATAATTTCTCATTGAAATACGTTGCCAATGAGGTATCGAGTCGTGTACATTCAAAACAGATCACGCAAAGGCTTGGTATCTGAGCGCTTGGCTACGTCAATGGGTGAAGTTGGTAAATAAGTTCGCCGTCAGTGATAGTGGGAGCGAATGTTCGTCTGGCAAAGGCAAACAACAGCGCCCAACACACACAATAAAGCAGACAAATTGACTGAGAAACCGCGCGGTAGTATCTATTCAATATTAGGGCTTCCAGTCTCGATATTGTGGGTTTCCGTATTATTTTCCGATACCGTATCATGCGTGGAAACGATTTTGGGACGTCTGTATTTAAGGGCGCGTTCTTCGAGAGCTTTAGGTATTTTACGCGCCAAGGCGACCCGCCTCTGCTTTACGCGCGGGCCGTTTTGAATTGAACTCCGCTGACCTTACGCGGCGGGCGATAACGCCACAGTATAAAATTATGCAGTAGGCAAACTAAGTTGGTCATTGTGTTGGTTAGTTAGTTATTTTATTATGTGTGTTAGGATATTGGAAGGACAGTTATGTAAACTAATTTGAATATAACCCAATGAACCACGATAACCCGATGAACCTAGCGAACCGATGAACTCTGGCGACTCGATGAACAATAACGACCCGATGAACTCTGGCCACATGATGAACCCTAACGACACGATGAACCCTAAGGACTCGATGAACCCAACAACCCGATGAACCTAGCGAACCGTTGAACTCTGGCCACATGATGAACCCTAACGACAAGATGAACCCAACGACCCAATGAACCACGATAACCCGATGAACCTAGCGAACCGATGAACTCTGGCGACTCGATGAACAATAACGACCCGATGAACTCTGGCCTCATAATGAACCCTAACGACACGATGAACCCTAAGGACTCGATGAACCCAACAACCCGATGAACCTAGCGAACCGTTGAACTCTGGCCACATGATGAACCCTAACGACAAGATGAACCCAACGACCCTATGAACCATGATAACCCGATGAACCACGATAACCCGATGAACCTAGCGAACCGCTGAACTCTGGCGACTCGATGAACAATAACGACCCGATGAACCATGATGAACCCTAACGATATGATGAACCCTAAGGACTCGATGAACCCAGCAACCCGATGAACCTAGCGAACCGTTGAACTCTGGCCACATGATGAACCCTAACGACAAGATGAACCCAACGACCCTATGAACCAAGATAACCCGATGAACCATGATAAGCCGATGAAGCTAGTGAACCGATGAACTCTGGACACATGATGAACCTTAACGAAAAGATGAACCTAACGACCAGATGAACCATGATAACCCGATGAACCATGATAAGCCGATGAAGCTAGTGAATCGATGAACTCTGGCCACATGATGAATCTTAACGACAAGATGAACCCAACGACCCTATGAACCATAATAACCCGATGAAAAATAATACCGTGTGATGCCGGCTTAGAATAGCATCACCCCATTTCTTACCCATGGGTGTCGTAAGAGGCGACTAAGGGACTCGAGGGTTAGATGTGTATTGCAATTTTAGGCGATGGGCTGACAACCTGTCACTATAGTGATACACAGTTATCTGATTGACCCACAAATGGAAATGGATATCCCGATGAACCATGATGACCCGACCAACCTAGCAAGCCGATGAACTCTGGCCACATGATGAACCTTAACAACAAGATGAACCCAACGACCCTATGAACCATCATAACCCGATGAACCATAATAACCTTATAAACATAATAACTAAGTCCTGAAAACTATACTCTGACATGTGCTGTCGGCCGTCGGCCGTTGCCGTCGGAATTACATCTGCCGCGGCGGCCGACGGAAAAGGTGGTTCGGAACAGCACCTTAAGCCGGCATCACACGGCTAACGGTATACATACATACATACATACACATATCACGCCTATAGTCCCTTGCGGGGTAGGCAGAGCGTAAACGGCCGCAAAAAAACGGACATTTACGCCACGTCTGACAAATACTTGAGGGTCATTCGGAAAATTGTGTATCGCCATAGTGACAGGTTGTCAGCCCATCGCCTAAAATTGCAATATACACCCTCGAATCCCTTAGTCGCCTCACACGACTCCCACGGGAAAGAAATGGAGTGATGCTATTCTAAGCCGGCATCACACGGCAAACGGTATTATTGCATAAAACTAAATAGTAAAGCCGCCGTCTATGCGGACGTCACAGATACCTAGTGTACCAAAACAGTCTGATCCATCATTAGGAGATTATGATGAATCAAACGGAACGTGTTCTAGCTATCGCGTATGAGGTGACGACGACTTTTCTCAAAATCGAGTCCTTCGTCCAGACTATCTGGCCCCAAGAACTTTTCAGCAAAAGTCTTTTATAAAGGACTATGGGTGACCGGAGTTTTGAATTTTGTTGAACTTCCTGTGTTTGGCCCTGGATGGCGTAATTTCAGTAGATAGATTTTAGTAGTATAAAATTATTATTATTTTGTAATAAGATGTAATAATAATCAATCATTCCGACATCTGGTGGGATTTCAATATTTCTCTGCTACATATAATACAACACATTCCACTGCACTCACCAACCCGCCTACCAAGCGTGCGGTGAGCATGGAAAACACTCTCTAATACCAGGAGGCCCATGTCCAGCAGTGGAGCGTTGTAGTTGTTAATATCCAAATATTACAAGACCCTTTTAAAAAAGTTAGAATATCTAGTAGCCGGCCTTACTTTTTCTTTCCGTTGTTATACTGCATTAATTATACTGTGGCACTAAATGGTAACAAATAAATCGAAAAATCAAATCACGTCGCACGTCGAGCAGAGCACCAGCACAGGTCCAGCCTCCGTAAGCGCCACCGCGCGACTGACGAAGCCCGCGGAGCCGCGCCCCTCGCCTTTTTGTAGGTATTTAGACATCATAATTCATAAAGTAGCACTACAACATTGAACTTGCCGATTTTTACTAGATAATTGATTTATCTAAAGAGTAGTATATAAATTATCTCAATAAGATTAATATTTTAAGCATAATATCGTAATGAAATTTTGAATAGAGGCAACTTTGGCATTTTATTCTATCGAGCGAATTTCATCTGATTGTGTAGTTGAGATCGAATTTTTATCTGTTAGATCCTCAACTGCAATATATATTTTTTTCAAAATTTTATGACTCTTTTCTATTGAGTAATATCGTTTTGAAAAACGGCATTTGAGGTAAAAGGCGCTCTTAAGATTGAAATATCATCATCATCATTTCAGCCTTTATCCACAAACTGCTGGGTATAAGCCTCCTCTCTCTTGTGCCATAGATTCCTATCCTGCGCAGGTCTTGTCCGGGTTCTTCCGACAATCTTTACTATGTCGTCAACCCATCTAGCTGCGGGACGAGATTGAATAAGACATATCACTGTGCTAGATTCACAATTCACATGTTCATGCGGGATCTCACAAGACTAAATATTATATTCTATTTTATACCGAGATTGTATAGAAATAAAGTACGGGAGCGCAAGCCCTAGAGCGGTAGTAGGTATTCAATAAACCGCCTGCAGGCGCGGCCGGGCATTGTTTCCAAGCGGATATGAGTTCCCAAACTAAATTACTAACTATTTTACCTGGTTAATAGACCCTGTTGTCTCAAATTATAGCTAAGGAAATATTACGACTTACGATGATCATATGGCTTTAAAAGATAAGTGGTATAAGTAAATAAATCTATAGTCGATAACGTCAAAACAATCGAACATGATTGGCACGATGAAAAATAAGTTTGTAGTTGCCGAAACTAAACAGACTAATTAATATATCTTTGTGAAGGAAATCATGATCGCATCTGTGAATCACTAGTCTAGTCTGGAATAGATAAACATGTTCAATTTACGATCTTCACTAAAAAGTAGGCGGAACTAAAAATGAAAACTGATTCAAAGATTCTAAGATACTTTAACTTATATGTTTAAAACACAGAATATTAAGACTAGATAATTTCTTCGAAAGAGTTCTCGTGTGGAAGCCACGCCTCGGCAAGCGAAGCGTTTGACGCCCTACGGCCAGACTTAAAGTAAAGTCGGCTAGTAGCAAAGCATCTGGATGGCGAAAAGGGGAGATCGTGCCTTATGGCGTACCCTGGGGGAGGCCACGTCCATCAGTGGACAGCTTAAGGCTGATGTGATGATGAACTCTCACCAATGAGATAATTTTAATTCCAAGGTGGTATTTATAGACATCGATACTGTAATAATGTAGTTTGCCTCGTTTGAGATAAGTCGCAAGGTGAAAACTGTGTCAATGCATTTCAACTAAAATCAAGGGCAACATTTATGGCACTAGCTATTATATTATTCTTTCATTGCGATAGCGAGGGCTACTGTGAACTATAAATATTTCAATCTGTTTTCAATCTGTCAGTTGGATGGGTATTAAATAAACAAGTACCTATCCGTATGTACCTAATTTGCGCCAAGCTGTAAAAATTTCACTCTCTACAAATATGGACGTTCACTTCGGTGACTGAATATATTTACGGTGAATTGCGGTAGATTAGCAAAATGTACTTTCGAAATTAGATCGTATACGAAACTTTTTAAAGATGGTTTTTGAGTTTTTTCTCTTCTAAGTTATCTAAGAACAGGCATAGAAACAGGTAGTATGTACTAATACATATGCAATAGTTGTGCTTGATCATTGTTTCGTGGAAATAGGAGCAGTGGTTGCTGCGGTCAACAAGTGAGAACAACTTTATTATATTGTACAACCGCCAGAAGCCAAGAGTCGATTCAAGGGGTCTGCTTATACTGGGTTCTCCATACATATTATTGACGAAATCCAGTACAGCTTGATCCTTTGAATGACAACTCGAGTTGCAGCTTCTTGTACTGTCGTCTCGTTGAAGTGGGGCAATAATTCAAAGTGCTGTCTGATAGTGATAATAAATAGGCAAAGAAACTAATTCTCTTATGCAAGGCCGCAATCGTGTCAGTTGGACAAAAGGAAAAAAATAACTTGTGTTAATTAGATATGCTGTAGGAAATTTACTTGCGTATAGGCGCCGCGTAACGGTGAGCGTTCGAACTAATAAGAGTTGTTTTATAACGGGCATTATACGAGCGGGGCCGATCGACAGGGCGAAAACAATTGTGGACCAAACCGGTTCCATATGCCCAGCTACGTGGCCAGGAGACAAAAAATACATCTCAACGGTAAACACACAGAAAACAGAAAAGAGTTAGAATGGCGATCTTCAGCCGTTCGTACGAGAACCAGCGTCGCCGATTTTTCCCCACCTTTCACCTATCACTACATCTCCAACTAATAAAGATGACGCTTACGCACACATAATCGCGGCCACTACGGCTTGCGTAAATTCAAAATAACCAATCACGCGCATGCACGCATACACGTGCCGGTTTTTATAGCTTATGTGTGAGTGACCATGTAAACTCAACTAGGGACACGGCTATCGATAAACTGTTATCGATATTGAATTATGAATTACACAATTGCATACAAAAGTCAGGTAGCAATATTAAAATAAATTATAATCATGTCTGTATACCTCACGGTGTAGGCAGAATGTCAACGGCTTATTCAAACCGTCATTATATAATTTCTGAACGAATAAAAGTGTGTTTTGCTGTAAAGATTTAATGTTTTACCCGCTTTCATAAAAGGAGGTTTATCAATTCGACACGTATTTATCTACACTAATATAATAAAGAGGAAAGATTTGTTTTTTTTTGTATGTAGGTATGTAATCGATAAACTCCGGAACTACTAAACCGATTTCAAAAATTCTTTTACTATTAAAAAGCTACGACATACGTAATATAAGCTACTTTTCACCACAAGAAAATGCCTTATTCCGATGGGAAAACGATAAGAAGCGAGAAAACGGGGAAATATAGCGAATATTACCCAAATTAGCCAAACAGCTCAACGGATCATCGCGAAATTTGGCACTTAAATTGCTTTTATATCAGAGATGGATATGAACTACATTTTGTCAGCACTTGAGGATCTGGAGTACCTGATGGAGGACATCAGGAGCATGGCTAAACTATATGAGATATGAAAATGGCTTCATAGCAAAAGTTGTTCAGCATGATGGGCCGCTTTTACTGGCACATGGTCATCGAGGATCTGGAGTACCTGATATAATCCACAAGATCCCATCCAAACTATATGAGATACGAAAATAGCTTCATAGCAAAAGTTAACTAAAAACGTTCTCTTCCAGACAGTCGCTTTTATCTGTCTACCCTACTACCCTATTCTCTCCTACTGAACTAAAGTGATACTTACATATGATATGACTGTATGGATACTACTTTTTTAAGTGGTATTGCACCGTCTAATAAATATATGGGGGGGGGGGGGGTGATCACGTATGCGAGAACATTTCTCAAATCTTTAACTCTCGCTCTAGCTTAAAAAACCAATATACATACGTATACCTCTTTTTCGAAGGCGCTTGAAATTATGATCGCCACTTTTGCGATATTTCAAAGATATTTTTATTATTTATTGCGTGCACAATTTATAAAATGTATCTTGACCCAATAACATTAACATTACTTAAGACCTTCGCTTTTAATATAACTTCGAAAACATATCGATATCATTTTACACTACGCCCAACACTAGAACTGATACCGGACCGCAGCGGAGTACATTGCGTGTTCGAACTGAAGTGGTAGAAATAACGAGCGCACGCAGCCCGCAATGTATGATTTTTGTGACAGGAATTATTTGAATGACAATTTGAGACATTTTTGCTTAATTATCGTAAAAATAAGAAGGTTTTTTGCTTCCCGGTGGAAAGAAATGCCTCCTCTTTGAACACTACAGCGTTGACTTCTTAATCTACAAGTAATTATTGCACAACTCGGCATTATCACTTAATTTTGTACGTTGCGCGTCACAGTAGTTTCCTCCGTTGGAGCACGCGGGTGAGTGATCGACGCGATTGCGTGTTTGCGAGTAAATATGAGCAGATGCTCAAAATCGTGGCGCGCCTGCCCCGCCCACATCGCCATTCTAACTCTTTTCTGTTTTCTGTGGGTAAACACGAGAAGAATCTGGCTACAGAAATAATTCAAGGAGCTGCCAGCTTTGTAGATATCAGTAAATCTATGCTATTGTTGTACGAGCAGAGTAAATTTAGAATAGGATTGATAAAACATTGCAACATTGGACCAAGTTCAATAACCCATATTTCATACGAACATAGATTGGAGCGAACGTGTGTGTATAATAAATAGTAAAATAACATATAGGGTGAATGTCAACTAGTGACTGATACCGAAATCTCAAGTCGGGCTGATGATAAGGAACAACTTTCCCCAAAGAACATAGGCCAAAATATAAAAAAAAAATTAAGTTTCCATAGTAACCCAAATCAGCTGATCGGCAATTTTGTATGGGATTCACATTTTTATAAATATTTCGAACAATGTTTTTCGGGGAAAGTTGTTCCTTATCACCAGCCCGTCTTGAGTTTTCGCTATCGGTGACTAAAATGTCACCCTATACTATAGCGTTTCCTTCATACATACAAGCGACCTGATTTTATTTATAAAGCAATACGATTACCATTTCGTGAACTTTGAATACAAATAGAGACCGAACATGTTGGCTATAAAAATAGTGTTTTATTAACACAAGTAATAATACTTAGATACGGCACGTCGATTCCGTGTATGTGGTAACGTTTTGAAACAATTCACTCAAATAGCCCCGCAATTAATAGACTTGGGTAACACATTTCGGATTGCTCACATTTGGTGGACAAGTCTCTTATGAGCCGAAATAGGTTTCTAGGTGAAGGTCGCACCGTATTGCAATGCAAACATGCATTATAATGTTTTACTAGTTTATTGGGGCACAAACATTTTTGATCCGGTCACGAATTTAATCACACTTTACCGTTATCGAGGTATACATAATTTGACCATTTATAACTGTTTTGGGCAGCGATCATCGGTCTATATGTCGCAGTATTATGGCAGAATTAGGATTTCGGCCGAAATCCTAGGATTTTGTCCAAAAGCCGGATTATGGTAAAATCGTAGACTTCATTCGACCATCGTCCTAAGCAGATCTAGGATTTCGGCCATAATCCTAGGATTTTGACCGAAATCCTTGATCTACGTAGGAATATGGTAAAACGAAGGCTTCAGAACACTTTTTATAAATGTAGTGACTATACACATACATACATAAATACTTGCGGAGTATGCAGAGTTTTAATGGCCATAAACAATTTTGAGGGCTTTTTTAGAAAAAACGTGAATGACTATAGAAAAATAAAATGGTAATACACATGAAAACTTCCATCCGTTAGTCGCTTCTGGGTATCGTACCCGCGGGAAAAAATAGGGGTGATGCTATTTTAAGCCGTCATTACACGGAATAGTGACTATCGCCATGCATTACTATTTGTCTTTACTTTAATTTGTATTCTTATTACTATGCTTTTGGAGAGAAAAATAAGAGCTAAAGAAAATTTGATGAAACAAAATAAATGCATAGTGATTCGAATGCGGTCGATCAATCACACAAAAAATATTTATTAATCAAATCAGTCTTTTATTTTATTGATTCCAGATAGAAGGTACTTATCACTATTATTATTAGGTATCTAGTCTCGATATAAAAATTTACCATTTTTCATAAACATTTAAGTGCTAACCTCTTCTAACTATGATTAATATAACAAACATTAAATAATTCGTTTTTCTGTCATTAACATAAACTTTTGAGTATCATTTCTTTCATTAAAGATTTTTCAAGTAGTAAAAACAATATTTTTTAGATAATCACTCTCCTTGTCTGTCACGTACCGGGAGCCGGACAACAATTTTGAACCTTAACTACCCACAATAAAATTCAAAACCAATGAAATTGTTATAGTATGAAGCGACAGACGAGTTGATAAGTAACTGTTTATAACATTATTAGATGAGTAATAAAATAAACATTTGGGTGTCTTCTCTTTTACAAAATATAACAAGGTAAACAGAACCTCCTGTTATCATTTGCATCACCTAGTATCTAAATAAAGATTATGAATGATAGAAATAAACACTTTTCTTTTTTTTAAATAAATCAGTATTTTCGGAAAGAAAAATAATTTCACATAAACGCGGGGGAGGAGCCTATTGTTCCCTCCCCGCTCATAGATTCCTCCGAATCGCGATTAATGCCATAATACTAAGCAGATCCAGGATTTCGACCAAAATCCTAGGATTATGACCGAAATCCTGGATCTGTTTAGGACGATGGTCGAATGTAGTCTACAATTTTGCCATAATCCGGCTTTTGGCCGAAATCCTAGGATTTCGGCCGAAATCCTAATTCTGCCATAATACTGCGACATATATATATGGTGGAAGTAATGTAAAATAATAATAATATTTGACGGTGAGATTTCGTGGGATACATATTGATCGTTTTTATTACATGTCATGTCCTACGAAAAGAAGAAGCCTATAGCAGTCCATTGCTGGTTGTAGGCCTCCCCCAGGATACGCCATAAGGCACGCTCTCTCCTGTTTTTCTTTCAGTCATCGGTCTATTTGGCCAGAGGGCGTCCAACGCTACGATTGACTACAACACATTCGATTTGTCCGGTCTAAATGGTGCTGAAGTTCAGAATAATGCCGCAGGCGAGCGGCAACTTTTACCTGGGTTACGCAACAGCCAAGTACAATTTATTATCGGCCCATTGCAAGCTTTCGTAATGTAACCCAGCTCTGCTTATGCACCGCACTTGGCGTTTACTAGTCTTGTCCTCTTTCCATAGACCCGGATGTGTGGAGCCTTGATCCGAAGCCATGTTGTATGAACTAGATTTCTTTTTAATATCGATAGGTACTAGATATTTTTAAATATAAGTGTATTGAAATCAAACTTTTTTGTTGACTATTTGGTAGTGAATTCCCTACTTTGCTGGTAAAAACGGCTAGTCTCAAGTGAAAGCTGACGGACATGACGAAGTAATGTCCAGTGTTTATTTTTTGTTTTGTAAGCCGATAGGAAGACCGTTAGAATATTTTGGTATCGACTAGCACGGTTGATCGTTGTGCAATCCGCACTTTTGCTTTTTTGCCTTACGCAACCTTTTAGCCGAGATTTTATCTCCTGGTTGGCCCTAACATGGAGTCTATCGTTTGGTATTATTGTTCACTTTCGTGTTTCGATGCGAGGGCCCTCGTAGGCAAACATCCGCTCATAAATATTTAATTCGATTGAAACAGAAGCATTAGTCTACAGCACGTGACGGACTGAAGACCTACCCATACGCTGATCTCTGACCTCCCGGTCGGAACATTAGTAGACAAATGAATAACCACTCTACATAAGATTGACCGTGGAAATATTCTCTTGAAATCCGGATATTGCATAGCTAATTATTCAATGTTACTTCCCTTTACATTCTGCATTGCCAAAATACTCTTGACAATGAAAGAACAATTATTTACTTAACACCTTGTAATCGAAGTACAGGTGTGTTTTTGTTCACTATAGAGTTGTTGGAGTAAGATCGGCGTATAAATGCAATTTTACGTGCATTTGCATGTTCTTGACACCCTAGATAAACCCGTATACAATTCTCACTTCATCAATATCATTTTCAAAGGTGTTTCAAACCTGATGGTCCTAAAGGTCCCTTTATTCGCAATAAGCCGGAACCATCCACTTAATTTATTTTTTAGAATCTGTGTTCTTTGTATTATTAGGATAATGTCTATTTATTGCGAAGCAGTTCTCCATAAATTCTGAAATTAAATTGAATAAGGGATATTATGTTGAAGCTACTTATTTCGCCTGCCCAGCGGTTTCACCCGCTGCTACCAGTTTTCCTATACATCAACCTTCCTCTTGAATCATTACATCTATTAAAAAAGCTATATCAAAATCCGATGCGTAGTTTTAAAGACTTAAGCTATGTAAGACGGGAAGCAACTTAATTTTACACAAAGTAGTGATTTATCGAAAGTTTTCAAAGGGTCGTTTTTTATATACAAACATTATAATTATAAAATGTTAAACGGGTCAATGATACTGGTATCAGTTCGCACGTTGTTGTGAACAAAGTCACATTGCACGCTTCAATGCACGTTGTGATCTCATTTGTTGCCCAATTCTTTGCAGGTAAAGTTTCAATTTTGCAGGTAAATATCTACCCTTGTACGTTTATAAATATACAATTCAAAGATCATCCCAGACCTTTGAATCTTAAGCTAGGAGCCTTACACACAGCATAAGAAAAATAATTGAATGTAAAGGTAAATTGCTTAGACAGGGCTCTTAGGGAAACATAGATGTCGCTAGGGTGGTAGCGGAGAATTCACACATTTCAATGGCTGAATGAAATCGCGCAGTGGTTTTCAGCGTTGTAGCGATTCAAGAACTATTGAAAATAAGATTAATCAACAATAACAGTAAATAAGTAACTTGGTCGAGAACATTACGAAAAGGGCATTAAATCATACCACATTGATATTTTAACATTAAAAATTCATGAGCAATTATAAATCACTTCAATAATTTCTTCGGTATAAATTTGACGGATCGAAAGATCGAAACATGCGAATAATGCATAACTCTAAGGAGAAATTTATCTCCAGACGTCGCGTGAAAAATCTTAAAATATGACTACAGGAACACAATTTACAATACTGCATTCGACACGCGATACATCCTGCCAGTCGCATTGGGTGTAAGGCACGTGTAAGGGATTAGTATATAAAGGGTGTAAGGGACAGGCCTCTGAATACTTATGGGAGCATTCAGACCATAGAACCGGACACGTTTCTATGAAAAAATATTTCAGAAAACATTTAAACAATTACCTCTCATAGTAATTGCAGTCAGCTGATCGTGATTTTGTATGGGAGGTCAAATATTTTTTGTCGTTTCCTGATGCATCTTCCTAGGTGAAAGTTGTTCAGTTTCATCGTCTGTATGCACCCAATCAGTATTCGGAGTGCTGTCCCTTACACCTCGTATGAGAGGAGAAGTCATTACAAGAATATTATTTCATATTGATTTATGTAGATACATTTAAGTGCTAATACAACCATCATAGCGGCGAAGGAAGCACTAATGAAACTACAAATTAGCAGTGTTGAAGTAGCGAAATACGAATACATATTTGAATCAAAAGTACCAATCGTTTCGTGACAGATAACATGTTATAAGCAAATAGTAATGTATTTTTTTAAATGTGCCTATGTACTTCCTAGTTGGGCCTCGAAAGCGGTATTAGCTATGTATGATGGACACGCGGCGGTCGGCACACGACAACTTTCCCTGCTTTAATGGAAAATCTACTTTATTGCCCGAAGCACACGGATAAAACTCGCAAGGCACTCGCGTCGCGCGTGAAATACCGGCTTGACCACAAAACTAAGTGGTGACAATGTTCAATGATTCTATTGACGAATTTGAAAGGACATTGCAAAAACATACCATTCAGCAAAGCCTATCTATATTCGAAGTTGATTTGGTTGCGCCTATGTTAAATCACGAATTTTCATATGTATATTTGCATAATAGGGTAAGCGGCGATCACGCAGACCTTCTATCACTTCCACGAACCGCCTTGCAACAGAATTGCAGCTCCTTTTGTAGCTGTATCGGGCTAGACGTCGAAAGTCTTTATCGAAAGACGCAGCGATTGAATCGCTTCTGTTGTAACGGTCGCCGTGTCCTTAATGGTCGAATGGAGCTTGCGCAAAGGTCGTTTGTCCAAATCGACTCAACATTTTATTTAAGGCGAATTTGGCCGTACGTAGGTCTCTTAATGACGACTACGACTAGGTAAGAAATGACCGAATATGACTAAAAAGTCGGAAAGTGAAAGCTTGGGAATGGAAATCGATAATCATCTCGGGTATCTATTATTTTTTTCATTGTTACGTGATACATTCAGATGCTGTTAAATTAGTGTTTGGTCCTACAGAATGTGTCTTATCTGATCTAATCCAATGATGCAATTAAGCATTATGAGTACAAATCAATTTTGATGTAAGTTTCCGCTATACGATATAGGACCCATGGATCTAAAATGATGTTGCTTTTTTAAAAACTTTTCTAGTGCAAGTAGGACGGGAATTTTGCAAGTTTTTAAAATCTTTGTACCTAACTCGGGAAGTGTTTTAAAATTTGGTGGTATGTTGCTTGCTGAATGCTATTGCAGCAAACTACTTCAACGCTTTTCTTTCTATTTATCAGCAAGTTATTTCCAATCGTAAACATTTGATCGGCTCGACGATCCACTGTCGGCCATCGGTCCACTCGGGTCCAGTAGTGGGCTGCGGCGTGCAAAGTGAAAGTGAATAGCTCGCACGTACGCCGAGCCCCAATAAGACGACACCGCCGTCCGCATACTTGTGCAATTATACCACGAGGAAATCACTGCTGGTGCGCCGAGGCGTACCGTACTGCATCCAGCCTAAGAGACAACATGTAGTGCGTGCAACTTGGTTTAGAAGAATTATACTTTAAAATGTTTTTAGTCTTTGCTAGCTTAGGTCACAGGACTGAGATACGTATGAAGAAGGATCAGTTAAGAATGGATCAAATCATTGCCGTGTGATGCCGGCTTAGAACAGCATCACACCATTTCTTTCCCGTTGGAGTCGTAAGAGTCGACTAAGGGACTTGAGGGTGTGTATTGAAATTTAAGGCGATGGGCTGACAACCTGTCACTATGGCGATACACAATTTTTCGAATGAACCTCAAATATATGTCAGACGGTGGCGAAAATGACAGTTTTTAAAGACGTTAACGCTCTGCCTACCCCACAAGGGATAATAGGCGTGGTATGTGTATATATGTATGGATCAAATGTAGCAACAACAGAAGACAGTATACAACGACTACGGGTATGTATGGAACACTAGGAGCAAGTAAATAAATTGCATCATATTATCACATCACACACTTCAGCCTAAAGCAGTCCACTTCTGGACGTAGGCCTCCCCCAGGGTACGCCATAAGGCACGATCTCCCGTTTCGCCATCCAGTCGCTACCAGCCGTACTCCAAGAGTCAGTGGTCCATCTGACCGGATTAGTTTAACGCCTACTTTGTAGACATTTTCCAGTTTAGTATATAATTTTATTCAAGGGTAGGTTAACGTATTACAGTTTTTTACCAACCAAAGGCTATAAGATTTGCGCAAGATAGCGTGATAAAATAATCATGAAAAACGCTCATGAACTTTGGAATTCGACAAGAGTTTGTAGGTCACACTGTAGGTGTCCTAGATTAGAATCTAGGTTGTTAGTATTACAGATAACTATTACATTTTTAACTACTTATCTGATGATGAGACGAGGCCAAATAGGGGTATTAACATTCTTATTTCGAGTTATAGGTTTGACAATGCTTCATTAAAACTAAAGGTGGTCAAGTTAAAAACATGCGTAAGTAGTCAAGGAGATAATATTACCTGGAATGCTTTTCAATGGAATACATTTCGAAATCACAGCGTCCTCGCCATTTAATATGATATTGGACCTTCTACTTTATTGCCATTCTTCTTTGACGTGATTACATTGTATAGATTACATCTATATACATGACCTTATATGGTTTTAATCTGACTACTATTGTATTTTTGGATTGATAAATTATATCATTGAAATAAAGTAATACTATTTAGGAAAATTTTCTACTTTTAACCGGTTATAGTGTGAAACTACGTAGTTTTAAGTTCTTGTATAAATTACGCTAAGCAATTATTAATATTTGGAAACAAAGACTGGATTTATTTGGCCAATGCCATACTAATAACGTTTTCAAACCATCACGCAATTTATTCTCTAAGCGAAGGCGCGTGCTGTAAAAAAAAACAACTAAACGAATGTCAACATGAGATACAAAAACATTCTTCGTAAACAATGTAAGTACTATCAGCAGCACATCAAACTACCCTTTTAAGGTATC
The DNA here is from genome assembly GCA_027580185.1 of Tuta absoluta. Lineage (NCBI taxonomy): Eukaryota > Metazoa > Arthropoda > Insecta > Lepidoptera > Gelechiidae > Tuta > Tuta absoluta. The sequence goes on from JAQAHW010000009.1 coordinate 15,814,195, forward strand.
ATCTTATGCAAGTTTTTTATACAGTTACTAAGAATGATTTTAGAAAACTTGCAAAATTTTCAATCGCGGTCACGATTTGAACCAATCGCGGGGTTTCGTCGCTTAGGCTACATTAAATCTGTAAAGAACGAATAACTCGCTGGGCATTAATTGTACTAACCCGGTAGACGGATCAAGATATCACTTACAAAATTGGCGGGCATTGGATGAGCCGCGGTAGCCCAGATGGAAAAGCGTCGCCACAAGTTCAAATCCGCGTTTGAAAATTTTTGCAAGTTTTCTAAACTTTTACATCTAACACGGGAAGTGTTTTTCAAATGGGTAGTTTGATGCGCAGCTGATAGTACCATCTGATCGCGGCCTTGATGAAGCTTTTCGAGTCGTAATTAAAAGGCTGATGATCAATTCTAAAACAAGCTGTCATATTATGTAGTTTTGATGAGATGCAAGAGTATAAAACGTAATTTATATGACACTAAAAACTGCCGTTGTAAACATGTTTCCTGATAAGTTTCAATTGTCCAGTCGCTAAATCATCAGGTATAAAATTAACTCGTAAATAGTTCATAATGCTAGTTCTCAAATGTTGCAATTACTGTTTACCAAGTATCTAGGTTTTTATGTGTGTGTATGAACTTTGAAAACACCGTGATGTGTATTGATGTGTAGTCTTTGCGTGTGTGTAATAAATATACGTTTCCGATTCTATGTAGTAGCGTGACATACGATTTACAATGTTTTTGCAATCTTGACTTTGTTGTTAATTATGCTTGCTGGCTTATTAGAAACTAGCAGTAAGTATTAGCTGCATTATGTAACTCTATAAGGGTCTCTTGATATTGATATTCTGACAAACACACACACACACACACACACACACACACACACACACACACACACACACACACACACACACACACACACACACACACACACACACACACACACACACACACACACACACACCCATCAACCTATAGCTGTCCACTGGTGAGCATAAGACTCCTCTAGGGTACGCCATAGGGCAGGATCTCTTGTTTTCGCCATCCAGTCACTCTCTAAGTCATCGGTCCTTCTGGCGTCCAACGCTACGCTTGCCGAGGCGTGGCCTCCACTTGAGAACCCGCTTACTCGACCGTCCATCGGTTCTACGACAAATGTGACCATCCCACTTCCACTTCAGCTTGCTACACTTCTAGACTTCTATTTATTCTTATTTTAGCCGAAATAAAAGAAGGTACTTATATCGTCGTGGACTTTGTTTACGAGTCGAGTGAAAGAGAAGTCGATATATCGCCGAAGATGAAAGTGCGTCGTATGCGTTGGCCTTTACTATGTAGGATTGTAGGCCGACCACATTCGACGTCGCCTTCAAGGGACATCGAATAAATGTCTGCTCTAACACCTGACCCATGGCCGCAAAGCAACCCGCCGGCCTTACGGCTACACGAGATTTGTTCCGGTTTGTATACGATCGTGCCGATGTAACAACTATAATTGAACGATGTTATCTCCGAATAGTGTTGGATATTTCAGAAATACGCTACAGAGGAATTTAAATTACATACATACATACACAATTACACATATCACGCCTTTATATTGGAAACCTTTATAAAGGAAACGAATATTGACGCCACATCTGACAAACATTTGAGGGTCCTTTAGTTGCCTCGTACGACATCCACGGGAAAGAAATGGGATGATGCTTTTCTAAGCTGACATCATACGGCCAATTAAAATTAATAAGTTCTTATTTTGCTTTTCCCAAAAAACAATCTATGAATCTTCAAAACCATGATCCAGATTTCTAATCTATTGTTACATAATCACTCAAGTCGACATAATAATTACATCTACGTATATTATTTACAATATCCATGACATTGTGTCGATTTATGTTTTACGTTGTACAGCCACATGACGTCAATAAACTATGCATGTCAATAACCACAAAAGATTCGCGTCACAGACTCCACACTTTGACAAATGCTGCTGAAATATTAATACTTGCAAATATCCAGGAAACTACGGGACCAAAACAATCTGTAATAGCAGTTTTCTTACGATGTTTAAACCGGAATAAGGTATCTTAACGGAACTACTATTATATATTCTGTGACGGAACTCTAGACGCTGCTCATAGTACTATATGGAAACGCATACTTCACTCAATACTTATACCTCATAAAATCTACGGATATAGTTTAACAAAATGAAACCCAACAGTACGACATTTCCCTCAATTCGGGGTATATATTCTCATAACTCACCTTAAATTAGTCATGTCACTTTCCTACAAATATTTTTAGAAAAGGATAGGAGATATCTAAGTCTTGTCATGTTTAAAAATTACAATGGGTTCTTCGCAATTTCTGGTCAATTTAGTCGCCATTGTTTTCATCGTCGCCTTATTTTTACAGATAACACGTATTTTGCGTCAAATCATAAGACATGACATGACTAAAACATCAGTTATCCTTTTCTAAATCTATTTGACGGAAAGTGACAACACTAATAATTAAGGTAAGTTAAGAGAACTCTTATCCCGAATTGAGGCCAATGTTCGACAAAAACTCCCACTTTAAAAAAAGCGCAATTTTCAGACAAGGTCCTCGAAGAATGGGCATAGTTCATCGCCGAATGGCTGTAACAATAGGAAACTACCTCTCAAAGATCTTCACTGGACTTAAGTACAACGGGTCGTCCTTGTGGCGAGTGTAAACACTATTGTTTCATCACGTGGCCATGCCCATTATGATCTGATAAAGGGGTGCTCGTCACCATAGCGCACCTTTGTTCCATGCCCACGCTGTCCGTTGCAGAAAACGTGGCCCATTTTGATAAATCTGTTTACGAACGACCGTAACTATTGCGATTGCGAAATCCTCCAACTTATTTCTAGCTTTTGTAACCGTAACACCGAAGCCATTCTTTTTGTATCGGTAACTTGCTGGAATATTCTAGATAATTCTTTGGGAGTACCAGAAACTACGCGGATGTTGAGAAGTTTATTAAAAGCGCGTATACGGAATGCAACAATTTTGTATGTAATTTCTTACAGTTATTAACTGCATAAACTTCCGGAGAAATATAATTATCTAGATTTAATTTGGCCGGGTGATGCCGGCTTAGAATAGCATTAGCTCATTTCTTTACCGCGGATGTCGTAAAAGGCCACTTAGGGACTCGAGGGTCTCATGGTGTATTACAATGTTAGGCGAGAGGCTGGGCTTCTCAGCATATCACTACAGTGATACAAGATTTTTCTAAAATGTTTCAAACATTTGTCAGACGTGGCGATAGCTATTGTTATTTACGGCCGTTAACGCTCTGCCTGCCTCGCGTGGTATAAAGAGGTGATATTAGTATGTATGTATGTAGATTTAATTTGATACCAGGCCACGAAAAGTAAAGCTATACTTTAATTTTTCTGGTTGTAGAAACCACAACTGAAACTTAATTTGAACTATATTCGCGAGATAGTAAAAAAAAAATATGATTCTCGGGGTGTCCTAAACAGTAGGACAAAACTTAGCAAAAAACAAAATTGGAATATCTACCAGCTGGAAATCAACTAGCATAACATAAAGAAGTTTTATAGTTACAAAAAGTGTAGGTTAGGCTTGATATATGTAGACTATCAAGTGTCCCGTTTTTTCAGGACTGCACTACAACGTTTGCGAATAATCGCGTGGAGGCAACGGCGCCGGAGGACATCGACCCGCCTCACTCCAATCGTATCCAACTTATGTATAATGTACATTAAACTTTATAAAGAGAATCGGGTTCAATGGACACAATCTGTCTAGTGTGACTCCTGCGATGCCATGATAACACTGTTAACAATTGATATGAATTATACGTTTCGCGATTGACTGATTGATCTCAACTTTAAAATGACGCACTCAAAATTCTATTTGGATTTTATGAATCATTCACGTTCATTCTTTAGCAATAAGGGTCGGTACTTGAATAGTGAATACTGTAATCGTTTCACAATCCCTTGATACAACAGGTCGAAGCTGAAATCAAAGTTCATTGTCTCGAGGACATTAACCGTCTACGAAATTGGAGCATTGTTGGGAACTCTGTAACTTTCCTCGTTATAGAAATAAGTGAAGTTGGTAGCTTAAGGGATGGCAACAGTTTAGCAAAGAAAGGGCTGGTGAATCGTTCAGAAGTCGATATGGCTAATACTCGTTCCTTTGGGTCGTCAGTCGGCGCACCTGGAAGGTGCATTCGCACACTCGCTAGCCACTGGAACGGCAGCTATTTTTACACCACTCTATCTTATTTACTATTCTGGTCCGCGACTCATTGAATTGTGGTTATTATGTGCAAGTTGGATATGTGCCAGCACTGGGACTTAACACACCGATCGCCAGATATTCAAAGAATTATTCGACGGCGAAACGGTTCACGAGAGAGCACGGTTTATCCCGACCATCTAAATTTTTACCGCAATGCCAAGGCTAGAACTTTGCAATCGTTTAAAAGGTCGACAACTTACAGGTTTATTTATTGCAGCCTGAATATTAATAAAGTTTTCGATCGAAATCTCTGAACGACAACAAAGAGTAGCGACTCGGAGATTGCAATCATTTTAAACCACGACAAATTGCATGATAGGGAGTTGTTTTCTTTTTAATTTGTTAAAGTTGTGAGGGTCGTTTACATGCTATGTGGGCAACGAGTAATGAGCAACAAGAGGAGAGTCCACGTCAAACCGGCGGCGGCGGTGTGGAGCAGGCGTCGGCCCGGCGTCAGCGTCGCGCGGTGGCAACAGCCAAACCGGTCGACGGCGCCGCCCGTCGCCTGGATACACCGAGCATTATCACCTTGTAAACAATATTGAATTTGCTCTTTTTGCAGTACTCAAATGCGGTCACAAGTTTGACTGATCGGACAAGATGCTCGGAAGACTCACGAACCGGTACGGATTCGGGTCGCCATCGCAGAGGACATTGCCACCGACTCGAGGAAAAGGATTCAAGGCGATGCGACCGATCGCTGTCAAGCGTACATCTTAAAATACATGTTTAAATCAAGAGAGCCATCAAAAACAATGACACTGGTTGTCAGTTATAAACCGAACGAGTTCGCAGCGAGCCTCTAAATGGCAAGGCCGTCACGAGTGCGTGAAGGTACTCTGTACCTGTGGGTGCAGAATGGTCGCTTTTCGAAATGTATTAGGATAAAAAGTTGAAAGAGCGAAGTGCGACAAGCGAGCAAGTGAAACGAAATCGACTAAGTGGGTCATCATATAATTTCGCAAGCGCATCGAGTGCCGCAAGCGTGAGCTGGTGCGCTGAGGCTCAAGTTGCTAGAGGCGAGTCAAGGCCTGGTCCTGCAGGCTTGGTGGCTCCGCGCCACGCGTCTTCGTATCGTTTATCCTTGTCAGACTGATTTATGCACTTGTTTGCCCACTTAGCATGAACGCTAGTAGCCAGTCAATTACGCACAGACAACGACTAACTAAACCTCTATGAACACTCCAATCCTACTTGTTTACAAATACCAACAAATGTTTGAGTACTTGTTCGCTCGCTGTACTGACTTCGAATCTCGGAGCATAAAATTGTCATTTCAAACTATTCGCTCTGATTACTGTTAAGATTCGATTCGGATAATCGTATTTACTTTTGTAAGTTAGGTTTTTTAAAATAAAGTTGGCACAATTTTGTTAAAGTGCACTTGAAATCGTTTCTCGCAACGAAAGTACTGGGTTTAAAAAAAGAACATGTATAGAATGGATCTTGAAGAAAACCTTATAAGGTTTTATTGTCAAGGTTAAGTGGTGCGGTAATTGCAAAATGCAATAAGTAGTTTACGCGTATACTTTGTTTATCAGAAGCCGCGGCTGAAAACAGTTGGATTCTTGCCTACTTTTTTTTTATCGCATACGACCTACCATACGACTTTGAAATTGGCATAAATAAAGTTGAATGTATCAATCAAGTATAATGCCATGCCAAACGGCAACAACACGAATTTCAAATTAATAAGCGATTAATAATTTCCCAACCGTTATTTCAGATGTGATATGATAAGGTCATGGAATTATGTAAACCGTATAGAGTATAGATAAATACGTGCATTAGAGCTTGTTATTATATCATCCATCTTGAGAAATTTGAAGGTAAATACGTATGTCGGTGTACAGCGAACCGCAAAATCAATTGATGGTTTTGAGAATAAATAAATGGCTCTTATTTCGTTGAGGTAAAGGCGAAAGTTTGCACTCGGGGCGAGTTGGAATAGTTTGCCTGAACGTTGATAAGTTGACAAGTGAGCATTAACTGATGCAAGAGCACATAGTTTGACATGGTATTGCCTGGGTACACGTGTCTATTATCTACATATTTTTTTGCTACATCAATCTTTGTAGATGTAGGTGATAAACTTAAAACTAAATAGAAAAAAGTCTAAGTTAAGCAATAAGTTGGAACTTACCCCTTCATTTCCGGGTAGGAACTGTATTTTAGGTTTTGCCAATTTGTCCTGAGAAAGAAGAAAATAACTTATTAATAAAGTACACAGAGGATAATAACAGAAATTAGTTGACAAATATAAAACAGACAGGCTTATGTTGAATAGTTACAGCTAATATATAAGGTGAAATTTTACTAGTGACCGATAGAGAAAACTCAAGACGAGCTGGTGATAAGGAACAACTTTTCCCCAAGGAACATAGTTCGAAATGCGAAAATGTGGACCTCTCAAACAAAATTGTCGATCAACTGATTTGAGTTACTATGGAAACTCAAAATACATACATACATACATAAATCACGCCTATATCCCTTACGGGGTAGGCAGAGTGTTAACGGCCGTTCAACGGATATTAACACCACGTCTGACAAAAGTTTATAATATAACTCAAAATATTTTTGCCATATTTCAACCTATGTTCCTCAGGGATGTTGTTCCCTATCACCAGCCCGTCTTGAGATTTCGCTATCGTTCCCCTGTCAAATTACACTCTACATTTCCAATAGGTATACTTTTTATCCACGACAGAACGGATACTGCATATGCGTTTGAGGTAAGGTAATGTATGTGGAAACATGTTACCATTTATCTCCAAAACAACTGGTCCGATTTTAATGCGGTTTTCAGTATAAGGTTTGCATTTGATTTTTGCAAGTCTTAGACAGGTGTTTTGCTAACAACTCTCTAGGGTACGCTGCCGTAAACCGTATAGATTTATTATTATTATTTTTTAGTACTTACAAAGTAAGTATTGGCTATGAGTACGTCAAAGGAAAAAACGTTGATGTCATACTGCACAATACACTGCAGTGTTAGGTTGACAAGGTAAATACAGGAGGATAACAAGTGACATAAAAACAACGCACATATGTATTTGTTAGACAATATGAAGGTACGTCGAACTATGAATCATGTTTTAATGAGGGTTACAAACTATCGAAAAGTAAATACTTATATGTTTTTAGGCTTTATGTGTTAGGTAAAAAGAACAATCAACGATGGGCTTGTGTAAGGAATTCAACGGCCATATACAGGGGTGTAAGGGACAGCTCTCCGAATACTATTAGGGTGCATTAAGACCATGCAACGAAACAAAAAAAATAATTCAGTCAGCTTATCGTGATTTTGTATAGATAGGAGATCGAATATTTTTTGTCGTTTCCTGACATATGTTCCTAAGGGAAAGTTGTTCACTTTCATGGTTTGCATGCACCTTATCAGTATTCGGAAGGCTGTCCCTTACATGTCGAAATAAAAGCAATGCAGAATATAAAAATTACAAAAGCCATTGAAATAAGTCTATTCTAAGCACCTAGAGATCATTTGCCGTGTGATGCCGGCTTAAAAAAGCACCACGCCAATTCTAACAGTAAATGTCATAAAGCGACTAAGGGATAAATTAATTCAGGAAATGGGTAACGTTCCCTGTGAATGCAACATCTTGCACTGCGCTCGCCAATCCACTTGCCAAGCGTGGTGTATATGGCAATACTTCCCAATAAGGGGAGGCCTCATGTCCAGCAGTGGACATGTGGCTGTCTATCTGTAATGTATGCTGAAAACAGTGAGTTTCAAGACGGATTGTTTAATGTAGTATTTTTTTTTACTGAATTTCGTTTGAGTGTATCGAATATCTGAATGTTGGCATCTGTTTCAAGTAGTATTTGATCAGCAGTTACGCTTAAAACGCTCCAATGCGTCACTAAAGCAGACGCGGTGAAATTGCATTATGTCATACGTATGCCCAAAGAAAGCGAGCTCATTTCACGACTCACTCGGGACTAATTCAACAATTCATTCGACAACATAAAATTTCCACATAATTACTCGGCGTAACCTAATCAAAAGTCGTAATTAGACGACAAGAAGCAAAACTAGTTAGGCAACAAGTTTGGTTGGCCACAATAAGCAAGTGTCGGCAGGCCGTTGTGCAACTGCGACGGCCGACCGGCGAGAAATATAACTAGGCTGGGCGGCAGAGGTATGACGTAAACTCAAAAATTGCTTTACTTACTTAACACAATGTGAAATTCGTATTGCATTGCCGTTGAGGGGCGGGGGTGGGCCCGGAAGCGAGGCGTCCGTGGCCGTGACTTTAAGGGCTGCGAGATCGAAAGCCGAGTCTGATTGACGCTTTCGAGTAACAGTCTTGTGTGTTCATAAGCTATAGGCTTGAATTTAAGAACTAGTTGCTCAAGAGCTTCACGACCTTGTTCCACCAGCTCCCTTCTATCATCGGACATCAAGACGCACCGCCGGATACCATCCATACCTGGTTGCCATTCCACCAATTCGGACTAAGCGCTTCCAGTCATTTATAAGTGGAACTCACTACCTGAGTCTGTGTTTCCAAACGTATACAACCCTAATCTCTACAAAATAAAAGTTCTTCTAGGTGAGCTCGCTCCATCTTACTCTGTCTCTGTCCTATGACCTAGACTATAGTCAAGAGCAAACCGATACTAAATATAAAAAAGTACACCAAGTTTTGAGAGCTCAGTACTGCCATAAACTTTTAACGTATAATCTAGTTTTACATTTTGCTGGGCACCTAGTCAAGTGGCGCATATTTTAATTATTAGCCTATGTCGACCCCCTTTCTTCCATTCTTCCCTATTTTCCGCCTCCTCCATCGAATTTCGGTCATGCGATGTATGACGTGTAGAAAAAAATGCTAACAATGTTTTAAAGGGCGAAAGGAGCCCATGAACTGAATAACCCGCCTGGAGAAACATAGGTCGAAATATGAAAAAAGCAATTCCCATACAAATTGACTCGGTCGGCTGGTACATTTAGTATGGGAGGTTAAATTTTCTTTACACATATTTTGACCTATAATTCATTGGGGAAAATTGTTCAGTTTCATGGACTGGCCTTGGGGCCTTAAAATGTATAAACCAATTTTTTTTACACCTGGATGTTAGAGAAATTGAGCAAAATCTCTCGTGAGCTTACTTTGTAAAACTTTAAGCAAATTGTCTCTTGACGTACTTACTACAAAGCAAGCATGAGACAGTTAGTCTAAGTAGGTATAGCCGGTTAAAAACTGGCACTGGTTCATTAGGTTGTTGGACGACTTGCTGTCTCACAAGAAGAAGAAAAAGTAGATATAAATTATTGAAATAGGCGTTATTGGCATCAAGTTACACTTGCAAAATTCGCGGGTGGTAGCCCAGATGGAGAGGCGTAGAGTCCGGGGTAAAAAAGCAAGTATTCTAAAAAAGGTATGAAATACTCTGATACAGTTATTCACCACAAGTGGTGATAAGTTAGTCGAATTTGATGAAGATTGAAATCAAACGTTTTGCGAATGCTAAACCTGTTTACCAACACGGCAAGGTCACTTCTGTATTAATTATATTCCAATAGGTAGTAATAAAAAAACTGAACATAGTTTGATCGACAATGTGCACTTCAAACGTATAGGTAGGTATATTATTTAATGCCCAGTCTAAAAATGATTATAGATATCTTTAGGGAAATCCATATCGATTTGAGAAAACAGATATGATAGGAAAATCTATCTTTAGAAGATTAAATACGAAATTTATCGATAAATGGATATCGCGAGACCAAAAAACATATTTGAGGAACCATAGTATTTGTTGAAATATAATAAAAAAAACGGATTATTGGCCTTGTGTTGCATTGGTACGTAGTGTGGCAATAAATGCTGCATAGTGACCTTAGCAGAATACGGCGATGACCTTTACTAAGGTAAAAAAAGCTTTTACAAGTCTGAAGTCGAATAAACTTTCTGCTAAAGCTAAACTTAGACTTCATTCGAGCCAGCTTTTTTTTCATAAAAGCACCACTGATTTAGTTGCAAAACTAACCCGGTAGATGGAGCCGTGCCACGCGTAATTGGCTTTAAGATACACTTGCAAAATTCGCGGGTAATGGATGACCCGCTTAGATGGGAGAGGCGTCGCTACTAGTGATGGCAAAAGGCAAAAATACTGCCTACGGAAAAAAAACGCAAGTTTTCTAAAAAAGTTTGAGCCGTAATAAGATAATTCATATTAGATCTAGATCTAAAATGATGGGTTTCCCGCTTGAGTGTGATTTTTGATTTCTGTGTAGTATACAAGATGGAAAATCTTACACTTGTAACTTAAGATTACTTCAATGGCGCAGTAAAATGTCAGCGCAGATAAAAGCCTAGGATTTTATCCGAAATTGTAGATCTGTTTCTTAGGACGATGGCAGAATAAAGTCACGATTTTGCCTTTTCTTTCTTTTTTCCAAATTTCTAGGAATTCGGTCGAAATCCTATCTCTGCCATATTACTGTGATATATATATATGACTTACTTACACTGACTGATCACCTATTTATAAGCAAATCTATGTTTGCAACTACCTAGCAAAAAGTATGTATGTATAGTGGAGTACCTACTAAGTTCGCGGGTTTCATAATTATAGAAACATTGATAATATACGTGCAATGTTAACGCGTATTCGGAATTATAAAATATGTGAAATACGCGCTAACAACGTTCGTTTTGAGTCTTACTGCTTTACAAATAAAGCATAGAATAATGTTATGTCATAATAAAATGTTTATTATTCAGGTATTAACGAAGTATTTACAGGTGTTTTACCTAAACCAGCGTTTAATGACTAATGGGGAACTTGAAATTCAAATGGAATAGACAAAAGCAGTGATTTAAAAAGGACATTACACTTAATGCAGGTACTCGTATGTAAAAACAAAAATTCCAAATAAAATCTTAACAACTTCGTTAAACGCGTGCGTGATAGCCGTTAGGTATCTTGAAAACATTTTTACATGCAATTTTTATACAACGCTGTGATAAAAAAAATTGTGACAAAGAAACATGTATCAATCAAGCAAAATTTCATGAGTTCTAATTTGCATCATTAGTAACTAACAGCGATTTCACCTGCTACTAACTGTTATCCCGCGGAAAAAGGTCTTTTCACGGCATAAATTATAAATAAAGCCCCTTGAAAAACCGCATCAAAATCCGTTGCGTTTTTTAAAATATCTAAGCATACATAGACACAGGGAAGCTACTTCATTTTATACTATAGTGGTTGCTTATTAAGATGTTTAGTTTAGTAACAAACAAATACTTTAGGAGGATTGTTGATAGATCATTGGTTGTTTAAATATTGGAAAGCAGTAAGAGGTGTACAAGTAAGCCGATAAGTAAAGATGGCAAAGTGCGCGAGTGGTCGGACGAGATAAGAAAGCGTCAAATCGCAAGGCGGGGCCCGCACCGTTGGTCGACAATATTTTGACCACGCGACACACATTCATTGACACCGCCGCCATTACAGATAACTTGGTAAAACCCGCTTTTCATGCCATTTGTCTGACACTGTTGTACACACCCTTATTTAGTGGTTTTAGCACTTCAAATACACCGTTCTGAATATAGCTGCATAGTTTGATTTGGGGACAAAAAGTAAGTAAAATTGGAAGCCTCTCTTTTTTTTTCGTTTGGGACACCGAGTCGTCCGACGAAGACAGAGAGGCCCATTCAGTTTTAAAAAGTTCAAAAGTGACCGCGCCTACCTGCTTCACGAAATTTTGAATGAATGAATGTATAAAGCATTTAAAATAAATAGTTTCTAATATTTTACTAAGAATTAGGCATGCGAAACGTAATAATATACACATCACACACTTTCACATTTTAAAAAATTCATTATTTGAATATAAATTCTTACCCTTTAGCCAATCAAAAGTTTTCGCAACGATACATTGGATAGTAATTTTATATTCTTTGGTGATTTTGGCGCTAGTAATACTCCTCAACATCTTTTGTCAAAACAGTATGTTGTGCTTGTATTCATCACAAGTTGTTTATCAAGACAACTAACCATAATGCTCACATCTCATTTCCATACAAATTCACTACCTAGACCACTCTATATTCGCCTTTTCCGTAGTGATGGATTTGTTCGACTTTAAATATTTGTATAGAGTTTAACAATGACAAAGACCGACGCTGAAAACGGTGTAAAATTGAAAATATTGTTTACGAATTCGCGCAGTTGTGTAGCTTATGTACCATTACATCAACCATCTCATTATCACGTATTTTTATGCACATAACTGATATATTTATCACCAAGTGACAACTTAGTTGCTCTACAATAATATTTGAGTTTTCGACATGATAGTTTTAAATCTTCGTCGGTGTCCCTATCAACAGAAGGAACAATGAACCCATTTTAATATGCTGTCTCTTTCGCGCCCCCATTTCACTAGGGCGGCATTCCTGACGGTCGTAAACGATAGGCACCTTCATAAAAACACCACATGATTCGTCGGACCATTTCTCCAGTTTATGAGTATTAGTACACGCCATGTTCCAGAGTTGATGTTTGCAAACAATTATAGGTCCTTTAAATCTAGCAACATTACGTAAAGCTAGGCGGTAGTGTCTGAGGCAGGTTGAGCTGACATTTTGCAAACTGGTTTCGCTATTCCAGACCTGAGTTAAAGCCCAGGTGTTGTAAAAGGTAAGGTATTTTGCTAAAATTGAAGGCTGTATGATTTGCAACAAGTATTGAAGAATTTATGCGGCATTTCAACTCAACTCTGGCAGATAGAAATGACGACTGACAGCGTTCTAGTACTCCTAAAACTGATCAACTTTCCCCAGGATCATAGTGAATTTAACAGTAAACAGGTTCTTGAGAAATACTAAGGAGTTTATGATAACAAACTAGTTTTTACTTTGCATGCCTACTCTGCCATACGAATGTGTTCTTGTCGGGAAATAAAAACATCTTGATAAGAAACCCAAACGCAAAAATACAAATCAACAGCGTAATTTTTATTACTTCAAATTCGATCTTGACTAGCGTAAAACCAGTCTAAACAAAAATAGATCCATGGGTCGTTGGAGGGATTACTTGAGAGAGGCAAACATCTGTTCACGAGTGCAGGGGACAATGAATTGCCAGATCACCGATATTTACTTTGTCAATGCACGTTCATACTCATAATCTAATTGTCTTAAACTTATTTACAGGTATTACTTAGATGGAATGTACCTCAAGCTGAAAGAACTACCGTAATGTATAAGTTGGTAGAGATGGTGGTACTAAAAGGAGCAACAACGGTTAAATATGAAATCCATCACCTTCTTCAAGGAGGATATCGAGTTAACAAGCGACCAAAGGAACCTTGGCTGCTGTCTGTCAGACTTCTAGAAAATCTAGTCAAAGGAAATTTAGTAACGTCTCGAAACGTTTACAAGAAAAAGCACTAAGAAACTAACCCGCACAACAGATGTGCAAACATCAAAATCTAGTAGACATTGTTAGGAATGGATCATCTGGCAACACAAGGCCAGGTGCCAAGTTGGGGGCCCATAGAACGGGAGCGTCGACCCCGCTCAGGACGAGACCCTATCGCGCGTGCTAGCCGACACGTATGGCCCCGGATTGTACCCTCCCCCGATTATAGTAAAGACCATTTTCAAACAGACACCAGTGTCTAAACCTGATTAGCTACCTTCAAGGAATGAGAGCTGCCATAAATTATTGAAATTCTCAAGACGTATTGTTCCGAGGTTGTTGTTATCAACGCAGTGATAACGAATGATAAGTCATCATCGCCGGCGTCAATAGGCGTCGTCTCTGGTTACTTTTTTTGCAAGCAATATGATCCCGTTGCAAAGTTTCCGGTTGTTTATTAGAGTAGTCATTTCCGTTTAAGTGTGTTTGAAAAAGTATATTGTTAACAACCTATAAAATGCTTGACGATATTTTTTATAGGCCATTCACTTAATGCGTCTCATTACGCATTTGAGGACTATCTATTTGATGCAATTATTGCATAGTTTGCGTTTTCATGCCAGGTCTAATTATGAAGAATTGTAGTGAAACTAAAGGAGACCGTGATTCATACAATAAAATGCAATCTATGAGGCCAAAGCTGGACACTCAAGCCGGCGTTACGAATATGATTCATTCTTTTCAATGGACTCTATGGCCAGGAAAAAAGGCCAGGTGCCACGCTCGCAAACGGTAACAAAAAACCGTCAGACCTGACGTAGGTCGGAACCGTTTACGGGAATATCGCGTCTATAGTTGAAAAGGAACGTCGATAATTGCTCAACAGAAACTGTAACACGTTGTCGTGATCTGTGAGCAGCCACAAAAGATACACATCGCTGTTGAACACGTGCATGGACTAGGGAATCACTATCAGGTGGGCGCTGACTTTTGGCTACCTTACGTTACAAAATAAATTGTTTACACTGGCACTATGGGAGTCTCATTTTTTGACAGTTACTACATCTGCTGTGCCAGGTAGGTTTGAAGCGCTTGCAAATAGTATCGCACCTTTACATCTTTTCTTATCCCTTAAAATGGCGGTTTTGGAACCAACCTGTTTCCGTTCCGATGCTTGAATTTAATTATTATTACATCAACAGCTACAACACTACTGCTGCACTTGGGTATATGAAGAACTGCTATTATTACCGTCGAATATCGAGTATATTAATCAGCATATCCAGATAACTAGTTCTGAAAGTAACAATATATTATTTACAATAACGATTGAGTCCACTTTATTTTAAGAAGTGATTAACGTAGAACAGAGCCAAATTGTCTAATCTGGTAAATCCTTAATGGGTTTTAAATAAAGACCCGTTTCAGTGAATAATATCTAGGTCTCATTAACTAATTGGTTGGTTTACCAAGGCTATCCAAAGTTACTTTAGAGCTTAATAAGTGCAGCAATTCTAAATATAAGTATCTACAAAATGTACGTATTATACATATATACAGTATAAATTTACTACCTACTTTGTACATAGACACTCAAGAATTAAGTACCTACATACAATCAATATTCATGGTTTCTTTATGGACATACCAGTTTTACTCCTTTTTTATGCTGTTTTGTAATTATAAGTAAATAATTTCAATTTCCTCAGCGGGGGAAACCTCCGGGCCGCTAGATAATCAATAAAAAAGTAAATAACATACCTACCTACATACAAACATATATATATATATATATATATATATATATATATATATATCACGCCTAGCAGGGATGGCAGAGAAAACGAACATTTACGCCACGTCGGACAAAAAATTGAGGGTTATTCATAAATTGTTTATATCGTAAAGTAATAACAACTACATCAAAATCGCAATCTATTGCAATAAACAAAAAAGATACTGTGAGCTACAGTGCATTTGATATAAAGGTGCATTTTTATTATATTTAGGTAGGTTCATCATGTATCTTGAACAATGTAAACATAAACAGGCTATAACTGACATTACATTATACATTAACAACCATAAAATTCCACTGCTAGACATGGGCCTCCCCCTATCGGTGGGCTATAGGTTATTTATTATTTCAGACATATTTATATAATTCGTAAAAAGACCATTATATGGTCTTGAGTTCCCTTTTTTACGAGTTTTAATTCACGATAATGTCCCAAAAGGATAGCATATTACCAAGTAGGCCTCTTATCCTATTAAATGTAATTTAAACCAAATAAGTTTGGTTTTCTTAGCCATTTCACTAATTTTGCAATTTATGTAATGTTAATGTATAATCAACACTACCGCATGTTATACAGGCCTTATCGAATTTATCTTTCATTTCGTTATCACAATAATGTAAAAGTACAATAAAACAAATCCAACAATCAAGGAAACATTTGTATAAGTCTCTGGTGTATATTTTTTACTAACAAAGCGTAGTTGTTGGCCAGTTATTTCCTAAAACATGGCCAGCAATTTGGTAATAGTAGCCGTCAACAATAAAATTGTATGGTAAGGTATTTCAAAGTGAATGAGTTCTGAATATAAGGTAATAAGGGGACTATTTTGTTTGAGATTTATATAAAGTTTGAGTTTATAGGTTTTTGTAAACATAACTAAGTAGATATCATTAATAAATCTCAATAGGTCACGTTGTTAGCCTGCAACAGCAAGTCTTTTAGATCAAAATGATACGTAAAGCTAATGTAATGAGACTGGTTTCACTGTGTAACTACAGTGAAATCATCTTCTACACTAACCAACTAAAAATGTAATTTCGAAACTCTCGTAAACATCGTTACACTGTCGCGCTTACTCCCACACATATACGAGACGAAAAAAAAATTTGCATTTTTTATATGTTTTAAGTAATTCACCCGGCGAGTCGGCAAGTACTTTCACCACGGCAAAGAAACATTGTCACTGTGAGTTGCGCTGGATTCGCTTACCTAATGCGATGTTTGCGAAATAAGATCCAATGCGCGGGCGCTAAAGTTAGGTATAAATGATAGGTCCTTATTGAACTAGGAATAGACATTGTTCTTTGTTAACGCTTTTGATGTTGTGCAGATTTTAATGCTAGCTATTGTTCGCTCAGTAACAAGTCTAAGCAATATAAAAAAAGAGCTTTGTATGTACTTGAGAGAGGTAGGGTTCTAGGCAGTATTCTTTAATTTAAAAACTTCAGAAATACTATCATGTAATACTGTATATCGCCATTTTTCTACCGAAAAACGGCTTCTTGACATTAACTGATAAGGTTGTTTATTCATAATGTTTTTAAGTAAAAATATCAAGATGTTTTGTTTTGAATGATAAGATTTTGTGGAAGATTTCACATTAAAAATAAATAACGTATTTTAAAGATAATTAAAAGAGACCTTTTTCTGTTTATGCTTACATACATATTTTGCATACAAGCAAAACCAAGGTTAGGTTTTAAAATACTTGCCTAACCCTGCTTTACTAAGTTTCAAAAGTTATCAATCTATCCTACAAGACATGATACAACATCTATATTATTCTTAAGAATATGAATAACTGACCCCTTACTGCGACTGGAAAACGGAAGATTGTGCCCTGCAGGAGGCCTCGTCCAGCAATGGTTTGCTAAAGGCTGATGGTATGTATAAGCTAAACCACAGTTTAATTTATAGAATGAAACAATGAACATTCTCTGTTACCTGGGCAGATTTATTTTTCTCTCTTTTTAGCCTCTTAACTAATATGAGTCTAAATTTATATTTAAATTAAAGGCTTATGCACAATAGACTAGGAATAAGGCAACACAAGGTCACATTCTATCAACTCTCATAAAGTATTGTTAGTGCTCCAAGGTACCGAAACAATACCCAGTGTGACTGACAACTACATATTCCCTAATGAATTTAACATACTATACTAAGAACTTGATCCAAGTGTTCGGACCTTGAAACTGAATTTTCCTTATTGCTTTACTTTTAAATCAATTTCATGTTTACTTGTTTCAGTCTTGATTTAATTGTTAATTGCTTCATTTTATTATTACACACTACTTTTTGTCACTGTACTCTGTACTGTATTTACAACAGAAAATAAAATAACCATATTAACTTGCAATTTGAAATATGAAACTACAAATACAAAAATAAATAACAAACATATTTTCTTTTAAGATTTTTCTTCATTTCAATCAATAGAATGTCTGATCTAAATAAAACACTTTTCACAAATTTGTGTTTGTTACTAGATTTTACATTATCTATGTTTTATTGTGATGTGTATTTAATCAAGGTGGTGTTTATAATAAAAAAAATATCATAAATCAAACTCTATGATGAATGTAAATTTTTGTAGACTTATTTTTAGATTTTATGTTTAAAGCCTTTGCATTGGTATGATCAAGCTATTTAAGTGAAAAATAAATTGGCTAGGTACACATAGGTTTTATTTAATAAATCTAATTTAGTTTAGTTCATAAACAAACTCTAGGATTTTTCTAGTGCATTTATAGAAGGTTTTGATAATGCTGGCATGATGAAAAAAATTACACATTTATCATACAATTTGATCTACTATAGACTACTAATATTATGTAAGACTATCTGTTGATATGTCTGATACTAGAAAATGAGCAATTGCATCATGCCAGCTGATGTTTTAAGTTAAAATATCTTCAAGATACTCAAAAGATAAGAATATTAGTGGTGAATAATATGAAATAATAAATTAATCCAAACACAAATTCCAGATATAGGTACCATTTTGAAAAATGTTTTCTTATTCATTTTGTATGGGATACCAAAAGTTTAAATCATCTGATGGACCCTGGTGTCAGAGGTATTGGAGTTTTTTTTTTATTTATTTAGCAAAATACATAAAATTATAAATCAATTAGTCTTAACCTACTCACAGTCTTAACCTAGTTAACTAACTAAGCTAACTTGATATACCCAGAATAAATTAAAATTGTTACGAACATAGATCAATATTTCTTTAGTATTTTCTTGATATTTAAAATCTACAATCCATACATATAAAGTTCTCTTACATAGGTAACTATAATTTTAATGTTTTTAAAAGATACTTAATACTTTAGAACAACTAGCGCCATCTGTTGCGGTATTAATACATTACTGATGGATGACCTATTCTGCTTGCCTGTTGATTGTATTGTAAATCACCTTGTAGGTACTATCAAGAAAGCAAATAATAATATGATATGTTCAACTATGCTTTTATTTCAACTAGTATTTCTTAATATCAAATGGCTTGAATCTACTTTAACTCAGTGTACTAGCTACCTTTGAAATCTAGGGAATACTTTTTGTGTAAAAATATATTTTATTTCGCTTTAATTTAATAGGCTGTATTCTGCTGGCTTAGAATAGCATCAAGCCAATTCTACTGGTGGGTGTAATAAAGGCGACATAGAGTATAGGCCGCAGCATTCCCTGTGAATGCAATGTCTTGGCCAAATCCCTGCTTTTGAGTGGTGAGTATGACAATACCCCACAATAGGTGGAGGCCCGCATACAGCAGTGGACTGCTGTGGCAGTTATTGTCATAGGTTTTTAATAACTATCAAATGTATCAAAATGTGTAGTAAAAATGATATATAGATTTACCTACTACTTATATTGCTCTAGCATAAGTCCTCAACTTGAATTGAAATACTCAAGATGACCAGAAATGTAAGCCTAATTAAATAAGTCACTGAATCATAATCTGAATAAAAAGTAATGAGGTAGGCTTGCTAATGATTTAGAAAGAAAGAAAGAAAACACATTTATTTCGGTCCACACAACACAACAACAAAAAATACTACATTTAAACTTAGGCTATCGTAAGCACAGAGAACAGTACTTTTTGCTGAATCTATATTTTATTTAATTATCTTATTCACTTTATTGGTTAACTAAAAGGATTAAGGGTGATTAGGAGGATCTTTATTATAATAGTGTAGATTATATATTCTCCTAGTAAAGTACAATTTGTAAATGACTTGCTTAAAGGAAGCATTAAAAGCATACAATGGCATGTTATTTACAGCCTTTAAAAATAATAATAGCAAGATAGATATTAATTTTGTTTTGTTGAGAATTTTATGCTAGAGACTGCATTATATACATCTTGTCTTGTCTAGCCCATACCATCCCACTGCTGGGCAAAGGCCTCCCTCTTCTTTTTCCATCCATCTCTACATAAGTATTAAAAATTAATAAGTTTTCTATGATTTGGGTGGAAGTTTATAGTTTTTAACTTAGCCAGTTTTTGAGTAACAAAAAGCAAATTCACTCCTTTGCCTTATCTTCCTAACTTATCCAACAATCAAAGTGCTAGTACAAGTAGCTGAAAAAGCCTGCTGATGTGTCATTATAAGAATAAAGTATCAAAGTGATGCTAGGTATACTTTTTAGTAACTTCTGGATGGTTGTGGATTTATCAAGTTTCTTTGCAAGGTAATTGCTGGTCCGACTTTGGGCAGTGACGCCTCGAGACACTTATATTGTAACGTAACGCCTCAGTAAACGAACCGTCGAAATCCGCGACAATAAGACGCGAATTCTCTAATTATAGCCGTATGAAATACAAATCTGTGAAAACAACAGAGCAAAGTTTCTACATGTTGACGTGGCGCGATATCGCAGAGAACCTTATCTCGCGAGGCACCCTACTTATACTTCTTTTGCTATCCGTTACAGATACATAAAAATTGATTTATAAAGCAATAAAACAACTAATTTGCAGTTTCATTTTGATTACTGTAACGTAAGTATGGCGCCTCTGACATTGTTGGCCTCTCTTTATTTTTGTCATAACAATATGGCGATCGTACTTACCCTATTATTTCTAATGAAGTCTTCTATAGCTTTCAATGCTGAATCCGTTAATTTCACAAACACTAGTTCCTTGTTTTCTTTATAACTAGACTCTGATGATAACCCATACTGAACACCTGCTGGCAAGGCCGCCATTTCTTTATTCACTATTCGCACTGTGGACCAGCTGACTCCTTTGCTAGTCGTCACGTTTCATATCATTCACACATTTTCTTAACCGTAATCACAGATTCACAACCTATATAAATTATAATTACAACAACAAAAGGGTTTTACTAGTCCAAATTAATCTTTTTGTAACCCCATCGACTCGGCCTTTGTTGGCAGCACTCTTCAGTCCGCAAGGCCGCACTGACTGTCATGCGCAATGGCGATTTTGACAGGAAACGCGAGCATTCACTACGACACTAGCGCCATTTAACTGTTGGCAACAAGTATTTTCTGTCTTGCAACTAACTTCACATTGATTTAAAGCGCAATATTTTTGAGATTTTCTAGCTATGCGGTAAAATAAATACGGAAACAATACAATTTTTAGTATTAATCAGTTCATACCTAGTTACTATAAAAGTTTTGCAACTATTTATCACAGTATTTACGAGTAATGTAAGTTTTTAGAAATAAGTGAGGTTATGTTTCACCCAGTTTCGTAAGCAGGTTTTACAATTACTTACGTGTTAATTCTCTCTATTGTATGAATTATCAAGTGAAGTGCCTAGCTTTCATAAATCAGTTATTGCGAATGCGTAATTAAGTTTTAAATAGGTAAGATTATTTCACTATCATTGTTACTTTAATAGTTTTATCTTCTGTACTTTTTAGGTAGCACTATCGGTATGACCGTCAACATGAAATCTAACCTATTGAATCTTTAATTTTCAGCGTATCTAATAACGTAATTACTGAAACGATGGCGACTATGGAAGAGAAAAAGCAACTTATAACCCGCAACTTGCAAGAAGTTCTTGGAGATGACAGACTTACAGAAATATTAAAGCAAAGAGATCTCAAAATATACTGGGGCACTGCCACGACTGGACGACCTCATGTAGCCTATTTCGTACCCATGTCCAAGATAGCTGATTTTCTTAATGCAGGCTGTGAGGTGACTATACTGTTTGCTGATCTGCATGCTTACTTGGATAACATGAAAGCACCCTGGGAGCTGTTAGCCCTTCGTACCCAATACTATGAAGCTGCTATCAAGGCCATTCTTACTTCAATTGGTGTACCACTGGACAAACTAAAGTTTGTAAAAGGTACAGACTACCAGCTAAGTAAAGAATACACTTTGGATGTCTACCGCATGTCTTCAGTGATAACGGAGCATGATGCTAAGAAGGCCGGAGCTGAAGTTGTTAAACAAGTTGAACATCCCCTTCTAAGTGGTCTATTGTACCCAGGATTGCAGGCCTTAGATGAAGAATATTTGAAAGTAGATGCACAATTTGGTGGAGTTGATCAGAGGAAGATCTTCACTTTAGCTGAAAAGTACCTTCCAGCACTAGGCTATGCTAAAAGAGTTCACCTTATGAACCCCATGGTTCCAGGTCTAACAGGAGCCAAAATGTCTGCTTCAGAAGAAGACAGCAAGATTGACCTTTTGGATAATCCAGCTAATGTTAAAAAGAAGCTGAAGAAAGCTTTCTGTGAACCTGGTAATATTGCTGATAATGGTGTATTGTCTTTCACAAAGTTTGTGGTATTTCCCCTCATGAAACCAGGAGATACATTCAAGATTTGTAGAGCACCTGAACATGGTGGCAATGTTGACTACAATAACTTTGAAGATCTTGAAGCAGCTTATGCTAAACAGGAAATCCATCCAGGAGATTTGAAAGCTTCTGTTGAAGCTGCCATAAATAGACTTTTGGCACCAGTTCAAGAAATTTTCAAAGATCCCAAACTTCAAGAACTAACTAAAAAAGCTTACCCTCCACCATCAAAAAAAGGTGCCAGTGCTAATGCTGCAGATGAAATTTCCCCAGCTAAATTAGACATCAGGGTTGGAAAAATAGTAGAAGTTTCCAGACACCCTGATGCTGATGCTCTGTATGTAGAAAAGATTGATTTAGGTGAAGAAGAGCCTCGAACTGTGGTATCAGGTTTAGTTAACTTTGTGCCTGAAGAAGAGATGTGTAACAGGGATGTTGTAGTTTTATGTAATTTGAAACCAGCTAAAATGCGTGGAGTAGAATCAAAGGGGATGGTTCTGTGTGCATCTGTAGATGAGCCTAAACAAGTGGAGCCCTTGCTTGCACCAGAGGGAAGCAAGCCTGGAGACAGAATTGTAATTGAAGGTTATGAAACTGGGGAACCAGATGAGGTGTTGAACCCTAAGAAAAAGGTTTGGGAAAAGCTACAAGTTGATTTAAAAACTAATGACAATCTGCTGGCAGTTTGGCAAGGAAGCAAATTGATTAGCAAAGTTAATGGACAGCCCGTTAAAACAAAATCAATGAAAAATGCTCCAATAAAGTAAACTGCAACTTTTTTTAGTTTATTTTTATGTCAAGAAAAATTATTTCCAATACCGCATTTTTATATTAATTAATTTAATTTATTTAAGCATACATATTTTTTATGAGATTCATTTACTTTACTGATTTAATCAGTAGGTATCAATTCAGGGTATCATATTGATTTATTTAATAAATAAAGTTCTTTTGATTAAAATTGATTATTTTTATTTCGTATTTAAATTGGTCACTAAATTAGTAAATCTGTGACATGCACCTTAGAGGGAGTTGCATACATGGAACACCGTGCACCCATGTAAGTTCTGACTGGTGCTGACATGGGTAAAGAATGATGGGATGCAAGAGCGGGGGATAAAGGGTCTTGGGGTATCCCGCAAGCAAGGATAGATGACGGAATGAGACGTCTAGTGCTGAGCATAGCATTCTAAACTCGTGGGGCTTAAGTTTTCTGTCTGCAACGTAAATATTAAGACTGGTAGCCTGTAACACAAAGTAAGTATTGGCGGCTTGTGCCTGTAATATCGGGCAGTAATAAGCTCAAAATGCTATATTTCAAATAACAAAAAAAAATTTAGAACCGTCGTGAAGCTAGTTGCGAATTGCAAAAAATATAAACACCGAACCTTCGAAAAAACTGCATAGTAGCGGCATCTAGTCATACAGTAAGTAGTAATTTAGTGACTTTTAAGTTTGCTAGATGACGCTAGCAAGAAGGTTGTCCACTATTCAGTCAGGGTTGTATAAGTTACTTCAAACGGATACTAGATGTCATTCCTTTAATAAAGAAGAATCTACACTAATATTATAAAGAGGAAAGATTTGATTGTTTGTTTGTTTGTTTGTTTGTTTGTTTGCATCGAATAGGCTCCGAAACTACTGGCCCGATTTTAAAAATTCTTTCACCATTAGAATCCTACATTATTCCTGATGAACATAGGCTATATTTTATACGAGAAAAAAATAGGGATCCGCGTGAAAATTTCGATAATGTAACCCAACGTGTGAAAAATGTACCAAAAAAATATTTTATATCGCGTACGCTGAGGAAATTATTTACAATAGAGCAAAGTGATGTACTACAGTTTTATAGAGGACATCCATATCTATAATAATGTCCTCGATACCATATGTCTAACTATTACAGTTAAGCCACAATAACTACTTTTTCATTTAAAAATGTACCAACTACGCCACATTATTCGTACCAGTGTAATGATTACATTTAATCATTACTGTATTAAAAGGTGTCAGGGATAGCCCTCAGAATACTAATAGGGTACATGCAGACCATGAAACTGAACAACTTTCCCCTAGAAACATATTTCAGGAAACGTAAAAAAACTGACTTCCCATAGTGAATGCAGTCAGCTGATTGTGATTTTGTATGGAAGGTCATTTTTTGGCGTTTCCTGACATATGTTTCTAGGGGAAAGTTGTCCAGTTTTATGTTTTATCAGTATTCGAAGGGCTGTCCCTTACTCGGTATAAAAAGACGACAAAAAACATTAAATAATGCATTAAAAAAATCTACACTAAAATAATACATACATACACATATCACGTCTTTATCCCTTGCGGGGTAGGCAGAGCGTAAATGGCCGCAAAAACGGACATTTACGCCACGTCTGATATATGTTTGAGGGTTATTCGGAAAATTGTGTATCGCCATAGTGACAGGATCGCCTAAAATTGCAATACACACCCTCAAGTCCCTTAGTCGCCTCCTACGACTCCCACGGGAAAGAAATCAGGTGATGCTATTCTAAGCCGGCATCACACTTAAATAATATTTATATAATCTGTCATTTTTTGGCGTTTCCTGACATATGTTTCTAGGGGAAAGTTGTCCAGTTTTATGTTTTATCAGTATTCGAAGGGCTGTCCCTTACTCGGTATAAAAAGACGACAAAAAACATTAAATAATGCATTAAAAAAATCTACACTAAAATAATACATACATACACATATCACGTCTTTATCCCTTGCGGGGTAGGCAGAGCGTAAATGGCCGCAAAAACGGACATTTACGCCACGTCTGATATATGTTTGAGGGTTATTCGGAAAATTGTGTATCGCCATAGTGACAGGATCGCCTAAAATTGCAATACACACCCTCAAGTCCCTTAGTCGCCTCCTACGACTCCCACGGGAAAGAAATCGGGTGATGCTATTCTAAGCCGGCATCACACTTAAATAATATTTATATAATCTACACTAATATTAGAATAAGATTTTATTTATTGTTTGTTTGAATTGAATAGCCTCCGAAACTACTGGACTGATTTAAAAAATTCTTTCACCGTTAATTGAAATTCTTTATTCAATGTAGGATAGTATTATCACTTATTGACGTCATAAACCGTCATTCTAAAAAAAGAAATTTGTATCACACAATTTTTTTTTATTACAATTTTGTTATGACCTAATAGAAAACCGACTCGGGCGGGATAAAAAAAAATAAAAATATAGGCACTGCCATGGGGCTGGCCAGGTTAATCACACGGCATGTAACTTTACGCCACCATCATCTGAAAACGATATTTGTTTCAAATTGAAGTCAAGATTTTTAGAATCCTACATTATCCCTGATGAACATAGGCTATATTAAACTGTCTTATTCCCGGGGGGAAATTGTGAGCGGCGGGTGAAACCGCTGGGCGGGCTGCTAGTATTTTTATAAAATGTCAGGAAAAGGTTTGATTTTCAACTGTATTCTATATAACCCTTCGATCAACGCGGCCTTCGCTTCCGCCACAGTATAATTAATAGTACTATGATAGTACTTCCGCCGAACGAGACGGAAGACCGCGTTGCTCGAAGAGTAGAACCCATGAACCTATCCCACCAGCAACATATTTTTATATAGAGTATCGTCTCAAATGGTCGACTGACGAGGATTACTCAATGAAAAAGATATCAGATCTCAAGTACAGCTAAGCTTCCTGAATCAACGCGCCCAGCCCTTTTTTCACACTACATTTCTGTCAAAATGTAGGCTTGGCGGTTTGTTTTTCATGTAAAGATCGGGTTACTTAGCTTTTTTAGCGCCAATCATCAGCGATCTAAGTTTGAATGAAACACAAAATATACCTATGTATTCACTTTCATTATACCTACTCGGTGAACGGGACGTTGGTCCACCGGGTCCAACAGACATGATCAGACCTTGAAACTTTTGAAATGAAAGTTTTCGTTACACCTCTGTCCCTTACACCCATCCTGGATCTAAATAAGAAAAAACATTTGGACCTCTCATACAAAATGTAGGTAGGTACCAGCCGAGCCTACTTAATCAAGTTGTGTTGTAATGCAGGTCCGCATATTTTTAATACTTTGACATGTTTACTGGTAAAGTTATTCCTTATCTCCAGCCCATAATGAGATTTAAGAATCGATCACTAGTAAAAATTCACCCTTTAATATACATAACATACGCACCAATCCGCCTGTCTTGTAAAAGTCTCACTTTCTGTAGGTCTGCATGAAGAATAGTAGAAATAAGTTGTCCTATTGTGTCTTTATTCTTTGTTTATTATGTCTCTTAGAATACCAAATTTTAAAACACTTTCCGTGTTAGGTAGGTATAAAAAAATTTAAACATGCAAATTTTCAAGCGCGGGCAGGATTGTTGAAGTTTTCAAAAAAATATGTGTCTTGTAATGTTTCTTGTGTGCAATAAATGGTTAAAAATAACAATAATACTTAAAATGATACAGAACAGCCGTACATACAGGTTGTCCCGAAACGGTATCGCGAACTTTGTGTATTTTTTTTTAATAAACAGTGTCAACAAAATACCTGGTGTATTTTTGTTTATAATCATGTTTAATTATTCATTTAGGTTTGGGTTAAGGATAATAAAGATATATATTCTGAAGTAACAAAATAAAGATATACCGGGAATCAATCGGGTATATCGGGAATATCCAAAACACATAAACGTTAGCCTGAGTCTGCATTTTAATGTACTCTCTAAATAACTACGTAAACATTATTATGTACGTACTTATGCGTAACCTCAACTCTTTGTAAATCTTTTAATTAGGGATAGTCGTGAATGGCCTCGACAGTGGTGCCACTTCATAATAAACAAAAAGTTCCTGTATGATTTTCAATAAAATAATATTAACGATTTCAGGTGTTTATTATTGTAGTTACCAAAGGAATTCCCCTATACTCTCTATTTTCATGTGGGACACCGAGTCGTCCAACGACCCGATGAGCCCTGGTGTCAGAGTTTTTCAACCGCCTGCTACTAGTAGAAGGCCTCTGACATGGTTGGGTAACGACCGCCGTCTAATTGATCATAGACAGCAATTCCTATTATACAATCCCAATAACAAAAATATATTTTCACTTGAAGATTAACTACCTCAACAGTCCACTGCTGGACATGGGCCTGCATCGTTTGGCAGGCCCATTGGTGAGCGTCGTGCCAGGTGATGTATGTAACAGGGACGCTGCTGCCCATTCCCTGGATTGTTTATTCCCTTAGTCGACGACACTCACGGGCAGAAAAGGGGTGATGGAATTCTAAGCCGACATCATACTTATCTTTTGTCGTGTCGTTCGGCTTTGGTGGAATTAAATTAATACTAAAAACAAATTGGTCCTAAGCATTTCGAGATCACTTATGTTCAATTTTATCACTGTTTCATACAAACTTAAATGTTAGTTTAGCCGTAAAAGTTTTCTTATGTTTGAATGGGTCTAGCTAAAGCTAGGTATATAGTATTTAACGTAAGTAATGAATAATTCATGCAGATAAAATGACGATCTAATTAAGTTGTAGAGGCGTAGAGGTTGTCGATAAAGAAAATAGAGCAAATTACGGTAGTCCTCAAGCTTTTGTAATATATTGCTTCGATTTGACCCGATTCATAAATGGATTGTAATAATGGAGTAGAGCATGTGCATCACAAGCGGCTTAACAATGAATGCACTGCAATGCACGGATAAAATTAGATATTCAATAACGGGAAGGGGGTCGGAGGTCCGCCATTTTGGCGCTTCAGACCGGCGGCAAGGGCTGAGGGGGATCGCGCATGCGTAACGCAGACCCGCACCCCGATAGTGGGCCGGGACCTCGCGAGCGATGTCAAAAAACACGTTATTCTCTCCCCTAATACCACTAACCTAGTACGTCTTAATAAAAAGAGATTATTAATAAACGCCGTCGGCTTTCTGATTCACTATTCGGCCGCTGAAGCTCAAACATTGAAGTGTTCCGTTGAACAGTGTGATCTTACGGACAATGACAGAACAGAACGGCTGATCGGCCTGTGATTCATTAGTGTTTTTTATCAGTGCGATCTATGGACATCTTAATCGGACTAGAAACACGTACCATTGTGTTGAACTTAATTTGGTTGTGATTGATGTGCTTAAATAAAAGCTTTTGATAAATGTGCGCAGTTGTTCGGCGATGCGCGATACAACAAACATATTTTCACAAAAAGATGACATAAAAATGGGATGACAGTAAATAAAGATTCATGGA
Organism: Tuta absoluta; assembly: GCA_027580185.1. Lineage (NCBI taxonomy): Eukaryota > Metazoa > Arthropoda > Insecta > Lepidoptera > Gelechiidae > Tuta > Tuta absoluta. The sequence continues at coordinate 15,842,771 of JAQAHW010000009.1, forward strand.
AAAGGTTTGGCGTCGTGTGGGTCTCCATTCCTCTCGGAAGAAGAGGGATGGAAGCGGAACTAGCCGAGAAGTAGTGACTCACGTGCCACCGCCCTTAGAAGCTGAGTATCAGAACATACATACTTTGCGAACAGCTGACTTGATAAGGCAACGCCAAGGGGAAGAGAAGGGTACATTACGCTCGTCCTATATCATCAGGAACGGAGATAACTTTATTTTGGTTGAGAGGAGAAGGCGCAGAAGGCGTAGGAGTGGTACCAGGGCGTCATCAGGGAGCAGGCACCACACGCCGCCCGTTGAAGAGCCCCCCACTACAGCACGAACGGAGCAGAAGCGGCGACCACCTGCTCGCTTGAAGATCTTTGGAATACAATGGCCATTGCATTCTAGCGATTCTAGGTAAACTTTATGTGATCTTTATATAATTACTAGCTAACTTATCTGTGATAAAATTAATTAATTTCTTTCATTTAAAGAAAACGCATTTTTTTTAAATGACTTATCCTTTACTGATTGAAAGAGTTGTGAAAGAAACTGATGAGAAAGTCTGGGATGCTCAAGCGGGATTTCGAAAGGGGATGGGATGTACGGATCAGGTCTTTTCCTTGCGGTGCATAGCGGAAAAGTATTTGGCTAAGAACCAAAAAGTCTTTTGCACATTCGTGGATCTGGAAAAGGCCTATGATAGAGTTCTGAGGAATGAATTGTGGTCGGCACTATCTGTGCATGGGGTGAGCAGCATCTTGGTACGAGCACTGAAATCCTTATATAAGGATTCCAGTGCTTGTGTCAGGATTAACGGGGCCTTCACTGAGCTGTTTAACATCGATAAAGGTGTTAGACAGGGATGTGTTGCGTCACCATGGCTGTTCAACCTATTCATGGATAGTTGTTTGACAGATTTGAAAGAGTGTGAAAATGGACTGAGAATGAATGGGTTACTTGTCAAATGTCTTCTCTATGCTGATGACCAAGTTATCCTTGCGTCGTCGGCTGAAGAGTTGCAGAAGATGGTAAACATTATGAATGAGGCTTTGAAAAAGAAAGGAATGAAAGTGAATGTATGTAAGACGAAATCAATGGTTTTTGAAAAAGAAGAAGGTATGACGGAGTGTAACATTATGATAGAAGAAGAGAGGGTGGAGCAAGTGAAAGAGTTTGTATATTTGGGATCGAAGTTCACATCAGATGGAAAGTGTGAAAGTGATATTGAAAGGAGGGTAAATGCCGGCAACATGGTAAATGGAGCGTTGCATACCTTTATGAACAGCCAGACAGTGTCTAATAAGGCACGTCTGGCTGTGCATAGAGGAGTGTTAGTTCCAACACTTATGTATGGGAGTGAAAGTTGGGTATGGCAGAAAAAGCATGAAAGTAGAATAAATGCGGTAGAAATGAGAGCGCTAAGAAGTATGATAGGAGTGAAATTGAGTGACAGGATAAGGAATAGCGTGATTAGAGAACGTTGCGGTATAAAAGATGACATAGTGACTGGTATAGAAAAAAGAATGCTGAGATGGTTTGGTCACATTGAGAGAATGAATGAAAGAAGATTAACGAAACAGGTGTATATGGCGAGTGTGGATGGGAACGTTGGAAGGGGAAGACCAAGACGCACGTACTTGGATCAGATCGGGGACGTTCTAGAGAAAGGTCAGGTCAAGAGTACCCTAAACCGACGAGCATGTATGAAAAGATTGATGCATGTTGAAGAAGCGAAAGAGGTGTGTCAGGATCGTAGCAAGTGGAAAGATGTAGTCTCTGCCTACCCCTATGGGAAAGAGGCGTGATTATATGTATGTATGTATGTATATATATTCTTTATTGCATAAATTCACAAAGTTTCAACTTAAAATTAATACAAAGGCGAGCTTATCTCTATAAAAGATCTTTTCCAGCCAACCTAATGGGGGTAGAATACGTTATAAAACGGGACAAAAGAAATACAATAAGAAAAATAACAAACTAAAAACTACCTATTACTTAAACATAATATTACAAATAAACGAATAAATACTAATATTACAGACACATATTACATTAATGTGTTTTTTTAAAAACCGGTTCAGGTAGAGTTTTATTATTGAGTAAAAAGCCATAAGTAGGTATATGTAATATTCTTTTACTAAGTTCTAAAGCCGTAAATGCCGTAATCCCTTGAGGCGAATATAACGATAACCAGACGTATATTTCGCTCGTAAAGTAAACGAAGTGGAAGTAGTTTTTAATTATGTAAGTACTTTTCAAGTGGCGAATTGGCGATCGTTGCTCTCGACTCGAGACATTGTTTTTGCAAAAACCCGCTAGGAAAATTTGAAATGATTTTGCTTAATTACCAAATATTTATCTAGGTATTTCAGCTTCCGTAAGTCGATACCGCAATACGGTAGAATGACGTTGTAAATTGTAATAAACAGAAACACCTGTACTTACATATGTAAAATTTGCATTTAGTATTTATGTTTACTATCGAATAACATGCTTTTGAACTCTGAAAGTGAGTTGCAAAAGCTACGTTGGCACATATTCAATAGAGTCTAATGTTATGCTGCTTAAAATTCGAGCAAATATTTTGGCTTAGAACCTTATTGCATTTTGTTAATCGTATCGTAATACTGCTAGTCCGCCCTGTGCCTATTAATTAATATTAGCCCGCTGACACAATTTTTCCTGGGGCAAATTCAAATAATTGAAGTTGCATAAGTGAGTAAGTATAGTGTTCTGTGAGTTGCTTAGTGATACGGCCACGGCAAAGTTGCAGTGTGTCATAAATAATGTAAAATTGTTTCTACTAAAGGGCGGGGCACACCGGCTCCGTATCCAGCTCTCGTCCGTAGTCACGCACGAACTGATGACGTTGTAATGTATGGGACTGTATGAGATACGGCACACCGCATGCGTGCAGCACGGAACGGATACGCAACGCAAGCGGTGTGCCGTATCTCATACAATCCTATACATTACAACGTCATCAGTTCGTGCGTGACTACGGACGAGAGCTGGATACGGAACGCATACGGAGCCGGTCTGCCCCGCCCTTAAATTGTTCCCCATGTTTGATAGATATAATAAAGTGATGCATCTTGAATATCATTTAAACTTTACTTTTGTTTTTTGAAATAATATTTCCAGAGATGTGGTCTTTTGTCTACACAAGGCCAAACACATACACATTAATCCCTTGCAGCCGCAAAAACGGACATTTGCGCCATGTCTGAGAAATATTTGAGGGTCATTCGATAAATTGTGCATCGCCATAGTGAAAGGTTGTCAGCTCATCGCCTAAAATTGCAATACACACCCTTGAGTCGCTTAGTCGCCTCTTACGGTTCCCACGGGAAAGAAATGGGATGATGCTATTCTAAGCCGGCATCACACGACCAAACTCCCAAACTTCCAAAAAACTTGCGAAATTGCATCATACCATACCTTACCTTCTTTTAGTAATTCCAAATACATGAGTATTCTTATCTCCAGGCACACCTCGATAACCCGCCGCTTCTGCCGCGGCCGCCGCAATCGAGAGGACAACGAGCTATACCGCTCCAACAGCTTCAAGTTCGAGAGATTTGCCAGGGAGCCACCGGCGGATGAATTCGCTTCTGGATCTCAGGTAGGGCTTCAAGACACCCCTTGATAACCATGCTCTTGTTCAGTAGTCAAAGGACAACGAGTTATACCACTCCAACAGCTTTAAGTTCAAGAGATTTGCCAGGGAGCCACCGGCAATTCGCTTCTGGATCTCAGGTAGTGCTTACATTATCATGTCTTCCAGATACGATTTGATAACCCTGCCCTGGTTCAGTAGTCAAAAGGCAGCGAGTTATTATACCGCTCCAACAGCTTTAAGTTCGAGAGATTTGCCAGGGAGCCACGGGCGGATGAGTTTGCTTCTGGATCTCAGGAAGGGCTTCAAGACACCCCTTGACAACCATGCTCTTGTTCAGTTGGGAAGGGATAATAAGTTATAGGACTCCATCAGCTTTAAGTTCAAGAGATTTGCCTGGGAGCCGCCGGCGGATGAATTCACTTCTGGATCTCAGGTAGGGCTTCAAGACACCCCTTGATAACCATGCTCTTGTTCAGTAGTCAAGGGACAACGAGTTATACCGCTCCAACAGCTCCCAAGTTCGGGAGATTCGCCAAGGAACCACCCGCGAATGAATTCGCTTCTGGATCTCAGGTAGGGTTTGCTTTATCAAGTCTTAAAGACACTCCTCTATAACCCTGTCCTTGTTCAGTTGTAAAGGGACAATTAGTAATACCGCTCCAACAGCTCCAAGTTCGGGAGATTTGCCAGGGAACCACGGGCGGATGAGTTTGCATCTGGATCTAAGGTAGGGCTTCAAGACACGCCTCGATAACCCTGCTCTTGTTCAGTAGTTAAAGGAAAATAAGTTATACCACTCCAACAGCTTCAAGTTCGAGAGGTTTGCCAGGGAGCCATCGGCGGATGAATTCGCTTCTGGATCTCAGGTAGGGCTTACTTCATCATGTCTTCAAGACACGACTTGATAACCCTGCCCTGGTTCAGTAGTCAAAGGACAATGTGTTATACCGCTCCAACAGCTCAAGATCAAATAATTTACCAGGGTGCCACCATCAGCGAATTAACACTATAGAGTAAGTAGCAGACCTTAATATTAGTCTGTGCTTGCACCTAAATAAAAGTAACATTTAAAATTTTCAACATTCATGAGTAGAACCACACTCATGTGTAAATATTTTTGGTTTACATAAAGCACAAACTTTTTCGTATGAACCTACTTATTTACGGGACATCCTGTATGAAAGCATTATAAATTATCAGGTCAAATTATTAAATATATATATCTGTTTAGCTTCTATATCCTATAATTTTCTGCCCATTGTTTACTCGTTGCTAAACTATGCTCTATATACTACAACTATATACGGTCATCATAACATAATACATATCACGGAATAGTATGAAACAAAGTCGCTTCCCATGTCCGTCTGTCTAACACTGCGCGACGGTTTCTGATCCAGTTTATTTTTAAACAAATAGAGTAATTGAAATATTCAAGGGGATTCATTATATGTATAATACACGCCGAAAAAAGGTCTTATTCCCACGGGAAAACGGTTCTCAGTGGGTCAAACCGCTCAGCCGGTCGCCAGGCACAAATAATGTAGATCCCCACCCACGTGATGCGAGTACCGTACCGGGCGAGTCTGGGTGTAGGTAATTGGCACTTACTACGTATCCATCCGGAAGTGGCTTATGAAATATTTATCAGCATAGATACAGTTATTTGTATTGTAAGTCAGAAGGTATGCGCTGCTAGATATTACTACCTTTTTACTTAGGTACTTAAAAGCAACTTAGGCAACTATCACATAATGCCTAGTTATATGTAGTTGCATACACTTTTTAATCTAAACTCTACAGAAAACTCTGAAAAATCAACTAAGTACCTACTACCTACACTTTTTGGAACCCTAAAAGGGGAAAAAAGGGGGTTAATTTTTTTGTATGAATGTTCGTGATCTCTGATGAGGCGATCTGATTCTAAATTTGGGATTCGACAAACCAAAATAATCAAACACGTGCTTCAGGATCTTCTTATTTTTGAGGCCCAAAGGGGTTTGTCAAGGGGGTGATATAATTGTATGGAAGTTTGTGGTTTTCAAATGTGATCCGTTTTAGAATAAGTAAATTGGACTACGGAGAAAAAATTATAAAAAACCTGTTTTACCAATTTTTAACCCCTAAAATTTTTAGTTTGTATGGAATTGATTATATTTAATAGTGTAATCGATTACCTAAATTATTCGGAACACCTTTTTTGGACAACCTGTAAGTAAAATTTTAATAACTTATTTACCGACGTTACTTATGACGGCCGGTGTGGCGCAGTGATAGTGCGACTGTCTGCAACGCAAAGGTTCCGGGTTTGATTCTCGGTGGGGCACTCACAATGTTGATAATTATCGCTTTGTGAATTTGTTCCCAGTCTGGCTAAAACATTGCAGGCTAAACCACCTGATTGAAAAGAAAGATGGTTCCGTGCTTCGGCGGGCACGTTAAGCCGTTGGTCCCGGTTGCTGTCTTGATTGATTGATTACTTAGACGGCGGTCGTTACACAACCATGTCAGAGGCTTACCTAACTAGTGATGGGCGGCTGGGTTCAATGTACCTCTAGGTTCATCGGGTCGTTGGACAACTTGGTGTCCCACACGTCAAAAAAAGCTTATTTACTTATTTGTGTTTTAGCCAAAGTTATGGTCGTGATTGGCATCGAAAATCATCAAATAAAGTTTTTCTACTAATCGAAATACCTAAATCATCGCATACCCCGTAACTCAGAACTGTAAGCTCTCAAGATTGAGCTTGGTATTGGCACAGATAATATAATACTACCACAGATAATATAATACTACTACGTACCAGTATTGGTAGGCATAAACCGCTCACAGCCACAAAGCATCAAATTATTTTTTCCGAACTATCGCCTCGCAAAATCGAGTTCCATAGAGCTCGTCTCGTGTTATCTATCATGCAGACGCCGTCGCCGGCGGTGTGAAAGGCTTGCACTTATCTAGATGAGCTATCTACTTCACAAAGAAACCCTTCAAAGTTGTAAGGCAGGATATCCGTAAAGGAACTTGTCATTGAACTGCTCCGAGGGATAATGTCGCGTTCTATGATATTGTATTAGCAAACGATGCGGGAATTTTAAAAGATTGGAAATAGAATATGCCGTGTGATGCCGGCTTAGAATAGCATCACCCCATTTCTTACCCGTGGGAGTCGTAAGAGGCGACTAAGGGACTCGAGGGTGTGTATTTTAGGCGATGTTCTGACAACCTGTCACTATGGCGATACACAATTTTTCGAATAACCCACCAGTATTTGTCAGTCGTGGCGTAAATGTCCGTTTTTACGAACGTCTACGCTCTGCCTACCCCGCAAGGGATTATAGGCGTGATATGTGTATGTATGTATGTATGTATAGAAATATAATGAATTCGATTCGTACGATAATTAATCAAGTTGAAAGTTGAAACACCTAATTAATATTAAAGGTTAGGTACGCAAAATACTTTAAGGATCATTTTGTCAAAATGATGATTGAAATGAAAATGATCAGGCTTAACAAGAAGAAAATTAATTCTACCTAACCTAGGTAGAGTCCTGTTTTTATGCCAATTCGTTTGATGGTAACATTGGTAACATAGCTGTTCACTTTTGCGATTAATCCGCAAATCAAAATAAATACGTAGGTACAAAATAGGAACCGTCTCAAAAACAACAACAAAAACAAGAATAATATTCTTTCAGAGCCCTTTCTAATCTCTACTCAGAATCTTTTTAATTTTGTCTCCTAGCGTCCTCTACCGCGAAATAATAAAACTACGTTAATATGAGCGCCATCTCTGGCCACATTGGAGAACTTTTTACTAATTGGTGCTGCGAAGTTAGCGCCATCTGTCATCATTATGAAGTACTTTTACTTTCCTTAGTTTCACTATTGTTCTCGACTGTTGTTAGTACACAGTTAAGTTACAAGATGGCGTTAACAGAGTTAATACAGATTATCATAGATGGCGCCAAATGTTTTATTTTATTTCTTACAAAATTAATATTACAAATACAAACCTACTACTGCTAATAACAAGTATTTAAACTCCTTTGTTATATGCACACGGGTTTGAACTCTGCTAAAACCCTAAACTTAGTTCTCCTATATGATACTTCACTACACAAGTACCTACAAGTAGAGTTGTTTTATGTAGGTTTTATTTTTATCTAAACTCTAACTTGAGGTTGTTTTGTCGAGTTACCTCTAAATTGCATCGAAAGAAATTTTGGCGCGGAGGGGTGGCGTGCGGTATTGCAACATAAATTGTGAGCACACGTTATATCGGCGGGTTGGACATTAATATCATCTGTCCTATCAATTACAACGACGTGGTCACCGCTGCGCCGACAACCTATCGGCGGAATATACGTGAAAAATTTGACATACGGCCCTAAATTTATACGACAGTGTCTTAGGGATGGTGTCGATTGATAATGTTATAAAATATGTTGAAATGATTTCATATTGAAGAATACTTTGATTTGGATGGTATTTATGGGTGATAATAAGATTTGATAAGCTAAGATAATTCGTAAACAAATTTAATTATTAATTAAAAATATACACAAATATGAAATAATTATGAGCTCCCAGCCATTTTCTTATTAATGTTATGATGCAGATGAATCTTATAAAGCGTTTTTAAATACTTATATTCTATGATATCGGAAGTAATTTTTCAGTTTAGTGCCGTAGCCAGAATTATTTTTTAGCAAAATTCCAAGGTGATTTTGATAAAAAAATATACTTTGATTAGCTTCACTTAAATAGGATCATCATGATTATTTTATAAGACCTATTAAGTTTAATGTAAATGTTGCATTGTAGATATTATTTTACATCGTCTTGTTTTTGCGTGGGACATTGAGTAAACGAGGAACCCTAGTGAGTTTTTAACCTCTTACTAGGAAACTAAAATAGGTACGTACTATTATTATAAATCTCAGAATTTGTGTGTGTGTATGTACGTTTGTTACCTCTTTACGCTCAAACGGCTTGACGGATTTGAATAAAATTTGGAACACAGGTAGAGTATAACCCGGAATAACACATAGGCTACTTTTTACCGCAGGAAAACAACTATCACCACCGGAAAATGAGTGGCAGCGGGTGAAACCGCTGGGCGGAAATCTAGTACATATTAGATTCAATGTATAGTCAGTTACTATTTTCGGATCTTTCAGGGCAAAGTCTGACCCTCTCAAACAAAAACCTAGACGACAACATATCAAATTCCCTTTTCTTTCCATTTTTTGCTCTGGCAACCCTGGTGCCAATATAAATCACGTTATCTCGGCTGCGATCGCGATTGCCTCATCAACATACTAATGTGGGGGCACAGCTGTTCCCGCCCTTATGAAAGTCTGCTACAGGCCAGACGATGTCTTGTTACTGTCTGAAGGAAAAGAAAAAGAAAATCATTGGCTGTCCGACACGACAAAGACAGAGTCAATAGGTGTATGACAATACACTACATGACACAACGTTGTTTTGTTAAGTTCGTCATACTGAACATTTAAAATACGAAATTTTATTTTTTAAATTTTAAATAGTTTAGTATTCCAAGAACTCTGTGGATGTCGTTTATCTGACTACGTTACTAAAGAACCGCCGTTCCAATAAGTCGTATTTGACAGCTGTCATCTCCATACTAAAAGAGATGTCAACAAAGGAAAATGGACACACTGCCATAGTGTTATCACGAATCTGTCAGCTTTAATATACGACTAATTGAAACGGCGGTAATTTAGATGCCATAGGCTTAGTAGGTATAAAACTAGCGTTGCTATATGCCAAAGCCAAAACGCATGAAAATAAAAAAAAAAGGTTATTTGTCTTTCTGAATCTATCCTCATCGCGCTTTGATATTAATGAATATTCCGTCTTGTTTATACGTTATTTCGTAGTGGTTTTCGTTTATATGCAGGAAAACCCATGAAAGTAAATATTTTTTGATACAAGTAATGATTAGTAACTGTTACGTTTCGTTTTACGATCTCGTACACCCAAGTGAAAAAAAACGAAAAATGATGTGACGTTCTGTTCTTTTCGTTATCGTACCAAGTTGAGCGCCATCTATCTAACGACGGGATAGTATAGAAAATAAAACGCAATCTGCCTATTATGGGTCCAACCAATGTATCTAAAATTTCCGTTTTCCTGCATAGCCCCCGAAGTAAAATTGTTCAGTAAGATGCTCTAAACAACGTGTCCGATAAATGCATGTCCTCCGAAACACGGAGTATATTGTAATTTCAGTTTTGGCACAGAGAGCAATGTCTTAAAAATACAAACGAATTGGTCATATGTTTTTTTCCGTCTAATGTGAGATGCTCTTTCTTTAGCATATTTAACATTAACAGCCATAACAGTCCACGGCTGGACATGGGCCTTCCCCATCTGGGTATGATTGCCATACTTACTACGCTCGGCAGGTGGATTGGTGAGCGCAGTGCAAGATGTTGCATTCATAAGTAACTCTGCTGCCCATTCCCTGGATGAATTTATCCCTTAGTTATCCATACCTGGTAGCCATTCCACCAATTCGGACTAAGCGCTTCCAGTCATCATTTATAATGCGCACTGCTAAAGAGTAGAACTCACTACCTGCGTCTGTGTTTCCATACGCATACAACCCTAATCTCTTCAAAGTGAGAGTGAACAGGCTTCTTCTGGGTGAGCTCGCTCCATCTTAGACTCTGTCTCTGTCCTATGACCTAGACTAGAGTCAAGAGCAAACCTATACTTAATAATAATAGTCGCTTTTTAAGACATCCACGTTTAGAATTGGGGTGATGCTATTCTAAGCCAGCACCACGGGGCTTAAGCATAATAATTGTACTATTTTCGTTACGTATAGTTTGTACCTAGGCATGAAGAACAAAATCCTGACCTGATTCCTTTGCTTGCTCAAGACTGAATTGGCTAAGTTTGATTCAAAAACTTCTAAACTCTACCTAAAGTTGAACACACTAGTTGTGTGAAAGAGAAATTGAGCTTGAATTTTTGACAATGCCGAGTAACACTAAGCTTAGCACTTTTAAAGGATATAAAGTTTATTCGCAAAATTCTTAGGCCTTAAACTTTAAATTATAAAGAAATCCAGCATGCAAGTAGCATTAATTTCTAGTCTTAAAATTTGGAACCTGCCGCTCTGGCACGCATTAACATCTTACATAATTATTTTCTTCAGGGTTTGAGCCTAAGATATCGAGGCTAATAGGCTAGAAAGTCTTATTACTCGTTAATATGTAAATTGTAATCGATGTTCTATTTCTGAACGATTTTGTAGATTGCATTTGCACTGGCCACCAAAACCAAATTGTGGTGTGTGTGTTTTTCCTTTTTTTTATTTTTTTTTTATACAAATAAACACATTATTTGGCTAAACACTCCCAAACTTCGGGTAAGTTTATCGCAGCACGAGTTGCTACGCTTATACGCCTACAGCCTACAAGGGTACCATGTGTGGCGAATCTTGACGCATAAGTGTACTGTTTTTGTATTTTAAATTCGTTACTGTGGTATTCTTTCATAATGTGGTACAGCATATATTTTTGTCAATGGAAAAATCGTGAATTTTTGACATCATCAACAGTCGCGACCGACAAAATGTATCCTAAAACTTACCACCAGAACACCGTATAACGGGATTACCGGCGAATTAAACCAGACCAGTCCCTTCGGCCAGTGCGTAATCGAATTCCGGCCGATCTGGTCGTAATTGAAAATGTCGATAGCGCGGTGTTCATTTTCCACTAATTAATCGCCGTGATGACATCACTATCAGCCTATCACGGCATCACCCCGTGTCCCTAGAGGAGTATTGTTATTACAGGCTCACTGGGAATGTTTATATAAAGGGTGTGAAAGTCTAGCCTACTGCGAATACAGGGCGAGAAAATGTTATAAAAAAGATATATGTGTGATTGTTTGTATTTTGTAGCCACGTTTAGGTACCGCGATTGTTTATACTATTAACAGTTATAATTTAAACGGGTTCTTACCGACGTTCCACAAAAATGGAGAATGAGGGTAGACAGATATGTTTGCTCCTAGCAGTTCCACTAGTTTACACGTGATCATGACGCTTGCAACACCGTCGAAATATCGGAAGCTCATAATACCTAATAAAAAATCGTCGTTAAATCCGTTTTAATTATGACTATGAATAGTTAATCAATCTCATCGCATACCTATATATTTTCTTGCACACATATCTCGCCTATAATCCCTTGCGGGGTAGGCAGAGCATTAACGGACATCCACGCCACGTCCGACAAACATTTGAGGGTCATCCGGAAAATTGTGTATCGCCATAGTGACAAGTTGTCAGCCCATCACCTAAAACTGCAATACCACCCTCGAGTCCCTTATTCGCCTCTTACGACTCCCACGGGCAAGAAATGGGGTGATGCTATTCTAAGCCAGCATCACACGGTTTTCTTGCAAATAACTACAAACATAGACGATAAAAAGGTGGCACAAAAACCTCTTGACTATATTGTACTGAAAAAGATCGTATAATCGTTGCACGCGAACTACACATTACCTATTTACGTAGATTCATTTGTTTAGTAATTAGATTAAGACCATGTTCCTTTTCTAAACACTGTTTTTATCCTAGAGGTAGTATGTACCAGACTACCTTTTTTCCAGTATTTATAGCTTTTTAGACCTTTTTGAGCAATTTTTGGGCTATTCTCTACACAAGTATTAATCAAGGTAGACTATATGGATAAGTAAATTGTTTCGAGGGTGCAGCTCTGTTCAATCAGTTGAGATTTTAATTACAGTTAGGGTGTTGGTTGATCAATCAATAGTGTATTTAGTGGTGCCTGTGCCTGCGGGGTGATTGAAACTGGTTTCGATACTATGAAACAGGAAAGAGGCTTATGAAAATAACTCGTTGCAATGCAACTATTATCAGGAGCTTAACAGTTGAAATAATTTCGCATGCGAAAGTCTGCAACGAGTGGTCTAGCCAGTTGCATTACTTACACTTTTTACAACTCGAATTCAATGGCTTGGAAGACTCTCGCCAGCTTTATCGTTACTGATTTTTAAACAGTTACTTACCCTAACACTACACTACACGCAATTTCATTGGTCAATACGATACACCTTATTTTTATCAATTACTTGTTTATTTAGCGAGAAATTTACAAAAGATTGAAAAATCGTCTAAATATGGCGATTACGCTCTGTTCTCACACACAAGAAAACGTAAACAAACAAGACTAAATTATGCTCGGTATCACTGAAATGGATAAAGTCCGAAATGAGACTATCTGCCAAAAGACCAAAGTAATGGACAAAGTCTATTAGTGTAGCAAACTGAAGTTGGCAGTGGGCTGGGCACATCAGTCGTAGAACCGACGGATGGTGGAGTAAGCGGGTTCTCGAGTGGAGGCCACGTCTCCGCTGTATGACTATAGGTTCAGGGTAAAGCCCTCCGAATACTGATAGGCTGCATTTAGACCATGAAACTGAACAGCTTTCCTCTAGAAACATATGTCAGGAAACGACAAAAAAACGACCTTCCGTACAAAATAAAATCACAATCAGCTGACTGCATTTACTATGGGCAGTCAAAAAGAGTTTACGTTTCCTGAAATATGCACCCTATCAGCATTCGGAGGGCTGCCCCTTACACCCTGTATAATACTGCAATAGGATTGTATGTGTATAACAAGAAAAAAACACAAATTCGTCGTTTACGTCTTATTTATTTTATGAGACACATATATATATTACTAGATTTCCGCCTAGTGGTTTCACCCGCTGCCACTCATTTTCCCGTGGTAATAGTTGTTTACCCGCGGGAAAAATTAGCCTATGTGTTATTCCAGGTTATACGAGGGGTAAGGGACGGTGTACCGAAAACTTTACAGGCATGATCAGACCATGAAACTGAACAACTTTTTCTATGGAAGATATGGTGGTAAACAAGAAAAAATTGTCGACCTCCCATACTAAATTCCCGATCAGCTGACTGATTTTCTATGGAAACTGGAAAAAAAAAATTCAACATAGGCTCTATAGTAAAAGTTGTTCAGTTTCGTGGTCTGATCATACCTGCAAAGTTTTCGGTACACCGTCCCTTACACCCATATATACTCTACCTGTGTTCCAATTTTCCCCAAATCGGTCAAGCCGTTTGAGCGTGAAGAGGTAACAAACTTGCATACACACACACACACAAACTCTCAGATTTATAATATTAATACGGATTCTGACTCATTTCTTTATTTTCAAGTTTCTTTAAACTTAAACCTGTTGTACGCTAAACCACATTAAAGCAGTTAAGATATCCATCTCGGCCACAGACGTAATAAATAAAGTTATTTTGACAAAGTGCTAACTGAGCGAGTTTATTTAACACGTAAAATGCTAATGGTATCCCCTTTATAGTTGTTTGCCTCATTAAATAATTTTGACGCCTTCATAGGTATATTTTACACCCGCATGTAGCAAAACAGTATTTACAATTTCAACAAAGGTGTATTTTGATACACTCATCCGTTCTAATAATATTATAAATCTTAGAGTTTGTGTGTCTGTATGTATGTATGTTTGTTACCTCTTTACGCTCAAACGGCTTGACCGATTTGGATGAAATTTGGAACACAGGTAGAGTATAACCCGGAATAACACATAGGCTATTGAGAAAACAACAATTACCACTGGAAAATAACAATTACCACAAGAAAATGAGTGGCAGCGGGTGAAACCGCTGGGCGGAAATCTAGTACTTGTAATAACTCAAAAGACTGAAACGGGGGTACTTACCGCGATACCTATTTTTGTTGGTTCCGTGATCATGGCCCATTGCAACTGTGTCGATAAATCGGACAATTCAACAAAAATAAGTATCGCGGCAAGAACCCCGTTTCAGTATTACGAGTAATTATGTGAGACCACGAAAGTTTAAAACAGTTTACTTATACTACATACATACGTATATCACGCCTGTAATCCGAAACAGGGTAGGCAGAGCGTAAACGGCTGTAAAATACGGACATTTACGCCACGTCTGACAAACATTTGAGGGTTATTTAGAATATTGTATATCACCATAGTGACAGGTTGTCAGCCCATCGCCTAAATTTGCAATAAACACCCTCAAGTCCCTTCGTCGCTTCTTATGACACCAACGGGAAAGAAATGGGGTATGCTATTCGAAGCCGGCATCACACGGCATTTCTTATATTTTACTTTTTTACTTATATTTGTAGTAAACAAACTACCCATTCAAGACATCAACATACAAATGTATGCTTAAAGATAAACCAGAATAAGTTGATCACTTAAATAGGTTGAAGTTAGAAGTTGCTTTCAACAGTATACCTTGTTACACAACCATGTCAGAGGCCTACTGCTAGTAGTAAGCGGTTCAAAAACGCTGACACCAGGGTTCATCGGGTCGTTGGACGAGTCGGTGTCCCACACAAAAAGAGAGAGAAAGAGACAGTATACCTGCCACCCTATAAATACTGTTGTCGCCCATTAGATAGCGAATAAGTATTCAAAATGTTTTTAAGACGTTATAAACAACACAAGTCATTAAATACCCTAAAAGATATAACACTTTTCTCGAAACAATGTCGAGTTAAACTTTTGCTGGGTTAATGAAAATTTTATGATTAAGAGATCGTAAAAGTGACTCGTAAAGTCAGATGTAGTTACAACAAAAGCTTGTTTTATACCTATATATTACAGTTACCTATAAATTACATTTTATGATGAAAGTCGTTTGCTAAGTTACGTTCAAATACCTACTCGTAGCACTAATGTGGAGAAAAATATGGAACGAGTAGAGTTTTTCAGGCATATTTCTATTACTTTAATAGTTGCATACATACACACACACATCACGCCCATTATCCGTTGCGGGGTAGGCAGAGCGCAAACGGCCGCAAAAACGGTCATCCACACCACGTCTGACATATTTGAGGGTTATTCGGAAAATTGTGCATCGCCATAGTGACAGGTTGTCAGCCCATCGCCTAAAATTGCAATACACACCCTCAAGTCCCTTAGTCGACTCTTACGACTCCCACGGGAAAGAAATGGGGTGATGCTATTCTAAGCCGGCATCACACGGCCAACTTTAATAGTTGGATTCGAACAATTCTTAATGATCTACAAAAAAGTGTTTATGTGAAAGTACATATTGGATTCGAATTAAAAAGTCTATCTATGTCATCATCAATTCATCATGCGCTGGTAGGGATGCCCAGTTAACGGAAAGCATGCTTTACAAAGCACATAATATTTTTTTTCTGTGTATTTATGTACAATAAAGAATATTATATATAAAACGCTTTACAGCTCAAACAATGTACACACATCATCAGGAGAAACAATTCTACCAATCCTTTGATATAAATCGTCTCAATGTTTTTTCCATTTGATTAAACAACGCCTGCAAATTGATTCTCGCTATATTGGTAAAGTTGCCTTCTGTAAATCTGGTTAACCCACGGAAACGCGGCATAGTGATGCGTGCAAGATGAAGTAGAAAAATAACAGGAAGACTCATAGCCAATATGCGCAAAGGTGGCCTTATCGCTACAAGCGATCTCTTCCAGACAACCTTTGGGTGGAGAACAAAGTATAGAAAAACAGAGCGGTGCGAGAGTAATCTATAGAAATGAAATGGTAACTTTAATAACCGCAATAAATACTGAAAAAAAGTGTCATATAAAAATAATCCTACATATATTTGTCGATGATAGAAAGAAAAAATAAGAAAGGAAAAGAGAAAAGAAGCGAACACAATTAAAAAGGAGGAGAGGCTGAATACATACAGGCACACACGCCATGAACATCAGGATGCCGCTAAATCAGGATCACACTGCATCAGGTCCTTTGTAGAAAACAATAAAGAATGGACCCCAGAACTAATCAACGAGCAAGTCTGGATGATACTAAAAATCACATCATAATCAAACTTACGTCAGGATATGAAATAACACTGAGGAAGTATAACCTTACGTCAGGATACAGAACAACACATCGTGGGCGTATACTCGTCGAACCCTGTAAAATACTGCATCACCAAATGCTATCGCTAGCCACTGAAATGATTAACCACAACGTCGATATCATTACGCAGCCAATTCCCACGGTGAGGCTGTTTCGACCTGGCAGGTCATCGTCAGGCACGGTGTAACCGTACTACAACCGACCTGTCTACCAAACCAACCCAAGAATCTTAAGACACACGCTGATCAACATCAACGTGTCTTCACAAAACCACAGATATCGATTGACACCAATCTCTAACACTGAACATTATGAAATCCCCTGCCTGCAGGACTACAAAGAGACCACAGCAGCAACTGTCACCAGCCTCGTACAATCTCTGCATTTCACCAACCTTAACTACAAGTACAACCTCGGGGAAATACGACATAAGCAACACACACTTTATGATCTCCACAAATATTCCACTGGTAATACGAATCTAGGGCTCCGCCATCGCTAGACGACCACAGTTTCTTTCGACCAGATTTTACCAGAATTTAAACCTAACTTCAAAACGACCACATCGAACGACAGACCAACCGGAACTGTCAAAGTTGTTTACTCCGTCGATCACGTTCCGTTTCTCCATTACGAACGCAGCCAACAATGAATTGTGAGAACGCACTACAACGCCTCTAACGTCACTCCAGTCTATCTTGCAGTCGATAGCTAACTGCGCGCGAATAAAGCGCATCGCCTATTTGAGTGTTGCCAGCGATTATGCGTTTCGTTTCTGCAAGAATCAAATAGCAATCAAACGGTAGAAAATAATAACAAAACGCGAACTGTCAAATAATTTCAGCCAATACCCACCAGAGCTTGATCAATCTCCGACATATTTATACATATATTAATATACATTAAACTAACTCAATTTAATTGAATTATATTAATTAATATTGTAACAAATTTCTTTCCAAAATTATTAAATAAACGTAAATAATTAATATTTTATCGATATCCCTATTGCCATCACTAGGGCAGCATACCACCCGTAACCCCAGTTATCCGGCTCGGGGTAAAGTCACGGGAGCCCGTGTCTTGTCCGGACGTTTGGCAACTCGGTTGTTCGTAATTCACAACTTGCAACACATAAACATGTTTGATCTCTGCCTCCAACTTCTGAAACAAAGCTCTCATACTTACTTGTGTAGTTCTTTTCAGTACCTTTGCAACAAAGGTAACAAACTGAGGAACAAGTGGCGCCAATTTCGACTGTGCATTTTTTACAAGACTGCATACACATACATACATACATATATCACGCCTTTATCCCTTGCGGGGTAGGCAGAGCGTAAACGGCCGCAGAAAACGGACATACGCCAGAAAAATATGGACATTACGCCACGTCTGACAAAAGTTTGAGGGTCATTCGGAAAATTGTGTATCGCCATAGAGACAGGTTTTCAGCCCATCGCCTAAAATTGTAAAACACACCCTCGATCGAGTCCCTTCGTCGCCTTTTACGACACCCACGGGCAAGAAATTGGGTGATGCTATTCTAAGCCGGCATCACACGGTTTACAAGACTGCCCAACCAAAAAAGGAGTGGAATGTTTTTACATACATACATACATACATAAATCACGCCTTTATCCCTTACGGGGTAGGCAGAGCGTTAACGGCCGTAAAACGGATATTAACACCACGTCTGACAAAAGTTTGAGGGTCAATCAGATAGCTGTGTATCACTATAGTGACAGGTTGTCAGCCCATCGCCAAAAATTGCAATACACGCCCTCGAGTCCCTTAGTCGCCTCTTACGACACCCATGAGTAAGATATGGGGTGATGCTATTCTAGGCCGGCATCACACGGCGGTGTGAATGTTTTTAGAGTTCATATATGTATGTTTATATGTGCGATTTTTTAAACTCGTGAACCACTGAACAGATTCGAATCAGAATTGTATCAGAAGAATCCTTCCATTATCCCGAGTTTCATAGGCTAGGCTTTATCTCAGAAAGCAGTCGTGTTTTTAAACTTTTTTATTTATTATTCCTTTTCTGTTTGATTAAAAATATGTCAACGTCAATGTTTAGTTACTGATAATTAACTTTTGTATTTTTGACCTTGACTCTGGCGGACTCATCGTCCGAAGGGGATAGAAGCCAAATCTTAAAAAAAAATGGTGCGTTTAGGCGAGGTTTAGGCACAAAGTATGTATTGGCGGCGGCGGCGCGCTTAGGCATGCTTTGAATTTTCCTCCCTATTCTCACATGGCCTTTCCAGAAGTTTCCTGAGCCTGATATTTTGAATTTAATATATTTAACCATTAGTTTATCTTTTAGGATGGCTATAAGAAAAATATGTATCAGGTATCTATAGAATAAGGCAAAGATTAAAATATAGAAATATCTTTCAACGATTTAAAATTTTCTTACCTCATTCAAGCCTCATTGCACTTTGGTGAAGCTCTGTCAAAGCTAACATAGTATTCAGATTGTATAGAGTCTAGACAGCGTTTTCTTGAACTCAGTAGCGACAGCTTGCGTTTCATATTTGCCCTATAAAGGCGGTTGTCACACGCACCACATGATTTTCCGGTGGAATCAGTTTTTGACGAAAGGAAAAAAATCCCATACACAAATCGATGTAAGCGACTGACGGATAAATTCATCCAGGGATTGAGCAGAAGCGTTCCATTTGGAAGCAATATCTTGAACTGCGCTCGCCAATCCACTTACCAAGCGTAGTAGGAATGGCAATACTCCCCAATAGGTAGAGACCCATGCCCTGAACTAGATTGTTGTGGCTGTTAATGTATGTATGTTATAAAAAGCAGATATCATTGCACACGCGATTCGGCCACGGCTGTCACAGGTTGTCATTTGTATGCATCACATCGCCTATAGCAGTCCACTGCTGGACGAAGGGCTCCCCCAGAGTACGCCATAAAGCACCTATATTCCTATTTTGCAATCCAGTTGCTACCAGCCGCTCTCTTTATGTCATCGGTCCATCTGGCCGGAGGGCGTCTAACGATAATCTTGCCAAGGCGTGGCCTCCACTCGAATACCCACTTGCTCCACCGTCTGCTTCAGCTTGCTATACTTTAGACTATTTCCGTTATTTTAGTCTTCTGGTGGCTGTCACAAACCGCAACTTCGTCTGGCGCGTGTGCAATTCACATATTATATCAAGTGAATAATTTAAGACACTTTCATAAGCTGGTGGTGTGTGGTGTTTGTTAATTAAGTCACAGAATGAACTAAGTTTTGCTAGTGTTTAGTTTCAATTTAAAGTTCAAAGTTGATATTAGAAGTTTGTTATTAGGTTTCCTCGTAATCTAACATTTAAATACGCGGCTTTCGTACAATAGCTACTCGGCTTATTACCAAATTTTAAAACACTTTCCGTGTTAGGTATACAATTTCAGAAAACTTGTTACTTTTTTGGTTTTCAATCCCGCCCACGCTTGAAAATTTTGCATGTTTTCCAAAAGCTATTCTTCTTTCACGGACGCCTTCTCAGCATACTCCTCCAGCCTTGAAGCTAGCCTTGGTCTGCTCCATGGTGATACATCCTTCAGTTATCATCAATCATCATCATACAATTTATCTTCATTAGCATATATTTTTAAATTTTTTATCAAATAAATTATATTTAGTGTGTTATAAAGTGCACTAGCACATCCCTCTAGCTTCTCATGTGCGCTAAGTTTACAAAAATAACATAACGTGAATACCAAATTTTAAAACACTTCCCGTTTTAGGTATACAATTTTTGGAAACTTGCACTCTCTTCTCTTTTCGTGTGGGACACCGAGTCATCCAACGACCCGATGAACCCTGGTGTCAGAGTTTTTCAACCGCCTACTATCACTAGTAGGCCTCTGACATGGTTGTGTTACGGCCGCCGTCTAAGTAATCATAGACAGCAACCGGGACCGACGGCTTTACGTGCCCTCCGAAGCACGGAACCATTTCTTTTTCGGACAATCAGTTGGTTCACCCTGCAATGTCCTAACCAGACCGGGAACAAATTCACAAAGAGATAAATATCAACTTTTGTGAGTGTCCCACCGAGAATCGAACCCGGAACCTTTGCGTCGCAGGCAGTCGCACTACCACTGCGCCACATCGGTCGTCATCGAAACTTGCACTTGCCACTAGTAATGCGAAAGTCGCAGGTTCAAATCCTGCCCGCGCTTTTTTGAAAATTATGCAAGTTTTCAAAAAAAAAAATAACATATCGTACCGTAAATATGTAACGAAAAGCAGTGCTTCAAAAACTGCAAATAAAACAAATGTTACACACGACGGTCACAATATAAATGAAAAAGAAAAATAAAAGGGCTGATGGTGGAAACCAGTCGGCTTGCGTAGGCTTTGATCTCGGTATCTGTGGCATTAACATTTACATACTTTTCTCACTGGTAGCTATACTGTGAAAGCAGCTAGATCTTTCTATAGGAGCTACAAAAAGAAAATATTATAGACAAAAAGCGCTATAGTTTTTCGAAAGCTTGTCTAATAGTTTATTTTATTTCTTAAAAAATGTTTGACATATGACAAGAATATACTTATGTTATGATACATACATATATCACACATATATCCCTTGCGGGGTAGACAGAGCGTAAACGGCCGAAAAAACGGTTACTTACGCCACGTCTGACAAACATTTAAGGGTTTTTCGAAGAATGTTATGCGGAGCGGAGACACAGGATCCTGAACAGTGAAAGAAGGGGAGGGAGGCCTTTGCCCAGCAGTGTGATCCTGACGGCTAGATAAGATAGGGTAAGATAAGAGCTAGAGCTCTTTTTAGTTACTAAATAAGGTAGGTGGATATTAACTGCATTTTAGGCTTATAGACCTGTCTTATAGAATCTATAACACGAACCTTCCAGAAATAAAACAGTTTCGTGTCTCCTGAACGCACTCCTTTAGACCTGCTCAGTTCAATTCCTTTTGATTTCCTTCTGTGACGTCCTTTTCAATGTGGGTTTGGAATCGATCTGTATACCGTACATCTTGTTAAAGATTAAAGATTAAAGATTAAAGATTATTTATTTGCTAGAATACACATTACAGGATGTTAATTAAAATGGTATGTCGTAGTATTCAACCGTAGCCAGGCATGCAAATAATAAAAAAGGTACAATTTTAAAAGTATTACAAAATATGGATAGAATTTATCAAATGAATTTACATTATATTACAATTTTATAAGAATAATGATAAGTAGAATGTCACTTTTTTATATCATGTCAAAGGGTTATTTATATAATGTCAAGATTTATGATTATGAGCTAAAAATTCACTTACACTATAAAAACAATTCTCCAATAACCAAGCCGTTAGTTTTCTCTTAAATATGATTGCATCCAATGCTTTTAGATCTGCAGGAAGACTGTTATATGTCTCAATACACATATTAAATACATTTTTTCTATACATGAAAGTTTTACAAGGAGGTTGATAAAGTAAGTTCATGTATTGAGCCCTAACATGTCTACTCGTACGATTTCTATAATGCTGAAACATTTGTATGTTACGTTTAACAAAAATACATATTTCTTTTACATACATACATGGTAAAGGCAAAATTCCGTATCTTTTGAAGAAAGGTTTGCAGCTATCCATAAAATCAGCTTTCGCCATAGCACGCACACATTTCTTCTGCAGTTTAAATGCCCTGTCAACCTCTACAGAGTTACCCCAAAGAATTAAGCCGTAATTAAGAATTGACGAGACATAACCATAATATGCAGTAAGGGCTGCCTCTAATGAGACAGTCTGTCTTAACTTCTTAAGGGCAAAAACAAAACGGTCGATTCTACTGCACACAGAGTCAACGTGAGCTTTCCAATTCAAATGCTTGTCAATATATATACCTAAAAATTTAGTAATGTCAACTTCATTAACGGAGTTATTATTATAGTTAATTTGTAAAGTCAAAGGAGATGTATTATACGATATAAATTGCATTAAATTAGTTTTGTCAATATTTACGTTTAGATTATTTATATTAAGCCAATTAATCACATTTTGTAGTGCTGTATTTATGTCACTTTGCAACGACTCCTTATGAGACTTCACAAGGAGAGTAGTATCATCAGCAAATAGAAAGCATTTGTGTTGAGTTGCATCTGGTAGGTCATTGATGTACAATAAGAATAGTAACGGACCCAGTACGCTGCCCTGTGGAACGCCCGAACTATTTATCATTAACTGAGATCTGTAGCACACTTTTGTTAACCTGTGTTTTAAATCTGACTCATGTACCCTTGATATTTCAACACACTGCCTCCTACGTCTAAGATAACTCTCTATCCAAGAATACGCCTGTCCTCTAATGCCATACTTCTCCAGCTTTGAAAGTAACCTGTCATGGTTAACAAAGTCAAATGCCTTGCTCATGTCTAAGAATACAGATACAATTGGGTTTTTTTCATTATTGCTCTCCGTTATATATTTGATTAGATGAAAACTAGCAAGGGTGGTTGAGGAATGTTTTCTAAAGCCGAACTGACTCGGGTGTAGAATTTCATGTTTATCTAAAAAGTTGTTTAGTCTAGATAGCATGGCTTTTTCAAAAATCTTGGAAAAAATTGGCAGTATCGAAACTGGTCTGTAATTGCTAGGATCGGATTTATCTCCTTTTTTGAATAAAGGTTTGACCACAGCTATTTTAAGTGCCTCGGGAAATGTTCCTTCCATAAAAGAAAGGTTCGCAAGGTGTGTTAATGGCTTGCATATGTAAAAAATACAGGATTTTAAGATTTTTGTAATGAAGCCATCATAACCAGTAGCTTTACTGTTTTTCAGACTCATCACAATATTGAAAATCTCCTTTTCATCTACTGGCCTTAAATAAATTGTGGATAAATTCATAGGTATATTAGTAGAATGTCGAATTGTATTAGAATTATTAGCGGATGTCAAATTAATAAAATATGAATTAAAATTATTAGTAATGCCTTGTGGATTAGTAGTAGTCAAATTATTAAATTTAATTTCTTTAATGTCATTGTGAGATATAGCATTAGTCAACGTTGATGATATGTGTATGTGTGTATGTATGTTTATACATACATACACACATACACATATCACGCCTATAATCCCTTGCGGGGTAGGCAGAGCGTAAACGGCCGCATAGAACGGACATTTACGCCACGTGTCTGACAAACATTTGAGGGTCATCAGGAAAATTGTGTATTGCCATAGTGACAGGTTGTCAGCCCATCGCATAAAATTGCATTACACCCTCGAGTCCCTTAGACGTTTCTTACGACTCCCACGGGCAAGAAATGGGGTAATGCTATTCTAAGCCGGCATCACACGGCTAAACATGTGTCCCACACGACTAAAGAAAAATGCTAGTGGATAATATTCATATGGGAGATCCAAATTGTGTCGCGGAAGTTTGTTGCTCTAATTTTGTATAAAATATGACAATTTCGGAAGGAAGTGTAGTATTCGGAAGGATGTCGAATCTCAAACAATTTGATATTCTGCTACTGAATTTCAGTGTTTATTTGTTTTTCATCATATTTAAGGCGTGAATTTCAGTTTTTTTAATTTTTTTTTATTTATGATGGGTTTGCTCTTGATTCTAGTCTAGGTCATAGGACAGAGACATAGTCTAAGATGGAGCGAGCTAACCCAGAAGAAGCCTGTTCACTCTTACTTTGAAGAGATTACGGTTGTATGCTTTTGGAAACACAGACGCAGGTAGTAAATTCCACTCTTTAGCAGTGCGCATTATAAATGATGACTGGAAGCGCTTAGTCCGAATTTGTGGAATGGCTACCAGGTACGGATGGTATCCGGCGGTGCGTCTGGATGTCCGATGGTAGAAGGGAGCTGGTGGAACAAGGTCGTGAAATAAATCTTCTTGGTTTCAAGATGTTTTAATTTTTATTATTTAGGATAACAACAGCTCATAAACAAGTTAAACATACACATAATTTTGCAAACGAAAAATCCGATAACAGTTATCCACTAAAGTAAATATGTTATCAAAGATTTCCTCCCGAGTTGTCATATTTTTTCATTTTTTTAAAACTATGTGGCAATCTGTTATGCAGGCACTCCTGCCAGCGTCCAGTTATTCATAAAAAGCATCCAGTAATACAAGCAATAAAAACCAGTTCAAAAACTAACACCCGACTACTAAGATATTGCGCTCTAAAAAGTAAGAAACAAGAAATCTGGAATATTAACAACAAACAATTTAATATCTATAGTCCACGAAATTTATACGAAGGTATGACATATAATTATATATTTGAATGTATATTTAATAAAAAAATATTGTGGTTTATTAGGTGATAGCCGTGGACGTATGCCAGTTTGCCTTACCTAATTAAGTACAAGAGTAGGTGGCATACGACCACGGCTATCACCTATAAACCACAATATTTTTTTATTAAATATACATTAAAATATATAATTATATGTCATATCTTCGTATAAATTTCGTGGACTATAGATATTAAATTGTTTGTAGTTAATATTCCAGATTTCTTGTTTCTTACTTTTTAGAGCGCAATATCTTAGTAGTCGGGTGTTAGTTTTTGAACTGGTTTTTATTTTAATTATTTTGGGGTTGAAGGTAAGTTTAATACTTTTGGTATGTATTTTTTTTCTGGATAGAAATGCAGCTCAATTCACAATTAAAACATCACTCGTTAATTAAACAAAATACACTCATCATAATCTTATCTTTGTATGTATTTATGTTTGACCATGCATAACAGGGTGTATTTTACACTCATCATAATCTTATCTTTGTATGTATGTATGTTTGACCATGCATAACAGGGCAGGAGCCAACATGCAGCCTTAGCGAACACCTCTACGAACGGCTCGGATGTATTGCCGTTAAATACAACAGATCCTTTCATGTCAATATGGAAGGATTTAACGAGGCTCAGAAGTTTTGGCGGGCACCCGATGTTTACACTGCTGTGAAGACCCTCTCTGCTAACGGTGTCGAAACTTTTGTTAAGGTCTAAGAACGCCACAAACAGAGGTGTTCTCTGCTCTCTACACTTTTCCTGAAGTTGGCGAAGTGTAAAGATCATATCTGTTGTGGAACGCTGGGCGCGGAATCCACATTGCGATTCGGGATATACACGATCAGCTAGTTTCTGGAGTCTTAATAAGACTAAACGAGCAAATAATTTACCTACTATACTTAAAAGAGATATACCACGATAACAGTTACAGTCACCGCGGTCACTTTTGCCTTTGTATAGGGTAACGATGTTAGCATCGCGCTTATCTTGAGGTATATATCCCGCTTCCCAACATTTACACAACAGATTGTGCAGGATGGGTAATATGCACTGGAGCCTGATGATTTCGGCATGGGTACCATCATTTCAGGAGACTTTCCGGTCTAAAGCTGTTTAACAGCCTTGTGGTATTCCCTTATGGTAGAAAGGTCATCTAACTCGGCCCAGGTAGCTAGTTTTGGCATGCAGTCTGCAGCTTCCGGCATTATATTAACTGGTTCCGAATAGAGACCGATATAATGTTCTATCCATCGTTCGAGTTGGCGTTGGGCATCTGTAATAACAGTGCCATCCACTTCTTTAAGAGGGGCTGTTTTTTTAGGCAAAGGACCAAGGGCCTTTTTACTGCCAGCATACACAGACACACCACCAAAATTTCCGACATCAGCGCACGATTGGATACTTTGGCAAAGCTCGGTCCAGTATGCATTAGCAAAGTACCGTGATGTGCGTTGTAATACAGCTTTTGCATTCGCTAAATCGACACGCGACTTTTCGGAAGGGTTAAGGCAATGAGTAACCGCAGCTTGCCGTTTGGACTCGAGCAGGGGTGTAATGTGTTCGAGTTTCTCAGCGAACCAGTCCTGGTTTTTGACTTTCTGGTGGCCGAAAGCCGTACCAGCCACATCTGTTAGAAACTTTTTTACTTTGCCTCAGTCTTCCTCTATAGGAGCGTCTACGTCCCAGGTGGCAGTTTCATCGCGTACCAACTCTTCAAACTTTCGGACAAACCCATCATCCCTGGTTTTGGGAAGATCGATCTTCTTCCTACCGGGCAGTTTGGACGAGTGGATCTTTTTGTGAGTTATAGCAACGTGCGAAGCCACCAAGGAGTGATCTATGTCACAATCAGCGCTAAGAAATGTACGCGTGTGTAGGGTCTCGCGGAGGTTTTGCTTTTTGGTTAGGATAAGGTCCAGTTGATGCCAGTGACCAGAACGAGGGTGTTTCCAGGATACTTTGCGAGATGATTGGCCTTTGAAGTAGGTATTGGTAACACACAGTAGGTGTTTAGAGCATAGCTCTAATAAACGTTGGCCGTTTTCGTTTAACTTCCCTATACCGTGGTTACCTATACAATTCGGCCAAGCTACGTTGTCCTGTCCAACCCTTGCGTAAAAATCGCCCAGAATGTATAAGCGGTCAGACAGATGGCCTTAACCCGCGTAGAGACTGGTCAAGCTGGTCATTAAACTGTGTTTTGGCTTCATCCGTTGAGGATAATGTTGGTGCGTAAGCAGAAATAAGTGTTACGTATTTAACACATGATGCGTATTTAACCGCACCAACATAGTGCGTTCCGATATGCCGCAAGGAGCCTCTATTGATGTTAAGAGATCGTTGCGGATAGCCAAGACTACACTATGCTCACACACAGCGCTGCTGTCTTTTCCTTTCCAAAAGAATGTGTAATGTGTCTCACGCAAGGAACCCTCGTCAGGGAGTCTGGTCTCTTGTAAGGCACAAACAACAATGTTAAGTCTGTTAAGTTCGGCGTCGATAATGGCAGTTTTACGCAGAGCTTGCGCGTCAGTAGAAGGGTAGAAGAGCCTACACAGGTGTCAGGGAGGCCTGTCCTCATAGTACGGACATTCCATGTTACAAATCGCATGGATAAGCGGTGTTGGGAATTGTTTCTATTATGCTTTTTAGTCGCAGGTGTAAAATGTAACGGCGCCGATTGTCCAGTTGAGGCTGGTGCTCTCTACACCCTAAAAAAGCAAACCAGTACCGGGGCGGAACAGTACCTTATTGGTCGAGGGCTGCCCAACTTGGAGCAGGCGGTAACTGATCAGTGGGTATGATGGACCCTCCCACCGTCCGTCGGAAGCGACCCCTGGCGCCCGCGCTTACGCCCATATGCGCGGACTTATAACCGATCACTGCCACTTCCCGTGTTGGTATCCGCGTGACGCGGGTGAAGTGTCCTCTCCACAGACACTGCGTTGCCTGGGACGCAATTATGGAAAACGCAGGGCTGCCCAGGACCTGCGCCAACCTCTCGGCCTTCCTGGCTGGATACGGGAAGAGATGGGGTGGTGCTATTCTACTCTGCCGGCACCACACGGCTGACGGACCGATTTGAATAGTTTTTATAATACCGCCTGTTCTATTTGGATCGTTTGGTATGTGCTCTTGCTTAGGTATTTGTCCATATGTTTTAGACTCTGTTGAAGTGTCTATTGCATTGATCGTATAGATTTTTGTTCGTAATGCCAAGCGCTCTGACATTTTTTTGTTAAATTGGTCTACATGTTTTAAAGTTGGAAATGATGTACAATTTCATCGTATTCCATTGTGTCGTTTACAATTCTTCTTGTGTCTTATATTGCTAAGTGCTCCATTGTCAACTTCCCTACTCTGATGCTGTTCAACAGATCAACGAAACTGTTGTCTTTTACTTGTCACATATTTTGACCCCATTCACAGAAACTGAACATTCTCCATAAATGTGGTTCAGCTGCATAAATGTCAGGTTGTTTGTAACAATATGCGCCTACACGAGTTGCAGATACGGGTGGTAATTGCATTAAGTCATCAAAGACTAATGTTTCACTTAAGTGACAGATTGTCAGCTGTCGCCTAATTGTAATACCTTCACATGAACTCCTCGTGTCCCTTAGTCGCCTTATACGACACCCGTCGCGTCCCGTTATCCCGTAGTCGCCTCATACGACACCCACGGAAAAGAAATGGGGTGGTGCTATTCTTAGCTGGCATCACACGGCAACTATTTTTTTGAACTGTGCTTATTAAGCCCTTTCATTTGATACCCAACACGACATTACTAGTAGTATAAACTTTTTCAATTCTTAGCTCTAGAGGGCGCCCTATGTAATGTATAGTGACATAACGTAGCCTATAACCAGCGGACTGTTTAGACGCTTCAAATGATACCTCATTTATCAAATTCTGATAAGTTGTTTAGAAGTTAGGACGGAACAAACGTTTTCGTTTTCACATACATACATACATACATACATACATACAGGTCAAAATCATAACCCTCCTTTTTGCTTTGCCGTAGTCGGGTAAAAATTATACAGATTACTAATTCTATGAGATGATAATCAATAATCATAATCATCTATGTTCATAATATACATTACATGTCAACAAAAATAATGATGTAGGTATAAATTATCGAGTTTTACAGCCCATACTATCTTTTATTACTTACTAACTTAACAGCCACAACAGTCCACTGCTGGACATGGGCCTCCCCCTATCGGGGGGTATTGCCATACTCACCACGCTTGGCAGACGAATTGGCGAGCGCAGTGAAAGACGTTTAATTCACAAGGAACGCTGCTGCCCATTCCCTGGATAAATATCCCTTAGTCGATTTTGACGACACCCACGGGTAGAATTGGGGTGATGCTATTCTAAGCCGGCAGCACACGGCACTATCTTTTGTTACGCGACTGGTATACGCAAAAGTATCTACTCTAAAAGTTCAATTTTGGAACAGTCATATGCAGAGCAGTATACACTACAGCCTGTACACAAGTTGCTATTTAAGCTCCAAGCCAGCCAGTTGCTTACATCTGTTGCAACCGTCAAGCTATTTACTCTGGGTTAACCCAGCTTGAAACTAGCGTTAATGGGATTTGAGAATATAATGAATATGAAGTGGGCGTGAGTCAAGCGAAAAGTCTAAAATAATTTTCAACGCTTTTTATGCTTTCCAGACTTTTAAACTGCGTATGCAGGATGTAAAAATATTAGCTGCAAATATTTTAAAGGGTGTACCAGTAAGTAAAAAAAGTAAGTAAGTAAAAACACTTTATTGCACATTTAAAACACAAATAAAAGACAGGAAAACTTAAACTAAAAATGCGCAAAGGCGGCCTTATCGCTGAAAGCGATCTCTACCAGACAACCTTTGGGTGGAGGAGAAATCAAAGGGAAGAAGAGAGTAGTGCATAAATAAAGGTAAGATCAGACAGTGTAAGTACATTAATAAATATACTAAATCATACCATATTATAATATACTAAAATATATAATATTATAAATAAATACAGATTATAATACATAAGTATAAATACATATTTATATATATGTATATATATATATATATATATATATAGTATATATATATAAGTTAGATAGGATTGTAATCTAAGAATGCAATAGGATACAATACTAACTAGCGAACAGACTTTGTCATAAAATGTTGATGTACCTTAATTTTAAAGGTATCCAAAGAAGTACAGTGACGTATTTCTCGTGGCAACGCATTCCAAATGTGAGTGGCTTGTACTGTGAAAGATTCCTTGTAATAACCCGATCGCGTAAATGGAGCCTTCAAAACATTATCGAATTTAGAACGGACTGTTCTGTTGTGCTCAAATCCAAGAAAATTGAACCGTTCAGTTAGGTAAGCAGGCGTCAGAGGATTGTGTAGAATGTTATACACGAGAGCTGCTGTATGTGCATCCCTACGCAATCTGATCGGTAACCATCCCAGCTGAGCACGGAACGCAGAAATGTGATCGAACTTGCGCAAGCCGAAGATGAACCGGATACACAAGTTCTGCATACGTTGGAGCTTATCTAACAGGTCCTCATTAAGATCCAGGTAGCACGTGTCAGCATAGTCCAAGATTGGTAGGAGAAGTGTCTGCGCTAACTGTATTTTGGTCTTGACTGGCAGTAAGTTTTTCCATCGCTTCAGACTTCCAGCAGCAGCAAAGATCTTACGACTAACCTCGGACACTTGCTGTGACCATGACAAGGAGCTGTCAAACAATATACCCAGATTTTTGACGACTCTGCAGTATGCAAGCACATCATTGTCGAAAACTACAGGTGGGAGACTATTGGTATTAAAGCGAGCTAACTGTTTTGATCCACCCAATATAATCACTTGTGATTTACTGGGGTTTACAGCAAGACCATGTGAACGGCTCCAGTCCAGAATAGTGCATAGGTCGATGTTGATTCGGTCTATACCAGAGGCAATATCCTCGACAGAGCATTGCGTGTAGATTTGGAGGTCATCAGCATAGAGATGGTATTGGCAATGAAGAAGCGGAGTGATAAAGTTAATGAAGAGGGAAAAAAGGAGAGGTGACAGCACTCCACCCTGGGGTACACCAGACGCAATATCGCAGAAAGACGACGTTTGATCGTCCACACGAACGCACTGCCTGCGACCAGTCAGGTAACTGCAGAACCAATCAACCACCGCGTTGGAAATATTAAGTGACCTTAACATTGCCAGGAGAATGTCAAAATCAACTGTGTTAAAGGCGTTGCTAAAATCTAATAATACAAGGATTGTGACCAGTTGATTCGACATCCCCAGGCGTATGTCGTCAGACACCTTTATTAAAGCAGTGACTGTACTGTGTCCAGGGCGGAAACCGGATTGGAACGGACTAAGGATGGAGTTAGAATTTAGAAAGGAACAGAGTTGGTGGTGGACTAGTCGTTCCAGGACTTTGGAAAGGAATGGGAGAATGGAAATAGGACGGAAATTTGCTGGGGAACTAGGATTTTTGACTTTGGGAATTGGAATGACTGCAGCTTGACGCCAACAGCTAGGAAAGGAGCTGGAAAGGAGTGAGAAATTGAAAATGTGGCAGAGGACAGGGATGACAGTTTTTAAAGCGAGGAGTACCATCCTTCGACTAACTCCGTCAGTACCTTCAGCATCAGATTTGATGGCGATGATATTCTTCTCCACATCACTTTCAGAAACTGCTTTAAATTGGAATGATGGATAAGAGGGAAGGACGCATGGAGAAAGAGCCCGCAACGTGGTCTGCTTTACGGAAGGTGGAATAGGACAAGTGGAAGTGAAGTGGCGATTAAGGGATTCAATATCAAGGGTAGAATTAAAGGAGGATTTGGTTTTGCCAATACCGAGAGTTCGCAGGAATGTCCAGACTTTTGCCGGGTTTCCATTTTCCACGGAGGAATGGATAAAACGGCGCTGAGCATCCCTACACAGTCTGCTGCAGCGGTTTCGAAGCGACTTGTATTTAGCACAGTTTTCGTCAGACGGGTTATGCTTGTATCTGGCCTTGGCAGCATTTCGCTTTCGCATAAAGTTTTTAATATCATCCGTGAGCCAAGGAGCAGGAAGATGTTTGATTTTAACTGGCCGAAGAGGAGCATGAACATCAAATATTTGGATAAGGAGAGAGTTGAAGATGTCAAGCTTCTCATCGGCAGTTGGAGCATCAAAGACAGCTTTCCAGTCAATCTGACTCAAATCCGTCATAAAGCTGGTATTATTAATATGCCTAAAATCACGCTGCATGACAACACGACGCTTCACTTTCGGACATTTTATTTTGTAAGAAACAAATATAAGGTCGTGATACGAAAACGCCTCGGCAGGAAATTGACCGTGGGCATGAACGTGTTCAGTAGAAGAAACAATGATGAGGTCTAACAGGGAAGGGATACAATTTGGAAATTTATGAGTAGCGGATAGAGAAAGCACATTGAGATTTGCAGCATTGATAACGGTTTGCAGCTTAGAAGTTCGAGAATCCTGTTTCAATAGGCATGTATTGAAGTCTCCCATTATAATAGTATGGTCAACGGTCGGTACAAAACATTCCAAAAGAGTATCAAGCTGAGCAAAATAATCAATTTGTAGGTTGGGACTATACACTACACCTAATAAAACTTTAGAACTCCCAAGCAGCACCTCAATAAATAAATGCTCGGCAGATGCTGAGTATTCAGAGGGTGACTTGCTCAGAATCTTGAAAGGAATATGGTCTTTTAAGTATATAGCAACCCCTCCACATGCCTTTTTAGTCCTATCATTCCTAATAAGATGAAATCCTGGAAGTGAATATGATGCTGAAGGAAGGCAAGGCTTTAAAAAAGTTTCCGAGACAAGAATGGCATGTATGTTTTGACCAGAGAAAGACGTCAGCATATCCGTATAGTGCGCTGGTATGCTTTGAGCATTTATGTGTACTACATTAAAATTTTTCGGTCGGGTCAAGAACTCGGAGTCTAACAGTGAGTCTAGAGATGGTAGAATACTATCATAGCTACCACTCGAAGATACGTCAACTGAAGAGGCAGAGAAAAAGTCAAAATCATCACAATCGCTATCGCTGTTAGTTTGCATACATAAAATATAATACAAATAAATATATAATAATATAAAATAAAATAGTAATAAAAATATAAAAAAAATACTATGTAACTAGAGTACTTAATTTCCTATACCACCTGCCGGCAACCGGGAGTGAACCAAAGAACTTATCTCCATTCCATTACAACACAATAAGCATCACATCACATCCACCATGTAGTTTTAAGAAAACTATTAAAACAACTGGACCACAAACAAAATGCAAGCATGAACATAAATATTAAAAATATATGATGTTAGCTTTTAAACGCACATCGGTTCCATACATTTTCGTTCAGAAATTACAAAAAAAAAAAAAAGCATGAGAAATGTCAGATTGACTTTGACATTATCACGCTAGTTCTATTATATTCTCTTTGGACATTATATCACAAGTATAAAAATAAAATTGTAACTTACGAATCAAATAAAATTATTGTAAACACGACAAAATTAGTTCTCTTGCGGGTAAGCAGTGCGAAATAGACAGAACAATTACGAGTTCTATGACGTGTGTTGCTACGTGGTTGCTACCTATGACGACTGCCCCGCGACGAGTACATCAAGTTCAGCCTTAGACTCGATCTTGCACCTCACACCGCTTGCAGTTTTTATGTGGATCCAGCCGTTCTGCGTCCAGCAGTTTTTGATGCCGTACTTGACCCTAGCTGCCATAAAAGCATCATGTCTAGATTTAGTCAAAAATTCAGACAGAGTTATGCCGGTGCTCTTGAGCGCCTTCTTACCGAACCAGATTTTCTCCCGAGCTGATGAATCGGAGAATTTCACTAGAATAGGCCTTGGTTTACCTTTAGGATCAGGTTTGGAGGCCCCCATTCTGTGACATGTTCGGATGCATGCAGATGTTAAGGCAACTGAAGGCATTTTTGTAGACAAAATTGTAACAAGCCGAGATGTGGTGTCTTCACTCTTCTCTTCAGGAACGCCGTGGACCAGCAACATCTTACGACGTGAATGCATTTCCAGGCGATCCTGGCCCTTAATAAGCACATTCACTTGAGACTGAAGCACGTCAAGGGCACTGCACACTATGTTTTTAAAGCTGAGGAACTCTGCATTTAGAGCCGCAATAGTGGAAGGCTGCTTACGGCCAGCTTGATTAAGTTCAGCTTGAAACTCAGCAATCTTGTTAGCAACAAATTCCTTTGTTGCCGCCATAGAGTCTATCACTTGTTGGTTGCTCATCTTGTGTGATGTTTTCAATTGTTGGTGAAGTGAAAGGAAATCTTGCAGGCAGGTAGCACTATATTTACTTAATACTTTTGCATAGAACAATATATATATTAATGCAAATATATATTATTTTATTTAAAAAAATATAAGAGCAAACTAAAGTTGTTGTTCACTCTGCAACCAGCCAGCCTATAAAACTGAAAAACTTTTCCCAAGGAACATATGAAATAAATTTTGAACCTCCCATATAAATACCGGGTTGGCTGCAACATTTAGTATGGGAGATAGAAACTATTTTAAATATTTCGACCTATATTCATCAGTTTCATGGACTAGTTCATGCCTTGGAATGTTTGCAGTAAGTAAAGTTTTTTAACACCTTATTTAATCATAGGACAAAATATCAGGTTCATTTTGATTTTTTATTCTTTATCAATTCCTTGAAAAAAAAAAAACAGTTTTATGACGGTCCTTGGAAATATTTACAGTATTTTTCTCACTATATACAAAGTTTCTGCAATATTATTTTAATACATATTGAATTACTTGAAACTGCAAATTCACCTCTCAAACTCGAAACATTGGCGCCATTTTAAACTCTTCACTTATTGGGACATAAAAAAGTTATAAAGTATATACCCGGGCTGTGCTCCACTGTACCAAGAGAGCCACAATATAGTTACATACACTTTACTTATTCTCTCAATACACGGTCCTGATTGCGTCGCGACGACAAACCGGGCAAATTATACATCCTGCGTCTTATGTTGAGCGAAGCCTGTTTGTATGAGACGCCTTGCAATCAATGTAATGTAGACGTTTTCATGTTTTTTTTTTTCGAAATTCAGAAACTTAATGTTCTTTTGCTTTGGCGGACGTTCATGTTAGTTTTACTATAACCACTAGGAAAGTTTTGTAATCACTATATTAATTCAAAGACTGGGTAATTCTAATTAAAACCTATTGGTCCTATCAGATAGGGTATATACATACAGGCGCGGTCACAGCCCTCAGTTTCGGGGGGGGTCATCGTGGCCGGCGGCTGACCCAAACCTTGGAATTACGGCGAAACCATTTTTTTAATAGTAGTAAAGGATTCGGCAGGCGCGGATCCAAGGTTTGGCTTAAGGGGGGGGGGGCATTTTGAGTACCTATATTTCGTATTTAGAGGTTTTTTTTCTTCTTATTGCGAGTGAAGCGAGCCCGGCTTTTCACGTTTAAACTGGTGTGGTTCAAGCATCACTAAGGGAGAGTGTAAGAAGCACAACAACAAAACAACACTTATTGCGAGCGAAGCGAGCCCGAGTTTTTACTTTTAGACTTGTGTAGTGCAAGCATTATTTAAGGAGATTAGTAGTAGTAGTAGTATCCAGGCAAGCGATCATGTATGTCAGAGATTATGCACGCGCCGGCGCGTAAATGCGCGGGATTTTTAATTCGAAACCTATACGATTCACACATGCGGACGGGAACGGGGCTACGGTTTGACATAGATAAGATACGAGGACTGTGAAGTTACGTGACGAGTGAGGTGATGTGATGTGAGCTATTTTCGTTGAATCTCGGAAAAATTGGGTGAAGCCGGTGAAAAGCGGTTCAGGGCAGTTTCTTTCTTTTTCTTAGGTTTCGGGGGGGGTCATGACCCCAATGACCCCCCCCCTGTGACCGCGCCTGTATACATATCTTGTTAGCCATCGGCAGCCGAGTTGGCATTTCTTTCCCCACTGTAGGAAAGTTTTGTAATCACTATATCAATTCAAAAACTGGGTAATTCTACAATGTCGTTAGCATTGCCACTAATGAAGTCGATGGCGACAACGTGGCAGAATTACCCACCATGACTACGATCTTCAGACATGAAGGACCGACCAGAGAGACAGGGTAATTCAAATTTTTTTTAATATTTATTTTTTTAAGGAGGGTTTTTTCTTAAAAGAATATGCCACCCTCATAGTTCTATCAGTAAACTTAACAATATCTACGACTTATCCCAACATTAACAAGCTTATACAAGGCTTTCGCTAAACTTGAAGTAGGTTCTGCCAGGATGCTATTAAAGAAACCCACCTCGTTCTTAAAATTAGCATGATACATAAACTCAAATCTTTCTGGTTCATATGGTAATTCAAATTAGAATCTATTGACCATGTCAGATAAAGAACATATTTTGTTAGCATGATATTCCATCATATCATAATTTATGTACGATTCGCAGTTTTCACTTTTCAGATAGGTACAGACTTACATAGTTTAGGCACAGAAATTGTTTGAATTTGACTAATCACTGACTTGCTATTATATACAACAGTTGCGAAGGTAGCTTTTAGCAAAAAGTAAGCCGTAGTACTACAATATCACTAATCAAAATACTGAAAGTCAAAGAACCTTATCCACCACACATTTTCAGACATTAAAACTCGTTATTTTTCGGCTTGGTTATAAGCCGACTATATATCGCGTAACTTCATGGAGACAGGCATAAAAACTCGTGATTTGTCGTCATACACCTACCAAAATGAGATGATACGAGTAGGTTGAATAAAATGAGGTAAAATATTTTAAAAGGGAACCCGATGGGAATCGTGTTGTATAGACCCCCCAGATATCTATCTAATACTAAATATCTAAAATTCGGTAAATAAACTCAGGTGTATTGCATCGCTGGGCGTCCCATGTCCCAAAATCGAGGCAATCATCCCATCCGACCCGTATTTATCTAAAGTAGGTTTATAAATTAAGGTTCAACGCGGACTTCCAAACCCAAAATGTATTATTTACTCGTTCATCCCTAAAAGATGATAGGTTACGCGCAATTTAGTAAACTACCTCATACATCATGTGGCACTTAAGTCAAGACCATGTACCCCTATTTGAAATGCCTTCTTACCTGCATGGATGTCAAGTTATTATTCTCTCTCTCTCTATGTTATTATGATACGTGAGTATGAAATCTATTGGTGTGGTTGCGTAAAGTTACATGCTGTGTGGTTAATCTAGCTAGCCCCGAGACAGTGCTTTTATTTTTATATCCCGCCTGAGCCGGTTTTCTTTCAGGAAAATACAAAATTGTTATAAAAATAATAAAATTTTGTTATATTTTTTTTACCCTTACGGATAGGATTATTATAATTTCATTAGCCAAACAAGTTAAGGTAGATTTGAACAAGATAAAAAAAAACTTTATTGCATCTTTGATTTTGTATCGTGTCACCCTGTATAGTCGATATAGTAGTTATAAGGTGTCTATAGCACTGTTGATAGTGTCGGCAGATGTGTATGTGCCATTATATGCGTCGCCCGATCGTTACCTACAATTTATGTGTATGAAAATTCAATAAACGCTCTCTCTCCCCGACGCCCGACGATCAGATACAATTTTGTGCCAGTATCGTGACATGCTAGAACTAAATTGAATATTTCACATTCTGCTTCAATAAACTTTGTTTAGGTACTAAAAAGGAAAAATATTGTAAAGTAACTAACTATTAAAAACAAAATTTTAAGTAGTTATCAGAAATCTGAAATAGTTAGTCCCTTTTATTTGACGAAAGCTTTGTGGGATATTATAATATGATATTTTGAATTCTCTTCAATATTTTAAATGCCAAGGTTAACAGATATTACTTTTAAATAACATGTAAATAGTAGCCTCAATTCTGGATAACAATTCTCTTATCTTAAATTAGCACTGTACTTTTCATGTACTGTACATTCAATTGGTTCAGAAAAGAATAGGAGATATAGAGGTAGGTATATGTCCTGTCATCATCGTAACCCACGAGCGCTGCAACAATCATCTAGATAGATGCTGTGGCCAATGATGATGATGATGATATGTCCTGTCATGTTTTTTTTTTTTTTTTTTTTTTTTATTAATGATGGGTTTGCTCTTGACTCTAGTCTAGGTCATAGGACAGAGACAGAGTCTAAGATGGAGCGAGCTCACCCAGAAGAAGCCTGTTCACTCTTACTTTGAAGAGATTAGGGTTGTATGCTTTTGGAAACACAGACGCAGGAAGTGAGTTCCACTCTTTAGCAGTGCGCATTATAAATGATGACTGGAAGCGCTTAGTCCGAATTGGTGGAATGGCTACCAGGTACGGATGGTATCCGGCGGTGCGTCTGGATGTCCGATAAAAATATTAATTGGTTCTTTGCCATTTCTAGTCAATTTAGTCGCCTTATTTTATTTTATTTTCTTTATTAGGACAACCAACAAGTCTTTCACTTCTTACATGAATAAACAAAACATGACATTTAAATCTAAACTAAAGTGAAGCCTTAATTATAGGTAGTCACCGCATGCATAAGTGTTATTGTGACAGATAGCATGCATTTTGCGTCATACAATAAGACATGACATGACTTCGATATCTCGTATTAATTTTTTAACCTATATGACGGAAAGCGGCAGCGCTAAATTAAGGTATGTTAGGAGAATTGTTATCTCGAATTGAGATTCCTTTGAACCAAATTAAATACTTATGCGTTATTGTATTACAATACTACGCATTCTATGTGATATGTAGAGTGCAATAAATTATTGTTTTCGCTTGCGTGTAGCTGATAATTTTGAATGATTATCATTATTAATGCTCTACTACTCTGCATTATATCAAACCTATTATTGAACGATGATGCCGTGTGATGCGGGCTTAAAATAGCATCACCCCATTTCTTAGTCATGGGTGTCGTAAGAGGCGACTACGGGACTCGAGGTTTAAAGTGTATTGCAATTTTAGGCGATGGGTTGACAACCTGTCGCTATAGTGATACACAGTTATCTGGTTGACCCTTAAACTTTTGTCAGACGTGGTGTTTATATCCGTTTTGCGGCCGTTGGCGCTCTGCCTGCCCCGTAGGGGATGGAGGCGTGATTTATGTATACATTATTAACAATGCTCTACTTCTCTACATTATATCAAACCTATTACTAAACGATGAACAGATAAATGACTAAGGTAATTTACAGAATCATATACTTAAGATTACAAAGATTTACACTTACAGAGATGCCGAGCGAGATTCCTCGGAAATTTTCTCTCGTTACGCTTTCGGTGTTCGGCAGAGATGATTTACAAGCGATGCGCACGCGATTTTCACTTGTGCTTTCAATGACATACAGTATCACTAGTCATTTAATTATGCTCGTTGTTTATTATATTTATTCAAGAACAGTATTCATACCTCATAAAGGGTACAACAATCTGAAAGGAAGTTAATGTATTCACGAAACTTCCCAGGGATCATACGCTGAAAAGTAATCAAAATTTGGATCTAATAAATAAATATAAATAGCTTGGACATGTCACACAGCGTGATCTAGCCCCAAACTAAGCAAAGCTTGTACTATGAGAACTAGATAGCTGATATAAATACATATATATGCTTTATTTTTTTAAATAAATACATAATATACATAGATAAACCCAGACTTAACACAAATATCTGAAAATGACTTAACAAATACTTGTGTCTTGTGGGAATCGAACCCACGACCCTCGGCGTAGAAGGCAGGGGTACTATCCGCTACGCCATCGGCCCAGTCAAATCTCCTATACAAAATGACTCGTTGGAAGATACAAGATGTATCGATACAAGAGACGCACCGGCTTTGGTTTTGGGCGACTACCCGAATACCGAATAATCGGTTTAAAATCAGCCGACTGGTTACCGACTGCAAAAACTGCCGTCTAGTCGGTTTTCCCGATTATTCAGCTGAGCCGATCATTACTTTAGTGACGTTTGTACAAGTACATAGTGTAATTAAAATTTTACATAATCGATGCCTATTTACGTTGTGCTTTGGAGTCGTAGGTGTATCATGTCCAAAACATTTTTAAATTCAACAATAAGAATTAGTTTAGACAAGGTTGTCGGCTACATAATTACTCACATCATTAAAACAGCATTAAAACTATATGTTTCTCACGTTTATTTCAATTAATGCCTACTCTAATAAATGCAGTCTTCCGAAATGATATAATTATTTACAAAGTCAAAAGCATTTGTTTACTTATTATTAATCACAGATTTTTATACAAATATTGGTGGTAAATAACTTTTCATGGAAGGGCCAGCGCGCCCCAAGGGAGGTAAATTTGGAGATTTTAGAGGTGGTGGCGATAATTCTCTATTCAATGGGCTATTATCGTACTTATTAGCATTGGTATTCCTTTGTAGTACTTTGTAGTTCTTGATAATACCTCTTAATTCGTCTTGATGCTGTGGCCTATAGTTAAGTTTTTGTTCAGGTACAAGTTTTTCAGTCTCGTCTCTTTCATGCTGAATTGGAATAAATCGTGATTCACTATTGTCAAAATCGCCCACAGATTTGTTCTTGTTAATTTTCATTTTGTTGGATTCAAAGTGATTTTTCATTGACACGTAGTTCATTATTTCAGCGAAGTCCATCGGTTTCTTTTTAAATATTTTAACTTCATTTGCAGGTTTTCCATGGTATGAAACGAATTTTGGAACCTTATCGGCCTTGGGTTCTGCTTCTATTTTTATATGAAGTACTTTTTGGGAGGCTTCAACATTTTTTTCAGTCTGTTGTTCACTTTTTTGTGTGGGCACCATTTCAGTCTTCTCAGCGTTGAACAAATTTTTCAAGAAAATATTATTTTCTAAAATATCTTCTATGATATTTTCTGTTGTAGTTTCAGGTGGTCGCGGTACCTCTGTGCTAGTAGAAGTGATAATAGGTTTAAAATCGCTCTTGTCCTCTTGAAAAATAAAATCAGAAAATTTAAAATTGCTAACAGAACTGATGTAAGGTTCAGGGGTTGTTGATTCTTTGACTTCACTTTCAAATTTGTTCCAAGTGCCTTCAGTAACTTCAGTAGCTTTTTGAAAGTGTTGCTGTACGTTGTTTGCATTATTTGTTGTTACTTTAGTTGCAGGTTCTGCATTTAATGCCTTGATTTTTCTTGGCTCATAAAACGTATCTTCATCGAAATCATAGGATTGCGTTACAGTCTGACTTGGGTAAACAAAATCTTTGTGCGTTAGTATTTTAGCAGTATCTGAAATGAGTTTGCGGCTTTCTACAATCGGGAGAACTGTTGACTGATTATGCTGCTCATCAGATACCTCATGACTCTGCTTGTACCAATTTTCTGACTGTGGGGAAGGAGTCACTGTTGATGGTGATTGTTGCGTGTTCTCTTTCAGAGAAGATTGCTTGTAACTATGGTTATCTTGGTATACAGGTTGTATTTGCTGTATTTGGTTATAGCTAAGATATTGTTTTTCTTCATTACTCCTTTGGTTTTGATTATAATTTGTTAGGAAATGTGACTGTTGCTGCTTAGCTTGCTCGGTCTGGACAGAATTTTGATAGTGTTTTTGTTTGTTAGCTTGTTTTTCCGCATCCTGGCTCAGAAAGTTTTGATATTGATTTTCTTCATTGCGGCGCTGGTTGGAGTTGAAGTGTGGTGCCAAGTTATTGTTCTGGTTTTCATTTGGTTGGAAATTTTGCTTCTGTTGATTTGATTCGTTGTTTTCAGGAGTATTTTCGAACTGAGAACGTATCATTTTAGTATATTGTTCAGGCGTCATGTCACCAAAATTAATCATAATGTCATCGCCTTCTCCAAATGAACGGGAAATTGTATCTTTGTTTAGATTCTGGTTGAAATTGTTTGCATTGTAACCATACTGCCACCTCCACAGTCCTTTATTTGGATCTTGTTCGGCTTCTTTAAGACCAGCTTCATAATTTACTAATTGAGGCATTGCTAATTTCTCAGTTGTGTACATTCGGGATATTGTGTCTGGAACTGTATTCAAAGAAGGTACATGCGCGCCTTGTGAAGCCAGAAAAGTTATTTGCGGGGAAATTGCCCCATTGTTGTTGTGTTGTTGTTGTTTAGGTTTCGGCTGCTCAGTTGTATAATCGACGGTTTTGATCGGCGCTTGGTTACTTGCCGCGGCTACTAAGTTGTTTCCTGTGTTTGATCCTTGAGAGTAGCTGTATGAAAAGGCTTCTGGTGTTCGCCCGGTAAACAAATTGCGTGTTGGTGGTGGAGCAAACTGTGGGGCTTTGGTATTGTCACTAATAACGTTATCCCGTAAAGTATTTTGTTGCCAATTTTCGTTTTCTGGTTGCCATTGACCATTGTCTCTTAAATGAGGTGGTTTTTTCGATTCTTCGGCTATGTTGTATTGCACAGCTCTAAAAAAATAATATTCTATTAAGTAATCAAATCGAGAGGTACTTGAAAAAAAATTTTTTTTACAAAACAACTTACCGTTGAATAATTTCTGGCACCGGTGGTGCTACTGGTAAATGATCTCCGCTGGCTCTGAATCCATTCGCATCAGCGATATAGTGGACAGTGTACGTCTGTCCATTATCGCCGACGTACGAATAAGATCCTTCCACCACTTGTTCAGTCTTATCAGGACCCATGTTCTCCATACGACTGTGTTGAACGTAATGAGTCTGATCAGCACCTAATGCCCTGAAAATTTAATTATTTTTTTGAAGTTAATTAATAATTGAAAACAACTGCGAGAAGATCTAAAGATCACAAAAACAAATTTACGCACTCATAACTGAAACTCCCGTCTAAATCCATTTCATTAGACAAACGTAGAATAGGGACAGCTGGTTCTGTTGTGGATGATACGTAGATTCCTCCTCCGGCTGGCAAAAATTGAGGACCTTGGAATGACGCTGCTCGAACTTGATCGTATCCCATTTCAGGTTTTTGTGCCTCAATTATCATTCGTCTTGTTGCTGGAGTTGGATTAGCTGATTGCTGATGATTATTTTGTTGTTGTGGTTGATTGCTAGAAGGCGGTGACGTGACATTGGGTGGAGTAGGAACTTGCGGATTAAAGGGAAACTTTATGTCGTTTCGGTTTTGTATAGGTTGGTGAAAGTTCATTCTAGGCCCGGGCCTCATTTCTCTTTTTTCCTTTGAAGCTTCTGTCTTCTTCTCGGTTTGGTTATATCTTTGAGGCATGGGGTGAGGTGTAGATGAAAATCGAATTCTTCCATGTTCTTCGTCATCATCATCATCGTCAAAGTGAGGAACTAAAGTAGTTGATATCATTAATGGGAAGTGTGGAGGGTATATTGCAGGTGCTTTTGTTCCTGTCGGTGGAAGCAATGGATACTGAAGACCATTTAATTTATTTATTGGAAAATATGGGATTGGAGTGTGAGATTCAGGGGGCAAGTACAGGGAACTATCCGACGAAAACATTGCCGAATTTGGCGTTTGAAATTGTGGTGGGAAAGGAAACTGTTCTTGTCTAAATTTCTGTGCCATTATATCCGGTAGATATGTCAACAATATTATCAATGGTATCTGAAAAATAAAAGGAACACTGTTAACTCACGGTTTGTATTCCAATAGTAAAATCCATTCACTAGAAGCACTGTATAATTGTCACTTTCTCACTTACCAGCTTCATTTTGCCTGAAGCTGATTTTATTTTCTTTTCTATATGCTATTGTTACACGTCACACCCTAACACTAGTAGAAAATACACTGATAATGAAACTGAATTCCGCATATATTTATACGCACGCGAGATGTTCGTGGCCAGGCATTCGTGAAAAGATATCGCTCCGTTTAAAATGGGTTTCTCTCTTCACAACACGCTTTTTGCAGTGTTTTTATTGCGGCTCGATAATAATTATGTATGTCTCGTAAAACTGTTGTAACGGTTAGTTGTAGGTAAAAGCCAAATTCTTTTATAGATTCAATTTTGAACCAGCATCCGTCCGTATAAAATTTAACATGTATGTAATTAAAATGTTATTCAACTCATACTACGAGGAATTAAGCTAAAAGTCCTGTTGAAACAATGTACGGTTTATCCTTGTTGATCGTGAGAAACAAATGAAAAAGTGTAGAATGATTTATTCATCTTTACACGAACGAAACTTAATTAATTTTGGAGATACAGCGTTGTCGGGCTTTTAAGGGGCAGCGTTCGATATAATTATAGCCGATAAATTGAACATTTTGTTCGAAAGAATTTCGCGGTCCAATGATGTAACGAGGTGTCATTGCCCCGGGACCGGTTTTTTGCACACACGATTACATCCACCCTTACTGACCGTTCTTCTTAATG
Organism: Tuta absoluta; assembly: GCA_027580185.1. Lineage (NCBI taxonomy): Eukaryota > Metazoa > Arthropoda > Insecta > Lepidoptera > Gelechiidae > Tuta > Tuta absoluta. The sequence continues at coordinate 15,887,061 of JAQAHW010000009.1, forward strand.
AATCCGGTAATATATTTCCTTCTGTACACTAAAAGACTAATTGCTGCTCAATTTGAAACCTTCTCAAAGGAGTGATGCTAAATCACATTGCGACTTCCTGCTAAAATTCTTATATAGAGTCACTCTTATTTTTCAATTGGACCTGCTTATCAACTGTATGTAAGAGAGAGGCAGAGTTACTGTATGTAACTAGAGGATTACATGTGTACTGCAGTTTTAGGCGATGGGCTGACAACCTGTCACTATGGTGATACACAATTTTCTGAATGACCCTCAAATGTTTGTCAGACGTGGCACAAATGTTTGTTTTTACGGCCGTTAACGCTCTGTGTATTCCGCAAGGGATATCGGCATGATATATGTAGGTATGTAAGGAAATATGAACCTCCGTTTGAAACAGAGACAGTAACTTTTTCTAACAGATTTTAGCCACGCCTTTTATGTACCTTCTTCTTTAGACTTTATTTTGTAATATATACCTATACCTATCATACATACATAACATATTAAATAATAAATTATTTATACATACATAACATATTAAATAATAAATTATTTAATATGTTATGTATTAAATAATAAATTATTTAATATGTTATGTATGTATGATACTAGTATTGATGTTTTTGTACAGTATTTTGTATTTAAATCATTTTTTGTTTCTTTCCAGGTACATGCTTTGTGAAGACAGTGATCTCATACTTCTGAATATTCCTAACTGTTTCCACCAGTATAACCCAAATTAGAAAAGATTTCAGACAAAAATCATGGGTAAGTAGTAGGTAAGTGAAAAACCAATGAATATTTTTATAATTTATTTAATACTTCGTTAATCTCAAATCTGGCTTCAAGTTTAACTCGAATATCACAATATATCGTACAATGATCGAGCTCACAATACCATTTCATGATCTGATCATTGTATTTAATTCACCATTGATGTCATTACAATCCCAAGGTAACACAATTCGTATATTATTATTGTTTGAAAGAATGCCGATTAAGATATGGAGCTATTGTCGCAGATTATTTAAACATAAAGTTGCAATACTACAATTTGCATTTCATACGTAAAATATCAAATTGATGAATTTGTTAAATACTGTATCTCTTATCTATAGGCAAGACGTTATAGCTCGAGTTTTGTTCCTTTTAAAATATTATAAATAATATATTTAAGAATCTATTTGCCGTAATGACCGGGTTGGATCTGCTGTTGTTGAGGGTATTGCTGTTGGGGGTAAGTCTGCTGAGGGTAAGTCTGCTGTGGATAGTACGGAGCCTGCGTCACAGGCGGGTAGTAAACTGGGGCCTGTGTTGATGACGGGTAGTACACGGGTAGGGTAGCTTGAGTGGTACTCGAGTATACTGGCTTGTTCTTCTCGGCTTCGTCTTTCGCAGCCTGGTCCAAGGCACTGTAAATTAAAGTTATTCTATTAGAAAATCAGAACATTCGGCTTATGGTTAAAACTAATAAGTTAGCAAAATATATCAGCATTTGTATATTTCTTATAGTTTCTACATTTTATGCGAGTGTCATATTCTAGTTAAAGTAACAAACATACGCAAAGATATATTATATCAGGTTGATATAGGGTTGGTGTCGACACATTTTACTTCTGTCCTAACTTTTATGTTTCAGGTAGTTAGATTTACAAACGCAAATAACAGCTACACTTCAACCTACCCATTTGAGGGATCACCTTACACTGTTTTCTTCTTAGTTACTGTATAAAAACCCAGTATACCTAATGATCCATGGGTAGGTTGATGAGCTGCTAATAGAACCAATTGTATTTTTTTTACCAATTTTCTAAAAAATAAAATTCATAATATAACATAAAATTGTTGTCCCGTTATTTAGCCTCTTGAGCCTTTTCATCCCAATTACTGTCCAGTTAGCCTTTTTTGGTTCTTAAACATCGAACTGTTTACAAAAGGAAGGAAACGAGTTTTTGTTGTTCCTTTGCTTCATTATGCGTAGCTTCTTTGACCCTCTTTCAATTTATGGTAATGACCTGTCGGATCCAACGTATAGCTTCCAGTAACACGTGTTCCAGTTATAATTAAAAAAGATCTTTATTTATTGCAAGCGAATTATTTATGATTATGTATTTTTATCCCAAGTTCCAATGGTTTCAAAATTTTGTACTTAAATTTGAAATCGAATAATAAATATAGAATCTATTCTCTGAGTTATATGAATGATTTTAGAAAGCAGCAGGTGCAAATTTTGCGAGTATTCTAAAATTGTATAACTAACACGGAAAGTGTTTTAAAATTTGGTATTCTATTTGGATGATCTTATTTTAAAATACATAATATAAAAAATATGTAAACAGACACAAGGCCCTGAAAACTTTCTATGAAGTTTGGATGTTGTGACTGGTGACCCCTATTTTCTACACATATATCTACTTACACCTATATCATACAGGGTGGCCCGTTTAGTGACGTCTTAAGGCAACATTATGCTAAGGGGTATCCGAATCACCCGCATGTATGTTTCCCGATTCTTTGTAATTTCCAAATTCATCAACTTTTAAAGTAGTATGAGAAAATTTCGACTGACATGCATTTTTCCTTCTTTTTCTATGCCTTAAGTAGAGCTTTTCGAGCAGTTGTTTCTTAAGCATAATCTTCATGATTTGTACTTTCTAGCGTACAAAAATGTCGCGGAACATACATGGGGGTGATTCAGATACCCCTCAGTGTAAGTCATTTGTAAATTTTTTCAAGTTTTGTCTTTGGACGTCGCTATTCGGGTAACCCTGTATACAAAGACACACATGTAATACAAACAACTCCAGCCATAATTCACTCACTAACATACGCCCAGCCACTCGGGAAAATGGGGAAAAGAATAATAAACTAATGGTACACCATATTTTGCGCAAAACATGAGATGGTGCAACTCTATATACTGAGTGATTTAGATGTGAGAAGCGCACTTAATTATTTATAAATGATTGAAACAACAATCAATGAAAGTAAGAGTCAGTTATTTCATCGAATACTTCTAGAATGTGAAGTGTTTCATGACGCAAGACTATTCAACTTAATGAAACAAATTAAACTTCTTTAGAACATTAACACAAAGATATTTTATAAACAATCATTTAAGGCGGTTTGCCCACTTTTCATCCGTCCTTGCGTATTTGAAACGCAACGTAACTCATGCGTCTGTCAGACGAAATTAATTATTCTCATACAAACACGACTACGGTGCGTAACGGATGCGTCTGTCAAGTCGTCGTTAAAATACGCAGCGAAGGACGACATGTGTAAGAACCGCCAAAGTCTGACTTTTACAGATCTATGTGAAAGATATTTACCTTATATCTGAAGGGCTATTTGCCAAATCATGTTCTCTTTCTGTCATGGTTACGATACCCTATTGTACCCTTTTCACGCTTGTATCTTTTATCCCTTCCGTATTATTAGGGCACAAAGATTTGGAAGTTTGTATTTGAATCACCTAGTTGTATAAGTTTAGATACACATGATATAAAAATATTTTAAGGGATGTACTAGCCAATGAAACTGAATAACTTTCCCAACGGATCATAGGTCGAAATGTGAAAACAAAATTCTGAACTCCCATACAAATTGATCCGGTCGACTGGAAAATTTTATATGGGAAGTCATTTTTTTGTTATATTTCGACCTATGTTCCGTGGGAAAAGTTGTTCAGTTTCATAGGCTGGTTGACCTTTTGTAATAAATAATAAAAATAAATAAATAAATATTATTGACAAAGCACACAGCGCTATCTAGTCCCTAACCAAGCAAAGCTTGTACTATGGGAACAAGATAGCTGATATTAATATTTACTCATAAACTTTTTTTTGTAAATTAATACATATTGGTTTGGGTATTCGAAAACACCCAAACTAAACACAAATATCTAAAAATGACAAATATTTGTGTCTGGTGGGGATCGAACCCACGGCCCTCGGCGTAGCAGTAGCGAATAGTACTCGCAACACCAGTCATGAATATTCGTAGTGTTTTGTTTTACACCTAATGTCGCATTTAAATAACATTTTTTAAACTACTTACGCCTGGATCGCCGCAGGTACAGGCGGGGGAGTAGGCAGGTGGTCTCCAAACGCATGGTAGCCAGATTCATCCGCCCACCAGGTCACGGTGTAGATTCTCCCGTCAGCTCCAGGGTACGAGTACCATCCTTTCTTGACCGCACTCTCGTTCTCAGTGTTCGGGTTGACCAGCCATCCTTGCTCACCGACGTGGGTGCCATCGGCTATTTGGTATCTGCAAGTGAATGGGCGGATAATAAGGCAACAGAAACAACAGCTACTTGACCGGTCACAGCTGAGCAAATCGATTGAAACAACATAATTGCTATAAATGACGCCCACATTGATATGATTTCTAAAGGAGTGTCCCAGGAATAGTTCTTCAAACATTTACAACGGTCATTAAATTCATTGATAATTATTATTGCTGCAAAACACTAAAACCCACATCTGCCAGGACCTGTCTCTTTAAACCAATATATTTAAATGTTCAAAGATTAATAGTATTTTAAAAACATTTGAAAGGTACTGAGATACAGAGTCACGAATCCTAATTAATTCAGATATTAGCATATGTCACATACATATTGATATTGACATGATTTCTGATAAAGGAAAAATACTGTGCACAAAAACTTAAACACTGAAGGCTCTACACAGTTTAATAAATTGCATTTATGCATTTAATATTTTGGTTTACTTAACTAAAGTTCAATTGAACTTAGTGCCAGAACATGAAAACATAGAGCTCGTGAATAAGAAACGAATAAACATAGCTTCGCGGTGTGCCGTTAAACGATCAACCAAAAACGGTTAAAAAGCAATAAAATAACCGGATTTCTCATTTTATGTCAAACTTATACAATGGAACCGTTAGGGACTCGCACTCAAATTTGCGTTTCATAAACATTTGCATACGGAATTACTTTTTTTTGTGCATCCTTCGGAAGTTATAGATTTGTCACGAAAATATAAGACATCATTACACACGTTATAAAGTCAGTCACCTTTATAAGTTGCGGTACTATCGAACTTAATTAGCATTTGGAAGATAATACGAGCTTCCTTTAGGGAAGTAAAATTATTACGTGGATTTGATGCATGGTAATAGTACATTATTACATAGTTGCAATTTTATGATGTAATTATAGAATTAGAATTAAAGCACTACATCATGAGCGACATTGTTTTAATAATTAATAGGATGTTTACGGTAATTACAGTATTCGATTGACTTGTAATTTAATAATATTAAAGAAAAGTCAAACTAAACATTGATTTTACTGAAGTTCACATAAAATAAAATATTTGCAGAAAAAGCAGTCCAATAGGAAAACACAATAAATAAAATGTACTCACTCATAGTTGTAGTTGCCGTTGTCACCAAAGTATTGCTCGTTTTTGATAACAGCCGGGTAGTACCAATCGTTTTGAGGTTTTTGCTGGGCATCATTTTGAGGGGCCTGGGGGTAGTAAGTGTTCTGGGGAACAGTGTTTTGGGGGACAGTATTCTGGGGGTACGTGTTCTGGGGAACATTGTTCTGGGGAGCTGTGTTCTGGGGGTAAGTGTTCTGAGGAACATTGTTCTGGGGGTAAGTATTCTGTGGGACTGTGTTCTGAGGGTAATTGTTCTGGGGAGCCGTCGGGTAGTAGTTTGAAGGTGGGGCAGGCTGCTGGTAATCACTCTGGACACCCGGGTTGTTTGGCTGGCTTGGCACATAGCTGTTCTGGGGAGGCTGGATAGGAGTGGGGACGTAGTTGTTCTGAGGTACATTCCCTTGGTTATTCCAAGGGTTCTGAACTGGAGTGTTAGGAATGTAGTTCTGGTTTTGAGATGGAATATTGTTCTGTGGGTTGTTCCAACTGTTCCATGGCCTGGGCGGTCTTTGGCTGGGTGGGATGTAGTTGTTGTTGTAAGTTGCTGCTTCTGGGTGCAAATCTTTGTTCTCTCTGCTCTTCCGCACCAAGTCCGTATTAGGTTCGTTGACTGCGTCTTCTTCTAAATCAGCTGGTGCATTTTGTACATCCGTGTTTGTCAAAGCAGCCGTTTTCAAAGGTTCACTTTCTTTGCTTACTTTCATTAGTTCTATGCTTGATTCTTCTGGTACTAAATCTTCTTCGATTTCATGATGGCTTCCAATTTCTTTGGCTAAAGAAACGGCCAATATGGCCGCGAATACGATTTTCTGTAAAGAAATACAGTTTAATTAATTGTTATACAGTACATTCTACTACTTACGTACATTTACGAGTAAATAATTATTTAGTTTAATTGGTATTTCTGAATGATTTTAATTAGTAGGTATGCAGTGGACTTTATTTTTGTGTTAAGAGTAATCAATAATAGTTTTAATCCAAAAGATTTCTGTTGATTACCAAATCAAATAATAGATAATATAATAAAAAAGGTCGTATTTTTCGTGTTGTATAAGAGTTTTTTTCACCAAGGAGCATTTTCAGATTTAACTTTAGTATTTTGAAATAGTTATAAATTTAACTATTATTCATTAAAACTATTGTCCCAATCAGACATTCACACGTTTTAATGTTTAAACTTCCACTTAATTAGTATTTCTATCACTTCACTGCACAAGTCCAAGGACTCACCAGCTTCATGTTTGAGGTCCTTCCTTTTCGAGGATCCAATCGTAACTGTGACCATCAGGGTCATCCTTGCGTCTTTATAGCGGGTCCTGCGGCTGCGCCCGCGCTAGGAGCTGCGACGACCCGCCCGCCCGCGATTCAATGACCTCAAGCTTACGTGTGAGCCGAAATTTTTGGATTTCACGGTTAAGGGTATTCAATGCGATACCATTGGCGGTATCCAGTTTTTTTACTTGATATTCATTGCAATGAATCTGCCTACGACTACGACAACGAACCGTTGTGTCGAATCGTGTAGAAGTTTTGAAGTGTCGCGCTGCTATTCTAGCCCTGCAAGGAAATTATAATAATGCTAAATATATAATAAACAACCAACAGTTAAAACGGAGAGTGTCATAAATAATTTAAGTTTGGAACATCATTATATTGCAGTTAAAATAAAGATTTTGGATGGTGGGAACTTTTCAACCATAAAAACATTATCAGCCTATTGCTGAACGTAGCTTGGCCCAGGGTACGCCATAGGGCACGATCTCCCGATTTTGCCATCCAGTCGCTACCAGTCGCCTTTTTTAAGTCATCGATCTATCTGGCTGGAAATGTATTCATCCATAAATCTTCGTAGGTAACCGGAAACCATTAATCTGGAGTAATTTACAGATAAATAATAATGACGGTTAATAGAATAGAATAGAATAGAAAGCATTTATTTCAGTGCAATACAAAACTTAAAAGTATAGTTATTATAAACAGGACTTATAATGAATATAAAATAAAGTATTACACCAAAAAAAGGCAACCACTCAGCATTGTGCTGTAGCATAATATACTACTAATATAATACCCATGTTAGATTTTTATGCTGTTTAATTTAATTGGATGTCTTAGAAAATAATATGACGGATTGTTAGAAATAAGATTCAGCTATAAATGAGTCTTACTTATTACCTAAGTAACTTTTATTGTAAAAGGCTATCTCAGCAAGCCAAAGAGATATGTGGGTGATGAGATAAGATTGTTACAGTGATTCAACGTAACGGTGTGCAATATTTTCGTTAATAAATCTCCTGTACAGGTGATAAATGTAGGGAATTGTGAAGAATTTTGGTTGACAATCATATCTGAAGACCACACGTGAGAGTATTTTTTAGTACAGAAGGTGGTATAAGGTAGCAAAAGAAATTGAAATCCTAAAAAAGTTTCATTCGGGTCTATTCTTTTGCTCTTGACCTAGTCACTTCAGAAGTAAACCCTTTCAAACGTAGCAATAAGAAAAAATATCACGACGACCTTCAATTGAAAAATTAATCGCGTAACCGCGTTAACATACACGAGGTTTTCCTTAAAGTCGATTATAGATAAGCATGTTTTCTTTAAATTTCTTGGAATTTACCGTCTAAATAGCCTTTGCAGGAGCCGTGAATGTTAAAAATGAGGTTAGCCGGAACCGGTTTAAGTTTATGTCTAAGGATAAAATTGATTGTAATTTGACTCTTGTGCCGTGTGGTGCCGGCTTAGAATAGCACCACCCCATTTCAATAAGCGGGGGTCATAAAAGGTGATTAAAGGATGAAACCAGGGAATGGGCAGCAGAGTTCCTCGTGAATACAACACCTGTTAAGCGTGACGAGTAAAGCAAATATCCGCTGATTGGGACAGGCCCATGTCCAGCAGTGGACTGTTGTGGCTGTTGAAGTTGTCTCTCGTGTTGAGTTAGTTTTCCGCAGTAGATAAAACTGTGTGATTGATAAAAGCTGTTGGTGGGTCAACAACGCAAAACAAATAATATAAAGTACTCTTACAATTCAAATTAAACTACAAATCTTGAGTTATCGCTACACATATTTCGACACGGGTAAATTATTCAAATAAAAGAAACTCTTGAAATTAATTAGGGGGATGTTCTCATAATTTCACCTAATGAACGACATAATTCGATTGGTGTTTATCTTTGTCCCTAAGTGAGTTTATATCAGAACACTAATGTTTTATTTTATCTCCGATGATGCATTGCTGTTGCAGAAGTGGAATTACTTTATGTTGTTCGTTTGTATTTGGGTATATTGCAGAAAGCGTTTCATCTTGTATTTTGCCGTGTTCATCAGCTTTATCTTCAATGTGGGTGGGAATGAATTGTCGACATTTTTCATTAGCAATTATGTTTATAATCGAATAGGATGTTTATGTACCTACCTACCTAACTAGTTACATGCCATGTTTAAAAAAGGGTCAACGAAGACAGCATCAATGATCTTTGAGAGTCCGCGTGAGTTGTCGTTGTCATATCCAAACTTTGGAAACTGAATACGCAGAAGTTTCGTTCCACTATAATGTAAATAAATAAATATCCAAGTCAATTCACACAGCGCCATCTAGCCCCAAACTAAGCAAAGCTTGAACTATGAGAAATAGATACGATATTAATACTTATATACTTTTTTGTAAATTAATACTTTGGAACACTTAGACTAAACACAAATATATGAAAATTACTTAACAAATATTTGTGTCTTGTGGTGATTGAACCCACTACCCTCGGCGTAGCAGGCAGGGGTACTATCCGCTTCACCATCGGGCCAGTCATGTATTATTTCAATTTACTGTTAATCGGAAGAATCTATCAGAGATTTTGATCCATTCACTAAACCGAGACTGACAGGTAGGTGAACAAATTTAAAGCACGATTTATTTGCTTCTGAAAGCTTAGAAGTTGCAGTCTGCAGTTTTACATAAGGGTCAACTAAGTTTTCCAAGTTTTTCGCCCATAAAAAGCCTCTCCAAATTACATAGGTATGTGTTTTATCTACTGGTATGCAAATTTAAATTAAGTAAACAAACATGTTTTACTTTTATTTTCGCATTAAGTCAAGGCAGGATCAAAGGTATAAATATGTTATCCCTTAATCGAAATTCAAAGTCAAGATACATGAAAATATACGGGGTGTAAGGGACAGCCCTTCGAATACTGATATTTCATTAAAACTATGAAACAGAAGAACTTTCCCCTTGAAACATATGTCAGGAAACAACAAAAAATCGACTTCCCATACAAAATTACAATCAGCTGACTGCCTTTACTACGGGAACTCAAAAATTTTTGACGTTTCCTGAAATATTATTTATGGGAAGTTATTCAGTTTCATGGTTTGAATGCACCATAAATGACTATTTGGAGGACTGTCTCTTACACCCAGTATAATATACCAGTATAATAATTTTGAGTGTACATTTTGTACAAGCTCGTAAAGTGTGGAATTTTCGTATCAAAGCTTTTTAAAATGTATTGCTTGGAATGTTCCCGTAACTTTATTGAGTTACATCTTTTATCTCGGAATTTTTTTGGGACTGCATGAGTTCGTAACGTGTATTTATGTGTGTTCTGTTGCTTCGTAATGAAAAGCTCTTGTACCTGTTTACCTTAAGATTTTCCTTGGTTCAAATAAATCATTTTAGAAAAACAATTCTCCCAAAAGAAAACAGATATAACTACTTACCACTTTAGAGTAAGAGGTTATTATCGTATATTATTACTAGTATTTTTTTTACATTGGCCATTTTTTGTTATACTATACTGTCTTTATTGGCCTTGTATTAAATTGGTCGTTTAATATTTACCTCATTTTTTATAGTCGTTGGAGCAGTAACCATTTCTGTATCTTCTACTTAAAGCTAAGTGACACGTGCTATTTCGTACCTCGTACAAATTGACCTAATTCTGTGATTAACACTAGGATTGTGCAGAATACCTAATATCTTTACAAGCGCAATAGTGCAGACACGTATTAAAAAAAAAAACGGGAAGTAAGAAAATGTGTAAGGTATTCGGCAATGCTGAGAAATTGGGAACGTTTTGGGGAAAACCTAGAAGAGCAGTCAAATCTTACCTTAATTAGTTCACCAGTGTTAAATTCATCTGGTAATGAAGTATATAGAATAAAGAATTTTACCTTTCTAAAAATTATTCATACATATATACATATATCACGCCTATAACTCTTGCAGGGTAGGGTAAACGGAGTCTTGAGTGTCTCACGAAAGATTGAGGGCCATTTAGAAAAGTGTGTATCGCTTGAATGACAGGTGGTCAGCCCATCGCCTTAAATTGCAATTCACATGTTACCCTCGAGTCCTTTAGTCACCTCTAACGACACTCACGGGACTGAAATGGGGTGATGCTTTTCTTGGGCGGTATCACATGGCAAAATATAAAAGTATTGATTTGTTTCACTCAATAGTTCCTAGTCCTCTCGCTTTTTCTATTTCAATGAGTTTTTATGTCAAATAGTCACAAATCCTCGTATGAATACGAGATACTTTGTTTGCCTATATCACGTACAACATCTGACCTTCACATAACAAGATCAAATGCTGCAGCTTAATAAGAGCAGCGCTCATTCTGTCCTTGACATCTTTTTCCAGAAGTGACTTCGCTGGGTCATCTTCAGACAACTTCATTAGTTCGAGATTCAAGATGTCTTCAGTCTTGGCGCATTGTGGGATGAATTACGAGCGCAATTTTGTAGATTTGGAACGGTGATAAGACAGACAGACAGATAGACAGAAACACTTTATTGCTCACATTAATAATTATAACATATACAAGAACAAAAACAAACAACACAATATAAGCAAAGGCGGCCTTATCGCTTTAAGCGATCTCTTCCAGGCAACCCTGCACACTAAGAGAAAACATTGAAAAAACACACTGTAAATAGCAGTGGCAACACATAAAATACATAACAGCAATTTTACAAATTTAACTAATCAAAACAATATTAATACCTACCAAATAATTTTAATATACATACATACTAAAATACAAAATATTATATGAATAATACATATTTTAATACATGCTAAGTCTCTTTTAGTTTTTCTAAATGCGCAATATTTTAGCCTTTATCCCAACTTTCTTCTATTTCATATGGGATAATGAGTCGCCCAACAACCCGATGAACCCTGATGTCAGAGTTTTTCAACCGCCTACTACTAGACGTAGGCCTCTGACATGGTTGTGTAACGACCGCCGTCTAAGTAATCATAGACAGCAGCCGGGACAGACGGCTTAGCGAGCCCTTCGAAGCACGGAAACATCTTTCTTTTCCAACAATCAGGTGGTTCACCCTGCAATGTCCTAACCAGACTGGTAACAAATTCACAATGTGATACATATCATGAGAATCGAACCCGGAACGTTTGCATCGCAGGCAGTCGTACTTCCATTGCGCCACATCGGCCGCATAGCCTTCACTACATTGACAAACATGACATAGCTTTCATAGGATTTGGAAGACATTAAAGCTATAATGACATTATATAATGTCAAAAATAGCATAACAACTTTTCCTAAGAAACATAGGACGAAATTTTTTAAAAAATGCCTTTCATATTATTTTTCACAAAATAACATTTTTATTTGATTTTAAAATCCAATAAATATTCTATCCGTTAAATTTCAAATAGTTTGAATATGACATCAAAGTTTTTCCGCGCGAGTTGTCATATTTCATTAGAATCGAAAATTCCGTGACTAAACTTTCTGCTGGCGATTTAAAATACAATCCATATAGAATATGCGGGTACAAAGTACAATAAAATAAAAATGTCAATGCTGATACATTTATCAAAAGTGATTACAATAATAACAAATTATTTGCTTATCGTACGGTAAAATATTTTCGGAATACCAAAATCAAGTGCATTGTGTCTTCATATTTCAAACCTAACGGTGTCTTGCGTCATTCGAGAATTATTTACTAAAGGCCCAATTCGAGGGAATTCCTTCTCTTTTGAGGTTATGTTTGGTGAACGGGTTTGGGTTTTATTTATTTCCTTTGAGCGAAAGCCCTTTGACCTTATTTTTATTGGTACGTTTTCCTGCTTTTTAATATTGCGCTAATCTCTCTGTACTTACTCAGGTGTCAAATATACCTTCAAGAAATTGAGAAACCTACTTAGTCTATATATAATATAATATAATACGAGTGACTAATTGCCAATAAAAAAAGGAGAAATGTTTTTCAAAACTTTAATCAAAAATATTTACTTACTATAATTAAGTTTTAGCTGACAATTCTTACCAAAAAAGTCCCTTGCGTGATCTGTCTCGAAAATATCACGTCTTTAAGTTTCGTGTTTGTAAACCGCAACACATATTTTACAATCATTATAATGAAACGGTCCCACGTATTGCGGTCACCCTCAGATAATTCTAAGGAGAGTTTGATATATCGCCGCCGAGATGCAGTAGGTAGACTCACTACCTACTTCGTCTTTCAGAACTTAGAACTTTATAAATTCACTCTACACTTTGTACTCTGTTGAATTGGAAGATTTAACAAAGTAGGGAAGTTGGAAATACTTCATTCTATATGAGGTCCTATTCATTTCAGTGCAAATAGTTTACATGCCATACAAAAAAGGAGAGAGTAGGTATACCAATAATTTTTACCTGAGTTGGTATTGAATCCATCTAAATCATTCAAATAAATTCAAAATAGATTTCTATAAGCTAGTTTAAAATATTTTTAAAGTGAGTTCTATTCGTATTGAATCCATCATTCAATACCTACTCAGGTTTAAATTTTTGATATACCTACTCTCTTATTTTTTGGATGGCATGTAAAACCTACGACATTAGTAACATTTGTATAGAGGAAATACAGAAAGTAACAACTTTCTCCATAGAAGATGGGTCGAAAAATAAAAAAAGAACTTGGACCTCCTATACGTAACTACCTATACTACTATGGAAGGTCCTAGTATTTTTATTTTTATCTCATTTTTCATGCGGAAGGCTCTTCAATTGCATGATTTCTTTGATCTTCTTTCGGCTTGTTATACCTTTTTGTTACTTTTCTATAGATATATACGGATTATAAGCAATAATTTTTGTGAATTAAGAATCAAATACCTTTTGACCTCGGGACTGAGAGCTTTGACAACCAGACCACAGTTACTGCAGTAGACCAGATTCCGATGTTAGTTTGTGATTCTAATGTACCGTTATATCATATATCTTAGTAAGGATACCAAAATTTTAGATGTGCGTATTTTCAGATAAGTATAAGTTGTTAAAAATTACTGCAGGTGTTTCCAGAATTAAACCAGCCCATGAAACTGAAACTTTCCTTGGAACATAGGTCGAAATATAAAAAAAAACACTCCTACATAATGTTCCAGCTGACCGCCGGGTCAATTTGTATTGGAGGTTCAAGTCTTTCTTTAATATTTCGAACTGGGGAAAGTTGTTAAGTTTCATGAGCTGCTTTACCTCTCAAAAATTTTACAGCTAATATTATTACATCCTGTATAAGTTTTTTTTAAACCAGATATTTTTAAAGCATTTCACTGTTTATGCAAATCACTCTAATAAGTAAATCAAAATAAGGTCCGAGAATGATTCAATGTACTTATTGTCGTTTGTAATACCTGTAATTGAGTGTTCATGACGTGTACGATATTGTGAAATAAATGTACCATCATCATCAGATGTTGGTCTCCATTATAACATGTAGTTAAGACTACATACGGGGTGTGAGGAACAGGAATTGCTACGCCCTTGCAGGGTGTCACATATACATGTACTGGACATTTCATTTAACCATCTTGATATGACTTGTGACTTGCAAATAAATGGAATCTAAAATCTGAAATCTGAACAGGGAACAGCCCTCCGAATACTGATAGGGTGCATTCAGACCGTGAAACTGAATAACTTACCTCTAGGAATAAATTTCAGGAAGCGCAATTTTTTTTATTGCCTCAGTAAAGTTTTCTGTTTATCCTTTGGTTGACCGGTAGATCATGCCAGCCCTGTGTACCTTCTGAATAAATAAATAATTTTTAATATAAATTTTAAATCATTTTAATTTTATATAATTAAATATAAAAGAAGAATAAATAATTCGAATAAATAAAATAACTAAATATTTTTTAATATAAATTTTAAATAATTTTAATTTTATATTATTAAATCTAAAAATAGAATAAATAATTCTGTGCAATTAAGTTTAACAAATAAATAAATATGTTCTTAGAGGAAAGTTGTTGAATTTCATGGTCTGCATGCACCCCCTTTCTATCGCGGGCTGGATTTTATCACTGCGACTTTCGCCATCACTTGTAGCGACCCATCTTTCATTTGGGCTACCGCGGCTCATCCATAGCCCACGAAATTTGCAAGTGTATTTTGATGCCAATAACGAGCTGCCTGTGGTAGAGATCTATTGCAAGTTTTCTAAAATAGTATATATACCTAACACGGAAAGTGTTTTATAATTTATTAGATTATCAGTTCAAAACAAACACTAAAACACGTTCTTACCGCGTTTTAATGTTTCACACACATACACACACATACACACACACACATATCACGCCTATAATCCCTTGCGGGGTAGGCAGAGCGTAAACGGCCGCATAAAACGGATATTTACGCCACGTCTGACAAATATTTGAGGCTATAGTGACAGGTTGTCAGCCTATTGCCTAAAATAGCAAAACACACCCTCAAGTCCTTTAGTCGCCTCTTACGACTCTCACGGGAAAGAAATGGAGTGATGCTATTCTAAGCCGGCATCACACGGCACATTTAGTGTTTCAACTAAAGTTATTAGGTGTGATCTCGAAAGTTTAAAGCAGTTTATTATTAGATTATGTTCTTCCAAAGCAAGCAGTCCACCACTCCCCGGATCTTTTCGTTGCTGCCTATAACGCGTCTTCAAAAACATTTTTGATTAATTGAACATGTTAATTGGATACTTCTTGACACATTGGGAAACGATTCAATCAGAATTCAATTAAAAGTTGCATGACGATTGTTATTATAATGTTCTCGGAAACAATATTTCAACTTTTCAATTAGCAATATTATAATTTTCAATTTCGATGTCAGCAGAAGGGCTCAGTTACGTAAATCGCTGGTGCGTATATTAATTTGTTTGAGAAATAACACGTGTCAATTTGTATTACTTTTGACGAACTGAAGAGGATTCAGTTTTAAATTAAAATGCCCCTGTGCAATATCGACGAGTTTAAACAAATAAAAGATATAATAATAATATTCGACACTATGGCCTTCTTCTGGCCACTAAGACTTCGGAAGAGTTAGAGCGCAACAACGATATTTGCCAGTACCAAGTTCAAGGCGCGATTGTAGTTAATAATTTCTGATTTCTTAATTTTATTTTAGGGGATAATACCTATAATAAAAATCCTAAATTCATGATGATAGAAATAAAACTATTAACTATTCCACAACGGCCAGCTTAACATCAAATCGAAATGTACATCAAAGTTATAAATTGCAGTAATCAAACAATTTTCCCCGTGTTGTAAAAAAAAGGTAAACGCGCATTAAAACAGTGTTTACATTATTCTTCAGTAGAATTTGACGTCGTCATACAGCTTACATTATGTTTAACTTAATAAAAAGGTGAATATTTTGCAGGGGAGTTGGCATTTTCAACATTAAGTTCCTGTGGGAAAGCTAGTAGTATGCGGTAGACCTCCGTATACAAACGTGTCGTTCCCGTAGATAGCAGAATTAATTTAATTTAGACATGATTAATAAAAACGAGCGATCACAAAGAAATCATATATTGGAAGTATTTTACAGGTGACAAATACGAGTATCAAAAACTTAGATCAGGCTGGTGATAAGGAACAACGTTCCCCAAGGAACATAGCTTGAAGCATTAAAAAAATATACCCATCAGAATTGCCGAATTGCCGATCAACTGATTTGAGTTACTATGGAAGAAGAAATATTTTTGTCTTATTTTGACCTATGTTATTAAGGGAAAGTTGGTCCTTATCAACCCGTACTCTGTTTTCAGTACCTGTCACTAGTAAAATTTCATCTTCTATGGATAATTTTTTAATGTTTTAGGTATGGGATGATTCGTTTAAATTTATTTCATTCAAATATTATGCTGGTTTTTTAAAGTATAATATTTCTTATAGGACGTGTTTCGAAGATAAAAAAAGGTAAGTCGATGACCTATTTTTTGTTTCTTACCGAAAAAATACTCAGAACTGCCGCCATAATTTTAATAAAATACCTTGAGAACGTCTTCACGTTTAAAAATATAGTATTTTTGCACCTGGTTTCATATTACAGAGGTCAATAACCCGAGATGATTCATTCAAACATACACGCTCGTTGCCTTAGGCCGTTCTCTCACTTGTCATCCGTCGCTGCGTTAACGCACCGTAACGCATGCAGCTGTCAGACGAAAGACATTGCAAATTCCGATCTTATTCCCATACAAATACGGCTACGGTGCTTCACCGGTACGCACCGCAACGCAACGTAAACGCACCGTAACGTAAAAATACATTTACAATTCGTTAGATAGTTGTGTCTGATTAATATCATATGAGATAACTTGTTTTTCAGATAACTTGTTTGTTATGATAATAATATACTACTGTTAATTGGTATGCCAGACATAGATTTATAAAGGTCGCTAAACTCTACTTATTATGTTATTCTGCTATATTTTACTACAGGCATACATTTATACATACTCATATCACGCATATAATCCCTTTCGGGGTAGGCATAGCGTAAACGGCCGCAAAAAACGGACATTTACGCCACGTCTGACAAATATTTGAGGGTTCTTCGGAAAATTGTGTTTCACCATAGTGATAGGAAGTCACCCAACGCCTAAAATTGCAATACACGACCTCGAGTCCCTTAGTCGCCTCTTACGACTCCCAAAGAAATGGGGTGATGCTATTCTAATGTAGTATGCTGGCATCACACGGCATACTACAGACAGGTATAAAAAAATACAAGTACGAATATTTTTAAGGCGAGCTCTACTCGTGAAACTAAAAAGCTTTGCCCAAAGAACATAGGATGAAATATGAAAAATCAAATTTGGGCCTCCCATACAAAGTGACAATTTTTAATAATTTTTGTATGGGAGGTCCAATTGTTTTTCATATTCCTGTGTTGATTGTAAAAGTTGTTCTGTTTTCACGTAGAAATCACCAATAAAATATTTGCATAAAATTTAATGGTAACTTATAATATCCACTAAAGCTCACCGTAATAAAAAAAAAGTTAAATTTGTTGGAGATTACGGCGGCGACACTGAATATAAAAATTGAAGATTCTCACGAGCCTGACATAAAGAAAGACTAATCGGACAAAGTAAATCAAGTTGGATAACAGTATCAGGGAAAAGGTCCCTTGGATTAGAGGTCCGCGCCGCAGTCCATAAGGCCGGCGGCGGCGCGCCGGCCCTCGGACCCGGCGTGGCGCGGCGCCGCCGGCGTGGGCGGATTTTTTAAAAGTTTTTAAGGGGTGGTAGAAAAAGCTCTCGAAGTACTGAATCAAACTTTATTTTAAGAAAACTATATATCTCATTAAAATTATTACTCATAAAGGAGGCGATTGAGAAAAATCGGGGGTCGAAAGTCTTTACCAAGACTCTGGGAAGAAGTCATCAAGCAAAGCTAACTACCTCGAATGGCATAACTGTCAGATCGGTTCCATTCCAGAGCATCTCGCCGATATTCGGGACTTCTACGGAAATCTGTATGCCTCGCATGCGCAGAAACCTCGCACCTGACGCGACCCCAGACCCCAGGACTCTACTCTCTAGCCACTTTACAGACGATCTCCCGGACGTGGATGTAGACAATAACGGGGCGGCTCTTAGACACCTTAAGAATAGGAACGCTCTCGGAGAAGACGGAGTGGCCTCTGAGCTACTCAAGGTTGGTGGAAAGCCTGTCCTCGAAGAGCTGAAAAGGCTATTCAACTCAACAACGTTATAGCCAATGGGACAACCCCGAAGGCGTGGAGCAGAGGTGTTGTGGCATTGTTTTTCAAGAAAGGAGACAAAACGCACCTTAAAAACTTTAGGTCCATCACACTTCTGAGCCACGTCTACAAGCGGTTCTCGAGAGTCGTTACGAATCGCTTAGCATTAAGATTTGACGCCTTCCAGCCACCGGAACAGGCTGGGTTTCGTAAAGGCTTCAGCACCGTGGACCACATCCATACCTACTATACAGCAGGTTATACAGAAGTCAGAAGAGTATAACCAACAGCTGTGTATGGTCTTTGTGGACTACGAAAAAGCCTTCGACTCCATCGAATCCTGGGCTGTTTTTGAGTCCTTGTAGCGGTGCAAAGTGGATTGGCGATATGTGGAGATGCTGAGAAGCTTCTATCAAATGGCAACGATGTCTGTGCAAGTACAAAACCATAAAACAGGATCCATCCAACTACTCCGAGGTGTAAGACAGGGTGATGTTATATCCCCGAAACTCTTCACCAATTCGCTGGAGAATGTCTTTAAGACTCTGTAGTGGGATGGACTAGACATCAACGTCAACGGCGAATATCTCACACATCTCCGCTGTGCCGACGATATAGTTATAATGGCTGAATCGCTGCAGGATCTGCAAAAAATGCTGACCAGTCTCAATGTCGCCTTGAGACGTGCTGGACTCGGGATGAACTTGGACAAGACGAAAGTCATGTTCAATCAAAACATCATCCCCGAGCCGGTCTCCGTCGAAGGTACAGCCCTTGAAGTTGTCCAGAAGTATGTGTACCTTGGGCAGACTTTGCAGCTGGGTAGAGACAACTTTGAGGCTAAAATCACCAGAAGAGTGCAGATGGGCTGGGCAGCATTTGGGAAGTTGCGTCATATTCTGGAATCACCCTTGCCACAATGCCTCAAGACCAAGGTGTTCGATCAGTGTGTCCTGCCAGTCATGACCCATAGGTCTACTAGGTGACTCCATAGAGCCGAAACGTGGAACCTGACAGTAAAACTGGCCCACCGGCTTCATGTCGCTCAGAGAGCTATGGAAAGGTCTATGCTCGGTATCTCTATAATGGATAAAATCCGGAATGAGACTATCCGCAAAAATACCAAAGTATTAGACATAGTCTGCAAGTGTAGCAAACTGAAATGGCAGTAGGCTGGTCACATCTGTCGTAGAACCGATGGACGGCGGAGTAAGCGGGTTCTCGAGTGGAGGCCGCGGCTCGGCAGGCGTAGCGTTGTACGACCTCCGGGCAGATGGACCGATGACTTAAAAAGGCGGCTGGTAGTGACAGGATAGCAAAAACGGGAGATCGTGCCCTATGGCGTACCCTGGGGGAGGCCTACGTCCAGCAGTGGACAGCAAAAGGCTGATGTATGTATGTTTGTATGTATCGTGAGGGGGATGCGCGGGGCCTTCAATCGCACAACACGGCAACTTCGCGTATTGACGCATCGATCGCGTGCATGAAACATGGTTCGCGCGGGAAATTTGAACTCGGCGTGAGTTTTTCTGTGACCCGGCGGCGGCGCGCCGGCGTGGCGCGGACCTCTACCTTGGATACAAATGTGAATAATCTCGATCGAAATGCAAGGGTCACACAAAAAATCGGCCAAGTGCAAGTCAAACTCGCGCATGAAAGGTTCCGTACAGTAATTAATAAAAATGGCAAAAAAAACACGAATGTTGCATAAAACTCCATTCAATATTTATTTACAAACACACACATATCATGCCTATAATCCCTTGCTGGGTAGGCAGAGCGTAAACGGCCGCAAAAAACGGACATTTACGCCACGTCTGACAAACGTTTGAGCGTCATTCGGAAAATTGTGTATCGCCGTAGTGACAGTTTGTCAGCCCATTTATTTAAGTCTAGTTTCGGTGTTTGTTGTTAAATCTGCAACAAAAATACATCATCTGTGAAAATTTCAACTGTCTAACTATTACGGTTTATGAGATACAGCTTGGTGACAGACGGATAGACGGACGACGACGGTGACGTCTCAGATGAGAGGGTCCCGTTGTGACCCTTCGGGTACGGAACCCTAAAAAAGAAATTCGCTGGCGGCAAAAACGGTACAGTTACCAATGTCACATTCTTAATGTCCTTTTCTTGATACCGGATTTCCAGACACTATAGTCAGGTGAATGAACTTAAATCACCATTTTTATTGAATAATAATTAGCAGTGTTTGGTGATTTAAAATGTTTATATATTTTCGTTTGATTTATTATAATACTACGATCGCTGTGAATTCGAGTATGCTGTTTTTAATGATGATTTATTAATAACATTATTATTGCCGTTTTAACATGAAATTTAATGTTCAGCTATCAAAGTTAACGATTTGTATTTTGTTTGTAACTTCTGATTATTTTTGTCGAATTTAGAATAACATTATAAAATATATTGAGCATCGGAATGAATTTGCTTACGTGACCTTTTGAAACGGGGAAAATTTACACACATAGTAACATTTATAATAAAAAAACTACGATTCGTTTACTATTTCATTAATTCATATTGTGTGTGACTTTGAGTTAACGAACAACAAAATTAAAGCTAGTGTCAAAGTTTTTCAATCACCTTCTAGGTAACTAGTAGCTGCCTTTTCTCAAATAATACAATGTTTTTTTTTCGTGTGGGACACCGAATCGTCCAACGACCCGATGAACCCTGGTGTCAGAGTTTTACAACCACCTTCTACTAGTAGGTCGCTGACATGGTTGTGTTGTGTAACGATTATCATAGACAGCAACCGGAAATGACGGCTTAACGTGCCCTCTGAAACAGGCAACCATCTTCCTTTTCGGACCATCAGGTGGTTCACCCTGCAATGTCCTAACCAGACTGGGAACAAACTCACAAAGAGACAAATATCAACTTTTGTGAGTGTCCCACCGAGAATCCGGAACATTTGCGTCGCAGCCAGTCGCACAGCCACTGTTAAAAAAACTATATAAGGACACAGCCTTTAAACATAATTTGCAGCAGGTAAAATATCCACAGACATTTATAGAGCAGTTTTGTTACCAAACCGGTTTCGTCCGGTATAAAAAGAAATAGAACATCGTTGGCCAGGCTACTGTTACCATAGATAATATAATTCTACTAAGGTAGCATCTACCAACCCTGACGGCTTCCGACTCATTTGCATATGGGGCCCCATGTAGGTCAGCCTAGGTTCTAGCCATTGTGCTTTATACCTGCGCCTTGGTCTTATCTATACTTCCATAAGATGGATGGACTGCCTTAGGTGGTGGAGCGAATGAAAACTTTGCTCCATTTGTAGTGAATAAACAAGACTTAAGAAGTAATAAGGTAAATGAAATAGTCAAATATAGGGTAAAATTGTACTTGAACCGATAGCGAAATCGCAAGACGAGCTGGTGATAAGGAACTACTTTCCCCAAGGAATATAGGGTAATTTAGCTGGTTGACCGGACACCAGTAGCTATCGGACACAGCCCAGTTATTTGCGCCGAAGATGAAAACTTTAAGTAAATTATTAGAAAAGTCAGTGTCTTTCAAAACTTTTCGACTATTCCCAACACATTTTAATTAGTTAGCATTATAACTGCTCCAGTGTCTCGTCAATTGACCTCTTAAAATTTGCGAGTTCGGTTGTGTGTACATACAGTGAAAAAATCTTGGAGCTGTGCATTTTTCGAGGTAAGATACAGCGTTGTTTATAATTTATTGGATATAAATATTGACATAGTGTGACTATTTGTGATTCTAATTTACGTTAATTTCATTAAAAAGCTTGAAATTTCAATATTTAGCATTAAAATTAGATGTCCGGATAACTAGAAGCAATTTTCGGGGAAATTTAGCTATCGGCCTACTGGTCGATAGCTAGCTGATAAACATTCAATTAACATCCTATTTTTCATTACATTTTGAAAAGCTTCAGACGTATTATATAATTTCATGCGTTCTAATATCCAAAGGCAACGGTTTAGTTAACAGGCGGCCAGCACCTTCATACAATAATTTAAAGTAAATAAACTTTAAAATATTTGAAATTGACGGCCGACAGCTGAATTTGTACATTTTAGTTATCGGCATAGAGTTTACTAATGTGGCCGGGAACCAAAAACCTTTTTTTTGGTTTCCGGCCATATATTTATTAGTGTTACTATTACAATTTATTAGTAAGTTTTGTTTTAAGAAGTTTTTACGAAGCAGATTATTATTTTCTACTTAGTTTTGATTATTAATAATGGCTTATCATGTATTGAACTATGGCAAAAACATAAATATTGAATAAGAAAATGATCATGTAAATTTTTTATTGAAAACCCATCCTTACTTGACAGTACTAAGACTTATTTTTCAACGCATTACATGGTGGCCGAAAAGTAGTTGTTTTAGCGGGCGAAAACTGAATGTTCTGTCCGATAACACCCTAATTCGCTCATTTCAGATATTTTATCGTTTTATTTATTTTTAAAGCATTTTTGAATAATAGGGGGTTTTTAAACTAAAACTACAATATCTACTGATTTCAAAATCATTTTATGCTTTAGCCTCGTCTAAATATTTGATACAAATATATTATCTTCAAGTCAAAAATTCGCAAGAGTGGCCGATAACCCCCTAAATTACCCTACAGGGTTATTTTTTATTCACCCCGGAAATTTTACAGGCTGATTCTTCTCATGATTCTGAACAACTTTCATTATGGGGTCACCTGCGAAATCGCGAATAAAAATCCAGCTGTTCCATACATTTTGGTCGAGTAGGTATGAATTTTTCTATGGAGCAGCTGGATTTTTTTTCGCGATTTCGCAGGTGACCCCATAATGAAAGTTGTTCAGAATCATGAGAGGAATCACCCTATAAAATTTCCGGGGTGATTGAAAGTAACCCTGTAGGTTTAATATGACAAAAACATTTTTAAATTTCCGTAGTGACTCAAATCAGCTGATCAGCCATTTTGTATGTCCGAATAGATTTTTCGTATTTCGACCTATGTTCCTTGGGGAAAGTTGTTCCTTATCACCAGCCCGTCGTGAACTTTCGCTATCAGTCACTTGTAAAATTTCACCCTATATACAGGGAGTAACAAAAAGGTCATAACAAGCCGAAAAGGGGTCAAGGGTACTCATGAAATTGAACAATTTTCTCCAAGGAACATGGGTCAAAATATTTTAAAAAATGGACCTCCCGTAGTAAATTAACCAGCTGATCGGCAACTTTGTATGGGAGGTCCAGTTTTTTTCTAATCTTTGTTCAGTTTCATGGGTTGACCTTGACCTCCTTTTGGCTTGTTATACCCTTTTAGTTACTCCTTAAATAGAAGATTCTCAAAAAAATGTAGTAATCTACCAAGATAAGTAGCCACATATGATAATGTAACTACTGTTACATTCATGTGAGAAGAACCTCTCTGTGCCTCCAGCAACCGTGCTGAAAGGAATGAATACGAAGTTTTACACAATAGGCGTCTGGGAACCTAATACTTACGAAGAATATTTCATTCCTGGGAGTCCGAAGGAATTTCTACATGAGGGAGTATTTTATCAGTCCGCCTTTTGTACCTTACTATTTCTACATCATGAAAAACTGTACGATACTTTATTTTATTTATTTATTTCGCAGTTTATTGCACACAAAAAGATTATAAAAGAGACACAATACATGAAGAAATACGACACAAAAGGTACAGCTTATTTTCATGTAAAAATTTATTTCAGCTGACTCTCGGAAGTGAGACATTTTAAAGAAAGGCATAGAATACGTGTACAACAGCACAGTTATTCTAACAAGTTAAAAGAAGGTTTATAAAGTTTAATAATTTATATATTAACTACACTAACTTGACAATAGATACTTACTTATAGTATCATAATTATATCCAATACATATACAATAAATATACATAACAATAAAACAATTTTACAATTTGGATTTTCAATTCCTACTACTATTATTTAATAATTTATATTCTAAATAATGACGTCTAACAACTTAGTCATCCGTGACCACCGGCTCTTTAAAGAGCTCGAAACGTAGGAATTGTAAAATCCAAAATAAACACAACTTAAATCCGTTTAAAATTGTTTTATTGTGATGAGTAATAGTTGTGCAAACTCAAGAAAATATTAAATATACATTATTATTTATATTATTAATTATTCATATTATCAATATTAATTCATATTAATGTACACACTATAATACAACAATAAATATAATACGTAAACAATATATAAACATATTATGTAATATTAACAGTCTAGAGATATAATACTCTTTCATTCTTTTTAAAATACATTGATAGAGGGACTGTCTCGCACCGTGTGAGGCAGCAAATTCTACAACCTACTTTAAATATAAATATTCAAATAATTTGTTAAAAAAATGTGTATTTACCGATTATTGTACACAAAAACACACACTACTTATTTCTACTAAGAAATTTCTTCCAGCTGACCTACGTAAAGTGAGACTTTATAAGACAGGCGGATTAGGAATATAAAAGGATAAAATAAACCTACACACGAATAGATTTATCAAAAATATACCTTTATTTAAATAAATTGTACCTTTAAAGAAAATCTTAAATATTTATATAATTATAAATATACCTACTTACATACATATTCTTGCAATTTACCACAGTGAAAGATCATATTCTTTTACTCTGTTCTTAAATACAGCGATGGAAGGGCTGTCACGAACAGTGTGTGGTAGTGCATTCCATAACCTGACCACATGCACAGTGAAGGAATATGAGTATTATGCAAATATTGAGATCGTAGTGCTTTGATTAAAAGCTTATTCTCTGATAGAAATACATTTGCAGAAATTGCTCTAGTATTAAACATGCAAAGCATATCATCAACGTACAGTATCTTCCATCATAATCGATTCGAAAGCAATTTGTTTCTCAATCACAATATTAAGCCATTTCGTGTTGACGTGTCTCACATATTGAATCATCTTATAGTTCAGTGTCATGTATCAAAATATAGTTCATATAAATCTTCAACACAACACACGTAGTTGCAGATTGTCATCGGTCTTCTTTATAGAGATTTATGGAGGAGTGAGGACAGACCTTTATGAGTTGTGTAGGTTTAGATAAGTAACTCGGTTCCTAGAACTTAATTTTGTTCTTGTAAGGTATTATTATATGCCTTGTATTCTGGACAGACATCTTCATCTAAACTATTTCAAACTTATTCAGAATAATGACCAACCTCAATTTTTTTAGTCCTTACTTCCGTGTTTCACTTAAACTAGTTCTGTCTTTCAATTGATACCATTTGTTTGCAAAAGTTGGTTTAACTTGGCTAGGAAATAATTTACTAGATAAAAAACTTGTCTTTTTTTAAATTTTTTGTTTAAATAGGTACGAATGTAGGTGGTTGGAGTCCATTATGGCTGGTTCCAACACTTGTCTTCAAGTAATGCACTTTTTATATCCAAAGGCTTCATGGAATGAAGAATTCATCTTACAAAGAGGAGTGAATATGTTAGACTATAGTAAAAGCTCGTTAGTTTGGAAATAGCGAGCGTTGACCCTTACTTACTACCATTGTACTCATATTTACGATAGCCATATATTGTTTTTCTTAGTAAATGTATGCGAAGAATATAGGAATACAATAGCAAGTATTATGATACGCTTGCGATGTGACTTTTAGCGACAGTTTGTACGAAGCGCGATAATTACTGTTTAAAAAAAGTACCTACATTTTGTTCCTAGGCGTATCAAATCTAACGCGCTTTTACTATAAAAGTATCGATATTATATTGATTGTTTTCATACATAAGACTGTATCATATTCCAGCAAATGACAATGGTCCGAGATAAATATATCACTGTTAGGTTAACAATAAGAAGTCCTAATACTTATAAAACCCTGTCTGACCTCTATGTTCAAAAGTGTAGGCCGCGCTACGGTACGTTTGCAGCAAATTTTATTGCCAGATTAAGTTCGAGATTTCCTTCTTTAGAACCTAAAGATTTTCAAGGATATCAAGGTCCTTTAAGCTTGTGACTCACAATATTATTTGACGATGCTAAAAGAAGCTCATTAGGAATAACTTAGTTGGAACCGTCTGGAAGCTGGAAGCAAATTGGACTTTGAATTTGTACAATTTCGTTGCAAATTTAAGTTTATTAGGTAGGAGCTTCAGTTGATGCATAGTGAAAAAATCTTCTTCTAAGCTTCAGCTTAGTTTAAATTTTTTTTTAATTATTCTCTTACAATGAAACACATGACAAATTTGGCTAAACACTCCCAAACTTCGGGGAAGATTATCGGGAGCAGTTCTAAGCGAGTATCTTTTTTTTCGATAAAGATTTTGAAAATGACGTCTTGGAACGATATGTAAAAGGGTATACGTTTTTTCAAGACGTTCGCAACTCTTCCTTTGGTTCATCAGCGCATGCATGAGTGGAGTCAAGTGGCCTTGCACTGCACAATGACGAGCAAGTAAGCCAGTGCCATCGTAAGTGATCCGAGATATCAAAGATACTTACAGGTACTGCGAAGAATGTAGACTTAAGAATAAGCTTAAGATCAAGTTTATTCAGCCACATTTGACTATTGGCGTCAGTATAAGCGACGCATCTTTTTTTAGTTCTGCTGAAACATTGTTCACAGAACTAATGCACATTTTCGTTTTGTTACTGAAATTGACACGTAATTTATTTGCATAAAAACATGGTATTACAATGTTGACTCATATGTTTTGACCATAATATGGCATGCAACATAATATGCTATGAGAAAATATTAACATTACATTTTATTTCCATTAGTTGTATTTGTTGTTTGTATGTCTACAAGAATACCTACTTACATTAATCATATCATGCTCTCTGTTTGGGCCGACACATCTAATTTCATCCATTTTCCTTTTCCTTCAATCCCAGAAACTTCTTCTGATCTTTTGATATCTCAACGATATTTATTAATTTCCTTAATTTCGCAACACTTATCTGCGTCTCATAGCTCTATAACAGGTACACAGGAAACATTTTATTTGTTGCTACACATACCATGCGTTTTAAAATGACTGTGCAAAATTTGTCGATCGTTATCATTCACTTGTTCGCTGGTTGTTTACCCATGCTCCTGTCAAATGTAAATATTGCGGATTCATACTCGATTCATATCGCGGAATGGAATCCCGTACTGCGAAACCTATTTCGCTTTCAGTCCCGTATTCGTTTTGTCAGCCTCAGCGAAACGAAATTGTGTCTAGCTGAATTGGTTTCTCACGTGATATTGTTTGGTTGACAAATGTAAATGAAAGAGGTATGAGAATGAGAGTCAAATATGTCATATTATTAATATCAGCATCCACTACAATGTTTTCAGTTTATTAGACACAGGATCTCACATACATATCACGCCTATATCCCTTGCGGGGAAGACAGAGCGTAAACGGGCGGTAAAAACGGACATGTACGCCACGTCTGACAAATATTTGAGGGTCATTCAGAAGATTGTGTATCACCATAGTGACAGGTTGTCAGCCCATTGCCTAAAATTGCAATACACATTTAACCCTCGAGTCCCTCCGTCGCCTCTTACGACACCCACGGGAAAGAAATTGGCTGATGCTATTTTAAACTGGCATCACACGGCGACACAGTATTTCAAACAAATCATTCGAAATCGGATCCTTTTGTTATGTTGCCATGGTCAATATCCGACGTACCTTTGACCTTAGTACGATATAGTTCGTATTGTATGCAGCATTAGCTGCACTTATATAAATATAACTGGTATTATAGATATCAGGGTATCCATCAGGTACCCATCATCTATGCAATATTGATACTCTAATTGTATAGTATCGACATTATAGTACTATACTATTATAGTATCGACATGGCATAGATAATTGGTACCTGAATAGCAAAATTAGTGACAAAATAAACAGCAAAAAGTAGCTATATACAACGAGTCCACGAGCAACCCGATGAACCTCCGTATTTGAAACAGCCTGTTAGATAATATGGTACGAAAATACCAGTACGTTTTTAAGTTTGGAAAACATCCCAGAAACTCTGTAATACAATAGCTTTGCAATAGAATCCATAAATCAGCTCTTATTACAGTTTACACGTCTACATCAGATAAGAGTCTTAATGTTCATTTTAACCTTAGTGTCACCTTAATTTGAAATATGTTTTTGTCGGTTTCATAAAAGATTCTAAAGTTTTTTGATCATTTTCTGCGACAGTACATTTTGAACGCAAAACATCTGGTTAACGAATTTTCACTGTTCAAAAGACACAAAAAATATGTACATATTCTTCATACGATTCATTTTACAGGTTCAACTCAGGATCATCATGATCAAAATATTTGTCATCGTTTTGTACAAATGTATCAGCCTCGTATTTGTCATTATTAGGTACAACCTGCGTCCTCATTAATACCGTTACAATAATTTACACTCAGTATGGACAGGAAAGTCTGGAAAGAGAGAGGGGAAGCCTTTGCCCAGAAGTGGGATAATTTAGGCTAACATAATAATAATAAAATTGGTGATGCTTTGCTTTATGATTTTCAACAAACAGACTCTCCGTTTAAGTAAGGACTGAAAATTAGAAAACAGAGTCACGTTTTCGTAAATTAGTACCACAATAAGTTTGAATTCTTAAAATAAAATAAATTCATTGAAACGAAACAATTCCAACAAAGGAACAATGACGTCAATGAATTTCCGCGTATTATTATTCGTAAATAGGATTATAAGCTACTCCGTTCCCGAAATACCGCACCTGCGCTGGGCTTATCCAGAATATCCAGATAATGGCTATTGTAGGATATAAAAGATATAATTACTATAGAACCCGAAGCTTCGATTTGGACGTATAAAGATCTTTATTATGCGTCTGAAGTCTGATCTTAGTTATGGATGGCGTTTGCATGATTTAATTAGCCTCCACAGGCAAGCTTTGCGTTACGTAAAAAGCAATGGAAGCATTCTAGTAGAACTATTAAAACAGAGCAAGATTGGCCTCTAAAAGGCAACCACATTCGAAGAAAAGTTTCAGCAAATAGCAGGATTCTGTCGACAAAGCGATATAACTTTACGGAAATTAATTCCTACAACAGAAACAATTCGAAAACGGAAATAGCTGAATACAATTCTGTCAGAATCATTGACAGCCTTTGTATCGAGAGCAACAATTTATCGAGCCTTTCGAAAGATATAAGTAATTCTAGATATTGTTTACGCAACAAACAGATCTCCATAAACTGGTTTTGCATACGATTATTTAGAATATCCAGTTTATGTTGATCCCTTAAATGTGTAACTTATACTGCCAGTTGTACCTATCCTTACAAAGAGAGGCTATGTAAAGCCCCCTTTTGTTCCGGGATGATAAATTAGCAGGTTACCTGTCGCAGGATTAGCTCCCTATGCAGACTCCATCGTCACCCTTCCCTGTGATGTGTCGTTTGTACCTTTTTATTTGCATTTGATTGTTTGATTAATTCGTTTTTGGACAATACGCTGCGTCTGTGATGAAGAGATCGAATTTGTTGATACAAAACTTCGGTGTGGGGTACAGTCGGTTGTAGCACATAAGGTACCAGAGGTACTCCAAAAGGAGTGAATTATTTTTATCCCCGGTTAATTAATAATAAAAAATTCAACTTATACTCATTAAAGAAGTAATTTTCTACCTAGGTATATATGCAAGTAAAGAAAAACATATTGCTGGGGACAAAAATAATTCTGTTGTTTTGGAGTACCCCTGGTACCTAATGTGCTACAACCGACTGTACATGTCTTGGTACTTTTTAGGGTGCGAAAAGGAAATTCGAGAAATAAAGCTTAAAAAAAGCAAACATCAGTTTCAGGGACATTGACTTGGATGACATTAGCACTTTAACGAAGTGCTTCTTTTTTTAACAAAACATGAGAATAAGCATCGACAAGAGCCGCAAAATGCGAGCCATCATTACGAGCGCAGCCAATCTCATTACCAGCATCGCCTAGTAAACACCATCATCAACGCCATCTACAAGTCGAAACAATTACGCGGGGCTTACCAGCCGTCTCGACGTGTTTTTGCTGAAATACTCACCCTGTATGAATTATGACGGGCCTGCTTCCGTGGTCAAGTGTTTTGTATTAGGTTTGACTTACGATCAGGAGATTTCAGGTTTAATTTCTAGTGTAGGCACATGACACCCTAGTTATGTTTTTTCATAGGTTTTGAACTTGAATTTAAGGTGACTGGTACACATGCTGTACCGGGGTAGATGAGGCCTGAAGACGATATTATTCAATTTATTAGTTTGTGAGACTTCCCAGATTGGTAAGGAATTGCATTACGTGATTGTGCACAAGTGATGGTTAGCTTCAGATGGTACGTCAGGCCGCCGGACCAATATGCTTTCTTAAATGCAGACGTCAGGTTTAAGGCCTAGTCGGCGTTTCAAAGTTCTAACTTCACGGTTCATCAGGTTAGACGTCAAGTAACCACGTTCGAGGCCTAGTTGGCGTTTCAAAGTACTAACATCACGGTTCATCGGGTTGTTCGTGGAACTTGTCGGGTTTTTGCTGAACTGCTTACCCTGTATGAGTTGTGACGTCGCCGTCAGCTATCTTTGCGGATAAATCACACGCTTGAGCAATCTCCACCAACCCCTGGAATATTTTGGTAACGACTTTCTTATATTTAGGAACTTAGGGCGTTAGGTCTTTATCGGATTTAGCGAGCTTAACTCAAAATTGCGGTGATTACTTTATTCTGGATTCTATACCAGTGCTTACTTCTTCTTAGCTATACTATTTTTTGGTATCTACTGGGAATGCTACAAAGAATTTCTAAGAAAACATAGCCTCAGTTTTCTGAGATGATTACTCTTGTCTATTGAGGATTGCAGGCATTGTACTGTCTGTGTCTGTTTTGACTATAAACTACCGTAGAAATTTCTTTCACTCAGTAGCACTGAAGCTAATACATCAACTTACCCCTTTCAGGGATCAATTCAATTTTTTTTCTAAGAAAAACGAGTATAGGTGGTTTCTTGTGCAACTGATGTCCAAACTGAGCTGAAAATCTGCAGAAGTCAGTTCGGAAAAGAAATCTAATTACGTCGTATTCCTAAACGCCCTTCGAAGGAAATCAGTTGTTACAAGACGGATGGCAAATAAAACCTTCGGCCCTCGGACCTGATGGCGGGTGATCGAGTATGAAAAAGTACCTTCGCCAGATTACTACTTGATAGGCGTCCTTATTCTTTATTTCGGTAAAGGTAAGAATTTCTTTGGGTTCATTGAGAGAGAGTTTAGCAGTCATGGTTTTGAATTTAAGACTAAAGAATAGTGTACTATCACTCACTTTATTTAAGCTGTGTCTGAATTTCATTACACATTTAAGCAGAGCTATTAGCAGATTTTGTGTTTGTTCAGCTTATAATCAGCATGGCATCCAGATAGACAACAATGAATCCTAGTCTAGGAACATTCTTTATTATTTCTAAATATGCCAAGTAATTATTTATCAAAGGTGGATACCAGAATAGTCGTGCAGATTTGCGACATTATCGATCAACGTATGACATGATGAGATTACTATCGACGATGGAACCACTTTGTACAACCGATCGAGATTTACTCAATGTCATTTCTAGACTTGGACGATAATATTCAGCGGGATATAAAATTTCTAACTATTATTTTACTTTCGTTTTTTTAAATATATTTTATATGTCTGCAACACCCATTTAAAATGTTTGCTAATAAATAATCCGATTTAATTACCCGAGTGCACTTTTTATTTCCAACCATTTCGTGTCAAAGGAACGCAATCCTTTCTGTACAAACGACCGAGGGATTTTTTGCATCAAAAAATATTGTACCTCGCCCCAATGCGGTAAAAACATTCGGGCTCGCCAAAAAGGCAAATTAAATCATATACCGAGCATCTCAATTATTTAAAATGCGCGGTATGTGCAACCGGCAGCGCAAAAGAATGGTGGCGTTGGTCCTTTGAAAAGCTCATCGGGGGGCGCTCTCAAAACTGTCACCCCCAGAAGCACTCTAAACTAAATTTCCAATCTTGTGTTATCGTTCCAGTGCTCATACATTGCAGCTTTTCTGGACCACAAGTGACAATCTCTCGAAATCTAAACAGCAGTGGTTGCGACGTTAAACGCAGAAGCGTTGGGGATCGCGTTTGTATGGGGTAGCGGCGCCGCGGCGGCTGGAGAGACGCGCATGCGTACAAAATCTCACCCCATTGGTTTAAGATGACGTCATCGGGGGTGAGCCCGTGGCTTAGAGTGACACCAACAGTCAACCTCGAGCGGTCCCACGGCACCCTCGTGTCACCCGCAGTGGAACAAAAACAAACGTTTGAATATCCCCCTGCTTGAAAGACTTGTTGTGCTGATACACTTTTACTGTGCTTCTAAGTGTTTTCGTAAGTGATTGTACTACTGACATCTTCTGAAAAAGCTTCTGCTGTGTCTACGCCATTGAATAAAGGTAACATCTTGTTTACAATATTGCTTGTGCCAGTATTTTCAATGATGCCACCTCACGCATGAGTGGGCAATAATAACCTAAGGTTCTGTAGCTGTGTTTGTCATCACATCACGTATCTAAGTCTTCGGTCGCTCATTCACCGTTGTGTAGTATTAACTCAACATCTAATATTTTGTTGTTTGTCTTGTAGCTGCCACATTGTTTGTTTAGTTTTTAGCTATCCCCATTCCGAAACGAAAATGTTATTCACTTATGTTCATTTTTCAGTCCGTCTGCTTAGTACACTTAGTACACACAGTACCTATAACATCGTCTTCAATTTGAATCAACAGTACATTCACGTTTCAGCTATCGAGTTGCCCCGAGTAACTTGATGCTTTACATAAATTAATGTCTCCAACCTCAAACCTAACTAACCATTACTCGCTTTGAGCCACAATTTGAATATTGGAAAGAACAAAACGGGGGCTAGACGAGTAGTTGAAATTGTTTATAAGAAAACGCAATAATGGTTTGAATGGGTAAGGGAGGCATTTGAGTACCCTTGGTTCTAAGGATAATGCTTTTCCTAAGTTGATTCCTTCCTCGTAATATGGGTTTAGAGTATTAAGAAACCGCTTAACTTTGTGGATATAAAGGGTCCAAAAGAAAAGAGAATTATAGGTTTCTAATTTATGGAATAGATGAGCTAAATCTCTTTCAATCCGCTGAAAAAGAGCTATTGTTAGTAGAAACAAATTATGAATGAAAAACTCGTTAGTATAGATTAACGTGTTTAGGTACCTCTTGAAAATTTAATTTTTGTTTTTACAAGTTCCCACTTCGCAATGCTCTCTTCAAAAGATTCGGCTGCGTTGCCCGCAACACGTTTTATATGAATTTTCATAAAGTTTTCAGCGCAACGAATCCATGCCAAGTTCTACAAGGCTCTGTTTTTAACAGATTAAAAACATAAACTTGAAAGCAATCTCTGAGCTCTCTTCTTTCAAGTACTTTACACGCTTTTGCTTTACAGCCGCGGTTGAAAAACTTGGTTTACGATTCAGTTGAGTTTGAAATTTTAAATTCGCATTCGCAAACTTTCAGAGAGTAAGTTCTTTTAAATACTGAAATTCTTTATTTTGTTAGAAAAGGTCGTTGATGCTGATGAATTTATTTTGATCAGTTTCAAATGCAATCAAAGGCAGGTTTTGTTGCTAATAAGGCGAGCAAGACCATCTAATGGCGGGATACACCGAGACGGAGACGGGAAGAAATAACGGCAATTACTGAAATAGACGGGAGTTGAATACCGATAATTGGGAGTGACCGTGACTGAACTAACAGGGACGTGCAAGAGAATTTTTGGTTTTGGCACAAAAACTGCCGGGTTTCAAAAAAAGAACTGCCGGCGGGCAGTGTTAGATTTACACTTCTTCTTAAAAATTTATTGTAGATTTGTGACTTGTGATCGGTGAGACCGTGGCGTAGGAATGACTTTTTGAATATACAGCATACTATGAAGGACTGAATGATGCGTCTGTCAAACACCTTGCTAGGTATCCGTTTTTGTATGGGAATTCGAAATTGTCTTCCGGACGGGTCAAAAATACGTCCGTCAGTCCGTCATTGGGGGAGAACCACCTTATTTAATTAAATTAAAATTTATATAACATACAAAATAATTAATGAGAACAACTGGTTCATAGTGTCTAGTGCCTACTACCACTGAAAAATCATGTTTCTTGGAGATCGTATTTTCAATACTAAATATGATTATTGAATACCACATTTTAAAATACTTCCTGTGTTAGGTATACAATTTTAGAAAACTTGTAAAATTTACCTGCCCGCGCTTGAAAATTTTGCAAGTTTTCAAAAAATATGATTAAGTATATATTTTCATTTGAAAACTAGTTGAAATTTTAAAACAAAGAAAAGTCAATGAAAACGCTCCTATACTCACCGATCGAACACCAATAATTGGAACTGAAGTAAGTGCTGTGGAACAAACTGGAACGGTGCAGAAGAATTGGATTCTTTGTGTGTAAACGGTTTCAGGAAACATTAATTTCGAAAAATTGAGAAGCAATAATGAGAATAGCCAGCAGTAACAGCAAGTAAACAGCTCCAATCTTTTGCAAATTTATTATAAGACGGAAAATCATAATTAAATCTTAGAGGAATATTTTGATTTACCAATCGTGATTACCAATTTAAATACGTTTTTTCAAACTGCAAACACTCGGACATCAAAGACGTTCGAAGTAATGTTACAAAAAAGCGTTCTAATTTCAAAATCTCCTCTGTGTTCAATGAAAGAATTCCTTTCGAAGATTGGCTGCGATCTCTCAAAGTGAGTCTGTCGCTCAGTAATGCCCTTAATTTGATTGGCATTGAGCAGCTGGCAAAGACGTGAAAACTCTATTACCTACCAACTTCATAGGGTTTTACCGCTTTGTCGAGGAAATCAATCTATTGATTGACCTATTTGTACGTTCATTTACCAATTGGTGTTGTCAATTCGATATCGAAGAGTTTTTAAAGATTTGTTGTGGTTTAAACAGATTGAAAAAATATTAATTATGGAAATGTTTAAAGGGTGAACTAGCCAATGAAACTGAACTCTTCAAGAAATGTTAAGGCAAATAATAATATAGGGTGACATTTTACTAGTGACCGCAAGCGAAACCTCAAGACGGGCTGGTAATACGGAACAACTTCCCCCAAGGAACATACTGCTAAAATTAATTCTACTACTAAAATTCGTACCTATGTTTTTTGGGAAAGTTGTTCCTTATTACTAGCCCGTTCTCTGTTTTTAGTATCGGTCACTATTAACATTTCACCCGATATAATATAACTAAATAATTTTAAACAATCCTTATTAAATTATCTGTCGATCAATTTCGTCGTGTCGTGTGTTATTCAGGGAAGTTTGTTGAGCCTCCTTCTTCTTTGTCGTGTGGGACACTGAGTTGTCTAACAACCCGATGAACCCTGGTGTTAGAGTTTTCAACCGCCTACTAATAGTAGCAGGTCTTTACAGAACCTCCTAATACAGAATCACTAAATCAAACAAACATATACATATATCACGCCTATAATCCCTTGCGGGGTAGGCAGAGCGTAAACATCCGCATAAAACGGACATTTACGCCACGTCTGACAAATATTTGAGGGTTATTTGGAAAATTGTGTATCGCTATAGTGACAGGTTGTCAGCCCATCGCCTAAAATTGCAATACACACCCTCAAGTCCCTAAGTCGCCTCTTACGACTCCCACGGGCAAGAAATGGGGTGATGCTATTCTCAGCCGGCAACACACGGCATATTGAACAATTTTGACAAAAAACACTTTTCACGGCAGTATTTAAACACCCAGCAGTTAATTACGGAAACCATTTCGAGGGGAAATCAATGAGCTCTTGGAAACAGCTTTGTGAAGGCTGCCAATATCAATTAACCAGATCTTAGCGAATGACATAATGAGAATTCATTATGTTGCACTTTTCTCTCCTCCAAGTGAATCAAGTAGCACTTACGGCGAAGTTTGCTTAGGTTTTTTGGTCAGGTAGTAGAATTGTTACACATGTCACCTATAATCCCTTGTGGGATAGGCAGAGCGTAAACGACCGCAAAAACATTTACGCAACGTCTTACAAATATTTAAGGATCATTCGAAAAGTGAAAACCTCATTTTTATTTTTTTATCCCGCCTGAGCCTGAGATTGTTAAGAAAGAAAAGAAAATTGTGTTATATAATTATTTTTTTTACAATGACGGATCATGACTTCAAAAAGTGATACCAAGTAATGCTATCCTACATTGAATAAAGTAATTTCATTTTCATTTTCAGTGACAGGTTGTCAACCCATCGCCTAAAATTGCAATACACACCCTCGAGTCCCTTAGTCACCTCTTACGACACTCACGGGAAAGAAATGGGATGACGCTAGTCTAAGCCGGCATTACACGGCACTAGAATTGTTTCCTTGAAAATATTTTGTGATAGAAACAACACGCATATGTGGACGATATATGTGGCGCAGTGTTAGGTTATGTCTGCTACGCAAAGGTCTAGTGTTCGTTTCGCGGGTCGGGCAGATGTTTGAAAGATGAATTTAAGTATTTGTGTTCAAGTCTGGGTGCTGTTTGTGAGTATCTGTGTGAATGTACACACACGGTTCCCATTTACAGGCAGGGATTCCTAGTGGGTTGACCGTACATACATACATATATCACGCCGCCTTTATCCCTTTCGGGGTAGGCAGAGCGCAAACGGCCGCAAAAAACGGACATCCACGCCACGTCCGACAAACACTTGAGGGTCACTCGGAAAAACTGTGTATCGCCACAGTGACAGGTTGTCAGCCCATCGCCTAAAATTGCAATACACACCTCCGAGTCCCTTCGTTGACAGTACGTTTATGAAATCGCATTTTTGTATCATTGTGTATATAATAAATTGGTTTTCAGCTATGTTCAAAGCCTACGTATGAAAAGTATATAAAATGAAGCTTTTGCTTGCAAAAGGGTCGAATAATTTAATTAAATAGCTGTTCATACAGTTGCCCCTCAAACAAATGCAATGTTAAATAACTAAATGTTTGCAAAGAGGGGTTGATACTGCACACTACCCTAGAGGTTTAACAACTTGTCAATGTCACAATCACAGGTCAGTCAGAACTGCGTATACCTTTTATACATGCATACATACTGTGATACATATGATATGCACGTACGTACCAAGGGCCTTAATTTGGGAAATAAATCCTCTTAACTTACATTTTATTAGCGCTGTCACTTTCCGTCAAATAGGTTTAGAAAAGGATATC
Source organism: Tuta absoluta (assembly GCA_027580185.1). Taxonomy (NCBI): domain Eukaryota; kingdom Metazoa; phylum Arthropoda; class Insecta; order Lepidoptera; family Gelechiidae; genus Tuta; species Tuta absoluta. The sequence continues at coordinate 15,924,813 of JAQAHW010000009.1, forward strand.
CAATTTATGTCATGTCCCTAAATATGACGCAAAATATGTGCTATTTGTCAAAATAAGGTAACAATGAAACAATGGCGACTAAACATGGCGAAGAACCCAGTAACATTCTGAAACACTGAATTTATATATCTCCTATCCTTTTCTAAACCTATTTGACGGAAAATGACAGCGCTAATTTAAGGTCATTTAATAATTTAATTTCCCAAACCGTACTAATATCATAAATCTTATGTATGAATGTATGTTTGTTAACTCTTCACGCTCAAACGGCTTGACCAATTTGGATGAAATTTGGAACACAGGTAGAGTATAACCTGGAAGAAATTTAAATTTTTATACTGATTTGTCTTCTAAAACGGATGAAATAAAAAAAAAACAATAAAATATTGGAAGGTACAATTTTGGGGCATAAACAAGGCTGTCTATTTACGGAAGCCATCGATAAATCGGCATCTACACTTTCCTGGCCTGGCTCCAAGAGTGCAGCGATGAGCAAAATGAGTGGTTTTGTTGCAATATTAACCCTGAAGTTCGGACATTGAGATTCGTGAAGACCGTTTCAAGGACAGTAGTAACATTATTCCTGATACATGTTAGCGTGGGAAGTGGAACTTGTTTAAGAGGCCGTACATGAAATTGCGCTGGGCGAAAGTAGGTAATTAGCATTAGAACGCGTCATCGTGCAGCCGAGCGGCGGCGATATGCAGACCCAGCGGCGGACGGCAGCGTATAGTTCGATCAATCAGTTTTGATCCTATTTATAGTTTTTGTGGCAATTGTATGAAAAAGTTTAAAATTATTGCGTACCTACTAAGAATTTTGGGATTTGTAGAATGTTATCGAAACTAATTAATTACCGACTACTATTCAGGGGTGTGCCCATGTACCAGCATCTTTTTTCCGCTTAACAGCGCCGAATTTATATTTATTGCCTACTAGCTTTTACCCGCGACTTCGTCCGCGTTAGATAGTTTTTTTTGGCAGAAGTTCTAAAGTAGGTACCTATGTGTATTCATAGTAAGTGTGACAGTGATATTAGAACAGTTGTTATCTCTACTGTTTAGAGATAACTTGCTTGCTTCTGTTGTTAAAGGGACAATTCAAGATTTGCTATCCGGCCTGAGAGACCAATATTTATAAAAATTTAATATAAAAGTCAGTAGATAACAGAGTACTTACTCCAGGGGTGCCGATTTGAGAACACTAAAATGGTCAGCATAAGTAGATAAGACAGATAAAAAGGTATTTTAAGTTACTGTAATACATTTTTATATACCACATTTTTTGTTTTTCTGTATTTTGCGAAAACAAAGATTTTGTGGGTTTGACACTCGTGAGTCTGCCCTCACGTGTATACCCGTTCGGGTAGCCGCACCCTGTCGCGCCCTCCCCCTCCGCCCCGCATCGCCGCCAAAGCGCGCGCGCCGCGCCGCGCCGGATCGGCCGGTGCGCGCGGCCGCGGTCATAAGATCGGGCATTATTTATTTAGTTGCTGTGTATTTTCAATACATATCCATAACGCATGCGTATGTCAGACGAAAGGAAATCGCGAATTTCTATTTTACTCCCTTACATTTACAAAATACGCCGCATCGGACGTCAAATGTGATCCCCGACTTAACGTGTTATGTGGATGATACTTTTCAGTTCAGAACATGGTAACGTATCACCTAAGTAGATATGCCTAATTACAATGAAGGTAGTGCATACGATGCAAACGGCGGCGGCACAGCGGTATTTTTCAGTAATGATAAAAAATCCTCGGTAAAAGTAGGCAATGTCCTTTCTCAAGTTATTCCCATCATACTGAACATATTTTGTTTTGGAACCATTTCTGTATCTCCAATAGTTTAGGTGGGCTCCTGATGGTAGACCTGGTGGTCTACATAAGGTACTCCAGATCCTCAAATGTTCTTGTGAAAAGAAGCGGCCCATCATACTGAACAACTTTTGTTTTAGGACCATGCCTGTATCTCTAATAGTTTAGCTTGGCTCCTGATGGTACACCTGGTGGTCTACATCTATACTCCAGACCCTCGAATGGTGATAATAAATAGCCTATGTCCGTTCTCGGTATGCTAGCAATCTCTGTGCCAAGTTTCATGAAGATCGTTTCAGCGGTTTGGCCGTGAAAGCGTAGCAGACAGACAGACAGACCGAGTTACTTTCGCATTTATAATATTAGTGTGGATAGTGTGGATAGTTAAATCTGTAATGTATCATTATAGTCCGTTAAAATGGCCATTTATTTGCAAAATCCCGAAATTTCAAGTTATTTATACTCTAATAGGAAGTAAAATCACAATATCTAGTTCAATTAATTTAATCAATCATAAATCAATACCGCACTGAATAAAATACTTACAGGATCAAAAAGTATCGGTCGCACTATAATTCCGCCTGTGACGCGTGATCTACTGTCCTCTACGCGCGCGATCGACACACATTCGTAATTTTGTATGTGTGCGTGAGTGTGACGCAGCAGGATACACGTCCTCCTCCCAAGAGCGCGGCGCGCGGTCTGCCGAAACAGCATTTGCGCTCCCGTATATAATTGATAATTCCGGAGAACTTTAAAATATTCGATAAATTTCATAAAATACATATTTGCAATTTTTTTTATAGCTAATGTGTTAGCATGAATCTATTTTTCAATGTGTAAATTGATTTTTTTTAAATTGTGTTGTATTGTACTAGAAATCCGACGCTGTATACGTTTAAAATTTCTTCAAAGTAGGGCCATTTTACTGCAGTTTTTCTTTGAATTTTTGAATTAAATTACTAAAAACTCCTCGGCCAATTTTTAGCACTTTTCAATGTCTTTATTGCTGTATACTTTATAAACCACTCCATATTTTAAAATTCATGTAAACAATAATGATACGAACGTCACGCATCGAAAACAATTAAAACACGTCTCAGGTTATTAACTATTAAACAAACTGAACAATCAAAATCAATAATTTGTCTGGGCCAATTTTTAGATATTGAATTAATCTTCAATAAAACATATCATAACACATTGTTACTTATTCTGTTTTTTTAAACGAGGTCCTACAGAATTGAAGAAACAAGACAAAATTACTCAAAACTATGTACGGCCTCTTAAAAGCAACTTGTAGCATTTATGTGAATGTATTTATATGACTTACAATATAAAGTAATACCTATGACTATGACTTGACTATAACTATAAGAGACTTGTGGGATGTTGCTTCTTGTCAAATATGTAGTTCAAATTGTTAAACAGCTGGTATTTATTTGTGTAGGTTAGGTATACCTGAAGTTGTGAAAACCGAATAAGTACCTAACCTTTTTTCAGTGTCTGTGAAAATAAAACCTACATAAATAATATTTGAGGGACGCATCGGCCATCCTGCAAAAAAGACTGGGCATATTATCAAAAAAATATGGACTCGACCAAATAAAAAGTTTTTCCAAATGACCAAAACTGCCAGAGAGAATCAACTGCCTCTGAAACATAGGGTGGATGAAGTATTAATCATTTTTAAGTAATGAAAAGAGAAAATATATCAATCTTTTGTCTCAACTTGGGGAGGGAAATTAAGACCGTGAAAAATGGCACCTCCGTTATGGAAATTATTATTTGTTTAGGAATTAAACGGCGTTTAGGTGACGTGCAAAAATCTTGAGAAGGGGTGACAGTACCTATTTAAATTGAACGTGGGTGAGGTATTGCATATTAAATAAGAGGATTATCAAGGTATGACCTCCGTTGTGAGATTTTTACTTTATTACAGTAGAAGTTGCTAGAGTCTTTCACTTCTTCTTTTCCTTCTTTTCGAGTCAATAGCAGTCAACGTGGCCAAAATGGCCTTGATTACGGCTGTTTTGCCCAAAAAGTGGAATAGCATTTTGATTGGCTTTATATAGGTCCTCCTGTGTGCTAGCAGCAGGACAGGTAGGGCATAAAATAAGATGTGGCATAGATTGAAACGCGCCACACTAGCAAATGCCATCTTGAGAAAAACCCCACCTCCTTCTAAGACGACTGCTTATCTTTCCCTTACTTGCCAACACCAAGTCTTGTAGTAGGTAGGTATGTTTTCAAAATGCCCATTAGCAAAATCTCGTCCTAAATAACGCCTAAACACCAATAACAGCGGGGAGCCGGCAGCCGGCAGCGATATGCGATTGAAAAATCGTACCGTTTTGGGATGTCGTAATTTCATGCAGCCTGTGAGTCCTGATACCGCCCGCCCTCATACCACTCTTTACCGCCCCATACCGCTTTAGTACCGCCTCGGGTGACAGGGCCTAAATCCGACACTGATAGGTGAACGGTTGGTTATTTCATGGGAAATGAAAATTTTAGTACTGAAGATACAAGTGTGTTGTGACGATGCCGGCTCAAAACAGCATTACCCCATTACTTTCCCATGGGTGTCGTAAGAAGCGCCTAAGGGACTCAAGGGTGTGTATTGCAATTTAAGGCGATGGGCTGACATCCTGTCACTATGACGATACACAATTTTCCAAATGTTTTTCAGACGTGGCGTAAATTACTATAATCCCTTGCGGGGTAGGCAGAGCGTAAACGGCCGCAAAAACGGTCATTTACGGCATGTCTGACATACATTTGAGGGTCATTCTGAAATTTGTGTATCGCCATAGTTACAGGTTGTCAGCCCATTGCCTAAAATTGCAATACACATCCTCGAGTCTTTTAGCCGCCTCTTACGATTCCCACGGGAAAGAGATGGGGTGATGCTATACTAAGCCGGCATCACACAGCTACTTCGTGTTACTCTTCCTTTAAATGCAAAATTGTTGAACATTAGCTTTCGCAAATCCATAAAATATTTCACTAACCAAACGCACAGTAATCCATACACTTTACATTATTGGAGATTACCCTTGTTCAAAATTCGCTGCAGAACCCCTGTCTCCCTAGTTCAAACAGAGAGATGCATGCAACATTAATAGGAGTGCAGCTACCCTCCTGGTACTACACCGGTATTTAGTTGTGGGGATCGCAGTTAGGGTCCAGCCTTTAATCATGTTCTAGGTAGAGAGAGTAGGGCATTTCAAGTACCAAAATAAAAGCTGTAAGAGAAAACACTAGCCATGTAATTACAAACATGTTAGACGCGGGTTTGGATAGTGTTTAAAATATTTTTCTATACAATTTGACGCTGTCAAAAAGCTTAATCTGCGTCTATTTTTTTGTAATAACACAGTGAATACCAACTTAATTCAAAAAAAGGTTCGCAGTAAATGATATTTTTTTTTAGATATAATGGCATAAAAGTAGGTGCCGGGATAGTGTAACATATGAATGATATTTTTGTTAAGAATGTTAGCTCTGCACCACTGTTATAACAACAAATGCCTAAACTATCAAAATGCTAATTGTTTAAGTCTACAGATCGTGCTGTTAATATAACTTGGTCTTTATTGCAGCAAACTCTACAACGCCGCATTTATTTACCCAATTTAGAACTCTTTTTAAAGCTTAGGCACCGCGGAATGCGCCATTACTTCTTTCTTCAAACACTCCAAGCTCATTAGAATGTCTGAGAGGTCCCGTGCCGAAAATGTGTTTCTTTGCCCACTACAGATGCATACATTTTGCAAAATGTGTGCCGTCCTACCGCCTCTGCCCCTTGAGACTTGCGCAACGTATGGTCGCTGTCTTTAGATGTGTTTTCGAATATTTATTGGCGAAACCATGGATATTTACTATTTATGAGACATGAAAGACATTTTTGTTAGGTTGAGAGATGTTTGGGAACGGCTTAGCATTTTTTGTGATCTCTCAGATGGGGTTTTGAATCTTTGAGCTCTTTTGCCTCATCTATTTTTCAATGTCTATATGAGGAGAAGAAGTGTGAGGTTTTATCAACTAAAAATAGTCTCAATCCCGAGTTTATCAAAATGTTGTTAGGACTTATACCAAGTCAGTAAATAGTTGTTATTGTTAATATCCTAGGGCACCCCACTGTTGCATAGGGCTTTCACAAGGTGTCGCCATTTCCCCCGGCTTTGAGGAGTAATTTTAGCTTAACGCCATTTTATACCAGCTGTTTTTAATTTTGCGTCGCCACGTGTGCACGGGTCGATCAGGTCTTCTTTTTTAGGTGTATACCAGCCAGGGTTGGGTGGCTCTAGCCAGATTTGCTGAGTTGTTCTTTTCCTGCTGCAATGAATGCCCTATCCATCGCCATTTCTTCTGGTTAATCTCTTATTTGATAGGCCACTGTTATCAAGAATACCTTATTTATTATTTTCTCAGTTCTTTGTTTAGCCACAGTTTTATAAAAACTACCAGTGCTAAGTATTTGGTACAATTGCTGGTAAAAACAATCGATACTACAATAAACAAACCGTAGGTTGCTAGGTATGTAATCCAAACTTAAGAAAGCCGCGAAAATGGGAGGGTATAAAATTAACTTTCACATCACGAAATCAAAGTAGGTACATACATACTTACCAATCTATGTGTATTTCATTAGAACGAAACCTAATAAACCATCAAACAGAAAGTTAGTTCACGAAAACATCACAAGAGTAAAGTCAACAGCAGAAAGGGCATTCCAACTGGAATTTTGATTTCGCTGGCCCTTCGGAGCCAATTGCTACAAATTTATATTGATTGACACTTTACCGGGTGGTTAGTTAGGTACAAGCCAGTGGACCGTGAGAAACAGCAGTAGATGATAGTGTCGGACGGCATTTCTGTATTTTTTTTCATTTCATTATTTTATAAAGAGCCATAACAGTCCATACTAATAAATAAATAAATATCCTGGACAATTCGCACAGCGCCATCTGGCCCAAAACTAAGCAAAGCATACTCTCTTTTCGTGTGGGACACCGAGTCGTCCAACGACCCGATGAACCCTGGTGTCAGAGTTTTTCAACCGCCTACTACCACTAGTAGGCCTCTGACATGGTTGTGTTTCGACCGCCGTCTAAGTAATCATAGACAGCAACCGGGACCGACGGCTTAGCGTGCCCTCCGAAGCACGGAACCATTTATTTTCGGACAATCAGTTGGTTCACCCTGCAATGTCCTAACCAGACCGGGAACAAATTCACAAAGAGATAAATATCAACTTTTGTGAGTGTCCCACCGAGAATCGAACCCGGAACCTTTGCGTCGCAGGCAGTCGCACTACCACTGCGCCACATCGGTCGTCAAAGCATACTATGGGAAGTAGATGACTGATATTAATATTTTGTACTTCTTTTTGTAAATAAATAAATATTATACATAGAAAACACCTAAACTTAACTTGAAAATGGACTTAACAATTATTTGTGTCTTATGGAGATCGAAACAACGACCCTCGGCGTACCAGGCAGAGGTACTATCCGCGAGGCCAACGGGTCAGTCAATGGACATGGGCTTCCCCCTATTGGGTGGTATTGCCATACTCACCACGCTTGGCAGACGCTTTGGCAAGCGCAGTGCAAGATGTTACATTCACAGGAAACGCTGCTGCCCATTCCCTGGATGATTATCCCTAAGGTGTTTTTTAAGACACGAGTAGAATCGGGGCGATGATAAACTAAGCCGGCACCACACGCTTTCTTTTTACGCGTTAATTTATTTTGCTCTGCTTTGAAGTCGGTTAAAAGCAAATAACAATCGATCAATTTGCTACGTTGTATTTTTTTTTAAAGCCTTTCAGGTGTTAATAATGAAATACGTGTGCGCTATCGAGCTAGTGATTTCAGCTGAAATCGTCCAATGTTTTCCAATATTGAGAACGGTTTAATAAACCTTTTTTATAAGTGTTGATAGCGCTTTTCTTTGTTTTCCAATACGATACTACCTGCTCATAAGAAGTGTTTTAAAAAAAAATTAAATCGGTACATTAAATACCATACACATTTATTCATATTTGCCATGTGATGCTTGCTTGTAAAAGCATCACTCCAATTCTTTACCGCAGTTGTCGAAAAAGGAGACTAAAAGCCTCAGAGGTTTCTAGTGCATTACATACTTTGTGATCACAGATTTAGAAACTAGATTCTATACCTGTGTTTGTGATATTGGGAATATAGTCTCGACGATGAAGATAATTTTGTTTTTAAACACGGCCTTCAACAATTGTCACACGTGGCGATAAAGACCTTAGACTTCAGCCGTTAACGCTCTGTCGCCTCACAAAGGATAATAGCGTTATGTCTGTAATGTATGTGCATTGTGTGATTTTCATGGAATAATTCCCTTCTACATCCAGATGAGAAAGGAAAAGTTATGTCACTGGAAAACGCGCTTTAAATAATAAAATCTCGCGTACACAGTTGAGTCGAGAGTCTTCTGACAAACGCCCTCTACATAATAATAGTAAACAATGTCATCTCATCATTATTCAGTTCAGTATAAAGCGGTCCTTGCTATTTTCCAAGCGAAGCATACCCCCCGTTTGTTTGGAGTGTCATTGCACTGTTTATAGTACAACGCTGCGTATGCATTGTGAATGGTGGTTTTAAGTGGATTACACGCCGCGTTGGACAATGCCTCACTTTTTATGGTATACGAAAGAGGATTGATGAGTCGTTATACTCTGTCCAAGTAGGTATTTAAAATAATGTAAACAAACTATATGAAGAGGGACAACGAAATTCCCTGCAACAGAAAAGGGTACTGTATTACTGTCGAAACACACTTGCTACACAGGGTTGTTTCTTTGTCCGTACGCAAACTTTGAATGGTGATTCTACTCATGATTATGAACAACTTATTCTATAGGGCTACCTGCAAAATCAAGTAAAAATATTAGATGTTCCATAATAATACCTACTCAATCAAAATCTATGGGACAGCTGATTTTATTTTCGCGACTTTGTGGTGGTGGCCCTATAGTAAACGTTGTTCATAACCATGAGAAAATCATGCTGCAAAGATTTCATACTGACTAAAAAATTACCCTGTATTGATATATCAGACTTGCGCGTTTTTATACTAAATTCCATGAATTACTTATAGTTACACAGGTGAGGTTTCCAAACCTTCGTAATCGACTGGGTATATTATTTTGGCAATTGTAAACTTTCGCACTAACTCACTGCTCTTAAAAATGACGTCAAAACAACAACCTTACCTGTCTTTTTCGCGTGGGACACCAAAATATCCAACGACCCATTGAAGGGTTCATCACGGGTGGCAGAATTTTTCAACCGCCTAAAATATTGTGTAACGACCGCCGTCAACTTTAATCATAGACAGTAACCGGGACCGACGGTTTAACGTGCCCTCTGAAGCACGGAACCATTTTTCGGACATTCAAGTGGTTGAGCTTGCAATGTCCTAACTAGACTCGGAACAAATTCACAAAGTGATAAATATCAACTTTGTGAGTGGCCCACCGAGAATCAAACCCGGAACCTTTGCATCACAGGCAGTCGCACTACCACTGCGCCATATCGGCCGTCCACAACCCTATGTAAATATTTCGTTCCACGGCGGGATTCTTTGATTTGTGGCTTTAGTCCTGGTTAAGCCAAGCTGGACTGTCAAAGGCGTGGCTGTGTGGCTTGTAAACTTTGCCAATTTGGTTATGTTGGTTAGCCAGTCTGGGAAACTGCACCGTTTAGCTATCTAGCATTCTGGAGAACCTTCCGTTTTGCATTTGGTGGTTTAAGACATCATTTATGTACTAAAGATAGGGAAGGATTGCTCGACAACATTTAGAAATGTAAGTTTGCAGACTATAATATCCTCAAAATGCCCTCGGCCATCTGCCAGCCAGTGATTCCTTAACAAGTGACGACGGAAATCCATTTCCTGACCATCATTGTAGATTTTTTATGGATTTATCCTTAAGTCACACAGTATGATAGGACTTTTAGGCGCTACAAAGTCGCTATCCATTAAAAGTCTTCAAAAGCCTTTTCTTTATTCTTACATTCAAAGCCATTACAATAATCTACACTAGTAACTAGCATAAAATGCTTTTGTGTACCAGCTGACCTAATATCTCTTTTCTAATGCTGCACCACACTTCTCCGAATTTATGTAGTCTTAAAGCCATACAACCACTTTTGGCAGTTTAACCCGCCATTTCTTAAGGTTCTTGGCACCGGTGGCATGCAATGATACATGGATAAAAGCTTAATTTCGAATTTATACGTATCGTAAACATGGTATGGTCTGTGGTGTTGTGGTTTAAGGTGTAGCGTTTTTTATACAAAAGTTAAATGACTTATATCTGTAAAGGAGACGACAGTCTTAATGAAAAAGCATCATGGGAAGTGTCGTGTTTATATACAATTTTTGCAACTTGATATCAAATAATTCCATACCATAAGATTTCCCTGTTATAAACTAATTTTTTGCCACTCTATGCCAATAGATGGCGCAAATATTGAAAGTCATGTTGACGATATTTTCTTTATCTTTTATTCAATGAAGTGTAAGCTTCTGGTAAAAAAAAAGTTGTTGAATTTTAAATTTTTCGTATGTATGTAAAACGACCCAATTTAAGTTATGGACTTTCAATTCATAGGTTACATTTTCATTATTTGACTATTGACTCTAGGTTTTTTGAATCAATCCAAGTCTGTGTCGGTGAACATATCATCTCATTGAATACGAGACCCAAATTTGAAAAGACTTTCCGTGTTTTTCAAAAATATCATAACATTTCAAAATCTCCAAGGTTAATTGGCTCGTTCAGTGATATCAAAAACCACACTAAAGCTGTATGTACTGTATAAATGACGATACAGAGGATACAGTAGGCATAAAAGCTTTACCATAAACATGTTACAGCCCGAAACGGTCACAGGACGTGTCCGTATATTTTATTCATCCACTCGACGCGCATTGCGATTATCGTGTTGTTCGATACGGCATTTCTGCTTTGATTGTCTGGGGTTGAAGTATTGATATAAAGTTTGATTTTGTTTCGGTTTATTGCTTTGTGTCCGCTAGTATATTGTATTATCTATATTTACCCCTTATGACGACCTGACTCACTTTTTTCCGAGCACTTTCATATGTCTTTTGATAAAATTGTGAACTTCTCATCTTCAAGAAAAAACTAGGATTGTTTTGGTTCTAAGTCAAACAAGACAAGTAATTTTCATTAAGCCTTTCTAAACACACACACAAATATCACGCCTATTACCCCTTTCGGGGTAGGCAGAGCGCAAACGGCCGCAAAAAAGGACATTTACGCCACGTCTGACATATATTTGAGGGTCAATCGGAAAATTGTGTATCGCCATAGTGACAGGTTGTCAGCCTATCGCCTAAAATTGCAATACACACCCTCAAATCCCTTAGTCGCCTCTTACGACTCCCACAGGAAAGAAATGGGGTGATGCTATTCTAAGCCGGCATCACACGGCACGTCAGTCTTTTTAAAGGTTAATAAATAAGGATGTTTATATGTAATGTGAAACAAATGCCAGTGCCCAAGGATGGATACACAAAGTAAGTATTGGCGGCTGCGCGATTCTCTATTTTGTGATGGATAGCCCACCGAATAAGCCCCTTATTTAACCTTTAATAATATGGCATCATTTATTCAAGTTTAATATAATTTTATTAAATTAAGAATCACTGCCTTACGACCTCATCATGGAAATAGACAAACACAAGAAGAGACAAGTCGCCTTAACGAGCACATCCGAAACTAAGGTCTCGGCAACTTTGTAAATATTCAGATAGTTCCGTCAAGTTGAATCCGCAAGACGTGACGGAGCCCTTGAGACGGTATAAAGAAATACCTTTAAAGGAGTCAGGATTAGGTACAGTCAAGCTCGCGTCCGGTTAGAGACTCGCATTGCCAATGTAAGTGTTATTCGCGCGGCATAAGAACAGTCCAAAGTAAACTGTCTTACCAACCCAGGCTGATCATGACTGTACAACTTGCCTGTTGGTAAAAAGATTGGTCAATGAAAGCATTTTTTTTCATTCAAGCATCTTTTCTTGCTTTCTAAGCTAGGAAGATAGTGTGGGAAAGATTAATTTCCCTACATGCCTTATTGTTTTTGTCAAATCCCAAAATATTATCTTTATACAGAGCACTTGAAAATTTCATTCAATTTAATCAAAGTTAGCAGTTCATTTACTACTAGTAGTAGGTAGTTGAAAAACTCTGACACCAGGGTTCATCGGGCCATTGGACGGCACGGTGTGCCACACGAGAAGAAATACATTTTGTGTTTACTTGGACATGTAAGCTTGCCTTTAGATTTGAACTTCTAATAAGCTTGCTCGCTGACAAACTCAACACCAACTCGTAACCAAATAGCGCTCCAATAGAACTATTTCTTGCTCTGCATTCAGTACAGTACTGGTAGTAATTTGTACGACTTTAACCGCCCCTGTCCAGACAAGATAAGGGTTGTATTGTTATATGTGTAGGATATATGAGGAACAATTATCTTAGCGGATGACATGCGCCATAATAGCTTCTGTATGAAACTAAACGTTTGAATAATATGCGGGATTGTAGGAAATGTTGGAATAGAACAGTTTTGTTTTGTTAGTATTTTGCGAGTGTAGTCATGGTTTATAGTAATTTGAGAATGATTTGGAGGTTCTTTTTTCAACTGTTGTGCAAAGATTGAAATTATATTGCAGTGTGTTTGAAAAAAAGTCATAGCATAACATGAGTGGCAATGGGCCAACAGCCGAAAGTTAAAATAAGGAGTTGTAGAGTCATTAGACACATACAAACGCCTCCAACAGGTCACAGCTGGACAGAGGCCTCTCCCTATCGCGAGGTATTGCCATAGTGACCACGCTTGGCAGGCGAATAGGCAAGCAGTGCTTTCATATTGCTTTCACAGGGAACGCTGCTGCCCATTCCCTGGATAAATCTATCCCTCGATCGCTTTTTATTGTGCTGGTGCTATTTTAAGCATACATCACACGGCAAGTCGGAGTCGTTGGTGCTGTAATTATATAATTTACTTTGTCTTAGTGTAGATACAGTTCTAGGACATGTTCCTTTGTTTGTCATATAAAACAGCAGGAAATACAAACAATGCTCATTATTATAAGTACAGCATATTTCGTATTCTTCACACATCTTCTCAAAAATCTAAATGACAAAACGCTCGGTAGAAAAATTCGGATCGTTACGAACGCGGAGAGCCTTTATTGCCGCATATAAGTGTTCAGGCGCTTGAAACTGCAATTTTCATGTAATAAAACTGGGCTCTTTACTATTCTTTCAACGTGAGCGAAGCTGTTGGTAATAAAATAATTATTTTTATTCGAATTTTATGGCATTCTTTGCGTTTTCGTCAAGACCAGACCTATAAAATTGCATCTGTCTGTGAACGAATTTAAAGACTAAATCAACAAATGAACTGGTCGATCAATAAGGCACAGATACCAACAGCATTTGTGTTAGCCGCAGACGAAATGACCATTAGTCTGGGATGCTATAAATTGCGCCTGCCGCGGACGCAAGAGCAAATACCGACGCGGCCGCAAGTAGTAACTGGAAACCACAAGGCAACTTGGCACCGCGTCCAACACGTAATTTGTGACCGCGGTAAGGCGCAGCCGGCTCAGATAACGGTGCAAACTTTAATATTGTAGGACGATAATGTTTTCTCAAGAAACTCAGCCAGCCATTTCTAGAAGTTTCCACATCGTCATCTCCTACTTGATTCTCGTTTAAATACCTGCAGCCCGCCTAAACATACATACATACATAAATCAGGCCTATATCCCTTACGGGGTAGGCAGAGTTTTAACGGCCATAAAACGGATATTAACACCATGTCTGACAAAAGCTTGTGGGTCAACTAAATAACTGTGTATGACTATAGTGACAGGTTGTCAGCCCATCGCCTAAAATTGCAATACACATCCCTCGAGTCCCTTAGTCGGCTCTTACGACACCCATGGTTTAGAAATGGGGTGATGCTATTCTAAGCCGGCATCACACGGCATAAAGCTCTCGCATTTTCAATGAAAATAGAACTCCATTGAAAAATTTGGACACGCTTGAAACATTTTTGTATTCTTTTATCCACTTTAAAGTGCATTTGCAACTGGCTGCAACTTTACTGAACAATTTGCCTTGTATGCACTCAATGCACACTGTTGTGTCCTGTGAGACGAGAAGCAAAACAAAAACGCGATAATTTATTCCACAGACTAAAACGTGGGGAGGTTCACATTAAAATTTGAGCCTCGTCAGGTGTTAAGTCCATAATTTCCCCCGGGACCAATCCAGGATCGTGTTTTAAGGGTACTCATGAATGCCACGACTAATTTCCTTCGCTGACTTCATCTGGAGGTTTTAGTACCTTCTTTAGTGTTATTTATTTTGACCGTGAAACCTTAGAACCTATTGTGGTATCGTGCTACGTTTGGTGTAATAAAATAATCAAATTAGTTTTCGAGTTAGGCAAACAAGAGGTGTTTTCAAGCAGTGCGCTTTTACAGGATGTCCTGTGCAGAGTTTTGCATGTTTTCGAAAATTTTATACTTAACACGGGAAGTGTTTTAAAATTTTTGATAAATGGTTTAAATGGTTTGAGAGATAAATCTAGATTCTTGTCATTCTTAGCTACCAAACCAGCAAAAAAAAACAGATTTTTTTAACTGCCATTCAAAATTTCATACTCAACATAATAAAAATGGACGTTTTTTTAAGAAATAAACAAACTAAAGATGCCCTGAATCTAGTTTTTTTTCTTTTGACCACTTTAAGCGTTTATATGCATCTTATAAGGAGTTTAATACTTTTTTTATCAAAGTAGATTTTAATATACTTAGTTAATACTTGCGATTGTTGGCGCTTGGTGAAACTCCATGTTTAATAAATTTTGACAAAAAACACTTGTACTTGTACTTTTTATCACACAGATACAACAAATAAGTATGTAAATAATTATAATTTAGTGGATGTGATGTTCTTTCTTGAATAATGATTTGTGTTTTGTAAAATCCTTGAAAATGCTCATGTGAGCGAAACCGGTCGGGTTACCCCGCAATAAAACTGTGAAATGAGTACAAGTGTTTTTTGTCAAAATTTATTAGATTTTAATATTTTTATTATTTTTATTACCGATCTAAAAAATGTGTTCTTTTGCTTCAGGTATTGCGACAAAAAACTTTCCAGATTTTTCATCATATATCGACTTGATGACAGACAGGTAACTATTGGCTGCAATTTTACTAGAGATCGTTAACGAAAACTGAATGAGTTGGTGATAACTGATAAGGAACAATTTTTCCCAATACACATGTCGTAATATGAAAAATAAAACTGGACCTCCCATACAAAATGCCTGACGAACAAGTCAATATGTACGGCAGATCAATTTTATTTCATACTTGATTTCCGCCCAGTGATTTCACCCGCTGCCAATAATTTTCCCGTGGTTAACGTTGTTCCGGGTCTATGTGTTATTCCGGGTTTTACTCTACCTGTGTTCCAAATTTCATTCAAATCGGTCAAGCGGTTTGAGCGTGAAGAGGTAACAAACATACATACACACACACACAAACTCTCAGATTTATAATATTAGTACGGATTTTGGTCTATAGGCTTTGGTTAAAGTTGGTCCTTACTATCACTATACTACTGAGTTCCGGTATCGGTCACTTGTAAAATTGCAAACAATAAACATTTGACATTGTATTAAATAGTACCTAGAACTCTTATTTATTTCGTGACAATACTTAGGTATATAATAGTACATAGTTAGTGGATACATGATACGACAGAGAATGCAAACTTGTGCACAGTGGTTCCGAATGGGGGATTCCGGAAGGTTCTGGTTCGTTACGCAACTTAGTGCATGCTAAGTTTAAGTTTGGACGTGGGGTTTGCCTTCCTTCGCAATGGATTGTGACCACAGGGCAAGTTTATTGTCAAAATCGATAAGATCGGGGAAATAAAGTTTTCAAGTTTTGTTTTATGAAGATAGATGCATCTACACTGATATTATAAAGAGGAAAGATTTGATTGTTTGTTTGAATTGAATAGGGTCCGAAACTACAGGACCGATTTAAATTTGCTTTTACCATTACATTTCTACATTATTGCCGACGAACATAGGCTATATTATAAATGTCTTTTTCCCGCGGGAAAACGGTTAGCAGCGGGTGCAACCGCTGGGCAGGCCGCTAGTTTACAATAAAAGATGTAGGAAAAAAAGTGAAAACATTTTAAGAGGTGAAAAAGCTCATGAAACTGACCAACTTTTGCTTAAGAAAATTATATGATGATATGATATGATATGAATTAAGAAAATTATGAGTGGCTTAAACATATTTCGCATAGGAGGTCTTATTTATCTTGGGATAATTGGTCAATTTTAAGGGGTGGTTAATCTCATGTTTTTTTTTTAATTCTGTGCGTGCAATGAAACCAATCCTTGTGACTTCAGCACAGTAGTTTTAGTTGCGAATTCCGCCAATCTTGTTTGTTACGTGGTTTCCTAGTTTTGTGAATGCTAAGTTTCTACTGCACTTGGTGTTTGTCTTCTTACTTTTGTAGACACTGGGTAGTTGAGGAAGCAACGTGCTGTTGTAAAAGCGAATACTTTTTTTGGGTTATTTAGTCAGTACGCAAATTTCGCAGTATGATTCTTCTTATGATTATGTACAACTATTACTATGAGGCCACCACTGAAATCGCAAAAAATTTGTTCTATACATTTTTCATATTTCCATGGAACGGCTGATTTTTTTAAATGATTCCGGAGATGGCCTCATAATGAAAGTTATAGAATCGTCTAACAAAGTTGGTGTCCTGACTAAAAAAATATTCTATATACCTACGGTTTTCGGGTTTTCTAATTCGATTTTAGAATAGTACATAGAGTGACGAATGAAAAGTTCTAATATTTCTCTTCTACATTTTGTTACCCTACTCTAACTTCTTCTTATTTCTTTTCGAGACGACTCTATCTATGTCATAAATACTCACTACCATCCCTCATTCTCTAACCAAGTAGGTATTAAAGTATTGTAAACGAAATGGATAAAGAGAGACAACATTACAATTACTCTGTGACAGAAAAGGACACAAAATTATAGCTGTCACTCAGCCATAAGAACACACACAGACCAAAGATCTCGCGCGCGCCGCTTGGCGTTTTGGTGCTCTGTTGTAACACTTTTGATATTCATATAAATACCGACATCAATATATCTATACTTGGACAAAGACTAGTGATGCTTTATTTCTTCATGCAAAATCTTGCGTAGCTGCATTTTATTACATCTTAGAAATTCTGAACTATTTGCATAACACCTAGTATATGTATAGGTAGATAGGTACAACATGCACACTGTTAGGAACGCCGTCGGTTCGTTAGCTGAGGGATGTGAAAGTTTGCATGTTGTTAGCAGGCATGGACTAGAACATTCTAGACTTTCGCGTTTGTATGCGGAAAATAAACTATTCTTATCATCCTCGTCGAGGTAAACTTTACTTATTGTCAGGCTTACATCGTCGTAAATTTTTAAATTTTCTACACTTTTAGGGTTGGTTCTTCAATACAAAAGAAAAAGTCGGAGCCCTTATAGGATCATTTTGTTGTCCGTCCGTCTGTCTGTTACGACTCTTTATTTCGGGAATGCTTTAAGATATTCAATTGAAATTAAAACCATATTCTCAAAGCTACAACCGCTTGTAGTTGTAAATAAATGAAGTTCCTAACTTACGTTAAAAAATAAAATTTTGTTTAGATATGCTGTAAAGACTTAGTGTCTTTGATTCTTCCAAGGGAATCAAAATTTATAGGGTACTTTTTGTGGTTCTTTTATAGAACTATAAAAGGCTAGAGTAGCCTTGTTTTGAAGAAGTAAAGGAAAAAATCATAAAATATATTTTTTAAGTACCTATGTTTTTTTAAGCCAAAGTAGATAAAATTTTAAAATTGAGGCTAGTAGTTCAAAAAAGGTATCTTCTGAAAAGGCTTGATATGCATGCATGCATGGCTCGCACTTGGCCATTCTTTAACTAGGAATCAGTACCTACTCTCATGGTTACTATTACTACAACACAAAGAGGTAGGCAAGTAGGAGTATACATCAAAATAAACAACCTCAAACACCATTGAAGTTGACCTGCTTACGTAAATGAGACTAGACAAGACATGCCATAAGATACGGTCGACCCTTATCCCAGCTAGTTAGGAACTATGGCGGTCATTGTTAGGCACAAACAAGGTCTCGGTTCGTTACTCGGCGAAAACGAAACTTTTCCCAGGCGAATTTCAGGACTAGAATTTCACTGGCATGATGAACCTACAGTTTGAGTATCTTTCAGGGTGTAAGGGATGGTGTACCTACCGAAAACTTTGCAGGCATGATCCGACTATGAACAACTTTAACTATGTAGCCTATGTTGGGAAACGAAAAAGAAAAATTGAATTCCATAGTTAGCCAGCCAGCTGATACGGAATTTAGTAGGTACGGTAGGTCCTTTCTTTGAGAAAATACGAGTCATTCAGCTTCATGGTCTGATCATACATGCAAAGTTTTTGGTAGGTAGGTACATCGTCCCGTACACTCTGTCAATACAGGAAGTAAAAAAACTCGCTGCAAATATTTTAAAGGGTGAGCCATGAAACTGAAAAACTTTCCCCAGAGAACATAATTTTAGCCCTCTCATACAAATTTACCCGGCCGGCCATCCATTCTGGATGGGAGGTCCGATTTTAGGAGGACCTATGTTCTTTGGGAAAATTTGTTCAGTTTCACGGATTGGTTCACCCTTTAAAATATTTGTAGCTATATTTTTCACACCTAATGCCGGTTTACCTCAGTGTTTCTAAAAACGGAACTAAAACACAGAATAAGGGAAGCTCTGACTGAAAAAATCACACATTGAAAATTTTCATCACAAAAGCGGCAGTGAGTTACCACGGAAAATAACGATTTTAACGGAAATCAAAATTTTCCGTATACATATAAATTCATTCTTCCGTTATCGAATGGTGCCGTTATGCCTGTTATATATTTTGTGCCTATATTTTTATCGAGCTGCACAATGGCTGTACATAAACCAAGCCTCTGCCTACTGGCCTGGCAAAATCGGTGACCCGTTTGTTCAACTTTAAAACTTCAATTAATAACTTTCCTGTTATAATCAAAATGGCTTTTATCAGCTTGGAAGAGCATTGGCTCGAATTTTTTCATTATCGAATTCGAATCCAATTAAAGAGTAAGTTAGGGAACTTTTTTTATCACTTCTTTATTCTGTGAAAGGGATTCGTATAATTTTGTAAATAAGATTTCTGTGAACCTTTAGTCCTTTAGTTAACAGGTAGATAAGCTGACAGAATTTATTTTTCTTTAGTGTCTTTAATAATAAACGATGTTTGTTTTATAAGCCACTAGATTTCCGCCCAGAGGTTTCACCCACTGCCACTCACTTTCCCGTGGTAATACTTGTTTTCCTGCGGTAAAAAGTAGCCTATGTGTTATTCCAGGTTATACAGTACCTGTTTTCAAAATTTCATCCATATTGGTCAAGCCGTTTAAGCGTAAAGAGGTAACAAACATACATACACACACACAAACTCTCAGATTTATAATATTAGTAAGGATTAAACACCTGTTTTAAAACACCAATATTCGAGCGCCGTGTCAGTAAATAAAATGCTTCATACTAGATACTTGAATAGGTACCTAGGTTTTAAGAAATCTAAAAGGATGATTACATCACAAAGACCAATAAACAATTTATTTAGTGGTAAACTTTTTTTTAAAATATTTGTTACAAGTTTAAAGTCATTTTTTTTATCGCCGTATGATGCTGGCTTCAAATAGCATTACCCCATTTGTTAAGGTACCATGTGTATCACCATTTTAAGCGGCTACGTGCCACTATATTAAAGTTTTAAAAGCGTCTCTTTAATTTTTGACAGACGTAGCGATAACGACTGTAGTTTTAAAGCCGTTATCGCTCTGTCTACCCCGCAAGGAATAAAGGCGTGATATGTATATGTGTGTGTGCGCGTTTATATTATAGTTTGTTTTATCGCCATCACAAGATTAGTAGGACTACACCTTTATGCCCCATTTCCGAAACAAGATAACTGTTAAGGGGCTCATAACAGTCTATCGCTTAGAAACTCCATAAGGAAATGTTGTTTTCACATGCTATAAAGTTCTCTACCATCGTTGTACAAAACAATGGAGGCACAGGTACAGTCAAGCTCACATTCAGTTACACACTCAAACCGCCAATGTAAGTTCTATGCGTGTGGCATAAGAACGGTCCAAAGTAGCAACGTGCCGTTCCCGGTAACATTGGGAATATTCCGAGTAACTTTTTCGGGCATGAGGAATATTCCCCGAAAAAATAGACACATTAGAATTAAAAATTACATGTTTAAATGTTACATTTTCTTGTTAAATCAACAATATTTGTATTTTGTTTGTAATTTGAAGTAAAATAAATGGGAAGGCATTACAAAATCGAATATTTTGATGAATATTCGAAAGATTGTGGCAAAATATGATTTTAGGTATTTTTATAATAATAATGTAGTTAGGGATAAGGTATTACCAATTCGAATAATAATATGCTATAATATAATAATATACTTAAGGTTTTGCTTTGGCTCGTGATTATATACCACTTTGCCCAAGAAACTTAGGCCGAAATATTTCAAATAAAAATAAATAATTCTTGGGGAGTATTTCCAATATTCAAAGGAATGTTCCTAGTAACTTAGAAATTTACTGGGAACCTTTCCTTGGAAATATTCCCAGTAAACTAGTAAATGGGAACGGCACATTGCTAGTCCAAAGTCCAAACTGTTTAACTCAGCCTGAGCGTGACTGTACTTACTTACATTAACAGCCAGAATAGTCCACTGCTGGACATGGGCCTCCCCTTATCGGAGGGTATTGCCATACTCACCACGACTGGCAGTCGGATTCGGGATGTGGCATTCACAGGGAATGCTGCTGCCTATTCCCTGAATGAATTTATCCCTTAATTGCTTTTTCGACACCCACGGGTAGAATTGGGGTGATGCTTTCCTAAGCCGGTATCACACGGCAACAGCCTTACTTATTGGTTGTTTATATAAATTTAGCCAATGAAGAAGAAGAAACTAAAGACACAAAGTAAGTATTGGCGGCGGCGCAAAGACCCTTCAGTAATTAAAAAAAGTCGGGGCGGTTTTATTAGACCTCTGATAGTAAATTTTAGGCGGTTCTCTCACTTCTCGTCCACCGTTCCGTTTTTTTAACGCAACGTAATGCATGCCTCTGTCAGACCAAAGAAAAATTATAATTCCAATCTAATTCCCACACAAATATGGCTACGGTGGGTTTACGGTGCGTAACGGAGACGTCTGTATTGATAAATTGTCGACTTGTTGTTTGACACACGCGTCCGTTTTGTCTGACAGACGTATGCGTTACGTTGTGAAGTTTTAAAAAACGGAACGACTGACGACAAGTGAGAGAACCGCCTTACCTATGTGCGCTACCTATCATAGAATAAATTGATATCAACGTTACAATGACCGCAATTTCGCAACGTATTCTAAAGTGGTCCCCTAAACTATGCTCAGAATTCAAACTTAGTCCCCTGTATACACGTCCCTTGGGTCACGAGTCACTTTCCCTTGTGTTACCGCAGTGTTACCCCTTTATGGCCCATATTGAAATTCTAAGACGTGGGCTGGCTATGAACGGCCATTGTACGCAGCGTGTAACAAGGCCTTTAGGTTATGTAAAGAAAATTTGTCATCGGTTATTGGTCCCCTTTCTTTAAATATAACTTTTTATAAGTAAATATTGTAGAGTCATTCATAGAGGCCACGAAAATTTCAATTTAAAGAAATTACACACACACATATCACGCTTTTATCTCTTGCAGGGTAAGCTGAGCGTTCACGGCCGTAAAATTCGGTCGCTATCGCCACGTCTGGCAATTATTTGAGAGCCGTTTCAAAAAAATCGTGTATGACTATAGTGATTGGTTGTCAGCCTTTCGCCTTAAATTGTAACACACATAGAACCCTCGAGTCCTTAAGTCGCCTCTTACGACACCTGTGGGGATGAAATGGGGTAATGCTATTCTAAGCCGGCATCACACAGCACCCGGCATCACACGGCATTTAAAGAAATTTAATACCTACAAAACAAAGTTTTTATTTTACCAACAAAGATTATTAAATATAAATGGTCTATACAGGGTGTAAAGAACGGCCCTCTGAATACTGAAATGGTGCATACAGACCATAATATGAAACTCGACAACTTTCCTTTAGGAATATATTTAAAATAGGAAAAGGCAGACATGGAAAGAAATGTGTAGTTGTTCAGTTTCATGGTCTGAATGCATGCTATCAGTATTCGGAAGGCTGTCCCTTACGCCCTGTAAAAATGACTATGTACCCGGCTTCTTCTTCTTCTTTTCGTGTGGGACGCCAAGTCGTCCGACGACCCGACGAGTTTTTCAACCGCCTTCTACTAGAAGTAGGCTTCTGACATGGTTGTGTGTATGTACCAGGCTACCAATGCTAGATAATTTCCTGTTATTTTTCACTTTTCCTTACGTAACGTTACCTTGAAACTTCAGGGTTAAGTCTACCGTCCCAGCTCAACAAACATGACATGTGTATAAACACGTGTAAAATGAAAGTGCCTTCAGCCTGGAGAAAAGAGAAAATTGCCGCTTAGCCTTATCGAGCATTTTCTCAAAACTCGAACAAGGTCGTTATGTTTAGAAAGCTTTAGAGATATTTTAAGTCAAGTATTCTTCTTTCATGTGAGATACAGAGTAACAACCAGATACCAATTCGGACTAAGCGCTTCCAGTCATCATTTATAATGCGCACTGCTAAAGAGTGGAACTCACTACCTGCGTCTGTGTTTCCAAACGCATACAACCCTAATCTCTTCAAAGTATGAGTGAACAGGCTTCTTCTGGGGGAGCTCGCTCCATCTTAGACTCAGTCTCTGTCCTATGACCTAGACTAGAGTCAAGAGCAAACCCATCATTCATGAAAAAAAGAGTCGTAGAACGACCCCAGAAACCTTGGAATGAAGTTTTCAATCGCCTACCTCTGCTAGTAGAAGTTCTAACAAAACATGAAAGCTTTTTAAGAATAGTCTAACTGTAGTCTGCTACGCCACCGTGGCGTAGAGATTGTAGCGTAGCGTAGCATTGTGTAAACGTAGAACAGCTACGAGCTACGCTGGTACAGTCAATAGTATATCTGTCGCAGTATTATGGCAGAATTAGGATTTCGGCCGAAACCCTAGGATTTTGTCCAAAAGCCGGATTATGGTAAAATCGTAGACTTCATTCGACCATCGTCCTAAGTAGATCTAGGATTTCGGCCATAATCCTAGGATTTTGACCGAAATCCTGGATCTACGTAGTAATATGGTATAACAAAGGCTTCAGAACACTTTTTATAAATTTTGTAGTGACTTTACACATACATACATAAATACTTGCGGAGTATGCAGAGTTTTAATGGCCATAAACAATTTTGAGGGCTATTTTAGATAAAACGTGAAATGACTATAGAAAAATAAAATGGTAATACACATGAAAACTTCCATCCGTTAGTCGCTTCTGGGTGTCGTACCCGCGGGAAAGAATAGGGGTGATGCTATTTTAAGCCGTCAGTACACGGAATAGTGACTATCGCCATGCATTACTATTTGTCTTTACTTGAATTTGTATTCTTATTATGCTTCTGGAGAGAAAAATAAGAACTTAAGATTTGATGAAACAAAATAAATGACACAAAAAATACATACATACATACATATATCACGCCTTTATCCCTTGCGGGGTAGGCAGAGCGTAAACGGCCACAAAAAATATTTATAATAATCAAATCAGTCTTTTATTTTTATTGATTCCAGATAGAATGTACTTATCACTATTATTATAAGGTATTATTATCAGGTTGTAGATAGTCTCGATATAAAAATTAACAACTTTCATAAACATTTAAGCGCTAACCTCTTCTAACTATGATTAATATAACAAACATTAAATAATTCGTTTTTCTGTCATTAACATAAACTTTTGAGTATCATTTCTTTCATTAAAGATTTTTCAAGTAGTAAAAACAATATTTTTTAGATAATCACATAAGTAACTGTTTATAATATTATTAGATGAGTAATAAAATAAACATTTGGGTGTCTTCTCTTTAACAAAATATAACAAGGTACACAGAACCTCCTGTTATCATTTGCATCACCTAGTATCTATCGTATTGTTCCCTCCCTGCTCATAGATTCCCCCGAATCGCGATTAATGCCATAATACTAAGCAGATCCAGGATTTCGACCAAAATCCTAGGATTATGACCGAAATCCTGGATCTGCTTAGGACGATGGTCGAATGTAGTCTACAATTTTGCCATAATCCGGCTTATGGCCGAAATCCTAGGATTTCGTCCAAAATCCTAATTCTGCCATAATACTGCGACATATCTAGTCTTTGCCACGTTGTATACTAATCAGCTGATTACAAGAAGTTGATGAAACTCCTAAGATTAAATTCTTTAGAACCGTGGCTCCTATGACGACGTTGAAAGCCTTGGGTATCCTTAGGTAATATTAAACTAACTAAAACGTAATGAGCACTATATATCCGCCATCTCATCAAATCAGACCATGAAATTGGACAACTTATTCTACATATCACGCCTATAATCCCTTGCGGGATAGGCAGAGCATAAATGGCCGCAAAAACGGTCATTCACGCCACGTCTGACAATCATTTGAGGGTCATTCGGAAAATTGTGTATCGCCATAGTGACAGGTTGTCAGCCCATCGCCTAAAGTTGCATTACACACCCTCAAGTCCCTTAGTCGCTTCTTACGACACCCACGGGAAAGAAATAAGGAGATGCTATTCTAAGCCGGCATCACGACTATACGCGACTTATTCTATGGAGGCTATGTTGGTAAACAAGAAACGAAATTCTATATCACATACAAAATCCCGATCAACGGAATAACTTTCTAGTGATATCGTAAAAACAACGTTTGACAACATGTGCTTCATAGTAAAAGTTTTCGGTACACCGTCCCTTACACCCGCTATAGAAAAACACTTTTTTTTTACTTAAAGTTCATTGCCCTATCGATACCGACTGCGTTCTAGTAATAGCAACGTTGTCTAGGAGTAAGTGGGCATTGTCGAGGACTTTTCTAGACCGAGCTAAGAGGGTGCTTAGACAACCTGTCATTCTGTTGGAAACAGCTTTAACGTGCGGAACACTATCAGCAGCACCTCAAAATAAATATTTTACGTATCAGGATATGCTGGTTTTTAAACAGTTATCAATAATAACCAGTATTGGTAGAACCTGTAAATGGGTAGATCGTAGCGCTGCTGTACTATACCGGGTGTGATTTAATCTTGTGAGAAAGGGCATTGACCCTTATACAAATCATGACGTGACAGGTCGGTTTAGGTCAGCTGTGAGGTTTACATACATACATATATCACGCCTTTATCCCTATATCAAACCAGCTCTAAGATTATGTAAATAAAAACAAAATTTACTTAATTGTAGGATAGTATTATCACTAATTGACGTCAAGATACATCATTGTAAAAAAAAGATTTTTTTATAACACAATTTTCTTTCCTTTCTTCTTTGTATTGACCAAATAGAAAACCGGCTCGGGCGGACTGAAAAACAAAAATAAAAATAAAGGCACTGCCTCGGGGCTGGCCAGGTGAATCACACGACATGTAACTTTACGCTACTACATTTGTTTCAAATTTGACATTTGCTTCAAATTAAAGTTTAGATTTTCAAAGCGTGTTATTTACATGTTTCAAAGTACTGCACATTTTGGTTACATGAATATTTTAGGAGAAAATTTGCAGTGATAAGTCTTCGGATAAAGTGTGATGATTTGTCTGAAACACTTCTTGTTAGCTGAACAATCAGAGTTTAGGATTCATGATTCATAAATTGAATTTACCTAGCAGTTAAGTACCAGAAACTTCCCAACTTTAATTGTGTTTCAACAAGGACTGTTATTATTTGACACTTATTATCTTGAAAAGGACTTTGTCAACTGTCACATCCAACAAAGCTCTTACCACCTCACGCGTCACTTTGGAACAAAGAACATTTTCTCCAGTTTGCGCGGGAAACTTGAGAAAACCGTTAGAGCTGTCCTATCCATCGTGCCCGGGTGAATGAAAGCGCTGATTGGACACTGAATGTCACACGTCACTGTGATGAAATGGAACGGATTGTCATTTCGAATTAAGACTCGGTTTTCCCTGACGTTTGGTGCCGGCATAGACCACCCCAATTCTACGCGTGGGTGGCGTAAGAAGCGACTAAAAGATAATCATCCAGGGCATGGGTAGCAACGTTTCCTGTGAATGCAACATCTTGCTCTGCGCTCGCCAATCCGCCTGCCAAGCGTGGGGAGTATGGCAACACCCCCCAATAGGGGGAGGCAAATATCCAGCTGTGGACTGTTGTGGCTGTTAATTTCCCTGAAAAGTGAGTCCCTTTCATTCACGCTGAGCCAGAGAGAAACAGCCAATCATTAAGCGCTCAAATTATAGCGATATTTACCTTTTTTTAGACATATAACAAGATAAATATCGTTAAATTGTATAATTTTTCTCTAGAACTGAACAGTAGATAATATTGAAATTTAAAATAGAAGTTACTTTTTTCTATCAAGTAAAGTTTATCAAATTGTGTAACTGATAGTATCTGTTAGATCCTCGACAATACCTGTTACTGACTAATGTTTTTTTTAAATAAATAAATAAATTTATTTTTTGAATTTTATGGCTGTATATAAAACCGGTTTAAAAATCTTGCCCGCGCGCTATCCCTAAAATTTTTGCAAAGGCCGTTATTTTATTTCAAAAATGACTCTAAGGAAACCTGGGGTCATACATAGTACGCAACCTTAACTCAATAGAAACAAGTGCTACGCGTAATTCGTTTTGTATTCCGGAGTGATGTAAAACTTTGTCGCGCTACATAATTTCAATGATGACGGTTCAAGAAATATTGGTACGATCAAGAACATACCCGTTTGCCGTATGGTGCCGGCTTAGAATATTATAGCATCACCCATTTCTTTACCTTTGACGGCCGCAGTGGCGCAGTGGTAGTGCAACTGCCTGCGACGCAAAGGTTTCGGGTTCGATTCTCGGTGGGCCACTCACAAAGATGATATTAATTACTATGTGAATTTATTCCAAGTCTCAGATTAGGACATTGCAGGCTTAACAATAATAATCAATAATGACTTAAATAGTAACTTGATACCTATTACCCATGCTATTTAGTACTAGATACCTAATAATAAGTCTTTCTCTCTCCTATTAATATTGTTGTGCCCAAAAGTGTCCATGTTGTAAAGGCCATAATAAATTAGTAGCCTATGTGTTATTCCAGGTTATACTCTACCTGTGTTCTAAATTTCATCCAAATCGGTCAAGCCGTTTGAGCATACATACACACACACAAACTCTCAGATTTATAATATTAGTACGGATTGAGTATTAAACGCACATTAAACCATCGGTCCCTGTCTATGATTACTAGACGGCGGTCGTAACACAATCATGTCAGAGGTTCTTAGAATATTCGCAGCTATTTTTTTTCTCCCTGTATATCGTGACGTGCCATTGACTGTACCAGGTTGTATCCGTGTTGGGTATGTATAGGCAACTAAAGAGTAATATTGGTACAAATTTGTTGGTTTTTATGGGGAAAGTGGAACATTGTATGCTTATTTAATGGGATCGTTATTTGCGATAATAGCGATTGTGGTAACGCAATTATTAGTTGTAATGGTCACAGTTGATAAATGAGTGTAATATTAGTTTTATAAGTACTTATAGGTATGTAGTATAATGTGAAGTAGGTAGGTGTATTAAATTGTACCTTAATAAACTTGTATAAGTATCTCATTTTTACTTACGACACTATTTTAGAGAAAATATGCAAATTTAAAAAAATGTCAGCCGGGGATTGTCCCATCGCTCTGCTACTGAGTTACGCGCACCTTGTCCGAACTCTTTAAAATTTTCAACCTCTTGATACTCGTCTTTAAGCGACGTATTTTCATTTATGAAAAATATATAGCACCGTGCATGCAAAATATACCATAGTGGATTTTTATGTTGTCTTGGAGCTATAGTTCATATAAACATTTTTTTATTATAAATAAAAATTATTGTGCAATTCATTCTTTTCTCAAATTCTCAGAGAATCACGAATCGTGTACCCCTAAAGTAATAAATCGCTATTTAACTCTCAGTTTTTCCGCTTTAATACGACGACATCGGTATTTCGATAATGTGCTTCTATCTCCCATACATCTCCCCCAGGCAAGGGGAAAAAATACCCCAAACATACACGGCAAAAGAAACGACGCAGCCTGCACTTGGGTTTCCATTGCTGGTTGAGAAAAAGCATGCAATAAAGGAAGCTTTGAAAGACGCGTAGTGTAAGACAATTTGGCGTAATGCAAGGTTACTATTTCTACAGTTGAGTGTGCACCTAATAATGAGTATGGGACAAAACGGGTGAGTTTTGTCTTGGATGGGCACTTCTAACTTGATGGTCGGTTCTATGAGTTTCCGAGCAAAGTGCTCTGTAATATTGTGATAGTTTTCATGATTGAGGTTATAGTCTTGTTGTATTTGTTACTTTAGCGTTTTGGAAGGCCTCAAAAGATAGTGTTTGCTACACATACACACATCCCGTCTTTGTCCCTTGTGGGGTAGGCAGAGCGTCAGCGGCCGTAGAGAAATGTCTCTATCGCCACGTTTGACAAATATTTGAGGGCCATTTCAGAAAACCGTGTACCGCTATAGTGGTAGGTTGTCAGCCTGTCGCCTAAAATTGTAATACACATAGAGCCCTTGAGTTGCTTTGTCGCCTCTTACAACACCCGTGGGATAGAAATGAGGTAATGTTATTCTAAGCCAGGATCACACGGTAGAACTAAGTGTTTGATAGGAAACGATTGTAGATAATTGTAATGGTTTAATTTGCGTTTACATAATAAATATTTGCGGGCAACAACGTGTAGGTATACATAATAAAGTTAGCCGCTGTGTAGGTAAACAAAGAAATAAACATATAATTTTATGAAATCCTATCTGACGATCTAACACAACGATAATAATAGAAACAGAAGTAAGAGCACCTGCTGCCCGAAAGAACTCTCATGTAAATAAATATGTTGGACATTATTTTGGCATAGCGCCATCTAGCCTCTAACTAAGCAAAGCTTGTACAGGATATATAGTAAAGGAACAAGATAGCTAATGTAATACATATATCCTTATTTTTTAAATTATTATAATATTATTATTAATTAATATTATTATTAATTGTATAACATGGTGACTGGAGCGTTGCATACCTTTATGAACAGCCAGACAGTGTCTAATAAGGCACGTCTGGCTGTGCATAGAGGAGTGTTAGTTCCAACACTTATGTTATGAGTGAAAGTTGGGTATGGCAGAAAAAGCATGAAAGTAGAATAAATGCGGTAGAAATGAGAGCGCTAAGAAGTATGATAGGAGTGAAATTGAGTGACAGGATAAGGAATAGCGTGATTAGAGAACGTTGCGGTATAAAAGATGACATAGTGACTGGTATAGAAAAAGGAATGCCGAGATGGTTTGGTCACATTGAGAGAATAAATGAAAGAAGATTAACGAAACAGGTGTATATGGCGAGTGTGGATGGGAACGTTGGAAGGGGAAGACCAAGACGCACGTACTTGGATCAGATCGGGGACGTTCTAGAGAAAGGTCAGGTCAAGAGTACCCTAAACCGACGAGCATGTATGAAAAGATTGATGCATGTTGAAGAAGCGAAAGAGGTGTGTCAGGATCGTAGCAAGTGGAAAGATGTAGTCTCTGCCTACCCCTATGGGAAAGAGGCGTGATTATATGTATGTATTAATTTTATGTATATATTTTCTTTTCTCTCCTTTTGGAGGTATCTCCCACCCCACGGGCCTTAGCCAAGTGAGATGGGGTCTGTATTCAGAATAGATTATAGGATTATAGGCGTGAAATGTGTATGGATGTATGTATGTATTATTATTATATAATATGTATATAGAAAACACCCAGACTAAACACAAATATTTGAAAATTTACTTAACAAATATTTGTGTCTTGTAGGGATCGAACCCACGACCCTTGGCGTAGTAGGCAGGAGTACTATCCGCCACGTAATCGGGCCAGTCAAATACATCCAATACTAGACTCCACACAATTATTTGAACAGTAACTTTCAAATATATGTGCTGTGTGGGAATCAAAAATAATTCATAATTCGTTTATTTCCATTCATAACATAACAGTCAATAGACCAAAGCGTTACAAATATTGTCGATCATGTCAATAATATATAAATCAGTAATATTTAAAAATACATTTAATGAAGTAGATTTTAACAAAGTAAAATCGAATATTATTATAATTATAATATACCATGTCATTTCATTTCATCATATCACAGGTCATTATCATCAAACTAACAACCCTTGGCGTAGCAGGCAGGGGTACTATCAACTACGCCAACGGGCCAGTTGTATACTTTTCTAATCGGCTTTACAAATAAAATGCTAACTTATTCAAACAGCATCTTCACATTCGCATTATAGGGATTGAAAAGTCAGCAAAAGTCATGAAAACAAATCGATGATACGAATTTAACCCTCCGTTTGAGCCCCTCGCGTTTTCCGCGTTTTGATTTTCCGTTGATTGGGTTTAAAATGCCCTCCCGCTATGTTGATAAAGCTTACAAGCCGGGTACAAATGAAACCCTCGGACCCTCTATGAATATATGAAACTAAATTGATAGCAATAAGTGAAAGCTTTGGCCACATTAGTTCTATAGCAGCCGTATAAAGCTAATGGAACGATTTGACGTCGATTGCTGGTAGAGTTACAATTTCTTTGTACTTCATTTATACCTTTGTAAGGTCCTATTGAATTCAGCGATAATATTTTAGGGTGAGGGCTACTCATAACACAGAGCAATATTTCCAAGTGATATACCTAGGTCGAAATCAAAGAAAAATATTGAATCTCCCATACAAAGTTACTAATATTTTGAACGTTTTTGTATCATCGACCTTTGTTCCTTATGAAAAGTTGTTAAGTTCCACGAGCAGAACTCCTTCTACAATATCTGCACTTAATTTAATAGGACCTTATATAATTACATTATTATCATTATAAGTCGTTTGTCGTTTCTTAATACATAATTAATATAAAAAATCATATGATGAATTTGACAACACAATAAAATAAATCAAATGGGGAATTTGCTAGGGATTCTCGAGTGTCATGTAGAGGGCACTGAGCTTAATTTAATAAACGTTTCTTTAGACAAAAACTGTACCACTTTATAAATTATTCTTTATTTTGTGTTTATTGAATTGTTCTACAATTATTATTGGTAATTTGTTTACTTACACGAATGACACTCAATATAATGCAAAGCGATAAGTTTATTTTGTAGTAAATCAAACTAACATAATTAATTTGTTATGACAAAACTATGGCTGCCGCCAGCCATATTGAAACGTCAAAATATCAGTTTAGCACAGCGCCCTCTGGTTTGACATTCAGAACTATCAACAGAAAAACTCCCATTCTAAAGATGTCAAATAGTATTTACATGAAATTACACTAATACAAAATAAGATTATAGCTGCCCAGCAATGGTTTTAGTTAGTAAACATTATGCTAAAAGGTATTACAAGCATTATAATGAGAAGTGAGGATTTGGGAAAACTCGTTGAACCTACTACAATTTTGGGGATTATTTTGTGTGGTCATTTTAAATTATTAAGGAGATTACAAACCTCGCCATTTTGGGCATTAAGGCTTGGTTTCCCAGGTTTATTATTAATGTGAGAACTAATCCTATTTGGCTGGGTACTGAATGTCAAAAGCTTTTGAAGTTTTTTATTGCTGTAATGTGCTGTAATGCTGTCAAATTAATATTTTTTCGAATTACATTAATACATATATCACGCCTATACAATTGGTCCATGCCTATACCCCTTGCTGGGCTTGGCTGTCCTGAGGCCGTAAAAAACTGTCTTTTACGCCACGTCTGACAATACCTATTAATATCAAATGACAGCTATATTTATTGGTGTTTAAGCAAGAAATATTGGTAAAAGATACTTCCTTCTAAGTATTACTTTTACCATTTTACTTCTTTATTATTTAAGAAAAATAACTTTTGTGTTTCCAAAATAAAAACTCACAAAATTACGAATTCTTAACAACAAAGAAGATTTTTTCTTGCATCTTATTATAAAGCCTTGTATAATTCTAGAGTTTGCAAGTTTGGTTTGTGTTTTGAATTTAAGCCACAAGAAAACCAACAGCAAAGAAACTTCGACTCCTGAGACATTTTCAGTTGTTATTCCAATAACTATAAGATCCACAATCGCGTTGGACCGCCATACTTGATTTTTAGGGTTCCGTACCCAAAGGGTAATAACGGAAACCCTATTATTGAGGCTCGGCTGTTCATCTGTCTGTCCGTCCGTCCTACAGTTACGAAGCTGTATCTCCTGAACCGTTATACCTAGACAGTTGAAATTTTCACAGATGATGTATTTCTGTTGCCGTTATAACAACAAATACTAAAAATTAGAATACCTACAGTAAATATTTAAGGGGGCTCCTATACAAAAAACTTTTGAGCAAAAAATTGTTTTTTTTTTGTATGGAGGCTGTATTATTTTGCTTTTATTGCTGCTATAACAAAAAATACAAAAAAAAAAATGAAATAAATATTTATGGGGGCTGCCATACAAAACACTTTTTTTGTGCAAGTTAATAATGGTACGGAACCCTTCGTGCGCGAGTCCGACTAGCACTTGGCCGGTTTTTGCCTGACTGCAAAGAATTCGTTCGGAATGATACATGTTTTCATTTTCGCGCGGTGACAGAAAGGCAAGGGGAGTAGAAGCTGAAGGTATGACGCGCGTCCGCCTTCAAAATCCAATATGACAAATTCGGAAGGACGTGATTGGAATGATTTCGGTTGAGGAATTTATTTCTGCCGTATACCATTCCGATACCACCTCAGGTGGGATTATTTTAGGGTCCGATATGATTTCTCTATAGAGATTCATTTGCGTGTAATGAAATTTTGTTTTCAAGAGGCTTGGGGATGAGTCATCGGAATCTTAAAATTTGTGAGGTTTTATAAACGAATTTTCCGTGTCAATGCACAAAAGAAATTAATAATCCAACACAAGTATATGGCCTAAGTGTATTATTATGGTCTTGCCGTGTGTAAGGAATTCAAATTATTTCTAAACGTAAGCGCTTTAAATTACATTCAAAATCAGTTAAATGAAGATTTCCTTCCCGACTTGTGACGAGTTTACGAGCTGGAATTTGTTAACGTGTTGTACATCTGTAGATACTTACCTACATGCATTGAATCTCTTAAGCAAGCAGTAGGTTATTCTGACATCAAGACTATTTCGGCATAATAATATTGTCTAATTAATTAAATCATTAATTGGCCGTGTAATGCCGGCTTAGAATAGCATCACCCCATTTCTTTACCGTGGGGTCGTAAGAGGCGACTAAGGGACTCGAGGGTGTGTATTGGCGATATACAATTTTCGGAATGATCATCAAACATTTGTCAGACGTGGCGTAAATGGCCGTTTTTAGCGGCCGTCTACGCTCTGCCTACCCCGCAACGTATAATAGGCGTGTATGTGTAAGCTTATTAATCCCCTGTACCCAAAACTGTAAAATTTTAGTTTTATTTTAAGACATTCGTATTTCGTAGACTATTAAGTTTCAATGTAAACCAGAACAGTATTCTCCTTGGTTACTTTTACCTAATCAGCATGACTTCAACATTTATACCATGATTTTTTCCCTTAGAAATGCTCAAACACAGTTACTACACTACACACACAGATATAGGCAACTAATGTATGAGTCACACCCGCGGTAACCCCGTAGGAATTTTACTATTTCCCCACAAGTGACTGTGGGTAATACAGGCTGTACCATTACTTTAATCGAATAAAAAATAAAGAATTCTACAAACATACATACATATATCACGCCTATAATCCCTTGCAGGGTAGGCAGAGCGTAAACGGCTGCAAAAACGGTCATTTACGCCACGTCTGACAAACATTTGAGGGTCATTCAGAAAATTGTGTATCGCCATATTGACAGGTTGTCAGCTCATCGCCTAAAATTGCAATACACACCCTCGAGTCCCTTAGTCACTTCTTACGACAACCACGGGAAAGAAATGGGGTGATGCTATTCTAAGCCGGCATCACACGGGAGATGAAAATAAAGAATTCTACACTAAGATTTCGTCCTCACAGCGATTTCTATTCACGTAAATATTTTGTATAAAATGACACATTTTTGTATGGGTACTTGTTAGATTCAATGTGTTACATTAAAAAATACAAATTAGCAACCTTTTGTGAAGATCTTTAGGGAAATGCTGCGTAACTGCCGTTTGCAAGTTTACCTAAATCAGAGAAGAGCAGATAGCGTCTGCAGAAGAATGGTCTCCCACAGGGTAGCGTGCTAGCACTTACCCTGTTTAATATATAAATATTAAAAATCTCTGTGGGGACAACACTTAAATCTCACGATATCGTACAATTATGTGTATTACTAAAATGTCTTAAAAAATAACTTATTTTTACGTCCGGAGGTACCTATACTTACCTATATGGTACAGTCGGTTGTAGCACATAAGGTACCAGGGGTACTCCAAAAGAACTGAATTATTTCTGACCCCAGCAAGATTTTTTTCTTGAAATGAATATGTATTTAGTAGCAAAGCACTTATCTTATGAGAATAACTTTAAATTTTTATTAAGTACTGGAGATAAAATTAATATTCAGTTCTTATGGAGTTCTCCCGGTACCTTATGCGCTATAACCGACTGTACACCTACTATATACTAGCTGGACAACTTTCCTAAAGGAACATCCTGTTTTATATAATGCATACAGTAACTCCAGTGTGTGAAATGATTTGCATTTTCCCGACCTCGTGTTTGTATGTACGTTTACTTGCAGAGTTGAAAGCAAAATGTGTTAGATTTCAGAATGCATTTTGAGGGGGCGCGAAGAAATCAGACAGATGAGAACTTATTGTATGAAACTTGCCGACGGCGATTCGCCACTTGAATTTATAAACTCAAACAAACATAACCACGTATCTACAGGATGCTATAGGAAAATATTATTATCGATTTATACTTAGCCTACAATATCATAATTATAAATTGTCTAAGCGATAAAAGCTAATCTTTATTTGACCTTTTTTCAGTTAGTATGGCGATATTCTATCTTTTTATCCCGGTTTTCCATCAGAACAATACAACATTCTTATAAACAAACAAAATTGTGTTATACAAATTACTTTTTTTTATAACTGCCGTGTGTCCTACATTGAATAAAGTTAATTTCAGTCACCTTTTGAATTCCGGAGTCGTTACACCAGGCTCAGAACACCTCAAGTTCGTAGTAACTTAGTAGTTGGCAGTTCCAGAAGTTCTAGGCTTTAAGGCTGCACGTACTACGTTATTGAATAAAACCTTTCACCAGAGCACGTAGATAGGAACAAACATCTACTATTTGTTAACACCGCAATAAGAGTATCCGAAAGGCCGGCTTGTATAAATATTTGTTGGGAACATTAGATACATAGGAACCGGAATTCTGTAAAGGTTGGTGTACTCTTATTTGGGACATTCTGCAAAAACAGCAATTCAAATGTCCGGCACAAGACAGTTTGGTGGCACCTTCTTACACAAAAGATACAAAGCTTTAGGGAGTGTAGAACATATTGACCCGATGGCGTTGTGGATATTACCCCTGCCTGTTTCGCAGAGGGTCGTAGCATCGATACCCACACAACAGAAATAATGTTTAAGTACTTTTCTAATATTTGTGTTAAGTTTCGGTGTTTCTATGTATAATTATGTGTTCATTTACAAAATTTACATCTAAGGCTATTTTATAACTTTAAAAATACGTTTAAGCAGGTACGGCATATATCTAAAACAAAATTACTTAAAGAGGTGTAGATGCCCTAAGTACTTTAACAGTCTTCATCTTTATGAAAGTATGGCAGCACTTCGCACTAAGTTAACCTTAAGTCTAGCCAGCTTTTCATATTATATCTTCTCCTTGGCGTCATCATTATCGCAACATTGTTACCTCTTTACTCTCAAACTTTCTGCTTTACTTACTTTTACATTGAACCACACTGAGCTGCGGAGAGGTGAGTATCCGTTCTGTATATAGTAATAAACACTGCATCATATTGGTTACTCTGTCTCTGAAATGCACAGTGCCATTCCAATCGTTCGGCAAATCTTTAGAAAAACTTAAGTTACTACTTGCAAATAAATAAGTTGTTGATCAGTGATGGATATTGATGAGTAAATGGGTGTGACGGGAACAACCCTTAAGCACAGCACGAATCAATGGCCAAAAGTAACACTAAGCCTAAAGCAATAGCCGGAGGGTGTATTCTGAGAGTCTTCGCTGGGGAGTGAAAGATTTAGAGGCAATAACGCGATGCGCCCAGCAATTCGGCGTCTTTGTTCGGCCGATCGGATTAGGCGGCGAGAAGATTGCCTGCGAAACCTCTATTGTAGTTGTGATGAAGGATTTCTAGAATAGTTCCATTCTTGTATTGTTTAGGCTTGAGTCTTAGTCTTGATTGGATCCTAGGAAGTTTGCTTCTGTGCTAAAGATATATCGCACTCTTAATAAAATAACGACCTAATCCAAAAACACAAATTTTTGGGTATCGATGAAAAACGTTTGTTGAATAAACAGAATAATTTTTAAATGGCTGTACAATTAAAAGTAAAAGGCAAAGGATGAAACTAAAACCACCTAACTAATCCTTAGAATATGTTCTTTTAAATGCATTTAAATTTACACAAATATTCACATCCATTAATTAAAAAAAGTTAATTATTTATAACCCTTTAGAATTGCGTCGTTATTTCATGAAAAATCTGAAAGAAATATTGACCTAAGTTAAAATCGGTCTTTGTTTTACCAAATCAAACATGACGATCTCCGACCCATTTTAAATTAAGTCACTATTTTACTAAAAAGCTAAAAGAAAACATAATGTTTTTAAAAATAAGTCTATAACTTAAACATGTGATTCAAATTCAAATCGCGATATAGTGACTAGCAAATGGTCAACAGAACACAGTCCTATTACAATGAAACTATTATGATAATTTTTTTCTTTTGTCATGCATATTATGGGACACCGAGTCGACAAATGACCCAATGAACCCTTTGATTAAACGTATTTAAATGCGTCGCGGTCGCTATAAATGGTGCGGTGGCTGATCTCATTGCAACGGAGACGGCTTCTACAAGAAAAATTAAGTGAAAATGAGAAAATCAAACAAAAAGATATTTGTACGCCAGTGTGGTTTGGTCGGCAGCACTTCTACCCGATGTTACTTATTAGTTGCTAACGTTCAGATGCTCTCTTTTATTCTGATGTCCACTTTCCTCGCGCTGCTGTCTGTTTCTTGATACGTAGCGATGGCTCGTCCTCGTGGCCAGGTGTCAGGTGTTTTATGGTAGAGTGTTGTCCACGATCTGCACTATGTTGTTGACTTTCATTGCGGTTTGATGTGGGGCTCCATCAATCCATATTATTTGAATCATAATATTGAGTATTTGGGTGAAATATACATCGGCAAGGCACTGCGACGTTCTTTATGTGTTTTAATCGATGAGGTCATGATTATCAAAGGGACGACAAGCGAGTCGTGTACGAGGACACTCAGTAGTTCCGAAGTGAAAGTGCGTAATGACTTTGGCTTGCCTAGGTTGATGAAGTTGTGCGTTAGAGGTTTGCTGTTGACCATAAACTTCTTTTCAGTGATCAGAGTGTGGAGTACTTCCTTTTGAAAGTGATCGCCCGGTAGTGAGCTGCACAAGACTGCCTTAACACTCACTAGGCTTTTCCAGGCCCTGACATTAAGAGGCTGTGAAACACAAGCTGTTATTTTGATCGTAGCTGTCTTCTGTATTATACTGTCGATAGCTCGGTGGAGTTCTCTGGCGGTTCCTTGTAGTTTGGTGGATATTGGACCAACTTTTTTCATGTGATGGAGCGCCAGGCCTAGTGAGCGATGCGGCGATCCCAAAAAATACACGGCGTGCGTGCTGAGCCAGATGAATAGCGTGACGATAAGGGACTCAAAATATACTTATATGAAAGTGCACAATGATGTTGCTCCAGACGAGGGGGTGGGTGGTATACTGTGGCAAACTGCGGTGGAGACGTCTTACTTATTTTGCAAGAAAGGTAGCGGTGAAGCGTGAAACGCGTCGTCAGTCACAGGCACAGCCACAGATTACAATAATAATTAACAAGCTCAGCGTTCGCTTATATAATTGATGTTCGTGTCGAGGTTCGCATGATGAAGCTGACGGTGTAACACCCGCTTGAAAAGGGGTGCCACACGATTGCCGTCGATGACTGTGGTCGCCTATTCTTCTAGAGCTAGTTCTATGGTAATATCATAAAAGTTCAGTTTCGTTTTCAATTTGATGATCCCGTCGGTCCTAAATGGCAAGTAGGTGGAGTCGGGTTTCTATAAGCGGAAACGAATACTACTTCTTGTGTCTTATTAGTTCGCTGATGGGCCGGGCCTACCATTATAGATAAATGACAATGCTGTTTTTGAAAAAGTTTTTGATTGACTGTAGAACGTGATAAACTCTGGCCTTGGAAAATCGATCAGGATCGAATTGAGGAGTGTTTTGCTGAGTGTGAAATAGATTACGTCCTTTCTCGCCCGTGTTTGGCTCAGGATGTTTCAGGTGCGGGCTTCTCGGTGGGCTATGTTGGAATAGCGGATAATGACACTAGCACTACCGATATCGTAAGTCAAATTTGTCGCAAACGTTTCGGGCGTCATCGGTGACTTTGAATTTAGTTGGTATCTGTCGTTTTGTGATATTACCAACATATTGTATTACCAATATTCCGTGCGAAACGTATGGATCTCAACACCCTGCACCGTATTTTAACAAGGTGAACACAGTGTGACTATCTGTCTTACGGAGAACGGCTTGCGGCATGCTCTTTGATGACGGTGGCAGCCATTTTACTTCGCACGATAATGGCGTCATGACAAGCGACGTGCTGATTTAGCCGTCTAGTCGACGAAAACGTGTTCTTAGTAGGAGATTTATTGTGTAACTGTAGTGAAGGTGGCACCTTGGTAGCGTGTCGTGTGCAAATTTTTTCAAGTTTCCCTACCCATTCAGTCTGCAATGTGACAAGATTTTAATCCATCTGCTGCTCCTGTTAGTACTCACTTATTTGGCTTGTGATGTAATGGACGAGGTAAATTTGAGTGGTTTAAGAGATAAATGGCGGTATTCAGTGCTTTTATTTGTAGAACGTTCTGTAGTAAACACTTCAAACGATAGACGTGTGAGGTAGTGATTCAAGACGAGCTCTACGGTATGCGGCTGGAGATGAGATCGAGTTGGTACACATTTAGCCTTGGTTTTATCGTCGAGTTTGACGGCAGCATTCGAGGTGCCGATGATCTTAACTATGGTTCAATATGATTACTTTTCAGTCGGAGGATTAAATTAATGTACTAAAAATATAGAAAATTTATTGAATTTTAAGAGTAGTAAAATGTTAAACCTATTTGTAAATAGCTTTCGGTACAAAACCTCAAGATTAAGATAAAATGCGAAGTGAGACACCAAGTTAATATGTTAAATTATGTTATGATATCAGTCGAATACAGGTCAAATTTGAAATAATACCGAAGTCATTTCATTATTTTTGCTAAAACAAAGACTTAACTAAAAATGTTACCAGAAATTTTCATCATTAGAAATACAACAAAGACCTAATTTCAGTTAAGTCAAATAAATAACAAAATTTTCAAAACGATACAGTCTTATCTCCAAATGGGTCAGTGAGCTTTTCCAAAATTTTCATAAAATACAGACCTAATTTAAAATGAGTCAAGCAAACATCGCAGGTATTTTGTAAAACAACGACCAAACACTAAATCGGTCATTCTTTTATAAAAACTTTTCAATTACACTCGCCTCAACTTTTGATAAAACAACGGCTCATTTCTAAATCAGTCGTCTTTTCACAAAAACGTAGCATGCAGCCGCAGACGCAAGACTAAATCGGTCATTATTTGACTGAAGAGATAGGAATTCGGGGCGGGAAAGATATAGACTCATCTTATTTTGTACCTTATTGTATAAGAGATAGGGTTGTATTTTAAAGTCTATGTTGTGGGCCCTGCTCTAATAAGTCAGTTTTTCACAAAAACTCACTTTGGCCAAATTTTGATTTAAGTCGTTATTTTACTAAGAGTGCGATATCTAAGGTTCTTACTAAAAATAAATAAAAATAAAATAGAATAAAAAAATATATATATTTTTTTACAATATTGAAGACTTTTGCTATCATTATCGTCATTTGAGCATATATCCGCCTACTGTTAGCTATAAGCCTTCTCTCGCTTGTGCTTTAGATCGCTATTCTCTGCTTATCTACTACTACTACTACTACTTTGCCGTGTTATGCCGGCTTAGAATAGCATCACCCCCTTTCTTGCCCGTGGGAGTCGTAAGAGGCGACGATGGGACTCGAGGGTGTGTATTGCATTTTTAGGCAATAGGCTGACAACCTGTCACTATGGCGATACACAATTTTCCGAATGACCCTCAAATGTTTGTCAGACGTGGCGTTTATGTCCGTTTTTTGCGGCCGTTAACGCTCTGCCTACCCCGCAAGGGATAAAGCGTGATATATGTATGTATGTATGTATGTACTACTACTTTCTGGTTACTATCACAGTGTTTCGTTTTTCTTTTTTTCGTGTGGGACATCAAATCGACAAACGATCCGATGAACCCTGGTGACAGAATTTTTCAACCGCCTACTACTAGTTGTGGGACGACTGCCGTCTAAGTCTCGTCGACTTAACGTGCCCTCCGAAGCACAGAACCATCTTTTTTATGAACAATCAGGTGGTGCAGCCTGCGATATCCTTACCAGACTGGGAACAAATATACAAAGTGATAAAATCAACTTAGTGATTGCCCCACTGGAATCGAACCCGTTGCATTTCCACTGCGCCACATTAGCCGTCAAAGTGTGAGCCGTTATTTTTTAAATTTTCGCAGAGCTTTTAATCATTCTCTTGCTCCATATATTATATTACCTATATAAGAAATATAATCCCCAATGAATCAACAAATCCGTACCTCACACCAACTTCGCATCAGAAACAACATTTCAAACATAAGACAGGAACTAAATTGATTCCCTGATTGCCAACTGTCTAAGCCTTCGTGTTGCAGTTTACCGAATGAGCTAATTACATTCGGATGAGGCTCCCGAGACTAATTGAGGCAACTCGAAACATTGAAGATCACAGGTTAATGGAGAATTAAACACGTAATTAATCGTGTATGTTTTGGAAGTGAGTGGTTAGGTAATTAATCAAAAAATCAAAAGTCAAAGCTTTTTTTTCATTATCAAGGGTGACTGCTAAAATACTCTTCTTTTTCCTAAAACTTTAAGCAACGATACAAATTAAATGTTACACTTTTGATTGAATATAATACCTGTATCTACAGTCATAAAGATTCTGAAACTTCATTAATAATAGTTTATGCACGTGTCATAATTAATGCCTTATTATTAACACTATTTTATCTACACTTAACACATAGATGTCATAAGATATGGGAAAACTACCTTCTACCTGTGGGTGTCGTAAAAAGCGACTAAGGGATAACTATCCAGGCAATGGATAGCAGCGTTTCTTTTGTAAATGTATCATCTTGAATTGCGCTCACCATTCCGCCTACCAAGCGTGGTGAGTATTGCCCATGTCCAGCTGTGGACTGTTTTGACTAGTAATGTAATGTATAGGAAAAGTAAACAAACCATTGCGCACACAAGTTCACACAATTCAAGTCACGTCCTGGGTAGCACTTGTTTTTTATTTTTTGAGTACTGTTGGCAAAGGATATAAAACTTCATTTCTCCATTTAAAGTGATTCTTCAATAATATTTATTTTCTGATACAGCTTTAAGTTATTGAGTTAAAAGGAATTATCGTGATGCACAATGCCAGAAGCAGGTTTTTATACGCGCACAACTTTTTTCGAATTCGTAATACGAACATTACGAAATGATATTAGATAAAAATAATTTTGATTTAATTTGGCAATGTGATGCGTGACGCATTTCGAGATCTAGATTGTGATTTTTCTTGAGAAAGATAT
The DNA here is from genome assembly GCA_027580185.1 of Tuta absoluta. Taxonomy (NCBI): domain Eukaryota; kingdom Metazoa; phylum Arthropoda; class Insecta; order Lepidoptera; family Gelechiidae; genus Tuta; species Tuta absoluta. Next base: position 15,967,106 of record JAQAHW010000009.1, read on the forward strand.
TTAGAAACAAAAACGTTTTTCTTGTGGTACAGCTACTGCTGAGCAAAAATGGCAGCTTTTTTTGTATATATTGTGTAATAACAATGCTTCTGTAAAACAATTAGACCATCTTTTTCAACTGCGGACTCCGTAACCTTCCTTTTCATTTCATTTTGATTCTCGTAAAGATTTTACTATTGTCTTCCTTCTTTCATTTTGGCTCAAAGTCGTCGAGATTCAACGATAAAATTTAAATAAGCTCGTTTTGCTTTTAAAGTTGAATTCTTTGCCTTTATTGTGGTTGAGTTGTGACTTATTTGAGTGAAAAATAAAAGTGTTAAGTGCTCACTGAACTTCAGTCATGACTTTGTACGACTGAAAAGTTATTGAGTAAAATTAAACAGAACATAAATATTTTTTTACAATATTGAAGACTTTTGCTATCATTATTGTCATTTGAGCATATATCCACCTAGTGTTGGGTATAAGTCTTGTCTCTCTTGTGCTTTAGATACCTTCTGTGCTTGTCTTGTCCAGGTTCAGCCAACTACCTTTATTATGTCGTCAACTTATCTAGCAGCGGTACTACTAACGCTTCTAAGCAATGTTTTTGGCCACCACTTCAACAAGACTTTGCTCCACCTGCCTTTACCACGCCTAACTACGTCTCTCCACGACACTGTAATATTCCTTATGAACTGACGGTCCACTGACCAATTATACGCATCGTTGCCTCCCGAATTATTACTGACCAGTCCAATTATTGGGAATAGTTAATCTGGTTGGATCGTTAATTACAAATGAACCGACGCAGTTCAAATCTAGGTCATAACCGAATTGGTTTTGCAGTTTCAGCATCATTTAGTTTTGTATAAAGTTACTGGTTCAGTTGTTCTTTTGATACATTTAAATTGAGGTACCTTTTGCTCTTTTATATTAACATTCATTTTTCAAAACATTTATATCATTTTACAATGAACCATTCAACGTATATTTTTTTCACGTCAGTTGTTTGCGATTCTTCATCATGTGAAGCGGTTAATGCCTGAAAATACCGTCCATTTTATTTCCACCGGATTATTTTAACCGAAATAAAAGCGACGCGTCGAATCTCTTTGAATAAAATATACTCGTTTACCGAACATAACAGTAGGTAGTCTGTAGGTTTTAGATACAGTATTGCAGATGAATTTTGTATGAACTGACTCGAATTTACCCAAGGGTTCATCTTCATACATAAGACATGAGAGCATGAAACTCAGACAGACTGTGCTTTCTTCATTATGCTATTATGATGGTGAATGGTAGAATAATGTAAAAGTGCTGAAGTGATATATGGAAAAAGTAGTTTCTCTGTCTGCCGTTCATTTTTGGAGATAGTTATTTGAATAAGTTGTATTATAACGGTAGTTTCATCACTACTCATAAATTGTAGTTCGGCAGGACGTTAACATTTGAAAAGTCTACGAGGTAATAATGACCTCATGATTTGACATATGTATTCACAAAAAATATATATGTTCTGTAATTAAAGCATTTTTTCCAGACCAAAAGTAGTTTATTTACGTAAATGTACGTGATTTGGAAGTAGATTAGCTTCAATTTTTAAAATATCGGTTTCCAAGGGTCTTAAAGTTTTATCACAATGTCGGAAATATCCAATGAAGCAAGTTTTTATTACCAAAATGTTTTTTTATTTGACTGAACAGTTTTGACCAAAGATTGCATAAAGGAAACAGCGAACGGCGGTACCGCGAAAATATCTAAACTCGATGTTTATTAACCGCTGCGATTCACACAATAGCTTTTTTTCAAAAGGACATTCAATCTACCCTTCTCAATCCCACATCTTAAGTTCGCGACAGAGAAGTCATCCGGTCATTCTTTCATTCACTCAACGAGAGGGTGAAAATGAAATTAAATTCTGAGTGAATGGGACATCTTGGAGATAAAGGGGAGGATCTCCTATGAATTATGCGCCCTTAAGATTTTCGAGGGTTCAAGAACAATGGTCTAATCGCCCAATTAAGACTCGTGAGCAGCGTGAGCTGAAAGCGTTGGCGCAGGCGGTAGGATCGCGGTATGCTGGGGCGTAAATATGCTTGCGTCAGTCAGTCATTGTATGAGAGTGTTGATAATTGACCATTGTTTTACTGCTTTGAAAGTTGCTATTATCGTTGAAACAATTAATTTCTAGTTGAAAATGAGTTTCCAGTTTTTGTATTATTGCTTAGACTGTTTCACGGCCATTTTCTTTGTAATTAGCTATAAACTCGTACCTAATTTGTACAAAAACTAAGAAATGAATATGAGAAAAATTTTCAAATCCTTTAGGGCACATAAAGTCTACTTTATAATATACTATTTTACCAAAATTACCCCTTTTTATAATGAACTTACTACTTGAGTGAACTATTCAAAACTACTCTAACAAATATGGTTATCAAAAAGCCAATCACACTAAGCCCGTTCATTTACCACGTTTAAACAGCTCCGGACGAGTAAACTTTAAAACAGATCTATCTCATTCATATTCATAGTGGGGATTCTCTTGGCAGCGTTGGAACGTAAATTCACCACTTGCGCTTGCTTCTGACCTTATCGGTCATAATTTCTGATTTCACAAGCGATTGAACTGCAGTAACACCTTTTAGTGCATGGAACTGTGAATATGAATGATTGCAATTGAAGGGGACTGATGAAATAGCACTTTGGGTTGTACCTAGTGACCATTAGTGTTACATAGTCAAATGCATCATTTGCTAAAGACTTCAGAAATTAGGCTTGAGTAGTTGATATATTTGTCCCAGTATTAAGGCAGAATTAATAATTCGGTCGAATTCTTAGGAATTTGCCCAAAAGCCGGAATATGGCAAACCATATTTATTCTGCCATATTACTAAACTAATCCAGAATTTCGGAAAAGTTCCTAGGAATTCGGTGTGAATTTTTAATTTTGTTAAAGAAATCGGAATGGCAAAACAAAGTTGAAAAAATTCCTAGATCTGTATAGGACGATGGCAGAATGTCACGAATTTAGCATATTCCATTTTTAGACATATTTCTATAAATTTTGTCATATTTCATTTTTTACTCAGGACCTCTTTTAACAATAATTTTGCATACTTCGAAACCAAAATAAAGTAGTATAGGTACAATTTTAAGCTTTTCTATGTATATTTTATTTCTAAATACTCGTAGCTGATTTGAAAAACGGGTTTAAGGGAAATGCATGTACCTGAAAACCTCGATCCCCTAGGCTTTCCAAATGGCATAAATTGCAAAATTGGCAAAAGCTTTCAGCCCCCATTTATCTTAATTGTAAAGCTCGTATACACTAATGCGATTAGGCTTTGTTTCCACCACTTATAGTAATGAGATGACAACGTCTCCAAAGAGTGTATTATTGAGGATAAGGCATAAGACCTTAGCCGCTTTAAATAATGAAGGCCTAAGTAGCCCTCTAAGGGAATGACTAGATTCATAGTTTAATGCTGGACAAAGTATCTAGGTAGATTATTATAATTCAAATTCTCGTTTATATTAACTTTCCAAAACTTCGTTCAAGATTGACAAAACATCACAGGCAAAATGAATTTCGCGGGCACTAGCTAGTTACATATAATGAATAATATGCAAATGCAACATAATTGTAAAAAGTCTCGTTATAACAATTCTGATAAATAAATTAAAAAAAAATTAAAGCACCATTGTAGAGAAATCCTTTGTCAGCTAATTTGAAAAGATTAAGTCGGCCTTTACAATTTATGCTGAACAGAATTAAGAAAAACAGTGAGAGAAACCGCTTCAATACAAGCGCGACCTACTTTTGTATCCAAATACTTTAATGCGACAAGGAAACATTAATTTCTGAAACAAAGAATTATAGCCTCAAGAATTTTGCTGAGCTTTACCTGAATTGTGTGTGGGAATGCCAGTGATTTTAGAGCTTTATCGTCGAGTCTTTATTCCAGCAGGAAAGTTTAGTAATTTTATGCCAATAAAACCATTGAAGACGTTTAAAATTAGCTGGTAACATTTGTTGCTTTAAAATATGCGGCAACAGCCGTGTCTCGGGTTGGATTTGTCTTGAGTATTCTTAAAAACATTGCTTTGCAATTCTCTTAGACCAGGCAACAGGAAGCAAATTTTCTGACAATAGAGAGAGTAACAAAAAGGCTATAACACGCCGAAAGAAGGTCAAGGTACTCATAAAACTGAACAATTTTCCCCATGGAACATAAGACGAAATATTTTTAAAAGAATGGGCCTCCCATACAAAATTGCCGATCGACTAGTTCATTCTGGGATGTCCAAATATATTTTTTTTCATGTCTCGACCCATGTTTCATGAGAAAAGTTGTTCAGTGTTATGAGTGCCTCCTTTCTGCTTGTTATATACCCTTCTGTTACTTCTTGTTTAGTTAGTCCTTGATTTAGCTTTGTTGCTTATCTAAGCCATTTTGTTACTGCAACCTAATATACAACAAAGTAATAGTAATTGGCAGATACAAAAATATCATCATCATCAATCATCAATCAATCATCACGATGAGGATTTCTGTTTTTTCTTCTTTAGAATGTCCAGTGTCTCAGTTGTCTGCTCCATTTTTCTGTTTGCGTTCCCACTTTAATTGATTATCAATAAAACTTACAAAAAAACAGCATCAAGCATGGTAATCAATTTACGCAGCAAACGTTCGCCCACCGCCCCTATCAAGATGGTTCCTCGTAGATAAATCTTGTTGTATGCTAATTTTATTTCATTAAGGTCGGTCTATGAGCAATATTGCCCAGCTGAGTTACTGCCCGCCCGCCCCCGGATTAACTAATGCCCGTTTATCTTGTAAAGATCCCCCAACTCTAAGATGTGTTCGAATTATTAATTCGGGTGTTTCGAGTTGTTGTGTAAAGTTTTTGGGGAAGCTGCCTACTCAATTTCTTAAACGTTCTTTAAGGTACTTAAACCGTTTATCAGAAGGAATTATGTATAAGAAACAAGAACAATACTTGATTTGTCCTTAGAATATTTTTTGGAAGCGTTTGAATGCATTTAGCAAGTTTAGGTCTACTTGCTAAGGTAGTTTACAGTTTAGGTATTTAACAAAAAGCAGAAATTGAATATATACAGTACAGTCAAGATCAGGCTGGGTTAGACAGTTTGGACTTTGGACCGTTCTTATGCCGCTACACGCATAAGACTTACAAGTTTCGGTGTCTAACTGCACGTGAGCTTGACTGTACACTAAAACACATGTTATAAAACTAATTCCAAACGTTACAATATAGAGGTACATCCTTGAACAAGTTATTCATATAAATCTTTCCCGTGAAATCTGTCATACGGTTATACGATCCGTTAACCCCACAATCACTGCTCTTGACGCGAGTAAAACCAACAAAATTGTGTAGTTATTCAATCATACATGCTCCAATCATTTGTACATTGATGATCGTTCGACTGGGTGTACGATGGATAGGGAAGCAGATATTGCAGAGAAGTTTGCTTATTTATTTATCTATTTTTATACTTTATTACATATCGTACAAAAAGCGGGCATAATGCCACACGGCATTCTGTACCGGCCAACCAGAGGGTAAACAGAGAATAAAATGCGGTCGCACTAAAAAGTGAGAATGAAAAAACACCAAAGGAAACATGTCGTACTACTATATAAATACCTACCAATACATAATTATTATTTGCTTATTCCGTTTACTAATTCCGTTATTGTTATGTTTGCTTATTCCAGATTTTTATGAAATAAATACTAGATAGACGTGATAGTCAGCCAGAGGTTGTTTTATGAGAACCCACAAATGCCAAAATATTTTTTCTCTATTTAAATGTTGAAGGAGATAAGTTAGGATGTATAACAAAACTCTGTTTCCCGATCAGCTCATTTGGGTTACTATGGAAACTCTAAATATTTTTGCCATATATGGTCCTGTGCTCATTGAGGGAAGTTGTTTCTTATCACCAGCCCGTCCCCTGTTTTAAGTATCATACATAAATCACGCCTATACCCCTTACGGGGTAGGTAGAGCGTTAACGGCCGTTCAACGGATATTAACACCTCGTCTGACAAAAGTTTGAGGGTCAATCAGATAACTGTGTATCACTATAGTGACAGGTTGTCAGCCCGTTGCCTAAAATTGCAATACACACCCTCGAGTCCTTTGGTAAATGGGTAAGAAATCGGGTGATGCTATTATAAGCCGGCATCACACGGCAATTTTAAGTATCGGTCACTAGTAAAAAAAAACTTGTATAAAACATTGACAACTGGGCTCATCGGGTTGGTTACAAGAAGTTAGTGTTACTAGATGGCGGTCGTTACACAACCATGTCAAGGGCCTACTACTTGTAGTAGACGGGTAAAAAAATTCTGACACCAGGGATCATCGTGTCGTTGGACGACTCGGTGTCCCACACGAAAAGAAGAAGTATAAGTTGATATGGTATCTTTATCAATAGTAGCTGATACTTGTATAATTTTTAGGCGAGTGTAGTATGAAATATTCGCTGCAATTAAAGTTATGAAAAAAAGTTCCTAAAAACGGCCACTTTTGGTATTAATTGCCATTACTTTAACTACAGCGAATATTTCCTTGAGTTTTGCAGGTTCTATTTTTCTTAAGGATATTACTAAAAGCCTGGGCAACGGACATTCTGATAGATTTGTGTATAAAGAGATTTTTTTGTGAAGTGGCGCCACCCAGCAGCTGGCAACTCTGCACAAGCTGCTAACAAGCTCATTTTAATAATGTATCGTAGTAGATTGTCACTCGGAGCACTCGCGACCTACTTCGTCATAGAGAGTCTTGGATGTGTTTCAAAGTGGATATGATGAGATGGGATATTGTCTTTAGTTTCAAGAGCAAAATCTGAGATCTATAACATGTTTGGCGGTTCACTCACTTGTCGACCGTCGTTCTGTTTTTTAACGCAAAATAACGCATGTGTCTGTCAGATGAAAGGACGTACGGTGCGTAACGGACGCGTGTGTAAAACGCCTTGACAGACGCCTCCGTTACGCGCCGTAGCCATATTTGTAGGTATGGGAAAAAGATTGGAATTTGCAATTTCCTTTCGTCTGACCGACGACAGGCGAGTAAACCGCCTTACTACTCAATCCGTTGAGTAAATAATTTACTTGTAACGAATGTGTCATGACCGATATTAACTCCTTGCCGGTAGATATTATGGTGTGTCTTTATTGTGTGCAATACCTTGTTACGTTACATTTAATAAAAAGATGTGGAAGCCTGATAAACATATTTTAACAAGCAGTCGATATTAAGCTAATTTGCTCTCAAAATCATTATGATCACATCACATCCGTGTATATCATTCCTCTGCGACACGTAAGTCTTCCTCAGGGTACGCCTTAAGGAAAAATCTCTCGATTTCGCCATCCATCCACTCGAGAACCCACATCTTCCACCGTCCATCAGTTCTCAATATCCTGTAAATAACTTTTTCCGGTCGCAGGCGATTGTGTGACGAAAACAAAACCCCGGTGCAGACGTATTCATTTCATTGAATTGCGTTTTTGAATCGCGTCGATTATTCCATTCCAACATTAATAATTAGGGCCGTGCCAACTTGTTGCCGACTACAAAAATGCTCGGCTTTTACGACATCTTAGTGACGAGAAGACTGAAAAGGCAGTTTTTGCGACTTTCAGATACATTCATACATCAGTCTATTGCAGTCCACTACTGGAAGCAGGACTCCCACAGGGTACGTTTTCGCCATCCAGTCGCTACCAGCGGCCTTTTTTAAGTCATCGGTCCATCTGGCTAAAGGTCGTCCAACACTACGCTTGACGAGGAGTAGCCTCCACGCGAGAACCCGCTTACTTCAACAAATTATAAAGTAGTAATTTATTTTTAAATTATTCTAGCAATAAATATATTTGCAATCAAGACTGTTAATTGGTAAACAAGGCTTCATTGAAATACTTTTGAAAATTAAAGACAATAAATATTCCTATTAAGGATGTTCTAGTTGCGAATTAGTCGGCCATTTTTGGAGTCGATGACTAGTCGACCGATTTTAAGCTAGTTAGTCGGTAGTCGGCTAGTCGGCCAGCACTATAATCGATGCAACTCTACTGATAATCGAACTCGCGATTTAAATTCACGCTCCGATATCAGGAAATGGGTTATAAATCGTTAATGTTCTGTCATAATTTTTGAATTACATTGTCGTTCGCGTGAAACGATACGTTTGGTTTGCCAAATGTAATTAAAATTTATCGCCGGTTTGTATTGTTTTTGGCAGGAGACGTGTCCCCATTGAAATGTTATTAAGCGTAGGTAATGTGAAGCCTGCTTTGTTTTATGAAATTAATTATGAATTAAAGTATAATTTTCGCTCTTGGTTGTGGCTGTTGTGGGTGTTATTTTGGTGGTCTTAGGAGTGAAAATAATATAAAGGATTAGGTGCAGGAATACCGTTTGTTTCCACAAAGGTGCCATATTTCGAATGTACAGTCAACCATAAATCCGGTAAGATAGTCGAGCCGCCAATGTAAGTCGATCGAAAATACGAACTGCCTAACCGCTTGAGCCAGACTGTACGTCCGCTAAAACACTGCTCTTTTCGAAATGAGAATGCGGCTGTTACGTTTTTGTGTTTTTGTTTTCACGCAGTGATTAAAGTGAAGTGTCAAAACAAAATGGCAACATGGCTGGCGAGACATTCTGCCGCGTCAAAAGGGGCGCCATTGCGGTTTTGACGGGGTGTCGATAGAGCAAGAGTTGATGAGAGCACTATAATTTTCCCGTTCTCTTTGTTACAAAGTAAAAACGTTTGCTTTGCGAGAAAAACGTCTAAAATCCCGTTTAATTTGAATATAGATTCTAATGCGTATTCAAACTTGAATGACATTTTAGGGGAGTTGAACGTTGAACACCTTATCTTAAGGAAGCAGACTTTTTTAAAACAAGGGAGTAACACTAAGAGGGCGTGTTGAAAATGCGCTGCGGAGTAAATCCTAAGAGATTACGGACTGAGTGATTGTTCTTTCGGAACTCTTGTGGCACGAAAGTGAATATTATGGATGCATCTCATGATTTACATGCACGCTTACTTCTGAACTATTCCGGTCTCAAGGGAAAAGCGACTTATTTTTCCTCACTTCAAGACACATAAACGAGTTTCTTAGATGTAGTAAAATTGGTGAATCGCCATCTCCCTGTGAGGCCTGCATACAATGATGGGGAAAGTTTTCTTATTATTTTTTATTTATTATAACCCCCGCTGTTTTGCGGCAAGTTCCCTCTATTTAACGGTGTGCTGCGTTGCTCTTGTTATTCAATATCCTCATAGTGCAGTTAGAAAGTTGCTCGTTTCATATAAAAGTTAAGCTCTATAATATTTGTGTAGTATCCCTGTATATAATGATTGTGATTTTTTTTAATAACTATCTACTTACCTACCGTCTATATAATAGGCTTGAAATTTTTACTAGTGATCGATAGCAAAAACTCAAAACGGGCTGGTGGATATATGGCAATAAGGAACAACTTTCTGGAACATAGGTTGAAATATGAAAAAACTATTGGGCCTCCCACACAAAATTGCCGATCAGCTGATTTCAGTAACTATGTTTCTTGGGGGAAATAATTGTTCCATATCAGCAGTCCGTCTTGAGATTTCGCTCTCGGTCACTAGTAAAGATTCAACCTATGTGTGTGCCTGATATGTACGAGTATTAAAAAAATAAGGGCATTGGTGTGTGTTGCAGTCAAGTAGTCTCTAACGGATAACTAAGAAACCATAGTACTTTGGCGTCTCATCTAACGTACCTAGGTCTTCTTACTAATTAATGCACTGTAGGTAACACAACATTTTACTACTTGTATCATCACTTATTTTACTTTATTGTGATCTAATCTCATTATCAGGCCTAGGTACTTTGAGTAGTAGGCGGTTGAAGATTTCTGAAAAATCAAATTACTTAAATGAAAATAACTTTATTTAATATAGATAGTACTATCACATATTAACGTCATGATACTTCATGAAAAAAAAGAAATTTGTACAAGAAACACAAATTTTAAAACACTTCCCGTGTTAGGTATACAATTTTTGATTTTTGCCAGTGTATCTTAATGGTATTAGTTGCAAAACTAACACGGGAGATGGAGCCATGCCACGCGTTATTGGTATTAAGATACACATGCAAAAATCAAAAATTGTTTAACACAATTTTCTTCTTTGTATAATATTTTTTAAATATCCTGATTGAAAACGGGCTGGGGCGCAATAAATTGTTGTTTTAGCAAACTTTTGGTCTTGCTTTCATTGGTAGAGAGAAATTGTTTTGGACCCGACACAAGTATAACCATGAATGACACCCGATACCAGCCGCATCCGGTGTTTCCGGTGCGGTGTCGGAAAACGTACAAATTGTTTATCGCGAAATGGCCAAACCCATCAATTCAATTTTGCCAGACAAGCTATTTTCTTATTTTACTAAGTACGTATTTTGTTTTCAAATTTCTAGTCAAGCAGGCAATAAAAAAGGCTTACAGATGTAATCAATTATTGCAAGTACATATGCACTTTATCACGCCTATATCCCTTGTGGGGTAGGCAGAGCGTAAACGGCCGTCAAAATTTACATTTGCACCATGTATGACAATCATTAAAGGGTCATTAAGAAAATTGTGTATAGCCATAGTGAACAGAAATTTTGAAACAGATCACATTAAAGATAAAAAACTTTCATACAAACTTCTAACCCCCTTTTCACCCATTTAAGGGTTAAAATTGCAAAATGCTGAAACACGTGTTTTATTATTTTAAGTTATTAACCGGAGAGCCGGAACTATAGATAAAATTCCGGTTTTTTTAATACACCAAGTGATGAAAAGGGGGTTAAAAGTTTGTATGAAAGTTCGTTGTCTTAAGTGTGATCCGTTTCAAAATTTGTGATTAGACTTATGACTTAAAAAAATTAAACACGTGTTTCAGCATATTTGAAATTTTAACCCTTAATAGGGTCAAAAGGGGGTTCAAAATTTGTATGAAAGTTCGTTTTTTTAAATGAATGTGATCTGTTTCAAAATTTGTGATTAGACTAATAACTTAAAATAATTAAACACGTGTTTCAGCATTTTTGAAATTTTAACCCTTAAACCGGTGAAAGGGGGGTTAAAAGTTTGTATGAAAGTTTTTTATCTTAAATGTGATCTGTTTAAAAATTTCTGATTAGACTCATAACTTAAAATAATTAAATACGTGTTTCAGCATTTTTGAAATTTTAATCCTTAAACGTGTCAAAAGGGGGTCAAAAGTTTACTACCAGTTGGGCTACCCGTTTTCCCATGGGAATGTGACAATTTCCTGTAATAAATTATACTAATAAACCTTCCTCTCAAGTTACTCTATCTAATAAAAAAACCGCATCAAAATCCGTTGGGTAATTCTAAAGATATAAGGAGACACCAAACGGGAAGCGACTTTATTTTATACTATGTAGTGATGATGATATCACGTTTAAAATTAAATTTGCATTATTTCTTTCAACTCTTCGACCCCACATATTTATACTATTACAAGTATACGTACTTAAATTCTATTTTCCTTGTCTGCGAAGGAATTCCAGCAATCTTTTGAATCCAATCCCAATACACTTTTTAATTCAGCTTATCGTTTACCTGCGAAATTTTATTTCCTAGTTCATTCCGCGAGTGGAGACTCAAAAATCTCATAGCAACCTTTCAGTGCAATCTTCTGGATAAAGTATTCGGGATTCCAAGCGGTCATTGTAAAAAGCGTGTGGTCAGCCACGATAAATATGGAATACATTTTCCGGAAAAATGAGGATATAACTAATCCGGATTTGGAGAAAGCCTTTTTTGGGTAGTTTAGGTTTTTGTCATGGAGAGAGGGCTTTGGGTTCGTCATTCAGTCGAGTTATTTCTCACATAAACATGTTTTAAACATCCCTACATGGATATTCTTGACTTAGATTTTGTGGTACAATGTTCATTTAGTATACAAAGCCTGCCCAACGGTTTCAACTGCTGCTAACCGTTTTCCCGAGGGAAAAGGACCTTTTACCGGCATGAATTATACATAAAACCCTTTCTCTTGAATCACTCTATCCTAATTATGTTGTGTACTTTTAAAGATCTCAGCATACATAGGGACACTGGAAGCGACTTCATTTTATACTATTTACTGATTAGTGACAAATATCTATACAGCACGTAAAAACACGTTGAACTTATTCCACCGAGTGAATCAGCCAATGAATCCGAACATAAATATTTTTAACAGCTTCCTTTACACCTAGTATATGTTGTGATATGAAGATCGATTTCAATAATAATCCAGTACAAAACTATATAACTATATCTTTTCAAAGTTTGCTCTTGACAAATGACCAGGCACTTTAATCGAGTTCTATAATCCAGTACAAAACTAGCCCTTTCTTGACAAAGTTTGGCCTTGACAAATGACCAGGTACTTTAATTCCTTCAGACTACGTAATCCTGCCGATAGGAAATTATGTTTGATGTTTGAAATTTAAGGTATTTTATATTTAATTTTTTTTATCATGCCCCAACCGGTTTTCAATTAGGACAATACAAAACTGTAAAAAATGTGTTATACAATTATTTTTTTTACAATGACGGATCATGACGAAAATAAGTGATAATACTCTATCCTACATTGAACAAAGTAATTTCAATTTCATTTTCATTAAAACTATCCTATAATCCTATACGAAATTTATGAAATTGTGTACGGATAAAGAGAGGACACAGTTGTATATCTCGCCTTTTGTTGTGGGTATCATCGTTGTTTGGGCGGATAATAAAGAAATAGCTGCGTGTTCAAGCTCAGGATTACTTGGAGATTTTATTAAACGTAAGCAGTTTTTTTGTACGTTATAATAGAAATTGACAAAAGCCGTCAAAGCAAAATAACACCGACCATTATTTTTGCTGCGAATTTTGCGATACCAATGGGCGAAAGTAGTTTATATCCATTGGTATTCTAAACCAGTGAGCTTAAATAATTTTGGTGCGCTAACTGGAATTGGAAAGGAATTGAACAGAGAAAATTAATTGATAAAAATGACTACTGCTCAGTTTTTTCATCACTGATTATTTTCAGACTAGAAAAGTTATATTGAGCGTATAACACTGTACTTATTTTCCCATCAGTCCTCACATCGAACAAGATTGCGTCTACGTGTGGCCGTTATAAAAAACAATTAGAAGGCGTTTTTTTCCAGAGCACGCGCCAGTAATTGCCGTCAGATGGCGCCAGTCATTAGCGGAGTCGGGGGCGAGTGTTAGTCATTCGTGATGGAAAACTGTTTTAGAATATTATGACAAAAACTGTCCAAAATAATAACCAGTAATTTTTTTTGTGACTATGAATAATGACTAATAAATTACATGATTTTGGCTAAAAGTAGCATAATTTGGAGTAATTTTACCAACTGTAGCACTCGATACCGTAGCTGCGTAGTAGCTTTAATGCTACGAGACGCCTTCTAGCTACGGCGTATCCAAATGGAAAATAACTAAAGCAATAACTTTATTGATTAGATTTTCGAATAATTATCTCAATTATTTCGGTTTTTATTATTAAAGAATCTGGTGCTAATTTATTTAAGCCATAATCTGTAATATAATTATTAAAACGTACGAAGAGCAAGTCACACAAAATAAGCGAAAATCACCAAAAATAATAAGTTCCGTTAATAAGAGGATAAAAATTAAGTGTGTGTGCTCTACCGTGTGTAAATATGAGATGAGCTGATCACCAGAGTGGAAAGATAAGGGGATTTGTGGCGAAGTATTCGGGGTGTAAGGGATGGTGTACCGAGAACTTTTCAGGCATGATTAGACCATGAAAATGAACAACTTTTTCTATGGAAGATATGTTGGTACACGAGAAAAGATTTTCAACATCTCATACAAATATCCCGATAAGCTTACTGACTTTCTATGGAAACTCGAAAAAAAAATGTTGTCCAACATAGGCTGCATAGTAAAAGTTGTTCAGTTTTATAGTTGAAAATCATTCGACACCAGTGTTCACCGGGTCGTTGGACGACTCGAGTTTCAATAGTAACTCAAATCAGCTAATTAGCAATTTTGTATGGGAGCGGAGGTCTAAATATTTTTTCGTATTTCAACCATTGTTTCTAGGGAAAAGTTAAAACCATTGTTTCTAGGGAAAAGTTGCCTTATCACCCGTCACTAGTAAAATTTCAACTTATATACGGGGTGTAAGGGACAGTCCTCCGAATACTTATAGTGTGCATGTAGACCATGAAATTGAACATCTTTCTCCTAAAAACATATATCAGGAAACGACAAAAAAGAACCATGTCCCATACAAAATTGCAATCAGCTGACTGCATTTACTATGGTGAGTCAATTTGTTTTTATATTTCCTGAATTTTTTTTTTTAAGAAAGTTGTATAATTTCATGGTCTGAATACACCCTATCAGTATTTTGAGGGCTCTGTCCCTTACATGTATGTACCTTTCCATTGCCATCATGGACATGACTATTATAGTGTTTTATCATACAAACTAGTCACTTCAAATACAGATACAAAGAAAAATGACCATTTTTGTTCTCAAACTAAGACTTTGAAAATACATTGAGAAAAGAAGGCACATTTATAAAACATTCAGTCTTTCCATGTATTTGCTTTGCAAATGACTTGTACTTCGCAAGGTGTTCGTAAGATAAACATACATTTACCATTTGAAGGAATGTAAAATATTGCCTTTTCTTTCTTTCTTTTTTCCATTTCTTTCACGTTAAAAGTTACCCAATTAAATACTTTACGGTGATGCCAAAGAGATTAAATTACAATTACTTCAAAAATCGACTGAGTTAAAAGGGAAATTGGTCTTCTAAGAATAAAGTTGGTTTACCTTCTAAAATGGTCGCATTTGTCCATTGCTGAACATTCATTTTATATCTATTCTATTTATTAACAATTTAAAAAATATATTTCTGCCGGAGCAAAACACCGAAGCAAAGTTCTCAAAAAACCAGCAGCATTGCCTCTTAGGTTGGCCAAGCGATTTTTTTGGCCTAAATAATTGCCAGTTTCTGGGTCTCCCGTTGCCTTGATTGGACCATCAAAGAGTACCTATATGGATTTAGGCGCCATTGTCTTCAGTCTAATGATATTAGACTAAGCGCCCATTGGCAAAGTCTTACCTCATTGGGCTACCCATTTTTTTATGCCTTCACTTCAATTCTTTTCCTTGAAATACTTATCTTGATGTCATAAATGCCCTGTGATGATGGCTTAGAATAACATCACCCGAATACTACCCGGTGTCGTATAAAGCGACTGAGCGACAAATTCATACCGGTAACGGGATGCAGCATTATCTGTGAATTTGCCAATCCACCTGCCAAGCGTGGTGAGTATGGCAATACGGAGAAGGCCCATGTCCAGCAGTGGACAATAGTGTTAATTATAATGTAAGTCCTTTATTCGAGGAGCAAAATAATAGGTAAAGAATGACTCAATTTGAATAAAACACGTAATTAACAGTTTTTACTTAAAAATACACCAATTCGATGTAAGTGTCCTACCTCCCTCTTTCTTTCAATAAACTTTCGCTAAAAGCATTTCGGAATATTCATGAAGTGTCTGCTCTTTTCAGGTGGGTGTCTTCAGTTGGTGGTTGGTGAGTTTTTTTTAAGTTAAAGGAGACTGACCCGATGGCGTAGCGGATAGTACCCCTGCCTGCTACGCCGAGGGTCGTAGGTTTGATCCCCACATGACACAAATATTAGTACAAGCTTTGCTTAGTTTGGGGCTAGATATAATAGGTATTTATTTACAAAAAAAAAAGTATGTAAGTATTAATATCAGCTATTTAGATCCCATACAAGCTTTGCTTAGTTTGGGGCTAGATGGCGGTGTGTAAATTCTTCAAAATATATATGGGTTGTTCTCATCGACCGCGTTTTTCGTACGTTCCGCTTAAAAAGTGCTGCTTCCCCTGGGACGAGCGTCATAAAATTTTACTTCAAAATACTTCAGCACTTCTCACATATGGTCAAACATTTAATTCATCAAATATGTGGTCAGTTTTTTGTAAATTTCCTGTCAAACATGCATTCTCTCACGTCCATGGCATGGTTCTTTGCTACCTTGCGCTAAATAGACTGTTATAGATCCTAAAATTACAAGTCTATGTCGTGTTAAGCTTTCTTATCTTTTAAACAATTATATTTTCTATCTTTTAGCATGTTTTTAGTTTCCACAACGGCAGAAACTTTTTTATAAACACGGATTTTTGCGTTGAAGCCCTGAATCAGCCCACAATCACCTCGCGCTACTCTCTCACTCATATATTCATGACGGTAAAAGCTATCTGTCGATTTTACTCACGAATTCGTAGCAACTAGTACCGCCGACAACGTCGTGGGGGACGCAGGCTCCACTCGCCGCTATATCTTCGATGGCGAGGGTAAGTTTCTCACATTTACGACTTTGTCCAGTACCGATCTCATTTCCATGCTAGTCGATTACCAGTTATTCAGTTATTAGGTATAATCGATATTTTTTCTGAGGAATACCTTTGATATGCTTAAAATAAGAGGCGGTACTGTATTAAATTTTAACGAATAGGTTTTTATTAAACTGCAAAATAAGCTTTCGTTCTCATTTCCATGTCCTCATTTCCATGTCTTTCCATGGTTCGAGATGACATGGAAATGAGAAAGTGACATGGAAATGAGAGATTGATTAAAATTTTGCAGTCCACAGTTGGACAAAGTTTTTAAATTATGAATATTTATTGTTAAATTAATCCAATGCCTGTTTTAATCTTAAATATGTGGAAGTACGGGTATTTTTAATTATTACCTATTTTTATGAAATGAAAGCTTTTGTAGTTAATTTTATATGTCTTTGTACCGAATGTCTTAGAAGGAGGGTTAGAGTTTTTCGGGAGTCTGTCTGTATGTATGTATGTATTATGTATGTGTTTATGTATTATATTATGTATGTATGTATGTGGACATGCAATTTCGTTTTCGTGGGTTACAGCCCAAACGGCTAGATGGTTATTGACATGTGGGATGTCATGTGATTCGCAGCGCATCAGCGCGAGTGACATTTGTTACATTTTAAACAAGATACCGCTATGACGCGGCACTCCCACCCGCTCTCTGATATTTCACCGCCCCGCGTTCGCCCGACTTAGAAGCAGTCTGAAGTGGTCATCAACTGGTTCGGTAGCCCTAGTTTTGGCACGCACATATATACATGTAGGAGTTTTGCTTCTAAGCGGTAGCCATTATTATGTATTCTTTTCTATATGAGATATTCCATAGAAAAAAGTGGTTCTTTACCAGGTACTGCAAACCCGCGATATCTGTACGCCATAAAAGCAGTCCATCATGCTAACCACTTTTTTCTATAGAATGTCTCTTATAGAAAAGAATACATAATAATGGCTACCGCTTAGAAGCAAAACTCCTACATGTATATATGTGCGTGCCAAGACCAGGGCTACCGAAACCGCAACGCACTTTAAACTAGTATAAAGCGCGTATAACCAGTTGATGACCACTTCAAACTGCTTCCCAATCTATAATTAACAATATAATGTTGGTTTTCTTTTCAATCTTGGCCACAAGTTACTTTAATACAAAGTGTTATAAAACTGTTTGTTGCATTCTGCAGTCGGTCACTATGTAAACGTTATCAGTATCCACACCATCATGTTTGTGGGGTGCTAAATAAATATTTATCTAGGTAAATAAAGCTTATTTTCTTTATATTTCCTACAAATCAGGGAGTGGACATCTCATTTCCATGACAAAAAATAGTGGCCCTCCGTTTTTTTTATATTTATAATAGTAATATATTAATTATTTTTACTAAAATACGTTCTTTAAGCACTAGCAAACATTACTGACTACTTATATATTAAAAAACATTTTTATTTATTTTAATATCAAATAAAATAAAAATTCCCACGGAATTCTCTCATTTCCATGTCCGCAAATAGTGGACATCAAATAACTCTGAAACTAGTGGTCCAAGAACCGGGCAATTTCAGTCTAGTGTTTGTAATGAGAAAAACTTTGATAACGTATATTTAATTATCCAAAAAAACTAAATTTGAAAAATGACATGGAAGTGAGAAAATTCCGTGTCATTATGAGAATGACCCATATTGAAAAAAATTACCGTCAACTTTGTCTCGATTCCACGTTACTGACTAAAACGGCTAATTAAAAATTGCATTGTCACTTTCCGATAAGTTTAGAAAAGGATATAGATGTCATTGACTTTTATTGTCATGTCTCAAATAGTCTATGATTTCCGCGTACATTCATTCCTTACAGATTGAATGCAGCCGAAATTTTCAGAAATTGTGTAACCAACACGATGAATTGTTAAAAAATTTAGAATACAAATAAAGCATAATGAAAATTATGTCTTGAGAAACGCCTTTTAGTACGATAAGCGACGATATGATTCAAGTTATTTCAGATAATTTATAAAGTTTACGGTGTAGGTATTTGACATCAAATTATTTTTTTATTGTAATATCAGTCACAATATTCAACACGAAATAATTTTGCAACATAATAGATTCTCAACTTTCACTTTGTCTTTCACTCTTTTCTTAAGTTCAGGTAAAACTTGGTTAAAATAAAACTGATTTTCAATTTGTGGGTTCGTTTAGCTCTTTAGTAACTGTCTCGCATAAGTAATTGCATGAAACTATCCTGAGACTAACTTCTTAATCTAATTGTTGATATGTTAATGAAATAGCTACTCAAAATACCTAGATTGAGTGTACCAACTCGTTCAAATTTGCAACTACTTTATTGGAATACAGATAATAGTGTTCCATTAACATAAAAATATATGTTCAGAAATATTTTGTGCCTTAAAAAGTGGTTTGGCTAAAACATGGTTATACCATTTTAAGGATCTTACTTTAAAGAAAGGATGGGTAGATAAGGACATGATGTAAAAATATTAGCTTTAAATATTTTAAGGGGGAACCAGCCCATGAAACTGAACAACTTTTATCTAGAAAAAAAAATATAAAAAAATTACCTTCCATACAAATTGACCCGGTCGGCTGGACATTGTGTATGAAAGTTCAAAATTTTTCTCATATTTCGACTTCAATATTTTATCAAGGTTTTTGTTGGAAAAGATCTCCAGTTTAATGGGCTGCTTCACCCCTTGAAATATTTAAAGTGATTTTTAACACCTTAATGTACTGGTCGAAAAACAAAGTAACCCTACTCCATACTGCCCACCATAATGGGAAGATGAAACAAATGACAAGCGATCAACATTTCATCATTTTGTTTTTGACCACTTTTGACTAATGAAAGTTATCCAATTTCGTGGTACCGCAGTTTCTAGGGGACCTCATTTGCGTCTCATGCTACTCTGCTGACCGACGATGTCAGCAAAACATGAAACTTTGGACGTACAGTGAATTATTCGTGAAATACGACGCTAGCTGGTCTCGTTAGGTCGCTTTCAGACTACTTGAATTAATCGTATTGTTACCTTTAATTACCTTTCTAAGTTCAAAGAACGGCAAGTTATAATTTTTTTTATATACCTTTTTAAAAAAAAACATTTTTTATTATACATACATACACATACACATATCACGCCTATAATCCCTTGCGGGGTAGGCATAGCATAAATGGTCGCATAAAACTGACATTTACGCCACGTCTGACAAACATTTGAGGGTCATCCAGGAAATCGTGTATCGCCCTAGTGACAGGTTGTCAGCCCATCGCCTAAAACTGCAATACACACCTTTTTTTATTATAATAAATATAAAATGCACTTACATACATATATCACGCCCATACCCCTTGCAAGGTAAGCAAAGCGTAAACAACCGTAAAATCGTATATTAACGCCACGTCTGGCAAACAATTGAGGGTCTTTCGCCTAAAATTGCAGTACACATGTAACCCTTGAGTCCCTTAGTCGCCTCTTACGACACCCATAGGCGAGAGATGGGGTGATGCTATTTTAAGCCGGCATCGCTCGCCAAAATCAATTGCACCTGGATAGAAAACGCGCTTCTGTATAGTCAAAGCCTATTTTAAGGCTTCGTCCAAGTTATTTTTTGCAAGTATGGAACGAAAACTTCTTCTACATGCTGACCTCCGAACTTCAATTTAAAAATGGCACCCCATGATGATGAGGATGAACGAAACCAACTATAATAAAAGTAGTATCTCTGACTACTTCTTTATTCTATCTCGCAAAATATTCCTAAAACCAACAACATTTTACTTTCTAAATAAATCCACCCTATCTTCAATTCAAAGCCAAATGCGGTGTCCTGTTGAATCCACGAAGGTTGGACCTTAATAACCTTTGACCTCATTAAGGTGGTTCGTAAATTTATTAGCCACTGTAAGATGAGAGCGCTCAGGGTTGACTGATGGTTATCTATCATTAAAATTATGAGAGAAGGGTCGTCCTACTAGCAAGGATTAGATATAGGCTTGTGTTCTATAAGTAAAATGAGCTACTTTTTCAAACAATAATTTGTATGAAAAACTGATTTTGTGACGGTGTCAATATAGAAACTTTAAAATTGTTTCTCAGTTTAACAAATCTTATCTTGCTTAGTTTGAAAAGCGTTGAATGATAACTATTCTACTTTTGGACTCTGATTTTAAACATCCAAGTCTCGTATTTTATAAATTACCCAGGATACAATCAGATTGTCCGTATTAGGTTTCTTGTACATGATAGACTAGATGAAATATGACCTTTCTATTTCCTTGTTTTGTGCCTGTCATGTTTAATAAATGTCAAGATACCAAACCTTCCAGATTAGACGCCTACAAATAAAATAATTATTTGCGTGTGCGTTATTTTGAAAATTAATTTATCACTTGGGTCGTTTTTAGATTCTGTATTTGACACGATAAGCCAGAAAAAATAGAAAAGAGATTATTAAGCACTAATGCTGTTTATAGCGAAATCGGACTAGGAATTGTACCGCTAGTACACGCCAGAATTTGGTTAGAAATCAGAAATAACAGCGAAATCCTTGCGCGAAAAAAAAGGCACCGCTCAATTTTCCTATTGGACAATAGGAGAAGGCCGGTGATAAAAGGTCACCAGCCTTTCGTTTAGAAATAAGACGATCGAAACCGTTTAGAAATTGATATGATTCCTATTTCAAATATGTTGTACACATATACATACATACACATATCACGCCTATAATCCTTTGCGGGGTAGGCAGAGCGCAAATAGCCGCAAAAAACATACATTGATGCCACGTCTGACAAATATTTGAGGGTTATTCGGAAAGTTGTGTATCGCCATAGTGACAGGTTGTCAGTCCATAAAATTGCAATGATGATGCTATTCTAAGCCGGCATCACACGGCAAATATGTTGTAACAAGAAAATAATTCCACTGCGGAACAAATACTGAAGCACTCACTAATCAACATCGCTAACTATCTGTGTAAAAGATGTTGTTTTCTTCTTTGTCGATAAATGTTGCCATAACCTGAAAAAAGAAACCTTCATTAAATGTAATCTGATAAGAAACTACAAAACCACTACAGGTAACTGAAATCACTGTCTCATCGGAGACGTACTTCTGGGACATTAAACAAAGAGTGAGGGGGCTTAATGTGATTTAGGCCTGAGGACAGACGTGCGACGTTAATCTCGCGTCTCCCCCGGGAGCCATTCTTGTGACCACGGGACGAAAGCGTGACTTCTTGGAGTTTCTTGGACCGTGACGACGCTTTTCCTTTTTACTTTATTTGTTTTATTTTTTAAGAATTAGAATTGCTGAACTCAAGTTGCAGATTTTAGTGTTCGTCACAGAATAGAGACAAAGACATTCACTCTTAGACGGTTCTTCCACTTGTCTGTCATATGACTTGACAGACACATCCGTTACGCACCGTAGCCGTATTTGTATGGGTATATGATCGCAATTCGCAATTGCCTTTGACAGACGGACCACAAGTGGGAAAGCCATCTTACTTTTGAGATATAACATGCTCGTGTTGAGTACCTATATTGATGGTAGATAATTAAGCTTCTGAATAATCTTCAAGATTCTCTTCAGATTGTATTATTCCAAAAAAATCTTGAACCATTTCGCTCCCCGGGTGCCACATCTGTGACCCCGGGACAAAAGCGTGGCTTCTTCGGGTTTCTTGGACCGTGACGATTTTTCTGCCCTTCTAATTTTTTTATTATTAAATGGGAGTGCCACATATTTCTAGTCTAGGTCACAGGACAGTCACAGTCTTTAATAGAGAGCGTTTGCTTAGAAAAAGTCTATTCACTCCTTTTTTTTAGATACTGCGCTCTGGCAGTAGTATTTTTAAATTCGAGTTCCGAATAATATTCGGAAAACTTTAAAACAATACCTGTAGATTATATCGGGAGTAGTTTTACAAGGGACCGATACTGAAAACAGGTGGTGATAAGAAACATTTTTTCCGAAGGAAGGTAGGTCGACATACGAGAAAATACTATGTACATAATCAGACCTAATCGCTGCTACTGTAAAAGAGAAAATGTTAGTTTAGTATCGAAAGAAATAATATATTGGGCATTATACATGTAATGAGTATTTTTAAATGCAAACACAACAATAAGTTTTCAGGTTATCTAAAACCCAAAAGCCATTTATAATTCATTCTTACTCTAGCGTCCAACCATGATTGCAAAAGTTTCCTATATTGTGTCTGTTCTGCAAAAACATGGACATTATTTTAAGGGTCAGCAGTTTTCTGAACAAAAAACTTCAGTAATTTTCGGCAACAGCTAAAATAAGATAAGATTAATTAATTAATAACAGTATTTAAAACTCACGATGAGTAACATACATATATCACGCCTATATCCTTTGCGAAGTCGGCAGAGCGTTAACAACCGTAACAGCGGACATTTACGCCACGTCTTAAAAACATTTGAGGGTCTTTTAGAAAATTGAGTATCACTATAGTGAATATTGCAATACGCGTGTAACCCTCGAGTGCTTTAGTCGCCTCTAACGCTACCAACGGGAAAGAAAGGGATTGATGCTATTCTAAGCCAGCATCACACGGCGCTTTTAGATATTATTATCACAATTATCAAACTGTAAACGGTAATTGTGAAGTCTTTTTAATTCTCATCTGTTAAAGCTTGTTACCTTATACACAGATATAAATACATAATTTTGTAATAGAAGCAGAAGCTGTGAAAAATTACAAAATTTTATAAACATTCATAGTAGTTACATAATCATTAAATATGATTCCATCTTACCTCAACTCTCAATTCAAAAAACTTGTTCCTACAGAGGATAACTATTATTGGCTTTTATATAAGTTCAACATCCCTTTTTACCTAAATGTAGTTTTAAGCTGTTGTTATGCCAAATAAAGAAAATAAAAAATGTTGCCTGTAAATCGGTACATTACATTTAAATATCAGACTGATCCCTCATTTCCGTTTGACTCCAACACGCGCTTGCCCGCAGTTTTTTAAGGCGACGAACACGTAACGAGTTATTTATGACGGTGCACGCGTGACCGTCACCGGTCACGGGTGTCCGACAAGGGGAGGTGTGGACACAGCCTTATTTTTACAACGACGAGTAAAACACGGCTATCACAATACCCTATTTCTGCAGAATAGGCCTGTTTTACTCGCTTTAGGATCGTATGGGGTTGTTTCGGTGTTTCGTTGGCACATTTTGTTGTGTTTACAAGGAGAAATGGCGTTTAGTGTACTGATTATAATTTTTATGTTTTTGAATGGTTTTGCGCTTTGCGTAGGGAGCCTTTTTTCTAGTGAACTTTTATTATTAAATCATATTGGAACCAAACATTTCTGTTCCAGACACTCATATAAAATTCAGTCTAACCTAACCCGGAATACCAAACACCTTGCCACACGGTGTTCGAAAATTGAAATATTTCATTCGATCTCAAATAAATCCGATAACCGGAAATCAATAAACTATCCACGTCCGTTAGCGTGGGGTGTATTAATGATGCGTTGCGCAAACATCCGCCAAAACGTGCTACGGGGATGTAGGTAGTTGCTTTGCTAATGCCAAAGAATATACGGAAGTGTAAATGTACAGAAAGATCATTGCGCACTAGGTAGGTAGGAGAAAAAAAATGCCTACACCGCCGGGACTGGAACCCGGAACCGGGAGTATTCGTTACAATGACTTATACTAAATGTCGCTTGTACGTTGCTTCGAGACGAGTATCAAGAGATTGAAAAATTGGGAAGTGTCTGTCGGGCGCCGGTAGCTTAGTTGGCAGAGCAGTGGGACGGTACCCCACGGTCACAGGCTCAAGTCCCGGCAGGCGCTAACATTTTTCATTTTCTAATATAGCACTGTGAGTGTTTAGTTTAATAAAACCATAGTAAGTACATATTTTTTTCAAATTTTCAGCTAATATACAAGTTAATTCTGACCTTCGGAATGACTATTTGAATTGCAGCTTCGTACCTTAAATGCAGAGCTAGTCAGGACTAGTGCACACAAACAGGAACACGAGTTATCGAGGATATTCTACGTAGTACGTATGTGTATGTACGAACATTCTGATATAGACGGTTCTGAAGTTGATTTGTACATTATATTGAGGAACTTTCTATTTGAAACAAGTGGGATTTACTGTTATCTGGGATTTATTTGATTTATCCTAATTTAGATGTATTTAAGTTACGTCCAGGGAAGTGAATAAAAACTCTAATATTGGTATGATTTTGTTCACAAATAGCATCATGAATTTAGGTAGACTAGGAGTTGGGTTCACTTAAATTTATTTGTAAGGCACCTACGCAAATAATTGCATGCTTTTTCTGTAAAGCATAGCATACTACAGCATAGCAGTGCGTCATCAAAAATGAAAATAATAAAAAAGGACACAGAAATGCACTAAACGCACCTCGTAGTATCTACGGTGGGTATACGCGTAGCACCGTAGGCGGTAAATCAGAACACATGCTGCCTCAGGCCCTAGTCTACTGGCGGTCGTAGCCGTAGCACGTACCTACTCGTAGCACTCCATAGCGGCTACGAATAGTTACACATATTCTATGTTGCCCTGGTACTTGTAATCCATTAGTCGAGATCTCACATGACAAATAGTTTCCAGAACTTTCTAGAAGTGCAGTTGCTCGATTTCTAGAAAGTTATAGGAAACGATTTCTCTCTGGTTTCGCCCTTTTTGTGTAATTGGGGCAAGTGGATAAGAATCTTGTAGGTTGAATAGATGCGTGTCACGGTGGAAATTAGGCATATACTTATGTGAGTATATGTTACTTTTTCGTTAAAGCGAGAGCAAAATAAATTATGTACCATAAACGAATACTTACTTTTACAACATAAACATTTACGTAATGGTTGCTTTAAAAGCAAACAGACGATCCTGAAGCCTACAAAGTTTCCTGAAATCAAATCCAACATAAACAAAATTGTTATCGAACCCAAAATTGGTGGACTGAGTCAATCCCTTCGGTAGGGAGGATTAAACCACCCTTTATATTGGGAAGGGTGTATCTTAGAAACGTAACAAGGTCTATAAACACTCCATGAGGTATACACCGTAATAGTTGATGATTACTTAGAAGGTAAGCTCGTTGAAAATTTTGAGACGATATTGCCTAAGGGTACTGTCAATTACTATTTGTAGTTCGGTGAGAAGAGCATCTTAAAATATATAGGTACCTACTTACTGAGAACTCATTCTCATTCTTGTCGTGTGGGACACCTAGCCAACGAACGGCCAGAAAGATTCTGGTGTCAGGGTTTTTAAACTGATAATATTATGTCTGTAAAGTATGATTGTTTGGCGATCGCCGCTTGAGTGGTATAAAACTAGGGAAAAATAGAGCATTCTTACAATGTTGTTTGAATAAGCAGGTTGTTTTGAAGAAACAAAAGGAAAACGATCCTTTGTTTGGAACAAGCACAGGAATCACTTTGAACAGGCACCCTTAACCTATTTCCAGGAAAAACATGTATATCAGTATTCGGAGGGCTGTCCCTTATACCTAGTATATCACGCCTATATCCCTAGCGGGTAGGCAGATCAATCCTGTGATATTAGAACATGCCTGTGCTTTTCTCATATTTATAAGAGCTGCCGCAGACCTAACGTTCTTACGAGCGACAACTCAAGCACTTTTCATCGAAAGATAAAAAAAGAACCGTTACGTGCGGTTTTTTATTATATAATAATGGTAAAAAAAAAACTTGAGAGAGCCGTTTATCATTCAAGTTAATGTCACTAGTATTTCAATTACGATAGAGTTCCTTTCTAGTCAAAATTCTCAAGCTGTGTCGCTCGCAATAACTACTTCAGCTCTGCAACGGCCAAAATAGTATAGAATCTAGGTAAAGTATAACCGCAATGTCAAACGTCAATACAAAAGCACTTAGGACAGGCACATCTGTCAATGCATATTCGCTTCCCGTCCCTGACATAATGCGAAAATGACAAGGAGCTTAAAAGGACAAGGAACAAGCAAGATTCAAAACTGACTTAGGTTATAAATTTGACCCGTATGTATGGCTTGAAAAGTAATGTTAGCAAAAACAAAAAGATTCGTATCAAGAGTGTCATTAGGTGACAAGAAAATACATAACCTACTTGTTTCTTCGGGAAAATTGTTCAGTTAAATGTGCTGGTTTACCCCATAAAATTTTTGCAGCTGATATGCTTACATCCTGTATAAAGGCACAACATAGTTATTATAAAAATAAACTCGTAGAAAGTCCTAACATTTTTTAGCGCCTTAGCGCAAGACTGCCACATTTTCTGTACACAATATTTATTGAGTCTGCGCGCGGAATATTTTGAATAGAAAAAATCGTGTTTTCCCATGCACAAAGTTACTTCTACGTAAGTATACCTTACCTATACCAAGTGCGTTTTAAACTGGAGCAGAAGCTTTTTGATCCCTAATAAAAACTGATGCAAATTTTACAAGTCAGTGTAGGTCAGTTGGAATGAGGGATCTATGAACTATTTCTGAATTGAAAATCCACAAGGTGTACCAAAGAACCATATCCACACTTCTTTGTTCCGAGTTATACTTTGTGTTCACGCACACAGGCACACGGGTATATTGTCATCTCTCTTAAAGTATCAGGTGTTACATGAATTCCTAATCTTAATGGAGTGTACTACTCTATGTCTACACGTATAGATAGGGTACGGGAGAGTTGGTACTTATAGAGACTTACAGTTTGATAACTTTTAACTTTGAATGGGTACTACGGTAACTTTTGACTGATGTGAATGGTTTTCATTACTCTCAGCGGCATGCATTTAAGTTAAATTCTATCGGGTGATATTTTACTAGGGACCGATACTAAAAACAGAGGACACGCTGGTAATAAGGAACAAATTTCTCCAATGAAAATATTTGAGTTTCCATAGTAACCAAAATCAGCTGATCGACTATTGTTATAATTATTATTAACCATTTATTGCACACAAGAAACATTACAAGAGATATACAAAGAATGACTACACAATAGGACAACTTATTTCTACTAAGAAGTAACCATGTACGGGAGGTCCAATTTTTCTCTTCATTTTTCTACCTTTTCCTTGGGGAAAGTTGTTCCTTATCACCAGTTCGTCTTGAGTTTTCGCTATCGGGCACTAGTAAAATTTCACCCTATACAGGTGGTTCTATTTTCTTTTCGTGAAGTAGTACGTTATGTATTTGTAAACAATTAAAAAAGTTTATGTCGCGAAAAGAAGAAAATAAATAAGTCAATCATTGTTATTAAAGCTAATTAGTTTGTGTGGTAAACTTGATGTCAAATAAATAAATGCATCAGTTAAAATCATGCAACATTATGTACAACACGACATTTTTTTATATACCTACCTACATACCTAACCGTAAAAAAATAATACTTAAAACGTAATTTATTTTATTAGATTTTTTTCTATTCTCATGAAAAAACACGAGTGGTAAATCATTGAGACCATCCCTATGGGAACAAGCAGATTGTTCTGTATCGAGTAAGACGAGTAAAAGGTTTTATTTTATCGTTGGAAGTTTCCAATTTAACGTCGCGTGTTTCATGCATTTTTGATTTAGGGGTTTAGAAGGTCTTCGAAGATACTGAGATAGGTTTGAAATGGTTGGAGTACGATCCAATGGATTTAGTATTAGTCAAAAAATAAAGAAGCTTTCTCCAATAAAACAAAAAAAGGTAAGTACCAGAACAAGAGAAGAAAAACAAAAAAATATGCAATTAATTTATTGTATCACATTATTTGGGAAAATATAATAGTAGGTAGGCGGTTTAAAAATTCTGTTTCTTATAGATTTAATTCTAGCGAAATTTTATTTTAAGGGTGAAATTTTGCTAGTGACCGAGAGCGAAAACTTAGGACGGGCTGGTGGTAAGGTACAACTTTCTCCAAGAAACAAAGTTCGAAATACGAAAAGAAAGTATATCCCATAAAAAATTGCCGATCATCTGATTTGAGTTACTATGGAACCTCAAAATATTTTAATCATATTTTAACCTATATCCCATGGGGTAAGTAGTTCCTTATCACCAGCCTGTCTTGAAATTCGCTATCGGTCACTAGTAAAATTTCACCGTATATGTTTGGATCAATAGGTGGTCTCAAAAAACTCTAAACACCAGGATTTCGTTGTTTTCTGAATCGGTATCCCACATGACGGAGATTTTTTTTTTAATTATTAATGATGGGTTTGCTCTTGACTCTAGTCTAGGTCATAGGACAGAGAATTTTGTAAAAAGCCATTGCCAATTTTGTTTCATTGGCAAACGAAAGGATTCAACAAGATTGCGTGGCTGGTATTAATTTCCAACTGCATATTCTTCAGTATTATTTGTGTCTGGAAGCTTAAACGGTTAAGGTGTCATCCGACAAAATTGTTATCGAAAAAATTAAACTCGCTTGCGGATAGCGTTAATTTCTTCCACTCTTTTACACTTCGCTTTCACACAAGTGTGTGCTTTATTCCTGAAGGAATAGGAGTTATTTCGGAGATACTTGCGAGTTTTTTGGTTGGTTGAAGTGTTCAGGGAATTGTTACCTAATCGCGCTCATGTTAGAGTTGATAATCGTTGTGTGTTCGCAAACATGGAGGGTCATTTTTGGTGCAGGCGCCAGCGTTCGTCACGTTTAATATGATTTATGCAAGTAATTTAGTTAAGAACATAGAGACATTACGAGTTCCCTAGCGGGTATAGATTAAAACGTACCGAACACCGTCGATCCTTTGTGGTGGGAATGCTTTTATCCCACCGCAATATATTAGAGATTTATGTATTTTCCCATCGTTGGCACTTGTAGGCATTTATACTTTGTCCAAGTAGGTATTTAAAAGATTACTACGGCTGAATAAAAGGTTTGATGTTCTGTACTTTTCTTTCGCAGGGCATTGTATTGGCCCTCTTTATCTAGTTTGTTTGCAATATTTTCATTATCTTATTGGACATAGTATAGTTCCATCGATCGGAAAATATTCATATTGGGAGCAGAAATGTCACGAATAAAATTGTTCTAAATGTCAAAGTTAAGCAAAAGGCTAGAAATTTGAAATCGATGTTAAAAAAGACCTTGAAATCGGCTTTGTCTGGTTGCAGATTTGTCAGTTATTTGAATTAAGCTTGGTTTAATGCCTTACTTATTGTTACTTTCGGTGTCGACAGTAACGTGTAAAATGGAGTATTTTTTAATTTGGTAAATCATATTAATTCAACTCTGGCTAAGATTCAATCTGTCAAATATTCAAAGAAAGGCGATATCAGTCGGCGACTAAATATTTGCATTAATTAATTTTGCCGTGTGATGCCGGCTTAGAATAGTATCATCCCATTTCATACCCATGGGTGTAGTAAGAGGCGACTAAGGGACTCAAGGGTTAGATGTGTATTGCAATTTTAGGTGATGAGCTGACCACCTGTCACTATAGTGATACACAGTTATGTAATTGACCGTCAAACTTTTGTCAGACGTGGTGTTAATATCCGTTTTACGGCCGTTAACGCTCTGCCTACCACGTAAGGGATAAAGGAGAGATTTATGTTTGCATGTATTTATTAATTAATACAGTTAGTATGTACCTACAAACAATAGTGATTCATTTTCAGGGTTTGGAATTCTACAAAATGAAGCATTGTATGTAACGTAAACATAATGCAAATTACTGACGTAGTTCTGACGCAAGTAAATGAATATTACTCGAAAACTTTTTATTATACTTACTTTCTTACGTTCGTACATTGCATGACTCATAGAAGTAAATGTTACACTCAATGTAAAATGATGGTATGTTAAATATTCTTCTTAATAGCCTTAAGAAAGCGCAAATATGTGGATCCAAAGGCGCGATTGTTATGGTTGTTTGAACAACCACATAAACCTTCTTCGGGTGAGCCTTAGCTCCCTACCAACTAGTCAGGTGTAGGTTTCGAAGCCCCGGGGCTAAAATCAAAGTCCTTATATTAAAAAAACTCAAGAATAAAAAAAATTTATTCTTACGAGATCGTCGACTTTGTCTCGGTCATCTCAGTGAGAGCTAGCTATAGTTAGTATTTTTTAGCTAGAGTCTAGATCAAAACATAAACTACCTACCTACTAAACATACAGATATCACGCCATTATCCCTTACGGGGTAGGCAGTGCGTTAACTGCCGTAAAATAACGGTCGCTATCGCCACGTTTTCGCTACGGCCGTTTTATAGAAAAGACGTGTTAACAGGACTCTATTAGTGATAGGTTGTCAGCCTGTCGCTTAAAATTGTCATACATATGAAACCCTTGACTCCCTTACTAGCCCCTGTCAACAGCCGTGGGAAAGAAATGTGGTGATGCTATGCTAAGCCGGCATCACACGGCGAACACGTTTATTCCTATGAAAAATAAACGTGCGTAGGTAGGACAAGCTAATTTGGATTGACGAAATCAATTGAAATTTTGATTAGCGGTACATAATTTATTAGTTTGTAATTAATTCTGTTTTGTTCGTGAGTTTTAACACCAGTGTTTTTAGGCTCTACTGTAAATTTCCATCACCACGGTTTCAAGGCTATAGCGGTTTAGGAAGTGATGAGATTAGAGCCTTACTTTGCCAAGTAGGTAGTCAAAATAATGTACTAAACAGTGTTACTGTGGCAGCTATTATTTTCTGTCTCAGGGCATAATGTTGTCTCTCTTTATTAAGTTTCTCAACATTCTTTTAAATACCTATTTGGATTTTGGACAGAGTATAGAAGCAATCTACCTGTTAAAGTTTCAGCCAACGACAGATTAGGGTCGGATTTATAGTGAGCCGCCAGGACGTTTGTCGCTAATTTACAAGGACTTTTTGCAACGAATCATACCGCGTATCGTACATAAATATACCTTTTTCCTATAATTCATATAATTAGTTGTGCACAAGTCTTTATAATCTCGCAAGAGTTGGCATGGCCGCTTACGCGCCGCAGCGGCCGAGTCGCTTACTAAACTTACGCTTAGAGAGTTTCCTTACTGTGAACTAAAGCTAGCGCCTTCTTTAGAAAAACAGCCATGTTGATATATATTGCTCTTATGACACACACACACACACATATCACGCCTATAATCCCTTGCAGGGTAGGCAGAGCGTAAACGCCCGCAAAAAACAGACATTACGCCACGTCTGACAAATATTTGAGGGTCATTCGGAAAATTGTGTATCGCCATAGTGACAGGTTGTCGGCCCATCGCCTAAAATAGCAATACACACCCTCGAGTCCCTTATGCTCTTATGAAAACCATAGAATAAAAGTTTGTTTGAACAACTAGATCATTACTTGTGTTTATCTAGTAACCACGTTTATTACGTGTCTTGTAACAATGTAATATTTTTATGTTCATTACGCTCCCTGCGCTCCACGTGTAAATCTCCTGTCACTTGCACCAACGCCCAGCGATGACTCACCGCCGCATGGCTTGTCTGGAAAACTCTTCACGTGACGTAGGCATGCGCACAACGTACACCCACACACCTGCATTATACACACATAGCGTGCTCACACAAACATACACAAGGTTCTAATTCTCATTTCAAGTTATTTTGTTGCGCGTAATACTTACATAACGAATTGTTTGCTGATGCTTGGAGTAAATGCCGTACCTACACTCTCACATTATTGTGAAATTATTGATTAATTTTGTACATAGTCTCTCTCTTTTCGTGTGGGAGACCGAGTCGTCCAACGACCCGATGAACCCTGGTGTCAGAGTTTTTCAACCGCCTACTACCTACGACATGGTTGTGTTACGACCGCCGTCTAAGCAATCATAGTAATAAACTAGTTTAAGTCTGCCAGTACCTTGGCTGAATGCTGTAATACTGTCAAATTAAGTATTCAATAAATAAATTAATATTCAAAATAACTAATTGGAATAAAAATGCTTTTCAGTCGTGGGAAGCTTTCCGTTGCCTTTATTTTCATTAAATTTTGTGAACAGCATACATAGGTACCAACGTACGTAAGTACATATTTAATTATGTAAATAAATTCGATGATTATACGCACCTGAATTTACTTCGCTTAACTTGTAGCTAAGCATAAGTGTATGATAAAAACGAAGTTGTCAGAATTTGGTTAGTAATTTTTGATAAATACAAAAAGTTGAAATAATAAGCATGGATTTGTATTAATTCTAAACTAAACAAAAGGACGGCGAGTTTTGTAATAAAACATGAAGCCTTTGTTCGACGCCTACGCGTAAAGTTTATAGCACAAATTTGAATAGCTCCAATAAAATATAAATTGCTTTTAGATATAATGATATGCAATGCACAGGATATAAATGAGAAGGTTATCTCTACAACAGCTGAAACTATAGTTTTGAAAGATAAACAATGCATTTTACTTTGAATACTGAAAGGCAGGCAGTTGCAAAATACTCGTGTTAGCGTTTAAAGATTACGAATGTATCTGTAGACATAAATCTACCCATTTTGATACTGGCGGAATTGTCCCACGTTGACAGAAGCCAGTGAGAACTGTCAAAATGATTGCGACTATTGCGAGTGACTACTATGTCGGCACTTTTAAAATTCGGCGAACACTTTGCTATTTTGTTTTAAGTTTCTTGTTCGCTACAGTCCCAACAAATCAAATTTTTCTACCGAACAATGTCCTTACGTGTTAAGGTTTACGGTCATTGGCAAAATACGCCTCAAAAAATAAAATCATTGTATCTGTTATATATCCAATTGTTTACCTACCATGAACTTGAGTTTAAATGAATGTTGCTAATAGTCGTAAATAATGTACGACATATCGTAGCATAGATTTTTATCAAAGGATTGATAGACACTTTGAACTTTTTGTGTATTGTAATGTATTGTGATAGATAGCCCATACAGTAGGTATAATATAGTAATTGTCCAGAAACGGGTCGGGTTTTGCTACTGTTTTATCCTTTATCTATACTGTGGTCTGGCTCTCACGAAGTACTTATATCACGAAATAATAATCCCTAAACAAAATGTACCTCCCGTCATCTCCCGAAGATTAACACGGCCCGACTTCCAGCGTCTTCATCTGCCCCTAATGATATATGGGTGCAATATACAGTGATTAACTTGCAGTTCCTAAGATACACCCCTGTGAGTGCAGTGAGATGGATGGATGTATCACACGCGACCGTATGTTGGAAGTTGGTATGGTCAGTGGGTTTGAGCGAATTTGAGAAGACTTAGGAATACGTTTCGAGCCGTTTTTATGCGGTTTATGTGTTGCCAACCCCGCAAGAGATACAGGCGTGATGTATGTATGTACAACTGTTTTTGATCTACTCTGTAAATAAGTAATTGCTTGTGGCGAGTCGGGTTATTCCCGTTACTCGTTTTTCTCCATTGTCTCTCCGTTCCGTTGCACGGTGCACTCAGTTTTCAATTAACGATATAGAGATTTTCCGCGTCGCCGCCCGTAATCCGAGCCCGTCTGTAATGGAGCGTAATATTCTGTTTTTTTTATGTTGCTGATTCTGAATTTTTCATTTTAATGTCTGCAGCTCAATCAGAGATTTCGTTTGTGTGTCATCTGGGGATAAAATTCCATGTACTGTGATAAATAACCGTTGAGGACCTCCATGATTTTATTAAATAAGGGGTATTGTAGTAATAGTCCATCACGGTTTCTTCCTATAATTATTTTCC
Organism: Tuta absoluta; assembly: GCA_027580185.1. NCBI lineage: Eukaryota > Metazoa > Arthropoda > Insecta > Lepidoptera > Gelechiidae > Tuta > Tuta absoluta. The sequence continues at coordinate 16,001,313 of JAQAHW010000009.1, forward strand.
TTGATAAAAATACAAAATATAGATGGCGGCGGTCGAAAACCATCTCTAAGGCCTCCTCCTTCATAAAATCGTTCGTTAGCTCTTTTTGATAATTGGTACTCGAGCTAACTTAAAATGTTGTCAAGAGAAAGTAATAGAATAGCGAATGATTAATTTATAATAAATCAAATATAGTATAAAATACTTTTTCTTGTGCTGGCCTCAAACCTCACATAATTTTCTTATAAACGATTTCGCTCGTTGGCTGGTAATGATCCTTGAAGACGAAGACTCATCTCACTCAAGATGTTAGCCACTTGACAGTCGAAGGCAACTTTTGTTGCCAGAAACTTAATGTTAGTTTGTCAGTTCGGACTGTCAAGTGTTATTGCTCTGAATTATTTGTAGATACGGTTCATTTTTCCATTTTTCAAGCCAAAAATGTTCTTGTGAAATGCTTATTAAAGTATGTACGAGAAAATTCATTCATTATTACTTCATATATTATTACATACACATACATACACATATCACGCCTATTATCCCTTGCGGGGTAGGCAGAGCGTAAACAGCCGCAAAAAACGAACATTTACGCCACGAGTGACAAACATTCGAGGGTCTTAGGAAAATTGTGTATTGAGTGACAGGCTGTCAACCCATCGCCTAAGATTGCAATACACACCCTTGAGTCCCTTAGTCGCCTCTTACGACTCCCACGAGAAAGAAATGTGGTGATGCTATTCGCAGCCGGCATCATACATTTATATATTATTTATGGCAATAAACCCTATTTGAATTGTATTTAAGACTAAGACTAATATTGTGATACGAAATAAATGACTATCATTATGTACATACATACATACATACATACATATATCACGCCTTTATCCCTTGCGGGGTAGGCAGAGTATAAACGGCCGAAAAACGGACATTTACGCCACGTCTGACAAACGTTTGAGGGTCATTCGGAAAATTGTGTATCGCCATAGTGACAGGTTGTCAGCCCATCGCCTAAAATTGCTATACACACCCTCTAGTCCCTTCGTCGCCTCTTACGACTCCCACGGGTAAGAAATGGAGTGATGCTATTCTAAGCCGGCATCACACGGCAATCACATCATTATGTATCTACAACAATTTCAGTATGAAATACGCCTTAAAAGACTTTACTAGGGAATATATCATATCACTATGTGATTTAAATTGACGTAAATTAGGTTTAGTTTCTACATGCATATAGTGGCCTTAATTCGGGAAATAAATTATCTTAACAAACCTATAATTAGCGTTGTCCCTTTCCATAAAATAGAATTAGAAAAGGATAAAAGTTATCAAGATCATGTCATGTCTTCGTTTATTCAATCGTCTTCTTAATTTATTGTTCGGGCTGTCAGCCTATACATCAAACTAAGTTCATACAATTCTGCGTTAGTTTATCTTTCTGCGATAGTTAGTTAGTTTTATAGTCGAGTTGACGCAAAATACGCAGTATCTGTCAACATAAGGGAACGATAAAAACTATGGGGATGAAATTGACCAGAAATGGCTAAGAACCTATTAACACTTCTAAACAAAACAGGACTTACATATCTCCTTTTATTTCTAGAAGATAAATTATCAATCTAAAATATATTATAAATCTAAATTAAGATAATTTATTTCCCGAATAGAGAACACTATTCTTTATAGTTATTAAACGGTTATATTATGTAAGGTGCACCTTTTCGTTACTTACATAAAACGAATCTGGTCCTGCCTGTTTCGTAAACTCGCGTGTCTGTGTCTAAACTTAATCCAAAATGGCTGTCCCTGAGTGACCTCTATTAGGGTGGACGTAACGGTTGGGCATTTTGGCGCGAAAACACGCGAGCTCTCGTGCTGGGCCGGATGAAACTAGATGAAACCGGTTTTAAGTACTTACACTAGCTTGCTGGGAAAGGTAATCACGGTCGGACGTAAATTGCTTTTGAAAATGTTCTGCTTCTGCCTTACTTAAGTTTCTATTTTATAGTGGATAACGTTGTCTCGACATAACGTTAATGTAATCGCGTGAACGTTATCTGGACATCACGATAAGTGTATCACTTTGTCTCGACATACGGTATCTCGACAAAGGGTACGAGATACCCTTTGTCGAGATAGGACGCATGGAATCTCATGATAATTACCGTTATCATCATCATCATCATTGTGATGACTATGGTAATGGTAAATACAGAGGCTATGCTAATGATTTTGATGACTGCATGTGATGATGATCATGACTATTATGCGATTCCGTGTGTGGAGATACCATTTTGTCAAGATACCGTATGTCGAGATATAGTTTGTTGAGATCCCGTATCCACTTCTTCATTAACTTTATGAAGATCTATCTTAATATTTGCAAATATTGGGTGTAAGTGTAAGCGCCTGCCTTTCGAATACAAATAGGGTGTATTCTTAATTATATGATAACTACTAAACATCTTTCTCCTAGAAACATATGTCAGAAAACAACACAAAAAAATCGACCTCCCATATAAAGTCACAATCAGCTGATTGCCTTTACTATGGAAAGTCAAAAAATCTTTGACGTTTCCTTATAAATTCTTGGAGAAAGTTGTTCACTTTTGTTCAGTTCTTTGGTCAGAATGCATCCTATCAGTATTCGGAGGGCTGTCCCGTATACTCTGTATACAAACAAATACACTTATCATCATACAATAAATATCTCAGCCCCGCCCTACCTGACCGAAAACAATTTATCTTTACAAAAAATAAAACATTTTAAATAATCATTCCATCACTTCAAACTCCGTACGCAATTCTGAATAGAAAAACCACTTTCCCGCTGCCTTGTCTCATTCCATTCCATTCTTCCGATCAGGGATGTCATATTTCTCCATAAATCTCTCTAATCCCGGCTAGAGATCACGCTTGTATGACGAATGTGTTTTTTTTAGCGAATTTATCGCGGATGCTGGCAAGCAAGGGAATGGGGAAGGAAGGAGTAAATATGAATGTTGGTCTAAAGAAATATTTCGTTATCTGTCAATTGTTATTTGTTTATTTATTTTTATTTTTAGAGTCAAGAGCAAACCCATCATTAATAAAAAAAAAAAAAAATAATAATAATAATAACGGAAAAAATCCAGTTGTCCTTTGAGTAGTCGAAAAACTCTTTTTTTGTGTCGGTGAATCAAATAAACAGTAATCATAAAACTGTTAGACAAGAATCTAGTAATTTGCAAGACGTATCGTATTCGCAAAAAATTATGTGTTGTGTTCATAAGATTGCTATACATTACGCAAAAAGTTTTAAAATAGACCAAACTTCGAAAAATAAATCTACACAGACAAACAAACAACAGAAAAAAACAGAATCACATACATACATACATATATCACGCCTTTATCCCTTGCAGGGTAGGCAGAGCGTAACCAGCCGCAAAAAACGGACATTTACCCCACGTCTGACAAACATTTGAGGTCATTCGGAAAATTGTGTATCGCCATAGTGACAGGTTGTCAGCCCATCGCCTAAAATTGCAATACACACCCTCGAGTCCCTTCGTCGTCTTTTACGACACCCTCGGGAAAGAAATAGGGTGATGTTATTCTAAGCCGGCATCACACGGCACGCAAACAGAATCTAGATAATATAATAAAAAATCATTATACATAAAAATAAGGTATTTATCGTATTCACAACGAAATTGCGTGCATCCAAAAATACTTCTTTTTCTCACGGCGCGCCCTCGTAATAGTCCATATCAAGTCCAGAATCTGGAAATATTATACATTTTCGTAGCAAAATCACTTTGGTTGTATTATTACTACCTTGCTACTCGTATCAACAAGTCGTACATAGAACCAGTCGGATTCCTTTCAACAAAATCATCAGTAACCTTGGCCGAGTTAAAAACGGCCAGTTACATGATGACAGTTATTAGTCGCAGTCACTACGTGTCTACCGCTACCCTAGTACTAAGAATTTAGCTATGACGCAAACAGGTTGTAAAAAGTATACGGCCGTTAAATTTTAAAATAAAACAAAAAAAAGTGTTGGGGAGAAATATAAGGAAATTGTATAGATCCTTCTACCGGAAGGTCATCATCATCATATCGTATGGCAATCCCTGCTTGGATCTTACATCAGTGTCTATGTTTTTTAGCCACTTTCTGCGCCAGGAGTGTAGTTGTGCAGATCGGCTATACCACCGGGAAAACAGCGAAGTGGGCATTCGTTCACAACATGGGCTAAGGTTTGGTCAGGTGCTCCGCAGGAAGGTAATAAGTTGATAATCACAAAAATATTGTTCATTCTACCAATGCGGTAAATTTACATGAATTACTTCACAGTTTAATTAGATCAGAGATTTAAGGGTTTCAGATTGGCAACTATTTTGTTGGTAAGAAATAACCTGTGCCGTTACTGAAAAAAACTCCCATTTTAGAACATAAATGGGTCATTTATAAAAGACAATAGTTGTATGCTTAAAACTTTTGTCAAAAAATACTATAAACTAATTACAAAGTTTTTAAAAATAATATAAGTGACAATGGGAAATTTTCTAGGGATTCTCGAGTGTCATGTAGAGGGCGCTGAGCTTAATTGAAATAACGTTTCTTTACACAAAAACTGTACCACTTTATAAATTATTTTTTATTTTGTGTTTATTGAATTGTTCTAAATTTATTATTAGTAATTTGTTTACTTACACGAATGATACTCAATATAAAAGAAAGGCGATAAGTTTATTTTGTAGTAAATCAAACTAACATAATTAATTTGTAACGAACACAGCGTGAAACGAAACCTATGACAAAACTATGGCTGCCGTCAACCATATTGAAACGTCAAAATTTCAGTTTAGCACAGCGCCCTCTGGTTTGACATTCAGAACTATCAAGAGAACTGTCAACAGAAAAACTCCCATTGTCAAATAGTAGACAAGATTTCAAAGTTACTGTTTTTTTGCCATTAAAATAAATAGTATTCCAATATTCTCATACAAAATGTTGTTTCATAACGTTTGATAAAGTAACTAATTTGATCAGTTGAGTCGATTCTTAGGTACGGCGTTATTATTTGGGGTAATGGTACAAGTATTAAAAAAGTGTTTATTGCGCAAAAAAAATGTGTCCGTGCAATCTGTGGAGCGGCACCGACTGACTCTTGCAAGCCTCTGTTTGAGAAGTTGAGAATTCTGCCTTTCCCTTGTTTGTATGTATACGAGATGTCGGTATTCGTAAAGCAGAATAGTCACCTTTACAGAACTACAATTGACCTGTACCCTTCTAGGAGCACCAGGTATTACAACCGAATTGAACATGGAGATCGTCCTAAGTCAGTGGGATTTAAAAATAACTGCAATTATATGTCAGTATCTATTTTCAACAAAATTCCCAATAATATAAAAGAACTTCCACTAAACAAATTTAAAATTAATTTATATAACCTGTTACTTGAGAGGAGGTTTTATAGTTTAAGTGAATATTTAAATTCTAAGTTTTAATTTTGTTGGTATTTAATTATGTGTTTGTGTATTTGTTTATGACATTGTAATTGATAATTATTTTAATATTGTATGACATATTGTATTATTTAATATTTGCATTTACGTGACTGAAAATGTAGAACTCTAATTTTAAGCCTGTCATCTGCAGTACTGTACCATTTTCTTGGCAAATAAACGTCTGAATCTGAATCTGAATCAAGCAAACGATAGAAAGACGGGGCGAAATCGATTTTACTAGACTATCTCTATCTCTGGCTACCCTTATGCAAAATAACACAGATTAGGAGTAGATAAGTACAGTGCCCTCAATCCGAGAAATAAATTCTCTTAACTTACCTTAAATTTGCGTTGTCTCTTTCCGTCAAATAATTTTGACATGATCATAGAATAAATACTTACACTACCGTGAAATTAACTAGATATCTCCTATACTTTTCTAAACTTATTGGACGGAAGGGACAGCGCTTATTGAAGGTAAGTCAAGAGCTTTTTTTGTCCGGAGTGGGAAAATTTCTAGCCAATCTTGAAGTGTACTTAGATGGCGCTGACCTAAACTAAAAAAAAAACTTTCCATAGAAACGTATGTGAATATATGAAATGTATTCATGACTCAAATGTCTTGTATGACATTACCTATAAAAAAGCTCAAGAACTGTCAGTAGAAAAGTCCCTTTTAAGGCCAGTGTTGTCGTAACAGCCAGAATAGACGGACAACCTAATTACTTACGAGAAACTGCCCTATGACACATCCAAACGGATGGACAAGGATTTTTCTTCAATGATTTTATGATATGTAAATTTCTTGAATCACAAAGTCCGGTTTGAGTCGTGAGAAATTAGCCCGGGATGTTTGTTAGTGCCTACTTATTATGATCAAAGGGGTTCTTAGAATATGTTTATGAGATTTTATGACTAATGTGAGTTCAAGTTAAGTGATATATACAGTCATCAGAAGTTTCGGTTAGTTATCGGTGCTATTTCGCCGAAATGCGTAGAGATTTTAAAATAGGATAAATACGTGGTAGTCTTATAAAGATTCACCGGGCCTTTTATGAACTGGGGGAAGATCGTTCTCCATATATTCTTTGTACTCACATTATGTTAATATAAAATATTGTTCCTATAGGTACTCTGTCCAAGAAGGTATGTGAAAGAATGTAAACAAACTAGATAAAGAGGGGCAACATTAGGCCCTGCGACAGAAAAGGACAGAACATACATACATACATATATATGTATTGCGAGGTAGGCAGCGCGTAAACGGCCGTATGAACGGATATTTACGCTGACAAACATTTGACGGTCATTCAGATGATTGCGTATCACCATAGTGACAGGTTTTCAGTCCATCGCCTGAAACTGTAATACACATGTAATCCTCGAGCCCCTTTGTCGGCTTTTACGACACACACGGGAAAGAAATGGGGTGATGCTATTCTAAAGCGGCATCACGAGGAAATTAATATCTACTTGGACAAAGTATACGGGGTATAAGAGACAGCCCTCTGAATACTTATAGGGTGCATGCAGACCATGAAACTGAACAACTATCCCCTAGAATCATATTTCAGGATACGACAAAAAATTCGACCTCCGATACAAAATCAAGCTGACTGCATTTACTATGAGAAGTCTTTTTTTTACGTTTCTGAAATATTTTTCAATGGAAAGTTTTATGTACATGGTTGTGTACAATGCACCCGAGGGCTGTCCCTTATACCCTGTATTATCGAGTGAACCGCAGAAAGTAACCTTGAAAGGTAAATATATTAATTAATGTAAAGTTCACACGATAAGGAAGCGTACCTACACTTGGATACAATGTTGCATTATCATGACCGAATGAGTCAGTGATAAAGTTTTGGAGCGTTCCGTTGAAAATAAATGTAAATAAGGTGTATTCAACTCTTTTTACTGCATGTGACACATACGTTTTATAAATGAAAGTAAGTTAATGAAAAATTGAGAGGTACCGTTCAACAGCTCTACCTACTGAGCTACCGGCGCCTCGACTGACACTTCCAAATTCTCAATCTCTTTGTACTCGTCTCGAAGCTACGTACAAGTGACATCTAGTAACTATATGTTATTTATTTTCATTTATGAAAATAAGTTGCACGGTGTGTGCATCATACATATTTATAAACCATTAAATATTTTAATAAGTTTTATTATTAAAACCATGTTTAATACATCAATACGCATAAAATACTTGCTAAAATTATTTTTTTATAAACGAGTTCACATAAAATCGGACCGGATCCCCTTTATTTTAATAATTGTAATGCCATCATAACTTAATTGCCATTCTATTGCTATTCTGTTTTCTATACTTCGAACTGTTAGCGGAATATGAAACGGCCAAAACCATCCAACTGACACTGTATTGACAAACGTAGACGCATGATGAACCCTGGTGTCAGAGTTTTTCAACCGCCTACTACCACTAGTAGGCCTCGGACATGGTTGTGTTACGATCGCCGTCTAAGTAATCATCATAGACAGCAACGACCGACGGCTTAACGTGCCCTCCGAAGCACGGAACCATTTCTTTGGACAATCAATTTGTTCACCCTGCAATGTCCTAACCAGACCGGGAACAAATTCACAAAGTGATAAATTTCAACTTTGTGAGTGTCCCACCGAGAATCGATTCCGGAACCTTTGCGTCGCAGGCAGTGGCACTACCACTGCGCCACATCGGTCGTCAGTATTTCCTGGTGATAATAACGATAATATTTTTTATTTGCAAAAATAGCATTATTTGACGTCAATGCATTTAGTTATCTGTCAAATTGCGGTAACTACTTCCGTCGACGACTACAAATCCATTGATTAGATTATGTCCAATCCGATTATCTTTATTCGATCTAATAAAAAAACTATTGCATGAGTAATTTGTGTTTTTTGCTGGTTTCATAAAGGAAGTTTTTAATTTGATCTGCATGTATTATCTGGCAAAAGTCATAACTATTAAATAGATTTTGAAAAATCTGTATTTACGGTTCAAGTATTTTCACTGTCTTTACATAGCTTTTGCAAATACACAGGCTGTAAGGAACAGCTCTTCAAACACTTATAAGGTGCATTCAGGCCATGAAACTGAACAACTTTCCATGAAAAAATATTTTAGGGAAACGAATTTATAGGGATATTTTACTAGTGACGAATACCTAAGATTCAGGATGGGCTGGTGGTAAGGAACTTTCCCAAAGGAGCTAAGGTCAAATAAAAAAATACCTTCTGCACTAAATGTACCAGCTGACCGAGTCAATTTGTATAAAGGGCTCAATTATTTTTCTCATTTCGACCTTTGTTCCTTAGGGAACGTTGTTCCATATCACCATCCCAGACTGAGATTTCGCTATCGGTCAATAGTAAAATTTCACCTAAAGGGCCGCGACGTGAGAAATATGAGTAGTTTTGGATGCACGTAATTTTGTTGGTGAATATCGAATAGCGAATAAAAACATTATTTTTATGTATAATGATTTTTCATTATGTTAACTAGATTCTGGTCGCAGGAAAACACGATTAATGAAAGTTTGCTCGATATATTTATTTTTCTAAGATTAGTCTATTTTTTGCGTAGTGCATGGCAATTTTATGAACATAACACATTATTTATTGCGAATACGATACATCTTGGTACATTACTAGATTTTTGTCGTACAGTTTTTTGATTAATTGTTTATTGAGCAAGAAATTTCCAAAAGAGTCAAAAATCGTCTAAATATGGCGATTCCGCTCTGTTCTATTTGCCGTGAAAGGGACGTTTTAGAGTTCGAGGCAGGCCCTTAAATAACTCTTTTACTGCGCCTATATCATGTTTGTGTTATTTTTGGATGCATAGAAATAATTCGTTTCCACGTATTTCAAGGCGATATTATGCAAAAAGGCATCATTTATAACCTCGCAAGGTTGAACGAGTTGGGTGAGTGACTCACGCGGCTCATGCCCTAAGTAGGGCATTTCGTTCGTGGCCAGTGTTGCCTGCGTATAAAATATTAACCGGTGGTGGTAGAAAATACACACGTTGACAAGAAAAAAAGACGCAACGTGAAGCTCAAAAGATATTGAGCGTTTGAAAATAAAAAAGATTTATTTTTATAAACCATACTAAATTCCCCTTGGAATCGGTTAAGTAGTTATCGACTATTTAAATAATCTACTACTCGTATTTTTTTTATTAAGGATGGGTTTGCTCTTGACTCTTGTACTTGGTAAAAAGGAAAAGTTTGTAAAAAGAAAATGACCTATTGCGAATACGCCTTGATTTTAATTTTGCTTGCTCATATGTTAATTTAATATAATACATAAATCACGCCTTTCGCTCTAAGGAGTAAGCAGATACTACTACGAGCCTTGCATACTTCTTTCCCTTCCTCTACATTCATCAAAAATAAAAGCAAAATACCAAAATAAAAATTATTAAATATAATATCGAATATTATCCAACCACTGACAGATTGTATGCTTAGTTTACCCTGTCAGAAAATAATCATATATCACGTACAAATTAGCAGTTTTCACTGACTCTGGCAACCCAGTTTGTGGTTTACATAGTAATGTGTATGAAAGGCCGTTTGAGACTCGAATACCCTCTGACTAATACTAACAACTGATTCAAATTACGATAAATACCACAATCAAGTTCAGGTTGCTATGACCAACAAAATTACAATGGTTGGTCATAGTGATTGCACGGAAAACCAGTATAAGTTGCCGCTATGAATAAGCTTCTAATATTGGTTTGTTTATTTTATCGATTCGATTTAATTTCAGCTGTGAATCACGCCATTGACGGGGTTGAAACGTTTTTAGTTGGGGTTAGAAAATAGCTGCTAATGGGTGCGTTTTACCGAATTTGGAAGTTTAGTCATTGAGATATTTTAAGGTTATTATTTTCAATAAATAGAAAGATTAGATGCGTTACTTTTTCTTTATATGCCTTTTAGTTTGTTCTATATTAGATGGAAAGTTTGAATTAATTAATGTGTCTGACTGATCAGCAACAGGAAAGACAATTTTTCGGTTCGAAATAATTGGATATCAAGTAGGTAGGTACTGTGCGCAAAAACTAGAATATCCTTAATGGATATTTATGAAATAATAAAGGTTAAATATAATACAGCAAGCTTTAAAGATTGCAATATTGATATAGTTTTTTATGCTGCTTTGAAATAATTCAAAACTAATTTGAAAGAATTCAAAATTGATTTTCTAATTACAAAGCCTCTTTCGAGTAGTTCTTAGTGTTCTTACGTAGGTCCTCAGGGTGGCTACTTCAAGTAGAGTTAAGTTTTAGATTCCTACATCGATAAGACTTTATTTTAGCAAGCGATTCCAAAACGGAACTTTACCACTTATGGCCAGTAAACCACTCAGCTTACATTGTTACCATTTTTCATTCACCATCAATCTCAAAAACTGTTCTACTTTCCTTCACCTACAACCTAATGCTAGGTTTACGACCTAAACGAATCGAGCCAATTTTTATACCTGGAATATGACGTGTTTTTCGATAAATAGTTGGGTCATTTAAATATTTTAGGGACCGAATATATTATTATCACGCAAGCGTAAATGTTTACGTAAAACTACTACGAATACGTACGTTTAAAGACTGCGCTGGTAAAAAGTTTAGTTCAGTTTATCGTATTTTGCATTGCTAGTGACGTATTTTCACCATGTTCTAATACCAGAAATGTAATCCCTTGCGTGCTTCTACGCAGGTATATTTGCAATGAAACGTTTGCAAATTATATGCATAAATTATTTTAAGCACGCAGTATTTAAATTTAAATGTTGACTTGATGCCATGAATTTACTTTCATATGTTACGTTTAATGACTGCGCTAGTAAAAAGTTTAGTTCAGTATCTTGTATTTTGCATGACAATGGGGGCTTTTCTACTGATAGTTCTTGAGCTTTTTTTTATAATATCATACCAGATGGCGTTGTGCTAAGTTGAGACATTTAGGTCATAAATACATTTCATCTATTTACATACGTTTCTATGGAAATAAACTTTTTCAGTCCTCCGCCCTACCTCTCCGTTCACCTGTGTAGTGTGTACCCAGGATGATCTTTTCAGCGCCTACCTATGAGTTATCCAAGTGGCCAGGTTTTGGGCTGGTAAACTCTGAAGATTTATATTTTGCCGTTGACCCGACAAGAAAAAAAAGAAGGAGATATTTTTCATTGAAGTTCAACGACATCTAAGCACACTTGAAGATTGGTTAGAAATTCCCATTGCAAATGACGTACCTTAACCATGTTTTAGTACCAGAAGTGTTATCCCTTGCGTGCTTCTACGTGGATATTTGCAATGAAACCTTTGCAAATTATATGCATAAATAGTTTTCAGCACGCAGTGTTTAAATTTAAATGTAAACTTCATGCCATGAATTTACTTTCATACGTTACGTAAATATGTATCTGATTTTATAATCAAAACATGCATTTGTAAATTTAAAGCGCTTTATTAACAATAATGAAGTAATTACTCATCGTTATAGCTTGCGATTGTCAAAATTAAATAATCATTGTTACGTAACATACCGGCAACATAGTTTTTATTAATGAATCACACTATTACATTTCTAAAGTACAGAGCAATTATCAAATTTGTTTTACTTTGTTTGAATGTAAGTATCGCGGGTGACAGGAACGATGCCAGAAGGCAGAATGGAGGGATGCAGGTGGTGTCGGGAAAAGGATAGCTACCCTGCCTGGCCAGGTGTTGAGGCTTGTGGACGGACTGGTTCGCCTAGATAGGATTAGAAGTTGTTTATATGCGTTGCGCGGCAAAACACTCCGATACCGCGTTTCAAGCCCATTGTTCTTTGCCAATCTGCCACGTGGCGTCATCTTGCGAGATACGTTGGAACTTCTGTTGCGTCTTGCTTACTTGTGAACAACTTGAGTGAGCTTCTTGTTGTAGCTCCCACAGGTCGCTACCTAAGTAATCAAATTAATAATCCCGAAACTACATACACATGCATGTCACGCCCTTGTGAGATAAGCAGAGCGTGAAAGCTCACCGTAAAAATACTGTCGTTATCGCCACGTTTGACAAATATTCGAGGGCTGTTTCAAAAAAAAGTATCACTTTAGTGACAGTGCAAACTCAAATGATTATAAAATATAGGTTAGGTTAGGTAAGTTAGATTATGGCAATGGCCATGACAGGCTAGAAAAAGCGTAGTAACCTACCCTTACAATTTAAGAGACTGGTGGTGATAGCATCATCCCAATAATATACATAATTAAACCCTAAATCATTTATGTGGGCGCTGAAAACAATTGGACAACCACAACCAGTATCGACTCGAAACAAAACCAAATCTATCACAGTCCATTCCAAATCGAAGTGTCTCCCAAGGTGTCCCCTCCACAAAAGATAAATACCACTATCTCGACTTAATGGCTTCTGTCCTGTGTCTTAGAAGGGCGTCCATCCGTGCTGTCCCGAGTAGGGCATCTAAAATCGGAAGGTTCTCTAAACCGGTTTTGAGTTTCGATAAAAAAAAATAAAAAAAAAAATTTAAACTCTATTCCGGAATTTCGGTTTTGGTAAGTTATAATAAAAAGAATAAAGAATAGTTTTGGATAAATATTTTTCTGATTTCATGAAGTTTTTGCGGGAGTCGTGAACAGTTCTTGGTAATGGCGTGACAAAATGCTTGCAAATAGGGCCAAGTAGTAGCAAAATACATTATTTTCAATAGTTATGTCATTCCGGTTGCCAAATAATGGAAGTCAAAATATGACTGAATGATCCATTGACACGATGAAGAAGAATAGTTATGCCTCGATATATGTAGGGAAAACATTTAAATAGCTCGTTTTCCAAAAACGATTGTAGCGATTTTAAAGCTCTGAAAAAAGGAATTGAAATATCGGACAAATAGTGCCGGTTTTTTGAAATTCCGGTTTCTATCCCCTAGTCCCGAGTTGTGTCCTGTCCGTGTCCCGCTAGGTCAGTCCCGGTTGATTTGTCTTCGTTACCGGGACAGGTCGTCTGTGCGTTAAGAATTTTGATTCAATTGAAGATGTGGTAGAATGAGATTGATTTTCAGCAGCCATGACAGAGTAAATAGGTAAACAGAAACATTTTTTTGTGATAATTAGGTAAAAATATAGTAACACAAATACCTTGAAATAAATTTCCATAATCAGCTTTAAAACCAAGCTAAATACACTGTTGAACTTTCTGATCGATCAGCGAAGATTACGTCAACCCGCGACCACAATACATGAAACTGTATTGAAACGTCGGGACACAGATAAATTACTAATATTTACCTTAATACTATCGTGATAGACCCGGTCTATAACTTAAATGAGTGAAAGTGATCGCGAGTGCTTAAAAAGTTATATAGAAGATTACGATAACCGTAAGTTCAAAGTGCAACCAATCGCCTTAGGTGTATATCCTGCCACATCCTTTTCCATTTATGAGACTATTCAAACTTGAAACAACACGTTTAAATATTTAAAAAACTGAGCAGACGTCGCGCTACTTTACACTCTTGTTTTCTCCACGCGAACAACATTTACAGTCAAGAACGTTGCAGGGTGCATTTTACTGGCTTCTATTATTCACGAGTGTTATAAAAAGTCGTCTTTATTCGTAATATGATAGAAGTGAATATTGTTTGTGTTGCGCTGTGCAAATAAGTCACCGTCGTCACCTGAGTAAACGGAGCAGGGGGCCACAACAGGTTTATATCAATTTTCTGCAGAGTGCGTCTGGATCGCGAAAAACACTTAACTCTCCATGATTCTAGCGTTCTTTGTAGATTTTTGCTTTAAAATGTTTCTGGAAATAAAGTTTGTACACGTTTTGAAGTACGAATATTTAAAATTTTGAAGGAACAGCAGTTTCGGCGTTAAGGTTTACGAGCTAAAGATGCTGCATCTATTGTGAAGAACTTCAGCATTCAACAGAGAACGCGTACACAGCGGTTACTTCTTATGAATTCAGAAAGTCTGTATACTGAAAATACCAAGTAAAAACTTGAAATTCAAGTTAGAATTTCAAAGAACTGGAGCTGAAAGTTAGCCTTTTGAGTGGCCATTGTTACCATAAAATATACTTTCCGATGTATGTAGTGTTATACGGGTTGTAAGGGACATCCCTCCGAATACTGAATTATGTGAAGTTTTATGTGAAGTGGCGCCACTGTCGAGGTCGTTCAAAGGTACACTCGCCTTAATCTTTGTGTATTTTATTTATTTAGATACTGAACAGATCGTTAATAGTATTTGAGCTCTAAAGGCAATTAAGAGAACCAATTGTTTATTTCAAGATTAACATCATCATATCGTATGGCAATCCCTGCTTGGATCGTTCGTCAATGTCTAGGTTTTGCTTTTGTCTAGTGTGCTTGTGCAGATTGGCTATACCACCGGGAAAACACCGAAGTGGGCACGTGTTCACAACATGTGATAAGGTTTGGTCAGGTGCTTCGCAGTCGCATTGAGGTGAATTTTTTGGACCCCATTTGTGAAGGTGGTAATTTATTTTCCCATGATTAGTTCTTAACCGGTTTAACCGGCTCTACGTCTCCCTACTGGCGTCAAAACCGGACACCTTCATGATAACCAAAACAAAATATTCAGCCTCTACATCGGAATAGGCTTACGTATTCAATTAGCTAAGTAGAGTTTACTTAAACAACAGCATAGTCTGGTAAATATTTCGTAATCATAATAAACAAACATCCAAGACAGGCAGTTTGGCAAAGGCATTGATAGCTTCAGCCCATCTGATCTAATCTGTTAAGTAAACAATGCTTATTAGAATGTGTATGTCTCTTTAAGTCTTAAAGAAGGGTTTACATGATATTCAGACAGACATAGGGATACTGTTCCTGAAATTTAAAGAATTGCTTTATGATGTTAGTTTAGAAGTTTAGCTAAACTAGCTACTGATTTTCTCCCACAAGAACGTCGGACAGAGAAAGAGTTAGGAAAAGATGGCGGGATGACCTCGACTTAGACCCGAATTGGTCGCATAGAACCAGAAATCGCAAAGTATGGAAAGAGAGAGGAGGCTTTGCCCAGCGGTAGGATAGTTAAGGCTAACATAATAATATAAAATCATAAAAAGTTTATTGTTGTCTGTATGTTTAATGTTACCATTTTTCATTGGTAGTGGTACTAAGTATTAAATAAGAACGATATACTTACCTTTTTTGCTAATAATTATATTTCTTTTGTTCCAGGTACAATTTCATCTTCGTGTAAAATAAAACAAAAAATTACGAGAGATGGTATGAAATTAGCATAAAATCAGGCAAAAACGAAAAATCCCATCATGATACAAAACCGTCGAAGCGAATAATAAAATGTATTTTATTGATATCAACCTCAAACAAAATCAATTTTGCGAAGGTCACGAGGAGGTAAATAAGTCCATAAAGTTTTATGTTGACATAAACACTGTATCTCTGCTTACAAGGCTCCTTTTGGTATGATAAATTATATTTTGTGCCAAATCAGACTAGGTATACTTAGACATCTAAGTTTCAATCGACAATAAGGTTTTCTTTGCGTAATAGGTATATCCTGAATTTTGTTTTGTCTTACTGTGCCATAAAGTGTTCTTACTAATTTACCTACTTACTTATGCCTATTGACTATGTTGCTCATAAAACGCTTTGTATTAGGTACAAAAATGTAAGCCTCTTTGGGTTTCAAACAATCTGCAAGTATGGAAGTCAAACTTAACCTGTTCTCAACTCAAACTATTTAATGTTAGCTTAGATTTGTCTCTTTATTTAACTGACTAAACCTTGCGTGTAATTTTATTTAGTTCTAGACCACAGTACTTAGATCGGAATGCTTTGTAAATTATACTTAACATATTGTAGTTAAATTGGTAATGAAAAATTTCCTTTTATGTTTAGTACCAAGTCTGATGCAAAAGGATTAATCAATAAGTGTCCTATTATCTGCTTCGGCTAATGTATGTACCTTTGATACATTTTGTATACAATACACTAAACATTGCATGTGGATTTGAACAGCGCTTACTTGCGGATTTTCTCTTTCTTTTTGCGTTCACGCGCGCGTGAGTTTGCATTTTAAATGCCGCTTCGCAGGACTGCTTGATTTATGAGTTCTGAATTTGAAAACAATAGGATAACGGAATTTATGGTCAAAGCTATGGTGCTGTACTTTAAAATGTGTGAAATACCAACCTTTTGACACACATGATTTAACTTTGGAATCATGAACTAGAGCAATATTTTCAAAAACTATAGAAGATCTTACAGCGGTTGTACCCACTGCCACCTGATTTCCCAAAAGAATCAAGAGTTGCAGCATAGGAATATTTCAAATCGATTTAGTAGTGTTTGGCCTGATCCTCTTCGTTATAAACATACACGTTCATAACAGAATCTTAGATACCCATTATGCACAAATCTTGTTTACTTTTAATATTAATTTACATTATTTTTCTGTTTTTATTTATTTGTGTTCATCTCACATGCTTATTCAATTGCTTTTAAAATTCATTCAAGTACAGGTAGAAGCGTTTGCGTGCCCGTTGTGTAGCAATTATACAAAAGTGGCCGTTGCTAGTTTCTATTGAAACTTTTTGCGTCTGCGACCATTAAAAGCTACGTAGGATAGTCTGCAACGAAACGATTATGCTCCCCTAAAGTGGGGAAAACGCGAAAATACTCAAACAGCCAATAGCACACATGCTGGTTCCCGACAAAACGGTTCTTTTCTTCGAGTATTATGGATATATTTAATGCCTTTTTGCTGTCGTCTTAGTCGTGCCAAAAGTTTTTCGGTGTAAGAAAGTTTACAGCACTCGAAAATTTGTAAAGATCTTGGGCTATCGATTTGCAAAAGTTTTGGGACTCAAATCTCCTTCGATTTTATTTTAAGTGTACTTATATCCCTATTCAATTTGAATCCACGTAACAAAGAATTGTAATTGGTTATTTCTTACTATTAAGATTTTGCCAGGTAGTGCCGGCTTAGAATAGCATCACGCGTATTCGACCCATGGGTGTCGTAAAAAACGACTTAAGGATAATCATCCAGGGAATGAGCAGCAGCATTTTCAGTGACTGCAACATCTTGCACTGCGCCCGCCAATCCGCCTTGCCAAGCGTGGTGAATATGGTAATACTCCCTCGATAGGGTCCAAAAGTGAACTGTTGTGGCTGCTTATGTTAGGTTATGTTAAGATGGGCAGGCTCTCACAAGTTCCAGTTTAACTAAAACTTAACCAGCCAAAACGTAAAGGGCTAAACTCTTTACCAAATATTTAACAAGTTAGTCGCGTAAAACTACATCATCTTTCTCTTCTGTTTCATCTTTTACTGTAAACTTTAGCCGTTGTGAACAATGTGTACAGTAAAGTACATTTTATCTAAGTAAGGGTACTTTAACGTACTTCACATTCATAAATTCAGTGGCCTGAGCATGCACTCGCCGGCATTTTGTTTACACCAACAATCAGCCGGGGTGACACAAAACGCCGAAAAAGAAACAATTCGTGCATTTAGGGCTTTCCGCGTCCACGTTTGTTTAAAAACCAGCTTGCATGGCAGCGGTTAACTACGACATGCAGGGTTGGAAAATAAAATAATATGCACAAGAATGCTTTAAGGTTTCTGGTGGATAAATTTGATGGATGCGGTAGGAAGAATTTTTAATAAGTTTTTAATTTTATGCCGTGTGATGCTGGCTTAGAATGCCGTGTGACGCTGACTTAGAATAGCATCACCCCATTTCTTGCCCGTGGGAGTCGTAAGAGGCGACTAAAGGACTCGAAGGTGTGTATTGCAGTTTTAGGCGATGGGCTGACAACCTGTCACTATAGTCATACACAGTTATCTAGTTGATACGCAATTATGGCGATACACAATTTTCCGGATGACCCTTCATGTTTGTCAGACGTGGCGTAAATGTCCGTTTTATGCGGCCATTTATGCTCTGCCTACCCCGCAAGGGATTATAGGCGTGATAAGTGTATGTATGTATATTTTTTTTTATTAAGATCATCCACTGCATTATTAATGTCAATAACATTAAAGTGTCGGTAAATTTGCAAGTCGTCCGCGTAGAGATGGAGGCTTGAGGAGATAACCCAAATAACAGTGTAAATAAAAATAGAAAATAGAAGACGTAGAGAGAACGCCACCCTGTGGAACTCCCGCAGCTAGGTTAGCCCAATCTGAGGAGATCTCATCAGAGCAGAACCGCTGCGAGCGACCACGAGGTAAGAATCAAACCAAGTTAACGCCGAGGAAGAGATGTTAAAGAGTACGAAGAATAGAATTAGAACGTCAAAATCTACAGGTTGAAATTTATTAATTTATTAACCCCACAGACTCATTTTTCGTTGCTTGAGAATAAACTACGTTTTACATTAATATCAAGAATTGATTATTCACTTTATGTATACAAACAGGTGTTTGTCAGACGTGGCGTGAGTGACCGTTTTTTCGGTCTTTTCCGCTCTGCCTACCTCGCAAGGGATATAGGCGTGATATATGTATGTATACAAACATGTATACAATTTCAGTTGTTCCGTGATCATGTCCCATGCAACTGGGCCGAAATATCGGTCAATTCAACAAAATCGATGTCAGATTTAGATTCAATACGTATACAAGTCGTTACCTCATTCTCTTCTTATACGGGATGTAAGGGCCAGCCTCCAAATACCGATAGGGTGTATTCTGACTATGAAACTGAACAACTTTCCACTAGGAACCTATGTTAGGAAACAACAAATAATATTTGACAAAATCACGTTCAGCTGACTGCTTTTACTACTTTTTTTTTAATATTGTGTTTTTTATATTGACTCTAGTCTAGGTCATAGGACAGAGACAGAGTCTAAGATGGAGCGAGCTCACGCAGAAGAAGCCTGTTCACTATTACTTTGAAGAGATTAGGGTTGTATGCGTTTGGAAACACAGACGCAGGTAGTAAGTAACTGAAGTATTTTGTCATGGAAGTTGTTCAGTTCCATGGTTTGAATGCACCCTAAAAGTATTCGGAGGGCTGTCCCTTACACCCTGTATATATAAATAAATAACAACGTGACCTTGTTTACATCAGTACCAAAAGTAAAATAATATCTGAAAGTACTTAAAATACCGGGTGTATTGGACGGTGAACGTACCGAAAACTTTGCAGTTGTGATCAGAACATGAAACTGAACAACTTATAGTTTTGAGCCTTTGTTAGGAAACAAAAAATTTCGAGTTTTCATAGAAAGTCAGCTGATCGGGATATTGTATGGAAGGGCGATTTTTGTTCTCATTTATCAACATAGCCTTCATAAAAAAAGTTGTTCAGTTTCATGGTCAGATCATACTTGTAATGTTATTTCATATATACCTATATTATCCATAGTGTTTATTAGCTTTCAGTGACCATGGGAAATAGAAAACATTAACATATAATATTATATGTGTAACTTTTATAACACGGTGTAACAATACCTCAGAGTTGCCAGCCAGCAATTTTGTCTCCGTGTCGTTGCAGCCAATTCCCATCCTATGTTGCCAGCTCCGAACAAGCCCTTCTAATTGGAATCGCCATTTTTATCTGCACGTGCAAATCCAATATTATTTTAGTCAGCAACCTTTAGTAGATTTAATTGGTTAGATTAGATAGGATTCTGAATGAAGAAGTTGGAGTGATATTTCGAATCTTATCATTTATCACCTTATCTTGTTTCTTGTTTTTTTCCTTAAATAGATATACCTACTTGACTACTTATTCTTAATCAGCAGTGGATATACAGGTTGTAAGGGACGATGTACCAAAAACTTTGCAGACGTGACCATTAAACTGAACAAATTTTACTATGGATCTTATGTTGCGAAACTATATATTTTTGTATTCATACAAAGTCAGTCAGCTGATTGGATTTTGTATGGGAGTTAACAAATATAGCCTCCATAAAAAAAATTGTCTGTTTCATAGTCCAATCATGCCTGCAAAGTTATTGATACATCGTTCCTTATACCCTGTATTTTTTAATCATAAATCTATTTATTATCCGACTGAAAAACATAATAATGTCATAAGTAACGTTTAAAAACGGTATCTCAAAGAAGTGATTATACCTTATTTAATTACTTATGTAATACTTTTACAATTCAAATATTAAGAACTTTCGAAAATTATTAAAGCTTAGAATTTCACCAATTAATCGAAATGCCGGCAAAGAGTAGTTAAAACTTTAGGTAACGAAAACCAACCACATTATTTTGAACAAATGCAACTAACCATACGTGTCTAGACGAGGTTTAGTAGAAAAGGCAAATGTACAAAATTTAGTTTCATATAGCTCTAATAAGAATAACTTAGGGACATCTTATTGGATTAAATTTTAGTAAGTTGATTTTGATATATGCTGCTTACAAATATGCCGTGTGATGCGCGCTTAGAGTAGCATCACCCCATTTCTTTCCCGTGGGAGTCGTAAGAGGCGACTAAGGGACCCGATGGTGTGTATTGCAATTTTAGGCGATGGGCTGACAACCTGAAACTATGGCGATACACAATTTTCCGAATGAACCTCAATTATTTGTCAGATGTGTCGTTTATGACCGTTTTTGCGGCCGTTTACGTGATATGTACTCAACTGTAATTTTATTGTTACCGTGATATTCTATTCTTCAAACTGTTAGCAGAATACGAACTCAACCATGCCACCGACGCGCTATCTACATACAACTAAAACGATTTTCATTTAGCAGACTTCGGGCCCAGATCTTTTGCATATTAAGCAAACCTGTGTCAACATGACTGTGTTAGATATCAACAGGTAAAAGAAATTCTTTGGCAAGAATTTCCAGCTACATAGTGTCCGAAATTTACATTCGCAAACTCTTCATTTCGCTCCGGTTGGTAAACGTGATGACGTAATGTTTACAGGATTTAGGTACCTACTATTAGATCAAAGAATATGCGTAGAGGGAACCCTGTCAGAGAGAAACAACAAAAAACTCATCGCCAGCGAGCCCACGTCAATCAGATTTTGCTGTTGCTCAAAAAAAACTTGACTATTGGAGCATTTTAGTTTAGTGTGTCTCAGATAATAGCGCCGCAAATTGTTCGTTGCTTCAAACTGGTTATTCGCAGTCTCTCTCTATTTTTTCTCTCGCAGGGTGTACTCAAACACCCTTTGTTGGCAGAAAGCAGGAGGCGTTTTCTCGTCAGATGTTCCACACCACTCCAAACTTGGCACAATGTGCTTAGCGCGAGTGCGAACGACGTTGATGCGCTATTGTTTTTCGGGTCTTATTTGACAATGCACACTTACATATAATCACGCCTCTTTCTCGGGTAGGCAGAGATTACATCTTTCCACTAGTTTGGATCCTGAGACACTTCTTTCGTTTCCTCAACATTCATCAACCTTTTCATACATGCTCTTCGGTTTAGGGATATTTTGACAATGCTGTGATGTATAAACACTGTTTATCACAGTTTTGGGGTATTTTGTAAAAGTCACATGGTGTCTGAACCCTGTTACAGTAACGAAAAAAGTCTGGAAGTATAACAAACTAAAGTGGCAGTGGGCTGAACACATCTGTCGTAGAATTTTCTATATGTGGAAGCTTGTAATTGTCATTTGTTTATATATTAAGTTATGTATGTTTTTTAAGGCTGTAAGCTCCCCAAATAAACTAAAATAAAATCAATGGATGGTGGCGTAAGCGGGTTCTCGAGTGGAGGCCACGTTTTGGCAAGCGTAGCTCTGGACGACCTTTGGCCAGATGGACCGCCGACTTAAAAAGGCGGGTGGTAGCGACTGGATGGTGAAAATGAGAGATCGTGCCCTATGGCGTACCCTACGTCCAGCAGGGGACTGCAATAGGCTGATGTATGTAAGTATGAATCCTGTCCAAAATCAAATTTTCAAACTTCCAATAATACCAAGCCACAGGTACAGCAGCTTGCAGTCAATGAGGAAAAATATTTAAAAATCCATCGCAATAAAAATTCCAGCTCAATCATTTCCAGGAACGGATTTCACCACTAACTATGACAGATGAGATGAGCCATCACTTTGTTCCCACAAGTAAGAAGAATCGGAAATAGCTGATGCAATATTTTGTCATGTATTTTTAGAAACCGCATGGGCTTTTGCGGTTTTTCTATTATTAGGTTGTGGTTTTAGTAGTTATTCAATTATTTATTTATTTAATAGCTATTTGGGAAACTAACAGCATAAATTTTCTTATAGCTAAGCAATTAAAATGTAAGTCTATAGCTAATAATTATCTGCCAATGATAGGTAGGTAGGTGGTACAGAAATGTTTATTACTTATTCTTTGACGCGATGAAATTGATAAAATTTGTTGAGACTAGGTATTGATAGCGTTACCTAATTGCTGTTTCAGATAGAATAATTATGTTGAGTATCTTTTTGTAAACACTTCAACGTGTTGTTTATTTTTTTGAAAACTTGCAAAATTGTACCGGAGGCAAAGTTTGAACCTGCGACTTTCGGTATTAGTAATACCGACGCCTCCATCAATGGGCTACCGCGGCTGACCTGCCGTTGGTGAAATTATCCAAGAAAACCTTAATGCAAATTTGAAATAAACAAATATTTTTCAATAATTTCAAATGATAAGATTTTTTCAATGAATAACGGCCACAGGACAAAAACAGACTTTATAATAGTAGTTTATCTTGAACAAACCTTACCACTCCTACTTTGAACATTTGTACCTTTTTTTATTTTATTCACTTTTCTTTTTGTTAACACAACAGACGTATATCAAAGCCAAGCGCACACCTCGTGTTTACCTCAAAAAGGCTTCACGATTACGACCCCAATTTTTGAAAACATCTAACACACTCGTGTATAAACACTGAAGGGTTAACAGTCTGCTGCGGAACATAGGGCGTGCTCACAAAAAGATACGCCACGCATCGGGGTGACGTGAAAAAGAAAAAAATACACTGCCAGTTCGTTTTATAGGTAGAAAAGAATAGAAGACGTGTATTGTAATGTACACAACATAGCAAAATAAAACATATTTAGAGCAAACATATTTGAAATAATGCATTCTGGAATTCGTTTGTAATTTCAGTTTATTTATTTTAAAAGCTGGCGATTAAATAGGATTAACATTGTAAATTATCAAATTTATCATGAAATTCAATCTTAGTTCGATCCTGGATATAATACCTACTTACTTATAATTAATATAAGATTAGGATTATAAATGATGATTCAATTTAAAATGCGATATGTAAGTACATTTGCACTTTATGTAGGTACTTATTGTTGGACCTCCAGTAAAAAAAACAGCTGACCGAGTAATTTTCTAATTTTTAACCTATGTGTCTTCTGGAAGGTTGTTCAGTTTAACGAGCTGCGCTTAGTTGTTTCGGGAAAGTCGGTTGTTCGGTACCATCCGGTATCTTGGTAAATATAGGGGGAAATTTTATATGTAACTGATAGTTCAAATTCAAGAGGGGCTTGTGGAAAGGAACAAATATCTCTGAGGAACAAATTTCAAAATAAGAGAATTTTGGTCCTCCCATACAAAATTTCCGATCAGCTTATTTAAGTTACTATGGAAAATCAGAATATTTTTGTCATGTTCCAAACTATGTTCCTCAAGAAAAGATGTTCCTTATCACCAGCCCGTCTTGAGATTTTGCTATCGGTCACTAGCAAAGTTTCAGTCTATATAAATATTTTTTGCTTGCGACGCTTACTACCACCGAAACAGTTTATTAGCCAAATCCCCATCATAACATCCCGATGTTCTTTATTTATGGCTATTTACAACTTCCATACAGCCTTTACAAATGGCATGTGGGTATATACTGGCAGGTTTATAAATCAGGGGTTGGATCATATCGACCACTACCCCATCAACTTGATAAATGTATGTAACGCGAGTCTTTTACAGCTCCATGGCTAAACTGATGTTGGTAAGTGAGGAAACGAACGTGTTTATAGTAGAGATGCTCCGACTATGGTTCTGGCCGACTATAAACTAATCGGCTTAAAACCAACTGACTAATCACCAAATAGTCGCCGTCTACAAAAATGGCCGGCTGAGCCGATCATTACTTTGGTGACGTTAGGAAATATTATCTATTAGATTTCCGCCCAGCTTTCACCCGCTGCCACTCATTTTTCCCGTGGTAATAGTTGTTTTCCCGCGGTAAAAAGGGGCCTATGTGTTATACCAGGTTATACTCTACCTGTATTCCAAATTTCATCCAAATCGGTCAATCCGTTTGAGCGTGAAGAGGTAACAAACATACATACACACACACACAAATTCTCAGATTTATAATATTAGTACGGATTCCCCCTCTTTGAGCCTGTCTTCCAATTAAAACAGTTGTGTTTTTTTTACCATAAATTCCTGGTTGAAATAAATTAGGTATTATATTAAAATACAATTGTATATTTTGTAGAAGTATAGCTTGCAAGGTAAATCTTCAATGTCGCATTTACACTATCTTAGATTCGTTTGGAATCCAACCCTTTTCTGACGACATAACAACTTTCAGGTGGTACTCACATTTGTCATCCGTCGCTCATTTCAAATACGGCTACGGTGCGTCTGTAAAGGGAAGAAATTAGGTGAACCACCTCACTGAATATTTGAGATATTTGGTACCTAAATAATAATACTTTATTTTCATCAAATTACAAAGATGCAATCACTTTTTCTATCAAAATAAGTAAAACTTGCCTCGTAAGCACAATTTACAAAGTAATACTCTCAAAACCTCTACATACGCGATACAATCTTTTGGCGCCACCTACAAAGTATAGGAAACAGAAAGCGATGCAAAACGCACTTTTAAGTCGACTCGCTATCGTAGAGATCATTTATCACACTTTATCTGGAGATTTTTCATATGTTGCCTCGTCTCTGCCTAAGTGTTGTCGATAAATTGAGGGGAGATAGAGTTTATTTTCATTAGTTTTCATTTTAAGAAGTGTAGCATTTTGCTACAATTACTACCATTTTTCTAAATATTTCCTGAAATCCATTTTATTTTATCAATTTGTTTGTTTACTTTCTTGATGTTATGTCAACCTCTCAAAGTTGACGGCTATCTATACATCATAGAGACGCGTAGCTTTCTACTAAAAAGTTATTATACATTGATCTACCTCTTCGTATTTTCTGACCTCCTGGTACTTGTATCTAAATTTACTACGCCTGGCACTCTCCCTCTCCCTCTCCCTCCGGAGGAACTGAGGTCCCGAGCCCTCCAGCGTGTCTCGGAGCCATCCTCATAACCACCTCATCATCGTCGCTGTCCATGGACTTAAACGCGCTCTAGCATCAAACATCATAAGTAACCTCGAAAACTTTGTGTTTCTCGTCCACGGCGTCCCGACCGTGCTCATCAACTATGTATCCGAGGTATTTTAGTTGACCCCTGAAAAATACACTCTTTTCGAAGTTTATGGTCAGACGTGCAAAGGTTAGTTTCTCCAGGACTTTAAGAAGTAAAGAAATGTGTTCCTCAAATGTTGAACTGATGATATAATTAATAGATTTAAGAAAATATCCTTCGAAGAGAAAGGCGAACTAGGCCGCACACACCTTATAACCCATAGAATTGACACTGGCGACACTCTTCCCATCAAACAACGCTGCTATAGGCTCTCACCTGAAAAACAAAAGGCACTTATCAATGAGGTTGATAAGATGCTATCTTGGAAGGTAATCGAAAAATGCGAAAGCCCCTGGCTGTCACCCGTTCTCATCACCCCCAAGAAGAACGGAGAGTGGCGATTTTGCGTAGACAGTAGAAAACTTAATTCCGTAACTAGGCGCGATGCTTACAGCCTTCCATTCATCAACGAAATCCTGGACCACTTAAAAAACGCTAAATTTCTTTCGAGCATAGACATCGCTAAAGCATTCTGGGAAATACCACGTTATCTAGGCTCCGAGAGGCACCGGCGCTCAGGGAGCCAAGGTAACCGCAGGTGAATACTTATAGCTAAGTATTTGTAGAGTGGTCTCGCGAACACGAGTGCCTGTGAAAAGTATGAGCCTGCGTTACTAAGGGCGTAGTTTTTCCGCCAGACGAATTCGCCAACATTAAATTCCTTGAAAGGATGTTTCAAGTCGTACCGAGCAGCGTTCCTAGTGTACGGACGAGAAATCGTCACATGTGGTTCTCTCTACACACCTACACACAATCTGGACGAAATAACTCTGCTACCTCGCGACATATACGCGAATAACGTAGGCCTGCTGGCCAACATATTCGATAGGGTCCAGACGTCACTTTACATAGCCCACACTAGGAACGCTGCTCGGTACGACTTGAAACATCCTTTCAAGGAATTTAATGTTGGCGAATTCGTCTGGCGGAAAAACTACGCCCTTAGTAACGCAGGCACATACTTTTCAGCTAAACTCGCCCCAAGGTATATCAAATGCAGAGTGATACAAAAGATATCGCCACTCGTTTACCTCTTGGAGGACCCAAACGGTGTAAGAGCCAAATGGCACGTTAAAGACTTTAAAGTCTAAACTGAGTTAAGGCATTTCACTCTTTTCTTTGTAAATATTTCCTTTTATACCTCATCACCCTCATGGCATCGCTATTTCGGCCAAAGCGAAGCCAACCCTTTAACTTAGGCTCATAAGCCAGTCAAAGCCTTTCGGTTCTACTACAAAATCCCTAGCTGAATTTCTTCGGACTACTTCATTGGGCTCTTAGTCCAGGAACCTGACTCTAAAACCTCCACTACTCTAAAGGGCTCTCTTTATACCCTTTCTCCTAAAAGACTCTTACTAAATGGGTCTATTATAATGTTCCTTACCTGTTGGGTCATCTCTATCCCCACTCGAGCTAAGGTTCATACCTCTTCGTGCGGATTGTGACACGTAAAATAAGCCTACACTACTACACTCTACACGTGCGGCTAGTGACACGCTAAATAAGCCTTAACACTACCATGTGGGTTTTAAGCTGGAGCGGATGACAACTCCTAAAACAAGCCTTGCGTCATTAACTGAGGTATACTCAGAGAGCAGCATACCTTGGAGTAGGAGCCATTGAATGTGAGCCCTACCCCAAACTTTGGATGTATGAATGAATGGTGAAGCCTGAAAGTAAATTTATGCTAGGTAAGGTAGCTGCTCATAACCTCAAAATATTTGTTACAGCAAAAATTTTCTCGGGGTCGCGGGGGAAATGTAGCATTTTGCTACAATTACTACCATTTTTCTAAATATTTCCTGAAATCCATTTTATTTTATCAATTTGTTTGTTTACTTTCTTGATGTTATGTCAACCTCTCAAAGTTGACGGCTATCTATACATCATAGAGCCGCGTAGCTTTCTACTAAAAAGTTATTATACATTGATCTACCTCTTCGTATTTTCTGACCTCCTGGTACTTGTATCTAAATTTACTACGCCTGGCACTCTCCCTCTCCCTCTCCCTCCGGAGGAACTGAGGTCCCGAGCCCTCCAGCGTGTCTCGGAGCCATCCTCATAACCACCTCATCATCAAGCTAACATGAGATGCCAACAGATCTCCATGGACAGCGACGACTGGCCACTGACAAGTTCCATGATCTCAAAATGACGGCTGACGAGGTCGACGATCGTCGAAGATTCTAGAACCGAAGAGGATGACGATCGAAATGAAGAGCGCGATCGTCATCGAAGCTCCTGGAAATGAACATGACTATCGAAATGAAGACTGTGACAGTCAGCGTCAGACGAGGGTATAAAAGCCACGTCAAGCAGCTAGGGGATGAGTTTGGTCTGGACTCTAAGTTGTGATCTCGAAGACTTCCAGTATAGTCTCTCACTGAGTAACCACTGTAACAGTCTATTTTAGTCCTAAAAGTCTCCCCTCAAGTGACGGAAGCTTAAAAGTCTCCCCTCAAGCGCCTACGCCTCGTCGGATTGAAGATACAGCTGCTGCGAAGACGCTCCTCGCGCTGGACGCGCCGCCGTTACCTTCTGTGTGAGTGGCCAGGTTATAATTTTGGTTTTCGTATCAGGAGGTGGTTATCTGTTAATTCTTTAATAAAGCCTTATCGTTTACGTTCCCTCTTTTACTCCCTCGGCCCCTCACTTAGCGTGCGGGCGCGAGGCTTGCTAGGGTGCCTACACACAGGACACTCTACCCACACTTACTCACTCACGCCCTCCGGGGTCACAGGCACTCGTGTTCGCGAGACCACTCTACAAATACTTAGCTATAAGTATTCACCTGCGGTTACCTTGGCTCCCTGAGCGCCGGTGCCTCTCGGAGCCTAGATAACACGACAGAAGAAATGCCGAGGATATGGTTTGAATTATGTTTCACGGCTTCATTCGACGCGATTTATTGTTTACATAGTGTAGTTTCGTCCCCACGTACAAGCCTTGCACGGATTTTTAAAGACTAAAAATCAATTTGAATCGATTTTTACAATATTCGAACTCAAATCGATTTTTCTTGATTCTTTTCTGATTTTAGAATGGCAACACTGCCGACCTACCCCGGTACCATCCACCCCTTCCGTCTGACATTTACGTTTTGACTCATTCGTCGTTTCCGTGCTCAGGCCTTCGCACGTTTCTTACTCCTGTGCCACAAAAAGAAATACTTATTTAAAATAAAATAAAATAAAATAAAATAAAATAAAATAAAATAAAATAAAATAAAATAAAATAAAATAAAATAAAATAAAATAAAATAAAATAAAATAAAATAAAATAAAATAAAATAAAATAAAATAAAATAAAATAAAATAAAATAAAATAAAATAAAATAAAATAAAATAAAATAAAATAAAATAAAATAAAATAAAATGGGAAAACGAAAATCCGACTCCAGTGATGTGCTTCGTCAAAAAATCCAAAAATTAGAAGAAATGGTTCGGAATTCAAGTCGACGTCGTCGTATAATACCATTATCATCCTCATCGGAAAATGATGATTCTGAAGGTGAGTGTTACAAGTATATATAATGTTAAATATTTTTTCAAATAGAATGTGATGCGAGCTGCCGACTCGAGGCTGTCTCTGTCACTGCACTTTAGTGATACGGGCTACTGACACGAGGTAGTTACTGTCACTGAAATGCATAATCTCATAATCTACCCATGTGATGCGAGCTGCTGTTTTGAGGCTGACTCTATCATACGAAAAATGATGCGAGCTTCCGCTTTGAGGTCGTCTCTGTCACCCCAAAAACTTTTATTACTTCATTCCTATAACTTTATGAATGACTGCGGTACGCAATTTTCAGATGACATTCGTCAGGCGCCTGCCACGCCCGACCCGCCTCATCGCTCGTCGCCGAATCCTGACCCAAGGTCAAACGGATCAACGAGCGAAGAACCAGTGACGTCATCACCGCCCCAGCATGATTCACCCTCTTCATCAGTGCCACCTCCCGGCTCCCCTGTTTTTCCGGTGTCTTCAGCCTCTAAGGTAACCACCACTGCAGAAGTACATCAGGAGCAGGGAAATACGCCAGAATTAGATGAAGATATTTTGCAAATTTTGGGCGATGCTCCAAAAGTAGATACTCCACTTGGAGATCCTATACACAAAGATCTAGCAAACAGATGGCAGGAAATCTTGACCAAAGGGCTTACTAAGGAGATGAAAGATAAAATATCCTCAGAATATTTAGTTCCAAGTAACGTTGAGCTCCTTTTAGCGCCTGCTTTAAACCCGGAAGCAAAAGCGGCCCTTCAGGATGCAGCCATAAAACGTGACACCAATATGATGTATAGGCAGAAACAACTAGGAACCGCCATATCTGCCCTGGCCTCTGTAGCAAACATGTTAATATCAAATGAGACAAACAAGCAGAAATTACTGAAACCAATCAGCGACGCCTGTCGCCTGTTATGTGATGTTCATTTCAGCGAAACAAAAACGCGAAGAAATTTCGTAATTTCCTCTGTTAACTCTACCCTCAAAGATACATTAATTGGTACCACACGCGACAAATTTTTGTTTGGTGAAAATATCTCGGAAACTTTAAAGACAGCCAAAAATATACAAAGATCAGGAGAGGTTTTGAAAAACCCTCCAAAAAG
Organism: Tuta absoluta; assembly: GCA_027580185.1. NCBI lineage: Eukaryota > Metazoa > Arthropoda > Insecta > Lepidoptera > Gelechiidae > Tuta > Tuta absoluta. Next base: position 16,031,866 of record JAQAHW010000009.1, read on the forward strand.
AAATGTTTTTACCAAAGATAATTTTGCCTTGAAAAACAGAAATCGTTTAAACTTCAAGCCACAGCAGCATCGAAAGACGGACAACAAGTTATCCAGCGACAGCGGCAGAGTTCGACCGACTCATCGAGCACCAGCGAGAGGGAGCAACACACGCAAGAACGATCGCTCTCCCCCGCCGCCGCCGAGGAGGACTCCATATCAGAGGCGTTAAACGAGGTAGGTTACGCTGGCAGACTTCAATATTATTTCGATAAATGGTCTGATATCACGTGTGATACAACTTTACTATCTTGGCTTCGAGGCTATAAAATACCGTTTAAATCTATACCTACCGGTTCAGTTTCTCCTAGTTATCATCCAAAATCTGACGAAGATCGCAAAGAATTTGATACATGTATTAGCGATTTATTAAAAATTCATGCCATTTCACCATGTGATCACGTAAAAGATGAATTTTTATCAAGTATTTTTCTGGTGCCTAAGCCGAATGGTAGCAAAAGGTTTATACTAAATCTAAAAAAATTAAACAAGTTTGTTGACACAAAACATTTCAAAATGGAGGACTACCGTACTGCTGCTAAACTTATCACAAAAGATTGTTATATGGGCTTATTAGATTTAAAAGATGCATACTTTTTAATCCCTATCCATAAGTCACATAGAAAGTACCTCCGTTTTGAATATGATGGTCAGTTGTACGAATTTAATTGCCTACCGTTCGGCTTATGCACGGCGCCGTTTGTTTTTACCAAACTTCTTAAACCTGTAATGGAATATCTTAGATCGCAGACTTTAGTCTCAGTTATTTACTTAGATGATATATTTTGCCTAGGCATGAACTATGTTGAATGTTACGATAATATATTATGTACTAAAAATCTCTTGGAAGAGCTTGGTTTTAAAATAAACTATGAGAAAAGCCAATTGATACCAATGACACAAATAAAATTTTTGGGTTTCATTTTTAATTCAGAAAAAATGGTTATGGAACTACCCGCTGATAAGAAAATAAAAATTAAAGATAAAATATATACTTTTATAAATTCTAGTAAATGCAAATTAAGAGATTTTGCCAGACTTTTAGGTTTATTAATATCAGCATGTCCAGCTATACAATATGCATGGCTATACACCAAAACATTTGAACGTTATAAATATAAAATTTTACATCAAAATGAAAGTTATGAACAAGTTATTCACTTGCCTGATCGTTTAAAAGAAGACATGTATTGGTGGCTTAATCACATTGATAATGGGTTTGTTCCCCTTAAAAGTAGTAAATATGATGTAGAAATTTATTCTGATTCTTCGTTAACCGGGTGGGGAGCTTTCTCTGAGGGTAGAAAAAGCTATGGATATTGGAAACAAGATGAAAAGACAGCACACATTAATGAATTAGAACTGAAAGCTGCTTTTCTTGCCCTAAAATGTTTTGCCGATCAATTACGTTCTTGTGATATTCTTTTACGATTAGATAATGTAACTGCAATATCATGTATTAACAGAATGGGTAGCATTCAACATAGTCACTTAAATAAAATTTCTAGAGAAATCTGGGAATGGTGCGAAAAACGTAAAATTAAAGTATTTGCCTCTTATATACATACCAAAGATAATCGCGAAGCTGATTCTTTATCAAGGAAAAAATTCCAAGACATAGAGTGGGAACTAAATGATCAGGCATTTTATAATATAGTTCACAGCTTTGGTCATCCAGAAGTAGACTTATTTGCCAGCCGTTGTAACACTAAGTGTCATAAATATGTATCTTGGAAGAATGACCCCGAGGCGTGGAAAATAGATGCTTTTACTATTTCCTGGCAAAATATTTATTTTTATGCTTTTCCACCATTCGCATTAATTACTAAGGTCCTACAGAAAATTATACAAGAAAAAGCGGAAGGAATTGTGATAGTTCCGTACTGGCCAACCCAGCCTTGGTACCCTGTTTATCAAAAACTATGTATTTCTAAACAAATCATATTTGAACCTGAAGTCAATTTGCTTATCTCTCCTTTCAGGCGCTGCCACAGCCTGCACAAGACACTGCGACTAGTTGCCGGGAAGCTTTACGCCAGGCCCTATTAAAAAGAAACTTATCACCTAAATCAGTAGACATAATGCTAGCTTCATTGAGCGATAACACATATAAACAATATGACTGTAGTATCAAGGCTTGGATAAATTATTGCAATAAACATGGTTTTGATTATTCTCAAACATCTGTTTCAATTCTTCTAAATTTTTTAACAGAAATTTTCGAAAAAGGAGTCAAATATGGAACTATCAATTCCTACAAATCTGCTGTTTCTCTAATTACTGGTGATTCATTTGATGATGATAGAATTAAACGCTTTATGAAGGGAGTTTACAGGCTGAGACCTACAAACCCAAAATATGATTTAACATGGGACCCTAGCATCGTACTTAACCATTTAGCTCTTCAATACCCTAATGAAACTCTTAGCCTGGAAACTCTTTCTAAGAAAGCTTCAACTCTCTTGGCTTTGGTGACTGCACATAGAGTCCAAACATTTGCTTCTATAAAAATAAGTAATATTACAATTGAAACTTCAAACCAAATTGTAATCAAAATACCAGACCTGATTAAAACATCCAGACCTAATTCATCCCAGCCTGTGCTAAAACTACCTTTTTTCAATGAACGTCCCGAAATTTGTCCTGCTAGGTGTATTGAAGCGTATATAAATAAAACATCCACAATCCGTAACAGTAATAATGACTATTTATTCATTAGTTACAAGAAACCTTATTCTAAAATTAGTTCTCAAAGATTAAGTCATTGGATTAAAGACACGCTTTGCAATAGTGGTGTAGATACCTCCGTCTTTAGTGCACATAGCACTCGTCATGCAGCAACATCAACAGCCAAGAGATTAGGTATAAGTTTAGACGTGATAAGAAAAACAGCAGGTTGGAGTAGTCATTCTTCTGTTTTCGCCAAGTTTTACAATAAGGATATTGTTTCCCATTCCAATCAATTTGCCTTATCAATACTTTCTTGTGGAGATTAATCTGAAATGATAGAATTATATTAATTATGCACGTCGTGTTTATTCAATTTACACAGTACCTAATAAATATGATTTACAAGAAACAGTCTTACCTGTTTTATTTTGTGTCTACCTTCAACTTGGCGTAGAATTAACAACATTTTATTTTCCTCATGGGTGGTCTCTGAACATCCTACACTATGTAAACAATAAATCGCGTCGAATGAAGCCGTGAAACATAATTAGAGATCAAACGAACTTACCTGTAAGTGAAGTTCGATCACAATTATGTGAACGGCTTCATTCGACGCGATTTATGCACACCCGCCCATTTTAACATAAAAATCATTAACCCTTCCCATACATGCAATTTTTACTTCTTAGACAGTAGAAAATTGTAAATAAAATGTTATTTGCTATAAACTAAATGAGTCAAAACGTAAATGTCAGACGGAAGGGGTGGATGGTACCGGGGTAGGTCGGCAGTGTTGCCATTCTAAAATCAGAAAAGAATCAAGAAAAATCGATTTGAATTCGAATATTGTAAAAATCGATTCAAATTGATTTTTAGTCTTTAAAAATCCGTGCAAGGCTTGTACGTGGGGACGAAACTACACTATGTAAACAATAAATCGCGTCGAATGAAGCCGTTCACATAATTGTGATCGAACTTCACTTACAGGTAAGTTCGTTTGATCTCTAATTATTCGACCGCTCAAATCTTTTGAGTCTAAAGCTAAGGTTTACCTATGTTTGTTAAACTTTTTCTTCGTAAGGTACTTCAGCAGTACGCAAAAAAAACTTGAGTAAAGTATGGGTAAAGTTTGTTCTTTTTATAATTTGATCATAAGCGTTGAGCGTACTTATCTACAGTCAAACTCAGCTTGGTTTACATACATTGGATTTTGTGCCGATTTTATGCCATGCGCAATAAGAGTAACAACGTATTTTAGAGTGTTCAACGGTACCTGGGTTCGATTGTACCTATTTGAACACAAATATACACGAACATTTCTCAATTTAATCACCAATATGCTTCAACTTTAACAACAGCTTTACAGATCCCTAAAGTTGCGCTAACTTTTATTAAATATCCCTTGATAAAAATTCCAAGATCTCATTCCAATTCCCGGTCAATTCCAGTCCCAACTGGGAATTCGAAGCATTCATCTATCCAAGATTTCCATTTGAAATTAGCTTTTGTTACCTCAGCAGCGAAGAACATTTTGCTCTGAAGGATTATTTATCGAAAATATTTTGAATTCCTTTATTTCCGAACCAAAGAATTCTGTTTGATGTCGGCTTAGAATAGCATCACCCCATTTCTTACCCGCGGGTGTCGTAAGTGGGCCATGTGTATTACAATTTTACTCAAAAGACTGACAACCTGTCACTATAGAGATGCACGATTTTTCTAAACAGGCCCTCAATTTATTTGTCAGACATGGCTACACCGACCGTATTTTTGCGGCCATTAGTGCTCTGCCTGCCTACCTCGCAAAGACAAAAACGTGATGTGTGTGTGTATGTGTGTAAGAAGCTTGTTAACATCTGACCTTAATTAATTATTTCATGCTTCTGCTATTTATTTCATTTTCATAACTTATTTAAAAATTGTTTCCGTGTAATATTTTTCGATAAGAAAAAGAGATATGTTTTTCGAAGCGGTGGCATACCAACTATGCTTTATAATTTTTAGGTTTTTCACCTGTTTAGCAACAAACGTATTTATGTACATATTCCTGTTCGTACCTAAATTATTTTAAACCTGAACCTAAAGTTTCTTCTAAGCTATCCGAAGTTTCGATTACCCGCAAATTAGAAACTAGACGTATTTGGTGCTGTTTTATGAATTCCCATTCCGTATCTAATCCAATCAGCTCTATCTTGAAATAGGTTCTGGATAATCCCAGCCTATTCCTACCTTGTGCATTATACTAGTAGAGAATTTCATTCTTGGGATTCCCACTAGGGTCTTCGGGTAAGGCGGACTGGATTGAATGTGGTCGCGGACTTGCGGCTGAAGGGGGCTGGACAGGCGTTTGGAAATTCCCCCATGCGGTCCCGTAGTTGCGAATTGATTTGCAGCTGATAGATGGAGATAGATAGTTGGGATGGCCACATGAGATAAATGATGCTTTTCAGTTTTGGAATTATCTTCAGTTTTAACTTGAGTTGAATTTTTGACAAATTTTTAAGCTTATTTTAAATACATACGTCGAACACTAACGCCACGTCTGACAAAAAATGTGAGGGTCATTCAGAAAATTTAGTATCGCCTTATTGAGAGGTTGTCAGCCCATCGCATAAAATTGCAATAAACATGTAACCCTCAAGTCACTTAGTCGCCTCTTATGACACCTACGATAGAGAAATTGGGTGATGTTATTCTGAATCGACATTTTACGACACCTTACCAAGCTAATTTTTGAATTTTATTACCTATATTAGTTTTACGTTGTTTATGCCATAAGCCTCCTTTACTGAAAACAAGGTTAGTCGTTTCATACCACAGAATATTTTCAGTGAATTTAGTAAGTTGCTAATTCAAAACGACCTAAATTATTATACAAAACATAATTTTACAAACAAGAATGGTACTAACAACAGATATACTTAGTGTACTCTATAAAATAAACCTAAACAAAATCATTACAAAAGGTAACTCTATTATGAACAACGACCTCAAAACTCAGTCAAACCCGAGCGTGAATTAACTCGAAGGGCACGTTTCCTGTCTCTCCGGTCTACACTGTCGAAATGCTAATTTCCCGGAAATTAAACTTGTTCCTACCCTTTCGCTACTTTTCAACATGTATATCTGCCTTTAATGTGTTTCTGTACCTATACCTAGTTAATGTATGTGTGCTTTATAGATCTCTGTAGTTTTAAACTAGAAAGTATATTTTTTTTACATTTACTATGTCGCCATTTACGATACCCACACGGGTAGAATTGGGGTGATGCTATTAAAAACCGGCTTCTTGCGGCGGATTGAATAGCTAGTCTTAGTGCTGAGTCGTTTCAACCAAATCAAGGCCTTATAATAATGATAGGCTGACTGACACAAATCTTAGAAAAAGACATAGATACTACCCGAAGCCTATTCAAATGATAAAAGTTGGAATTCGAAATTTGATTGATATTTTGAAAAGTAACTATCCGTTTTAAGTAATTATGCCGCGTAATGCGGACTAAGTATAGCGTCACCCCAATACTACCCGTGTGTGTCGTCAAAAGTGACTAAGGGATAAATTCATCTAAGGAATGGTCAGTAGCGTTCCCTGTGAATGCAATATGTTGCACTGCGCTCACCAATCCGCTTCCCAAGCATGGTCAGTATGGCAATACCCCCTAACAGGTGGTGACTTTTGTGGCTGATAACGTATGGTGTATATTTGATAAGTAATTTTACAGTGTTGTTACTTCGTTTATATTAATTTAGAATATAATGCGTCACTTCAACTTTAATTATATCATGTGAAATTTTTCTAGTGACTGATACGGAAAGCAGTGAACGGGCTAGTGATATGGAACAACTTACCCCAAGGAACACCGGTCGAAATATTTTGAGCTTTTATTGTACCTAATCCAAATTACCTGATCGGTAATTTTGTTTGGGAGTTTTTTTTTTCATATTTTGACCTATGTTTCTTGGGTAAAATTGTTCCTTATCACCAGCCCGTCTTGATTTTTCACTTTCGGTCACTAGTAAAATTTTACCCTATGTTACCAATTCCACCTGCTTCCTAAATCATTGATGATTGGATTCGGGCTTCAATCAAAATCGGAACTACCTTTTAATCATCCTTGTAAATCCATTATTAACTCATTTTCGTCGCGATTGAAACCACTTTACAATAGTAATCCATTTGTGGCTTGGGCATGTAAAATCGGAGGGTTCACAAAACCGGTTTTGAGTTTCTATATTAAAGCTCAATACCAGAATCCCGGTTTTAGTTCCGGTTTAGAAAAGTAATAAACATAGTAAAAATGATATACTTTTGATGGCAGGAAGTTTTCGCTGGAATCGTGGGCTGTTCTTAGATATTCTTGTTGAAAAATTTTTATACAGAAGGTGCTGATGGTAGCAAACTTCACCATTTTCAATTGTAATGCCCAAAAAATTAAAGGAAACAAAAAATGCCGTGTGATGCCGGCTCAGAATAGCATCACCCCATTTCTTTCCCGTGGGAGTCGTAAGAGGCGACTTAGGGACTTGAGGGTATGATTTGCAATTTTAGGCGATGGACCTGTCACTATGGCGATACATCATTTTCTGAATGATCCTCAAATATATGTCAGACGTGGCTTAAATGTCCGTTTTATGCGGCCATTTATGCTCTGCCTACCCCGCAAGGGATTATAGGCGTGATATGTGTATGTGTGTACGGTTTTAACGATTTTAAAGCCTCGAAAACCGGAATCGAAATATCAGAGTTCTGGTTTGAAATTCTTGTTTCCATCCCCTATATAAGGCATTATTAATCCATGATCGTGCTGTGTTCGGCAGGAACACCTATTTTGATGAATTAAGCGGATCATTGGGAGTTGTGGTTGGATCGGTTAGGTTATGGGGACTGATAGATACTTAACTACCTACCTATTCAATATCACGTCCCATTAGTTCACGATAATCAGTGATAAGTTTCAATTCAGTTTTTAAGATAATCCAAGTTGGACTATTGATAGAGTCTGTAAGTCATTTGATAAGGTGTGCTTTAAAAGATTAAACAGATTTTTCAATTGTTTTTTTTTTCATAACTCCATTATCATAAAAGACCATCTCGGTATTATTGTGGGTGCACTTTTAAACAAAACATATTTTCCTAATTTGTCCAAAATAGGCAAACTAATATCCTTTTAAAAAATTTTGTTACTCCAATATACTCTTGCATTATTTTATTTTAAAATTCTTTTTGAGGAGTGTCTTCTAGTTTGCAATTTTAGATTCTTAGTTATGGGGTAAAATTTTACTAGTGACCGATAGCGAAATCTCAAGACGGGCTGGTGTAATATATGACAAAAATATTTTAAGTTTCCATAGAAACTCAAATCAGTTGATCGGAAATTTCGTATTTGTAGGTCTTTTTTTATCGTTTGGTACTAGTTTATACAGGAAGGATCTGAATGCACGACTTTCGTTGAAAAGGTAAGCTCAACACGTCAAAATAAACAAGTTTCCCCAGAAACGTAGGTCAAAAAATTATTAAGCATTTGATCTCCCATACTAAAATCAGTTGATGGAGTAATTCTCTTTGGGAGGTAATTTTTTTCCAAATGTTTTGACCTTTGTTCCTTATTCGTTTGGTATATCCCAGTATAGGCACTATACCTACTATCTAACTCTCGTTTATACTTACCTAAATCAATATAATCTAAGTCGCACAGATACTTTGCCACTGAACCTATTTAAACTTACTTGTTGTATCGGATATAGGAAGGGTATCCAGCGGTTAGTTAATTAAATTTTAGACCGTCTAGTATCTTTGGTATGTGTTGCAGGTGTGTATTTCAAGCATGCAGACCAATTAACATTTGTGTGTTTGTATCATAGGATAGAGTGGTAATGATATAAATGCTTTCAGGTTACATAGCCATTAAATTATGTAGATAGGGATGTAAAATTAAGCAGTGTTACTATAATATAGTAAGAATGGTCAATGGAATATTTGTGGAATATATTTTCTGTGTATTTATCATACACAGTTTTACCTTCACATGTGAAATTATACTGCAAAATCTTCTCTTTATCACAAACTAGCGGTCCACACGCTGCTACCCATTTACTCGGGGGAAAGTGACCTTTTTTGCATCAAAACAACACTTCAAAATCCATTGCGTCGTTTAAAAGATCTAATTATATCTGGAACGGCACCGGGACATAGAATAAGATTTTATTTTATACTAGCGGCCCGCCCAGCGGTTTCTCCCGCTGCTAAACGATTTCCCACGGGAAACAGGCCTTCTCTCGGCATAAATCATACATAAAAACCTTCCTCTTGAATCACCGTATCTTTTAAAAAAACCTCATCCAGATCCGTTGGGTGGTTGTGAAGATTTAAGCATACATACAAACAGACATAGGGACAGACGCGGGAAGTGACTATACTTTATACTATGTTGTGACTACGTAGTAGTGAACGGGGTATACATTTTCGTACAAACATAAAAAAATACAGGCTTGATCAGTTTATGAGCCTGAGCAACTTTCTCTTTAAAGGATAAGGAACATATTTGTTGTATTAAAACGACAAATAAATTTGACCTTCCATTCGAAACACAGTGTATTGTGAAAGGGATTGCACCTAGTTCACGCTTGCGAGTATATAGGTAACTTCTACTAAGATAGTACGTAACATATCTTATCCTTCTGAATACAGAGTATATGTCCTCCTGTGAATCCCAGAACCATGTAAGGGGCGCGTGAACATGACTCACAGATTAACCGTAAGTAAGCATTACGGACCACACTGATTTGCTTCTGCAACATCAGTTGTATGGACAATTGGTAAGCAAGTGGAAATGTTCGGTGTCTGCAGACGACGGTTTCCTTGGACCTAAAACTGGCATTGGGGCTAAAAGAATATAATCTCGGTACTTCTATTCTTTTGTTCTTTTGTACGACTCACCGAAACCCTTACTACTCTACTAGTACTACTCCTACAACAGTCCACAGCTAGACATGGGCCTCCCTCCTATTGGGAGGCATTTTTCATACTTACCATGCTTGGCAGGTGGACTGACGAGTGCACTCGCTCACTTTTCTAGTACCTTCAATTTTTAATTTTATATATTTTTTTCATCTTGAAAAAAATGAAGTCAGGAACGATCCTCTTCAGTCCACCTTTATGTTCCATTTTAAGGGCCAAATTGTTCTTTATGGATTCCCTTTTGATGCCGGCTTGGAATAGCATCACCCCATTTCTTTCCCGTGGGTGTCGTAAGAAGCGACTAAGGGACTCAAGGGTGTGTATTGCAATACTAGGCGATGGGCTGACAACCTGTCATTATGGCGATACACAATTTTCCGAATGACCCTAAAATGTTTGTCAGACGTGGCGTAAAAGACTGTTTTTACAGCCGCTTATGCTCTGCTTATCCCGCAAGGGATCAAAGGTGTGATATATGTATGTATACCGATCCAATTTTTATGAATGATTTCATTTAACTAAGATTATTGATTAGAGTATTTTTTATCTATTATTAAAATGTAAGATATAGTGGAAGACCGACCACACCTAAAACTACTTTGACTCACAGGAAGTAGAGAATATTGGATGACAAAGAGAACATGACATACAGATCACTGCCTCCAGACAATACACTGTTCAATATACTGTTCTAGACAATACAGATTTTCCCTTGCCTCTGAAGATAAGGCTATAGTTATATAGTCCATCTGAATGGAATAGTATAGCAATAGCAATTATGGATTGAGCCTATATAAGCACGTATTGCCGTAGAAATATAAACAAACACACTGACCGATGCGTCTGTCAAACACCTGAGTCAAATTGCAGCGTTACAGTGTGCCATAGTATCCGTTTTTGTAGGGAAATTTTAAATTTCGATGCGTCAGACAGACGGATGCGTCAAAAATACGTCGGTCTGTCCGTCATAGTGGGAGAATCGCCTTGGACATGACTTAAGATTGTGAACCGTATGGACTACAGCAGCATGCAGTCTTTGGCTAAATGATAAACTAACTATAGCCATAGCAAGTATAACTAATGCGCGATTAGAAGTTACATGTGCACGCATTGTTTGTTTCGTGTGGACTGCAGGTTTTTGTGGGAATCTCCAAAACTATAAGCTTTTATTTTACAATTTTCACAGAAGCAGCATACTGCTCACGTAGAGGGAAAACAGAAGACAAATTGAAATTATATCATAGATAAACATAGTTATATCAATGTTGCTTACAAACTGTTTGCTCGCAACACGCATGCCGGCGACAGATTAGTCCCCGCCATGGTCACACCTGCAAATCCTCGGTAACACGACGTCGGGCGAGGACATGACTTAGGGATTACTGCGTTCGATAGACGTTGTGGATAACGTAGATTTGCTATATATGTCGATGGCATTACATTGGCAAAAAATATGAGAAGCGTGCCTGGTGTAGGTTTTAAAAGCCCCGGCGCTAACCAAACGTAGTCGCAGCGACCAGTCTTGAAAAAAATTGCGTAGGTACGTCAACTATCTGACAACTACTGATCATAAAAGCAGTGCACCTAAATATTGCAGAATTTCTTGTTCAATTCAAAAAGACGAATCATGGAATTAATATTCAAAAGGGGGAGCGACGCTTTATCGCCGATTTCGCACCATTAAGTCCTCAAACGCAGGCCAGTTAATAAATCACACCGATTATGCTTTTGATGGTTCTGTATTAGTTTTAGGATAAACGTTCTCCAATATGGCCAATTTAAGGTTCAGGCACAGAATAGATAATAGTAGTACCTACAGAAGCGACACTCCTTTGATGTTGAAGAAAGCCGCCGTTTTAATAGCCTACACTTTTTTTTGTAACATCCAAGACACCGTGCGCTATCTAAATTAAACTCAAATGCACGCGCATAAGAGCACAAATCCTTTGCGTTCTCTGACTACCTACACGGGAGCTCAAACGCCAGGGCCGGATTCAGGATATAACTATGAAAAATAAAATCCTAAACTGATTTGGTAGGTATATTAGCTATTTGCACAGAATATATTATAGTGTTTATTTTAAGTATTTACAATATTTTTCAAAAAGTCGTGAATATTCTTAGTCATAATAAAAAATTACAAATAAAAATATGTATAATTTACAATTACAATTGTCTTACTTTAATTTAATGTTGTATGTATTTCTTGCCGTCTCGAAAGTATACATTATTAAACTTAAGTGTCGCGAAAATACGAAATCTTACAAATAATACCAAAAGGTATTGTGCCGGAAAACATGAGCACGGTGTATGAAATGGAACTTTTTCCAGCAGCGATAATAACGAGTTAGCTGGATTTCTCATCATAATTCCTTTAAAATTATTTAAAAACAACGTTTCCAGCTCCTTCACGTAATTCGTAAAGCTTTCAGGGGGAACTTTGGTAATGTAAAAAAGGACAACTTGGAATCACTCTTTTTATTAAGACATCCGTCCACAGAACACCTTGTCCTATTTTGTCCCACCCATCATCATAATAAATTGATTGGTTTTAAATTTCGTAAAGTACAGCACCAACAATTTATTCCACTACATGCACGACTGTCTCGTTAAAGAACGCGTCACAAGTGAAATGACGTCACCGCATCGATGCGCGCGCTCCACTAGCGAGCGCGATCCGGCTCTGGCCGAGTGTACCGTCGCGGTACACGACGGCGTAGGTACTTAACTCCGTAGGTATAGGCGAGTGTCGCAGGCCTGGTTCAGGCCAAAGCTGTTTTACTCTTTTTGACTACTTTTATACGGTACCTCTAGTCTAAAGTTTTTTAGTTTGTCAGAATTACTACATTATAAAAATGTACCTAAGCATAACCACCTCATTATTAATAGGGAGTTTTCTTTTTGAGAAAAAAAAAGTTTAGTGTTCAAGACCTCTGTAGATGGCGTTGAACTGACTACGTTACTAAATGGCAAAGTCAAAAGGCATTAAGAAGTTATTGTTCTTTACGAATCAATCCTCGTTATTTGCGCTTTGTTATTAATCAATACTCTTTTATATTTGTAGGTTGTTGTCGTTGTGGTTTTCGTTAATATGCAGGGAACTCATGGAAGTAAATATTTTTGTGATGCGAGTGATTTAACAATGATTAGTTACGATCTCAGCATGAAATCGATAAATTATGTGACGTTTTATTCCTTACATTAACGTACCATGTACAGCGCCATCTATCCGGCGACTAGGGAAGAGTTTGAAAAAAGAAAACTCTTATTGTAAAGCATAAATATTTTGTTTTTTATTAGAAATTTAAAATCTGCATATAAATTTCCTTTGAAATGTCTTTTTATCCAAACTTTTTATATTCTTTGTCTGTTCCTTTCAAATACGTGCAGACACAGCTTGATGAAATAATTAGCCAATGCACAGGGGTCCTTTGTAGCCGATGATTTTATCTATTCGCTTCGCTGGCCCATGGCCGACATGACTGGTGCTTCTAATCTGATCGGGGGACGTCTGATGACAGAAAACTAAGTTCCAAACATTTTATTCTGCAGTACCTATTTCATATTGTATTTCAGGCTTATTAAGGTTGCTTTTATTTTAAGAAAACTTACTTTGTCGTTGAAATATGATCAAGCTCTTCGTTTTGAAGTTATTCGTGCCACTTAATTTTGCGATTGAACTTTTATTTTGTTAAAGGTAATGAAAATCTGTTGGTTTCTTTAACATTTTTGAGTTCATGTAGGTATGTATGTATGTGCGATTCTTTAAAGGACTGAAACTCGTTACTTATTGAACATATTCGAATGGGAATTGTATCAGAAGAATCCTGGCATCATCCCGAGTGTCATAGGCTAGGCTTTATCTCAGAAAGCAGTATTTTTTAATTTATGATGCTTGATAAATAAAGATATAAAAAATATAAAATGGCTGACCGACTGCGCAATGAACATCGAATTTCACCCGTAAAAATTGTAGCCAGTAGTTTGATACTATCAGACACAGGTCTGGCAAAACTCCGTATAACATGCGGTACGTGTGAGAACCTTAAGTTCCGATATTCATATTACCGATAAGTGGCGTAGATTACGGTATCATCCGCGTATATGGAATAGCCAGACGGTGAGGATCGTCTGCATAACTCAATATCAGAACAATGCGTCCCTCATAACAACCACAATATGGGTAAACTCGTTAAGTAAATATGTAGACTAGGCTTAGAATAGGTGTAAGAATAACTTTGACAGCCCTTGTAGGTAACAAACTACTAGGTAGGTATTTTGTGGTATTTTTCTATGAGAGTATTTTCTTTCTTTAAATATTCTTAAAGGCGGTTTTCACACTTGTCGTCCGTCGCTGCGTGCATGCGTCTGCCAGACGAAAGGAAATTGCGTATTGCGATCTTATTCCCATAAGAATACGGTTACAGTGCGTTTACGGATGCGTCAGACAAACATTTGAGACGTTCGGATCGACCAGAAAGGATATAAAATTATATAACAATAGTATTACGTATGTGACGTGTGTAATTATTTATTTAAGTACTGTTAGGAACCTGACTTGATCGATCAGTAATTATCATCTTAGCCGTGTATTACTTTTTACAAAAAAGTTACGCGCTTTTAGGTAGTGTTTAAAATATTTTTCTTTAGTGGGTTGTACGACGGACGACAAAAGAGCAAACTGCTTAATATTTTTTGTAATAATAATTAGACCGTTATATTTCAGCATGGTGTGCCGCTATGGTTGGCACATAGGCATTCCTAGGCGAAACGAAGTTCGTTTGTAATACATACATACATACATCACGCCTACAATCCCTTGCGGGGTAGGCAGAGCGTAAATGGCCGCAAAAACGGACATTTACGCCACGTCTGACAAATATTTGAGGCACATTCTGAAAATTGTGTAATGCCATAGTGACAGGTTGTCAGCCCATCGCCCAAAATTGCAATACACACCCTCGAGTCCCTTAGTCGCCTCTTACGACTCCCAAGGGTAAGAAATGGGGTGATGCTATTCTTAACCGGCATCACACGGCACTCGTTTGTAATATATTCTTACAAATTGGATATTTTTACAAGTGTGTACATACTAACATAATAATAGCTTTGTATTTGTTCATCTGTACCTATTTCTTATAGAATTACGTTTTCACAAAAGAAATTACTAGAGTACCATCAACACTGCCAACTGTTGTTCAGTATTAAAACACCTAAATTATCAACTCATTTCGAACTACTTGCTGAGAAATTTCATAGCAGAAAATTGGTCGTATTTTATAAGAGTTTCAGCACCGTCTAACAAGAAGTATTGTGAACAAATACTTTAAGTGTTAAAGTTGGCAACATTTACAGGGATATAATTAATGGGCTGCGACGGTTTCATTACGGAAGGGCAATACAAAAAGATAATTGCGACCAATTAATTTCAACCCGTGTGATGCCGGTTTAGAAAGCACCACCCCTTTGCTCTCCCGCGGGTGTCGAGTGAGGCGACTAAGGAACTCGAGGGTTTAAATTTTAGGCGACAGGCTGACAACCTATTATGATACACGATTATTCTGAAACGGCCCTTAAATATTTGTCAAACGTGGTTACAGCAACCGTATTTTTGAGGCCGTTAACAACTACCCCGCAAAGGATAAAAGCGTGATATGAGTTTGTATGTACCTATGTAATTTCAACTCTTTGCAAATTGAGGGTTGTATATATTCTTTCTTCTCACTTTATGCAGGTTGTTCGGAAAATAATTGTGATTTTAAATTCGTACTAATATTATAAATCTAAAAGTTTGTGTCTGTGTGTCTATGTATGTTTGTTTGTTACCTCTTCGAGCTCAAACGGCTTGACCGATTTGGATGAAATTTGGAACACAGGTCTACCTGAAGTATGAAATAACACATAGGCCACTTTTTACCGCGAGAAAATAACTATTACTACGGGAAAATGAGTGGCAGCGGGTGAAACTGGGCGGAAATCTTGGAAAAAGTACAATAAGAAACTGGCAAATTTCGCCAAGCAAAAATTAAGTGGTCACCTCTTCTTTACGTTGGGAATGTAAATTAAATACCTTCATGTTTAAAAAATCTTTTTTACTCTGTCTAACATCCTGTATAGGATCAACTCTAAAGGGCGGGGCACACCGGCTCCGTATCCAGCTCTCGTCCGTAGTCACGCACGAACTGATGACGTTGTAATGTATAGGACTGTATGAGATACGGCACACCGCTTGCGTGCAGCACGGAACGGATACGCAACGCAAGCGGTGTGCCGTATCTCATACAATCCTATACATTACAACGTCATCAGTTCGTGCGTGACTACGGACGAGAGCTGGATACGGAACGCATACGGAGCCGGTCTGCCCCGCCCTTTATACCTTACAAACGATAATTGGTTCAACCGATTTGTCAACACTTTGGGTATTGGATTTTCTTGAACGTTTTCGGGCTGGGCATTAGAGAAATTTATACGATCGGTTGCGGGTGTTTTATTACGAATATTAATTTCTAAAGCAATAACATCCTTGTGGAAGCAGACGAAACTGTTGAAATTATATCGTTTTGGGTCTTAGTCTGGGCTGTATGCATGATTTCAATGTAGCTATTTTAAGAATGTAAGATTCCTTTAGACGCATAATGTCCGTTTTGCAAATTGTTTACTCTCGCAAAATGTAACATAGGCACAATGTTTGTAACGTCGTTGGCATTCCTCATGCTTGAGAGAAAGGCCTTCTGACTTAAAACAATAAGTATGCAACTGAAAGGTACGAGTTATGGAGGTTTAAATAAGGTCACGCATATCTTAAGGCGAGTGTACCCGTGAACGACCTCGACAGTGGCGCCACTTCACAAAAAAATTATTTTCTCTTTATACAAACAATCTATCAGAATCTCCGTAGCCCAAGTTTTTGATTTTATCCTTAAGTAAAATAAGAACCTACAAACTCAATGAAATATTCGCTGTGATTAAAGTTATGGCAATTAATACCAAAAGTGGCCGTTTTTAGGCAAATTTTCAGATATTTGTGCTCAATCTTGGTGTTTAATATGGATGATAATGTATTTATTTACAAAAGCTATCTAGTTTTCATACTAGCTTTGCTTAGTTTGGGCTAGACGGTGTGAATCGTCCACGATATACAGGATGTAAAGGGACGGTGTACCGGAAACTTTGCGAGTGTGGTCAGACCCCAAAACTGAACAACTTTTATTATGGAACCTACATTAGAAAACGAAAAGAAACCGTAGGTAGTCAGACAGTTGATTAGGAATTTCGTATGGAAGGTCGATTCTTATTCTCGTTTAAAAAATAGCCTCCACACAAAAACTATCACTTTCATGGTCTGATCATGCCTGCAAAGTTTTCCGTACACCATCCCTTAAATCTCGTTTATATCTCATTTTTTTTTAATTTTTTATTTATTTGAAGATTTATTGTACAGTAAAGAAAAAAACACATAAAGGACACAGACACAACAGGCACTGCTTATCTCTAATAAGAAATTTCTTACAGCAGACCTAGGGAAGAGTAATGGTATTAAACGAAATGCGGATAAGACGCTATATTTTATTCTGTTTTCATAGCATATTATTTTCGTTTGTTCCAGGCGGCACTGTGTGCGGACTACAGTATCCCAGCGGACTGCATCCAGGCCGGCCCAGCGCCGCGACCCAGCTCCTTCCACGAGATATCCGCACCTAAGGTAAACCATCGTCATCTTCAGCCCACATAGACTGGTAGAAAAATGTATTTGGTCTATTTTAAAGAAAGTTTTCTTCTAACTAAGTTGAAATAAATTGAGCGGATGGGTCGGCACCGGGCAGAATCGTATTCCGCTGGGTTTCATTAGTCTAAAAAAGTCGCACGTTAACCGACGAAAGCGGAAGCCGTTTGAAAGTTTACCACCGGTCTAATATCCACCCACGGCAAGGTATAGGCACACCTCGGACACTGGCGCTCAAATGTATGAAACAAACGCGTTGCTACGCACACAGTCTAAGCTCGCGTAGGTGAACGCGGACCATGCTTGTGTGTGTGAGACAACATGTCAGGGTTGCCGCCATTTTGCGTTCGCGAATCGGGAATGCAATGTGCGGCAGTATGAAATGACCTTCGTCGTCGCGTCCTTGCTAGCCGGTGTCTGAGCGTCCTCCGAGCGCGGGTGGGCGGCGCTTGTAGGGGGAGGCAGGGAGTGACCATACTGTACGCTAGTACTATTAATTATACTGTGGTATAGGCCTCTTCTTTACACAGGAAGAGGTTGGCACAGGACACCGGCGTTGTCCAGTGACGTACCTACCTGCAGATTGACGATTACGTCGGACTATCGAGCAATGATCTGTCCAATGGCCTTTTCACTTTTTTTTTTAGTTCTGGGCTCTATGGTTTTAGCCCCGGGGCTATGAAAATCTACACCTGACTGTATGGTGGGGAGCAGAAGCTCACCCGGAGAAGTTTTGTGGTTGTTCAAACAACCAGCCCAATCGAGCCCTTGGGGCTTACGAGTTGTTCTGGAAAGAACGGACTAGACTGAATCTACCCGACACGTGCCGGTAGTTCCCAAAGTGGGGAACAAATGAGGGATCTCCGCGCCCCCGCCGGCGGGGGAGTCGGTTGCTTGAGGAGCTTGTGGAGTGTGATCTACTCGCAATGGCTGCAGCAGCGGCTGTTGTAATTTCGTTATCCTCTTCCGAAAGGAAGTGTCTAAGACGGTGTTTAAAACGCGAGGTTGGATGGGGAAAGTAGTTGGACGCAACAACTATCAGAGGGTTTTTATGATGGGGAGCGTTGTAGAAGAAGCGACGAGACGCTTCCTTCATATAGGATTTAATGGTAGGGAGACCTAACTCAATGTGGAGGCCTTTTCGCAAATTTTTCTTTTCATAGCCATCACTCCGTGATGTAAGTACTAACTTACCAATAAATAATATGTCTGGTTTAAACAGGTAGGTCTTAAACCATCGACTTTTCGAACAACCATAGGCTCAAACCGGTTAAACCGAACAACGTTACCCAAAGACCAAATTCAATTCAATTCAAAAATACTTTATTGTACACAGGAAATACAGTAAAAACAAGATATAAATTAAAAAAGTGTACACAAGGCGGCCTTATCGCTTAGGTAGCGATTTCTTCCAGGCAACCTTAGGGTACAGGATAGGGGAGTAGCCGTAATGCGGGAGGGGTGCACAATAAACATAAACCTATTAACATCACTATCACTACATAGTATAAAATAAAGTCGCTTCCCGTTTGGTGTCTCCTTATATCTTTAGAATTACCCAACGGATTTTGATGCGGTTTTTTTTATTAGATAGAGTAACTTGAGAGGAAGGTTTATAAGTATAATTTATTCCGGGAAATTGTCACGTTCCCATGGGAAAACGGGTAGCCCAACTGGTAGTAAACTTTTGACCCCCTTTTGACACCTTTAAGGATTAAAATTTCAAAAATGCTGAAACACGTATTTAATTATTTTAAGTTATGAGTCTAATCAGAAAATTGGAAAAAGATCACATTTAAGATAAAAAACTTTCATACAAACTTTTAACCCCCTTTTCACCAATTTAAAGGTTAAAATTTCAAAAATGCTGAAACACGTGTTTTATTATTTTTAGTTATTAGTCTAATCACAAATTTTGAAACAGATTACATTCATTTAAAAAAAAAAATTTCATACAAAGTTTAAACCCCCGCTTGGCCCTATTAAGGGTTAAAATTTCAAATATGTTGAAACACGTGTTTAATTATTTTAAGTCATAAGTCTAATCACAAATTTTGAAACAGATCACTCTTAAGACAACGAACTTTCATACCAACTTTTAGAAATAGAAATATTTTAACCCCCTTTTCATCCCTTGGGGGATTAAACAAAACCGGAATTTAAAGTAAAGTCGCTTCTCACGTCCGTCCCTGTCTGTTTGTTTGTTTGTATGCTTAAATTTTCAAAACCACTTAACGGATCTGGATGAAGTTTTTTTAAAAGATAGAGTGATTCAAGAGGAAGGTTTTTATGTATGTATGTATGTATGTATGATTTATGTCGGGAGAAGGTCGGTTTTTCCCGTGGGAAATCAGTTAGCAGCGGGTGAAACCGCTGGGCGGGCCGCTAGTAATATAATAATAATACAATACATAAATTTTTGTATATAATAATAAATATTATAATATACTTATACTTACAAATCTCAAAATATAAAAATTTGGCCACCCAAAGCAAAGCGTTTACTATGTATGAACCGCTTAAAATCACTGTAACATTTTGATACGCCTTATGATTTTGCCTCGCCTGTCTGATTCATAGGACGATTCTCATCCTGACAGTAAGGATCATCACATAGCTATGTGATGACGTGATTTATAAGTATTCAGGACATCATTCCTTTTGCCGAATTATACAAAACACGCCTGGTTCATTTACATACATGACACCGACAATGAGACGATACGCTCAACATAACCATTTTATATTATAAAAAGGCACTTTACGGCGAACGCAATAAAATATTATCTGTATATAAGGTGTAAAAAATATTGCTGAGAATATTTTAAGGGTTGAACCAGTAAGTGAAACTGAACAACTTTCCCCAAGGAACATAGGTCGAAATATGAAAAAATAATTTGACCCTCCCATACTTAGTGTGTTACCCGGCCGGGATAATATGTATGGGAGGGCCAATTTTGTTTTATATTGCGACTTATGTTCATTGGTGAAATTTGTTTATAGTTTCACATACTCCTTCACCCCTTAAAATATTCTCAGCTAATTTTTTTACACCATGTATTACAGCGTTTATAGATTGTTTGTATAAAGAGCAAACTAAAGTGGCGCCACAAGTACTTAATGTTTGTACAAACAGTATAAAAATTGGCGACGCTGTCAAGGTCTTTGACGGCCAGTGGCGTGCACAGGGTTTCACGACTGGGTAGGCAGTACAAACAAAGGCGGTTCTCACACGAACCTCATATTTTTCAGTGTTTTGTCGTATCCGGTTTTTAGGGGAAAATAGTTTACGAGATCCCATACAAAATTTGTATAGGTATCATTAGTACACGTTACCGCATCAAATTGCGGCTGTCACAAGATGCCATGTGTGCGGAGGCTGTCACCGAAGATGTAAAGAACCGCAGTATTATCCGGTGGTGGTGGTCCAATGCGTGCGATTCACGAAGATGATTGTTCATCTCTTTCAATGTTTGCACACAACAATCAGACAAAATAAAATTTTCAAGTATGACCTATTGTTACCTTTTATTTGCGTAATTTCCAATTGTTGATCTGCATTTTATCACACATAATATCAACTTAGGTATTGAAAACAGTACTTTAACTTTTGTAAACACACAACACAAATCTTATTACAGTTGTTTATCGCGCACATTAGAAGGTATGATAGAAGTTCTGTAATTTTTCATTCTATTCTATCACAGAACACCCACCGAACTACATTTTCACTATTAAACTTTAAAGCTTTACTTGAAAAACCTAACCTAAAATAAACAACACGGGTAAACAACAATGGAGGAATTTGCAATGTCTTCTAAAGTAAAATACTATCAAGCAAAATTGCACCTCATTAATATGCAAATAGTTCAAAAGAACGGTGTCACAAATTGGTCGGATTATACGCACCGCCCCTCCCACACCTCAACCCGCGCGCTTTTTTCTATAGTTTTTGCGTTTGTTTACTAGATTTTTGACCAACCATCACTGCACGACGTTGATTATGCACAACACGATTGCGCCGGACAACGTTTTGTATAACAGGATCGTCTTCAAGGGGCTTTAGGGGGCGAAGCCCATTAAAACTAAACATTTTTGACACAGATTCAATACAGTAGGTTAGGGTAGAGTTGTGACCCCCTGGAGCGAATGAAGCGAGCGATCAAGCCACAATGGATAACACTGAGGGGTGAAAATATGACTTTCATATACAATTTAAATTGGAGCGTAGATCATGTACATTACACTAGTTTTTATTTCACTTCAATACATGCAGTATTTCGCAAGTTATGACGAAGATAAGTTTTACCCCAATTTTGAATTTCCGAGATTACGCGCGCTAAGACTGTGACGTCACGGCTCGAGACAACTTGCGACCGCAACACAGCGCGCTGCACGTTTCGGTGATTTTGTTTCGATTTTCTTCGTTCTTTCAAAGAAATACTTTATATGGTGTTTATGTGTATGTTATATATGTGTAGTGAGTAAAATAGAAGCAGGATTTGTGAAAGGTCAGTCGGACAATCTGCCAAAAAATTGATAGTTTGATGGTGGCCCAATATTTCATGATGAATAAAGATTTTACCGCTGCCGAAATTCGTGGAATAAAAATTAAAAGGTATGTAATATGTAAGCATTACCTCAACTGAATCATAGTGTTTTTTATTTATTTAGTACCTACATACCTACTATGGGCGCCATGGGCGGTGATAAAAATACTTTCACTCGCGAGTTCATGACCATCCTGCCTGAAGTACCTACCCATAAGGTTCCTAGTTGTACCTACTCCCTCAACTCAATCAAAATGTGTGTGATAAAAAGTACTAGGTAAGGTAGGTACCTAGGTACCTACAGTTCGCGCTCGTTAAAACCTACTTATGGGTTTCCATGCGTTTCTACCTACTCGCCGTGAAACTGGCGAGTGCTTGTGCGTCCATTCTGAAGTAGGTACCTACCTATGTGTTTCCACGCGTACCTACCTACTCGCCGTGGAACTGGCGAGTGCTTGTGCGTCCATCCTGAAGTAGGTACCTACCTATGTGTTTCCACGCGTACCTACCTACTCCCCGTGGAACTGGCGAGTGCTTGTGCGTCCATTCTGAAGTAGGTACCTACCTACCTATGAGTTTCCACGCGTACCTACCTACTCGCCGTGGAACTGGCGAGTGCATGTACGTCCATCCTGAAGTAGGTACCTACCTATGTGTTTCCACGCGTACCTACCTACTCGCCGTGGAACTGGCGAGTGCATGTGCGTCCATCCTGAAGTAGGTACCTACCTACCTATGAGTTTCCACGCGTACCTACCTACTCGCCGTGGAACTGGCGAGTGCATGTGCGTCCATCCTGAAGTAGGTACCTACCTACCTATGTGTTTCCACACGTACCTACCTACTCGCCGTGGAACTGGCGAGTGCATGTGCGTCCATCCTGAAGTAGGTACCTACCTACCTATGTGTTTCCACACGTACCTACCTACTCGCCGTGGAACTGGCGAGTGCTTGTGCGTCCATCCTGAAGTAGGTACCTAGATGGATAGATAGATGAACACTTTATTGCTTACAACATACACAACAGAAACAAAACAATACAGAAAACTTAAGACTAAAAGTAAGCAAAGGCGGCCTTATCGCTTGCAGCGATCTCTTCCAGGCAACCTTTACATTAAAATAGAGACAAAAATTACAAGATTTGCAAGTAGTTGCATAAGCAAATTATCAGTCAAAGTACCTACCTACCTATGTGTTTCCACACGTACCTACCTACTCGCCGTGGAACTGGCGAGTGCTTGTGCGTCCATCCTGAAGTAGGTACCTACCTATGTGTTTCCACGCGTACCTACCTACTCGCCGTGGAACTGGCGAGTGCATGAGCGTCCATCCTGAAGTACGTACCTACCTACCTACCTACCTATGGGTTTCCGCGCGTACCTACCTACTCGCCGTGGAACTGGCGAGTGCATGAGCGTCCATCCTGAAGTACGTACCTACCTACCTACCTACCTACCTATGTGTTTCCACGCGTACCTACCTACTCGCCGTGGAACTGGCGAGTGCATGAGCGTCCATCCTGAAGTACGTACCTACCTACCTACCTACCTTTGTGTTTCTACGCGTACCTACCTACTCGCCGTGGAACTGGCGAGTGCATGAGCGTCCATCCTGAAGTACGTACCTACCTATCTACCTACCTATGGGTTTCCGCGCGTACCTACCTACTAGCCAGTACCACGGCGGCGGCCTCCTTGCCAAGGAGGCGCATACGCATACCTACTTCAGCCAACTGTTATACCTACAGTGTGGGTCAAGGAGGCACATGTCTACTCCACGCATCTACCTATAGGTACCCCTTTTATTCACCTACACACAGCCTGTACCGTTGCAAGTAGAGTAGGTACGACAAGGTGGTACCTACATAGGTAGGTACTTCAGCAATCAGGATGGCCAAGTACTCGTAACAGTTTTAGGGCCTATTGAATCAACTCTTTTTACGGCCGTCATCCACTTTTTTCTTATTTTTGGGTCCTTAGGCACATAAAAGAAGAGTTTATTTGATGTTTTAACCGTGGAGTTTAAACATTGCGGCACAATACAGTATTTCCCTGGCATTTAATTCTATAATAATATGGCATTTTATTCTATAATATTTAATTTCACTGCGCGACGGCGTGCAAGCGTAAGTGCGACTGCCGAATGACTCGAGCCGTGACGTCATCGGCTAGTCTGCGCTCGCCCGCGTTTTTAAAAACCTTCGCCCGAAACTACACACTTTGAACTTAAATATCTCGGCCATTTTTTGAGATATGAAAAAAGTAAAAACACAGTTTTTCTCGTCATTTTTTTGTTGATTTATTAGACATAAAAGTAAAATGCACCATGGTTATCCATTGCCACTGTCGTGCAGGCTTGGGACATGCAATGCTGCATGCAAGGCTGTGTCGGCCATGATTTTGCTGTGCAAAACACTGTTATGCAGTATAGGGACTCGCCGTGTGTATGCAGTCGTTTTTTTTTAATAAGCAGCACCTTTGGAGGATGATGTTTGGCCCTCTTAGCGCTACTAGTTTGAACCGGTTTGAACACGTAGTAATAGTCTATTTCATTCATAAAAGCAGGCAGCGGTCGAGGCGCCTAAGCTCGATTGACAATGGTAATGTTCGAGTTCACTAGGGGCGCGAAAGTTTTGAAAATGACGGACGTTCCTTTTTACGAATGGGTATCGTTCTTCAAATAATAATTTTATTAAATATTTATAATTTTGTGTGGATCAAAATATCAGGGTAGGCAGTGCTTTTGTGCCTATATGGACTGCACGCCCCTGTTGACGGCTAAACTCGCCTTAAATACTCTCAAGCAAAAACAAGAGCGATCTACCTACAGTCTACTTACTTCGCATACTAAACAGCGAAATGGCCTTGGTCGTGCTCCAGTTATTTCAAATGACAAATTGATGATTCTGCTAATAGTTTACATAATTTTCTAGAAGTGGGACAGATTGTGTCTCTAAAAACAATAGTTTTGAATAAGGCGAGTGTAGCCGTCAACGACCTCGACGGTGGCGCCACTTCACAAAAACAGAGTTTTCTCTTTATACAAACAATCAATCAGAAAGTCCGTTGCCCAAGTTTTTAGTATTATCCTCAAGTAAAATTTGAAACTGTAAACTCAATGAAATCTTCGCTGCAATCAAAGTTATGGAAAAAAGTGCGTGAAAACGGTCACTTTTGGTATTTATTGCCATAACTTTCAGTACAGCAAATATTTTATTGCATTTGCAGGTTTTACATAAGGATAATACTAACAACTTGGGCATCAGAAATTCTGATTGATTGTATGTGTTATATGAGAAAACTTATTTACTTACTTTGCCGTGTGATGCCGGCTTAGAATAGCATCACCCCATTTCTTACCCGTGGGTGTCGTAAGAGCCGACTGAGGGACTCGAGGGATGTGTATTGCAATTTTAGGCGATGGGCTGACAACCTGTCACTATAGTGATACACAGTTATCTGATTGACCCTCAAGCTTTTGTCAGACGTGGTGTTAATATCCGTTTAACGGCCGTTAACGCTCTGCCTACCCCGAAAGGGATATAGGCGTGATTTATGTATGTATGTATGTAGAAAACTTATTTTTTGTGAAGTGGCGCCACCGTGGAGGTCGTCGACGGCTACACTTGCCTTAAAGTAATATGTGAGTCTATAGATTTGGAGAACGTATGTTGTTAAACAATGTTGGTATTTTAATAATAATTAAAAGAAATACGTTATGATACTTTGATTACTATTAAATGGGTTTCCCCAGCTAGTAGCCAGAATCAACAAGTAAAAGAGGTTCAATTTGTTTCTATATTATAAGTAGGTAGTATGTAGTATGTATCTTCAACTGTTTTTTCCAAAGTCCTACACTCATAGAAGTTACGTTTCATCAGCTGTACTGACATGTCACTTTGCTGTTTCCCTCATACCTTCTCATTTGAAATACATTATTTAAATCTAAAGTAGGTACACATATAGCCTTGATGACGCATACCTTTACTACAAGTATCTTTTCAATTGGTCTTAACAAGAGACCGGTCCACCCAACCTCCCACAATTAAACAGTGAAAGTGTGCCAGGCTATCTTACTCATTCAATTCAATTCCTTATACAATTTCACGACTGCCTACCTCTACCTACATCCCTAAAAGGAGTTACTTGATCATCGTTAATATTAAAGCATCAACAGTAAATTGACCGTGTAGTGTCGGTTTAGAATAACATCACCCCGATACAATCCGTGGTCGCGTAAAAAGCGACAGGAGGATAAATTCATCCAGGGAGTGGGCAGCAGCGTTCCCTGTGAATGCAACATCTTGCACTGGGCTCGCCAAATCGCCTGCCAAGTGTGGTGAGTATGGAAATAAGCTCCAATAGGGGAGGCACATGGCCAGCAGTGGACTGTTGTGGCTGTTAAATAAGTAAGTTTTTTATTGTAGAAGAAGTAAACTATCAGTAGGTAATGTGACCACAGTTGACTACATACATTTTAATATCATTGACGTATTGTTCAGTACCGTACCGTACTAGGATCCAAAAAGATAACCGTTTGGTTCTTTCTCTACTAGGTTCTCGATCTATAGCAAACTAGCGGTAGCCGTAGCTAACCGTTTTCCCGCGGGAAAAAGGCCTTTTCCCGGCATAAATTATACATGAAAACCTTCCTCTTAAATGACTCTATCTACTAAAGAAAACCGCAGCAAATTCCGTTGTATACTTTTAAAGATCTAAGCATACATAGGGACATAGGGACACGGGAAGCGACTTCATTTTAGACAATTTAGTGATAGTGATATGGTCCCAGCCCAGAATTACCAAACGCATTTTGAATTGTACTTAATTAATTCATGAGCAATTTTACCTGTTTTATTGTGACAGCTTGCGATGTACAAATATCCAAACAAGCATAATTGGGCAAAACGCAGTGACCTTACAAGAGCGCCAAGTTGTAGAGTTAAGCAAGAATGAGTCACTGAGTCATTCACCTGATGGAAGTATCATTTTAGTGATGTTACTTTATCGAGGTTTTTTTTTACATCACATATCACGCCTATAATCCATAGTTAGGTAGGCAAAGAGTAAACGGCCGTAAAAGACGGACATTCTCGCCACGTCTGACAAACATTTGAGGATTACATACACATACATACATACACATATCACGCCTATTAACGCTTGTGGGGTAGCCAGAACGTAAACGGCCGCAAAAACGGACATTTACGCCAAGTCTGACATATATTTGAGGGTGATTCGGAAAATTGTGTATCACCATAGTGACAGGTTGTCAGCCCATCGCCTAAAATTGCAATACACATCCTCCCATAGGAAGAATAGATCCATGGGAAAAAAATGGGGTGATGCTATTCTAAGCCGGCATCACATGGCACAGTAATTTTTATAGATGTAAAGATAGGTAAGCAAGGACTCTTCATACGACGTAATTCTTGTTTTTTAATAATAAAATATCATGTTGCGCAACTGCAAAAAAAAGTAAGTAAGTTATGTTATGTGATACAATATTTATTACGCAACATTGTGCTCTAATTCTAATTATCTTCGTATTTAATTAGTTTTTGATTGTGTAGTTCCGTTACATTTATTAAGAACTGGATGTTTAGCAACTAGGTACCTAATTCTTGTTGCATGTCTCGTCTTTACATTTAAAGAAAAAAAAAACAGCCAAGTACTAGTCGTGTTCGCCCGATGAAGCTTCCGTCACATGGACGTCAATCCTTTTTATCTGACACCCCACTGTAAGGAGCCTCAATTTGCAATCTTTTTCGGCTGCCTTCTTCTTGAAATTTTAGAATCATATCTTGTCGTTGAAGTAACTTCAATTACTCCTTGGGACAGTTTTGTGCGGCTCCCTATATAAATTATATTATTTTACTAATTGAAAATTTTTGACTTTTAAATTTGTACTTCAGAACGAAGGTATTTGCCAAAATTAATAGTTTTAGGTCGACAAGAAGTATTTTATAAATTATGATATTTTAACAGCAGAAACAGCTGTAGGTATCTTTTTTTAATATTTAGTAAGGAGCTTGATTTTTTAAGAACCATAAGCGGCGGTAAATGGTTTTAATTATAAATTCTCTAGGCGTTCCCGAGATAAATGCTTGGCGTGATTGCTCCCTCGCTATACGACAAACTGCCAATACACTAGCAGGATGAACCATGTGACGAAACGTTTAGGCATCGATTAAAGAACCTTTTATTGGATAATGTATTTTACTCTGTCCAAGAGTATTTAAATTGTAAATTTTAAATTATTTTACCTTGTTTTGTTGACATTTCATTTTTTATTGCTTTTTTATGACATTGATTATGTACTGATTTGACATTGTATTTTTATATTTTACATTTCCTTGACGATCACATTATGGTGGACATTGATTTTATTAATTGTGACGAATTTTTAGAACCTATAATGTGAAATAAATAAACTAAACTAAAGGGTCATGTCAGACGGATTGACGGACAACAAAGTGATCCTAGTAAAGTTCCGTTTTTTCCTTTTGAGGTCCAGAAAAACTTAACTCTCTCCACTTATTAGACAAGGATCTGCCACTTGTGTCTATTTGACTATCATTTTATTATTTAGTGACCAAAAAATCTATATATAATGTTCTTGACGAAATATTTGGATTTATATCTTTTTCGTATACCAACAGACGTAGCATCACTAACGCACGAACTCGGTCACTCGTTCACATGGCCTGTATCCTTTTAAAGTTCCATGACTCACTCACATACCTACTTGAGTACGTCAAGTGTTTACCTTATTAATGACAAAAGTATGTTCCCGTGATGTTGCTGGTGCTGACTCGTGAGACGAAGAATGAATTGATTCATTTAAGTTTCCGCAGGATGAGGTCATTATGTGGTCTTTGAGTCTTAGAAACTAGAATTGTTTCGAGAAATTGTGATTGTTGCGGATATCAGAAAGGTAGAAAGTGCAAATGTTTTAAGAGGTGAACCAGGGCATGAAACTGGACAACTTTCCCAAGGAACATAGGCTAACACATTTTGTATGAGAGCTCGTATCTTTGTCATATTTTGACCAATGTTCCTTTAAGAAAGTGGTTCAACATCGTGGGCTATTTTTGAGCTTCCACTCGTTTATACATACGTACGTACATACATAAATCACACCTATATTCCTTACGGGGTAGGCAGAGCATTAACGGCCATATAATGGATATTAACACTACGTCTGACAAAAGTTTGAGGGTCAATCAGATAACTGTGTATCACTATAGCGACAGGTTGTCAGACCATCGCCTAAAATTGCAATACACATCTAACCCTCGAGTCCCTTAGTCGGCTCTTATGACACCTTGTTTATACAATCATAATAATGTGATTAGGTAGAGGTAGACCTAGACGCACTTACTATACCCAGATAAAGGAAAAAGTCAATGTCGTGTCGTATCAAGAGGTCAAGTCACTGGCGGAGAGGAGAGAAGATTGGAAGTTACTCCACCGACAAGATTTTGACGAGGCGTTATCATACAATTTTAAAAAGGTCACGGCCAAAATTCTAATTTATATTCAGTACTAATAAAAGTTACAGCACCGTAGAGGTTTTACTCGTGAAATTATAATTTTCACTTTCATTTAAGGGTGACGCAATTAAACTGTTTACTTGGCTTCAGAGGACCATTTCGTTGCTCTGGTTTACTTAGTCTTTGAGATTTCCTTAGGGCGGATTTATACAAACGCGTGCTCTACGCGGGTGCAACTCGTAAGTAATTTGGACTTATACTACTTTACTTTTTACTAACTCGTGTAGAGCACGCATAGAGCCCGCGTACGTTTGAATTAACACTGAGGCGCTGTTTTGCTGGAACAATTTTGGTTGGTTGGGATGATTTAATTATCATTCATTTTTGATTGATCTTGCTTCAAGTTAAGCAAATTCTAAAAGCCCGATTTCATGATTTTCAGAATCTTGATATCTAACGCTACATAACCAGGTAAATTTATCTTTGATGCTTTCTTTTTAAGTATGTCTCTAAAATTGTGTTTATGAAAACGACATAACTAAAGGTATTGATTAAAAAGCGAACATGTGTCCTTTAAAGCACCTGCCATTCATAAGTCTTCAATTAAAGATCGCACAATAAATGTTTTGAATTTTTAATTGTACGTCGAACACAATACTATAAGTCATCGGGTTTAATCAAATCACTGAGTAATAAGTAATAAAACAATCGGCGTGATACGTGATCCCGTGTGTCATTGAGTGAGTGAGTCAATCATTCATCCCCAACACAATTTTTCCATACCTATTGTTTTGGTTAGCTTGAAGCTTTTTTGTTCTCTCAAGTTTGGCAACAGATTTTTTTATAATACTTTCATGTATTCTTTAAACGCATCTTAAACTACAATATCAACCAACAAACAAATTTTTAGGCTTCCATTGATAAATGAGGTGACGTGACGTCTGGTAGAACTATCACTTTGGGAATATATTTTTTATTTTTTTAAACCCTTCATTTCAGATACTCAACGCCAAACTTAACTATAAGCAGCTAACCAAGTTATCTAGGCTGACACGACACCTAAAATCCAGGTCTATTTAAAGGTGTGCCATCTGCTGAGTACTATGTACTTATGTGACTCGCAGCTTATGTCGTGTGATGCCTGCTATGAATAGCATAACCACACTACCCTATCCGTAGATGTCTTCAAAGACGACTGACGGATAATTCGTCAAAGAAATGGGCAGCAGAGTTCGCTGTGAAAGCAATATCTTGTACTGCGCTCGCTAACCCGCTTGCCAAGCGTGGTGAATACTCACCATACGGCAATACCCCCAATAGGGAGAGTCTCATGTCCAGCAGTGGACTATTGTGGCTGGTAACGTATGTTAATGTACTCGTCTCTTAGGCAACATATACAAAGATTTTTAAAATTCTCATAATATAATCAGTTTCTGGCGAGAATAAGTACGAGCAGCATATTTCTGGAATTACTAATATGTCTACGCTTAAACCATAAAAAAACATGACAAATTAATTGATACCATGTGATGTCAGCTAAGAATAGCATCACCCCATTTATTTCTCGTGGATGTCGGAAGAGGCGACTATGGGACTCGAGGGTTACTCGTGTATTGCAATTTGAGGCGATGGGCTGAGAAACTGTCCCTATTGTGATACTCTTTTTTAGAATGACCCACAAATGTTTGTCGGACGTTGCGTAAACGTTTTTTACAGCCGTTTACCCACTACATACCCCGCAAGAGATAAAGGCGTGAGATATTTATCTTTATGTATGTACAGTCGGTTGTAGCCTTAGAGCATTAATGTTTGGTTAAATGCTCTAAGGTTGTAGCACATAAGGTACCAGGAGTTCACCAAAAGAACTGAATTATTTTAATCCCCAGCAATATTTTTTTCTTGACACGAATATGTATTAGTAGTAAATTACTTATTTTATGAGAATACGAGTAAGTTAAAATTATTATTATGAAAATAATTCAGTTCTTTTGGAATACCCCTGGTACCTACCTATGCTACAACCGACTGTACACACAGTAATTGAATACCTTCATAGTAACGTAGCCAGCCACCTGTGAATGAAGTTTGTAACAGTTGCCAGAACCGTTGTACCCTATGACCATGACTCAACCATTTCATTGTATCCATCCCCAACAGAAAATACCCGGAACACGTCATAGGCTCATTTCGTTTCGAGGGTGTGTCACAGTATTGTTTAGAAATAACGTGTTATTCTTACGTAATAACATTGTTATTATTATTACTCGGTCATGGCACAGTCAGTCTAGACGCGCTGCTTTTTTATACAAACATACATACATACATACATATATCACGCCTATAATCCCTTGCGGGGTAGGCAGAGCGTAAATGGCCGCAAAATCGGACATTTACGCCACGTCTGACAAATATTTGAGGGACATTCTGAAAATTGTGTATCGCCATAGTGACAGGTTGTCAGCCCATCGCCTAAAATTGCAATACACACCCTCTGAGTCCCTTATTCGCCTCTTACGACTCCCACGGGTAAGAAATGGGGTGATGCTATTCTAAGCCGGCATCACACGGCGTTTTTATACAAAAGACTAATCATAATGGAATGATAATATTCCATGGAGAATTAATGAATCACGGAGTGTTTCGTTTACAACTCACGTTCTTCTTCTTCTTTTCGAGTACACACCATTGTGTTTTTAGTTGTTTGTGTAAGTAAAAAAGATGGTTCCGTGCTTCGGAGGGCACTATAACTTAGTCGGTTGTTACACAACCATGTGAAAGTCCTAATATTACTAGTAGGTGGTTAAAACACTCTGACACTAGACGAAAGAGAAAAACATTGAGTAACTACATATCATATAACATACATACACATATCACACCTATTATCCCTTGCGGTGTAGGCAGAGCGTTAACGTCAGCAAAAACGGCCACTTACACCACGTCTGACAAAATATTTGAGGGTCATTCGGAAAATTGTGCATCGCCATTGTGACAGGTTGTCAGCCCATCGCTTAAAATTGCAATACACACCCTCGAGTCCCATAGTCGCCTCGTACAACTCCCACGGGAAAGAATTGGGGTTATGCTATTCTCAGCCGGCATCACACGGCGCGCCTACATATAAGACACGATTAAAAAAATATTATGGTGTTTGATACAACTTACCTATTTATTTATTTTATATTTGGAAGAGAGTTAAGCTTAAATGAAATAATGGATGAAAGATACTTGTTTGTTTAATAATAAATTGTTTGACATTAATTATATTCAAACAATCTGAAAATCCACTACTGAACCACAAGCTGTGCTTTAAGTTATGAAACTACAGGTTACAAGTCTACAGGTGAAATTCTTAGTACATTGCGTAGCCGGTTAAACTACCTGGTATCATAACGGCTAACCGACTACGTAATGAACGTCGAATTTTACCTTTAAAATTGTAGCCAGTAGTTTGATAATATTGGGGACAGGTGTGTTTCGCCACTAATACATGGTAGGTAGGTAGGTACATTTAATAGATATTTTATTTAGGTAAGCCACGTATTTTTATGATTACTACTATTCACTTGTAATATCAATACTCAACTTATACGAAAACCTTGAGATAATGACAGTTTGTATGATTTATCACATTTAAATGGACGTAATGTTTATTGTTATTGGTACCAGTGCTTCTTCTATCAAAAGGTCAAGTGGATCATGGTCAAATCTCTTGGCTTTGACGTAGGTAAGATACACGAACACGCAGTCGATTTAAGTAAACATTGGAGGGAAAACATTAATATTGTGTAGCTTTTTTCATCATCATATCGTGTGCCGTGTGGTGCCGGCTTAGAATAGCATCATACATGTTCTACCCGGGGTATCATAAGAAGCGACTAAGGGATAAATTGACGGCCGATGTGGCGCAGTGGACTACCTGCGACGCAAAGGTTCAGGGTTCGATTCTCGGTGGGATACTCACAAAGTTGATATATTTCACTTTTGAATTTGTTCCCAGTCTGGTTAGGACATTGCAGGGCACGTAAAGCCGTCGGTCCCGGTTGCTGTCTATGATTACTTAGACAGCGGTCGTTACACAACCATTTCAGAGGCCAACTACAAGTATTAGGCGGTTGAAAAACTCTGACAACAGGGTTCATCGTGGCATTGGACGACTCGTTGTCCCACACGAAAAGAGAGAAGAGAGAGGAATAAATTGATCCAAGGAATGGGCAGAAGCGTTCTCCGTGAATGCATCTTGCACTGTCATGTCCAGCTGTGAACTGTTGTGGCTGTTAATTCAATCTTGAGGTATTGTATGACAATCCCGGCTTGGATCACACGTCTAAGGTTATCTTAATATATGATTATCTTTTCCCAAAGATTCCAAACCAGTAAACATAAAATAGTAAGTATGGTAATTTCACAAAACGTGTCAAAAAGATTATACAAGACCGAGTTGAGACAATAATGAAATAGCAAACCGCATCGTGCCTTTTTGTTGAAGCATACACGAAAAAAAGTCATTGAAATGCACGAAAAAAATCTGCTGCTCTGCAATGCAACTGTGTTCGACTTGCGACTCACCTATGTGCGTTTTCACTACAGAAAGGAAGGGTAGGTAGAGACTGTTTACTTCCACTTACTAATATCCTTGAAAACTTTTTTCACCTCTTCTACAGAAACAAGAAACTAAAACATTCAATTATGTAGTTGCATCTTTATAACGTAAACACAAGAACCTCACACACACACGCACATATATCACGCCTATATCCCTTGCGGGGTAGGCAGAGCGTAAATGGCCGTTGAAATCGGACATTTACGCCTCGTCAGACAAACATCTGAGGGCCATTCAGAAAATTGTGTATCACCATAGTGACAGGTTGTCAGCCCATCTCCTAAAATTGCAATACACATAATAGCCCTTGAGTCCCTTAGTCGCCTCTTCTGACATTCACGGAGGAAAATAGCTTAATGCTATTCTAAGGTGACAACACATGGTATCAATTAATTTTTCATGTTTTTTAATCTTTTAAGCGTAGACATATTAGTAATTCCAGAAACTTATTCTTACTTATTCTCGCCAGAAACTGATTATAGAATAAGAATTTTTAAAATTTATAAACGACACCCATGGGAAAGATATGGGGTGATGCTATTCTAAGCCAGCATCACACGGCGTCACAAGAACCTTAGCCTTTAAACGCTTATTTTATCTGTAGCCTGTACATAATCTATAAACACATCTGGCTTACGTGAAACGCACCAACATAGTCACATCTGAAACACCTGCGCCACGAAATGACTCATTACACTCACATGAGTGACTCCCTCGCTT
The DNA here is from genome assembly GCA_027580185.1 of Tuta absoluta. Lineage (NCBI taxonomy): Eukaryota > Metazoa > Arthropoda > Insecta > Lepidoptera > Gelechiidae > Tuta > Tuta absoluta. Next base: position 16,066,627 of record JAQAHW010000009.1, read on the forward strand.
TTCGGCCCATATGTGACCCTAAGGGAACACTCGTGGAACAACCGGTGATGACTCATAAAAAAAACTACGGATGTCGTTAGGGTTGATCAACTTTGGGTTGTAAATGATTCATAATAACGAGCTTGTCATAATTACAATAGCTGGTGCCCGCGTTGCCGTGTGATGCCGCCTTAGAATAGCATCACCCCATTTCTTACCCATGGGTGTCGTAAAAAGCGACGAAGGGACTCGAGAGTGAGTATTGCAATTTTATGCGTTAAAAATACGCAGCGATGGACGACAAGTGGAAGACCCGCCTAAGCACTGTATAAGTTCTTTGTAAGTAAGTATCTATGTAAAACTTCTACAAAGTCTAGTCTATGGCAGCTGAAACGCTGAAATTGCTGTCAAATATAAAGAACATGCCGTGTGATGCCGGCAGAATAGCAATACCACATGTGTTACCCGTGGGAGTCGTAACTCGAGGGTGTGTATTGCAATTTTAGGCGATGGGCTGACAACCTGTCACTATGGCGATACACAGTTTTCCGAATGACTCTCGAATGTTTTTAGACGTGGCGTAAATGTCCATTTTTTCCGGCCGTTAACGCACTGCCAACCCCGCAAGGGATAAAGGCGTGATATATGTATGTATGTATGGTGCCCGCGAACTTCGTTTCGCTGACTTAATATTAGGGTTAGTGTTCCAATAGAAGCGGCATATCACGCTGAACTACTTTTGCAGCTGGCGGCCTAAATAGTTTTTCCTGCGGGAATGAGCAGTTTTCCCGCGGTAAAAGTATTCTAAATGTTGACCAGGCTTAATAGGTATACACAACAAAAAGTTTCATTTGAATCTGTCCAGCATTTTCGGAGATTAGGAGAAAATAAAAAATATATTTGAAATGTGTTCTAATCCTATTTTAACATCCCCTACAATCAGTCTTTCGTAAACTTGTTCAATGTACAGACACACGGGTTTTACTGTTTTATTATATGTATTGATAATTCTTCATGCCTACATAATGCACAATACTATATGGATGTCATCTTCAAAGGGTGAACAAACTCGATGACAAAACAGAATTTTCATTTTGACCACATGCAAAAATTACAATAGTATTGTTTCTTTACACCAACAAAAAAACTAGGTACCAACTAACATAGTGTTTCTAATAAAAAATTGTATATATATCTAATTGTAATGATTCTTCATAAAATTTGGCTCGAAGCGTCTACTACAAGACTTATCAATTGTCAAGCACCTGAAATCGATTTATCATATGCATACATGTATCACCCCTATATCCGTTGCGGGCCAGGCAGAGCGTAAACGGCCGTCAAAAAAGATCATTCACGTTACTTCAAACAAACATTTTGGGGTCATTCAGAAAATGGTGTATCGCCGTAGTGACAATTTTAGTAGTGACCAATAGCAAAAAACTCAAGACGGGATGGTAATAAGGAACAACTTTGCACAAGTAACATAGGCCAAAATTTGAAAATATATATGATACCATAGATGCCGTATTTCTCCGCTATAACCACAAATATTTTTTTAAGTAAATTAAAAAAAAAGAAGTACCTACCTATGTGTTTGATTCGCAGTTGCACGAGGAATAAAAAATTAGTCATCAAGAAAATTGTTGGCATGCATAAACACCTAATTAAAGAATTGTAAACAACCAGTCTGTTACTAGAGCAGCGTATTTGCCAGCACCTATGCTAATTGATTGACCTAACCAGTGAATCACACTTGAGAATGGAAATATAGGCACGTCGGATAGCTCTTGGATGTAATACTAAGTAGATAATATAGGTATGAAGTAGGTAACTATTTGAGGAGTACATAAAAAAAAACATTAAGTTACCTTTTACTTGACGTTTGGCTCTGATTTTAGGTACCTCCTAAGCATTATTGCACCGAATTTGCAAATTAAATTTAAGCAATTGTAACTTAGAAAAAAAATAATTGATGATAATCACAAAAAATTAAATAAAAAATGCAAATAATTTTAATGATTTATTTTTACATAAATCATAATATAAAGCGCTATAAAACGGTGTGTTTTCTGTTTATAGCGCTTTAATGGATTGCTTAGAGACCTATTACTAACAAGGGTGTAGTTTGCCCAAAGTGCACACACGAGTTAGTAATCGTTCTTTCTTCCAAGTGATTTATATTATTTGAAATTACATAAGTTCTTTATATTACACCTAGGGATATGAAAAAAATAACAACAGTTGCCTCAAATTATTGCCACGAAAATCCTAAGAAAATTCGCGTGTGTTTAACTTTTTATATTTCGTACAAAGCAAACGCAATAAGTCCATCCAGCCAAGTCTTCTATTCTGTGAGCTAAAAATCTTGAGACACGAATACAAAAGTTTTGACAGTAGCATTTTTTTAGTTTGAACTCTTCAATTTTTTCCCCAGGGGCCATGAAATCTACACCTGACTGTTTGGTAGGGAGCTGTAGCTTACCCGGGTTTGACACCAGGACCAGGACTTTTTATACCCACGAGGAGAAAGTGATTTTTATAGATAATTCCTTACCGCTTGTGAAACGTGAACAATGATTTTCCTCTTCTCTATGTTTGAAAAAGGTAAAGGGGCTCTAGTAGGTGTAATTAAAAGACATTCATAAAGAAGATAAGAAAAAAGTAAAAGCCGTTAAATACTCAATTAGGAAATAAATCAAATCCAAAAAGTCAATAGTGTTTTCAATCAAGTTAAGGAATTATATGACATCTAAGAGTATTCATTCATCAATGAGATGCTTAATTAATTATTATATCACTGTAAGTAAGCAGATGATAGCTGTTATCTTAAAGTGACCTTAAATGAGGCATCATGTATTAAATGAGTGTAAATAAGTATATATGGTTTGCCACAATTTAAGGAATCACTGTAGTATAAGGAAATGTCCTCTGACCTAGAGTTTGTTAAAAAAAAGATGACGAACGTTAATAAGTGGATGACCCTATAAATCGTTGTAATTTACGTCATAGGATGTGTCATCCTTGTTTCTTACTTAACAGCGCTTTCTTCCATTCATTACTCAGTCTTTGTCATATTGGTGATGTCATTGGAGGATTCTTTCATTCAATCGAAGGCGGAGAGCGTTCACCCGGGAGGACTTAGATCATCTTGTAAGATCACCGCGCTATCTAAAAATGGCGTAGTGTGGGCGGCACTTGAGTTTGTTATGCTTAAGGTGTGTTATTGACATAATTTTTGGGTGTTGTCAGACTAGTCAATCTACTATTAAGTTTCGAAATTAAATAAGAAATTGTTAAAATTATCCAAAAAGTAGATCAATTTACTATGCATAAAGTAGTTCTTGAGATGATAAGATTGCCAGATAAAGAACTTACATTGCGTGTAGCTGTTGAAACTGAAACTCTTGACCTTGATAAAAGAAAATGCAAATGATTATTTGTCGAAAAAACTAATATTATAACAGTGAATAAGATAAGAAGAATATCGAAAATACTTGAAGTAGGTACATAACAAAGTTTTGGACGTAGACTGTACATTTGAAAACATCATCAATAAAGAAGTATGAAATACAATTTATTATGAAATATAAAACAAATAAAGTCAAGAGAATGGCACAGTATATGTTGAGTTATATTACATAATCGACTCCAAGTATTAACAGTACAATATACCTTGGTCACATAGTAGTTGGGTGGAAAGGAAAACATACACCCTCAGAAATAAAAGGTATTATACAGGTACTTAGATACATTCCTATCTATTATCTACTAGTTGTCTAGTATCTACTCATATTTAAAAGACAAGGTGACTATAAAAGGCGTGCACATAAGTGCCAAAGCTATCTTGAAAAGTTAATGAGTAGAGATGATTTTAACACTCATTTCGCTATCAATTGCTTGTTAGCTGTTGCAATAGCATCTTAATGTAAAAATTGTAGAGCCATTGGTCAGCAAACTGTTGCCAACACTCAGTGTTCTAGCAGCGCTGCATAGGTTTGTTTCGAAACCCGCTTGAAACTATTTCTAATCTAGTTCGTATCTATTTTAATTGCACATTCGACGCCTTTGCCTGCATTTGACTACAGATAACTCAGTAACTCAGTCTAATATAATGCAATTTATTACTTCCAAGCATATTTTAGCGTATCACACAGAGCGAACGACCTCAAAACGGCATTCGACCTAGTCGAGTTCATAATCGAACATAACCCAAGTCGGAATTTAAACGCGAAAGTTTACGTTTCCTAACTCAAGGAACACGAAAAAATAGAAGTCGGTTCTTATATCTTACAATTAAAGTTCTAAATAGCCTGGCGAGCAACGGACACGTGCGGTGGTAGAGGTATTAATGGAGTCGGTTTCCCAATAACTAAGCGTTCCAAGCGCTTGAGTATTTCAAGCGGTCTAAGAGTGTAAAGAGTTATAGAAGCGTTGCAGCGCTGGATAGCTGCAAGGCCGTTTCCACAGCGCGATGACTCAAGCCTCGGTAAACAGTATGCGGGGCGATGAGTCACCGTTTTACACATTCGCGTATAGTGTTTGAGCTGTGTTGTCAGTCTACAGTTGGACTCGTCAAGCAACCACACAGTCTAAGGCGTTATATCGCAGGTTAACTGCAAAACGCCTAGACATACAAATTCTATTGGCGAGATAAGTTATTTTGTTAAGAAGAACAAGTTTGTGTGAAAGTGTACATTCTAGTTTTAAGGTTTATGTGTGTGCGTGTCAGCAGTGAAACGGTCGATAAAGTTGGTGATCGCTGTGTTTGTTGGTTTCTTACATACTTTTGGATTGTATAAAAATGCCTACGAACAAGAAATTGCTTCCGAAGATGCGACAGATCGCACAATGGATTTTGGTCGTGCATGTGGTAAGTTTCATTTGGATACTAACTTGACTGGGTTCCTAACAAGAATTCGTCCTTGGATTAACTTTATCCTCAAACATTACGATACCAATAGCAATACCAGTTTTGGAATAGGACACCGAGAGTTTTGTAGTAGTGGCTTTATTTGTACTTGTTAGGTATGTTTGTATTGTATGTGCCCCTTAAGAAGGTCTATTGATATAAGGGATGGATTTGAACAGAAAAGCAACTCTGGAAGTAGATATTGATTAGGAGCCTCTTGGCTTCTGGCTATCTCAGGGGTTGCCTTAACTTAGTTACAACTTGAGAGAGAAAAGTTTGCAACCCGATAGTCAAGACGCAATCTTTTTTCTCAAATGATCTTTTTTCTCGAATTCAAATAAAAGATCCATATTCGATTCAATACTTGCATTCAACTTTGCAATGAAACATTTTTCTATAAAACATCTTTAGTCTAAAATCTAACATGTGAACGTACTAAACTTTGCTACTATCTTCACTGGTATGAAAACATACATGGTAATGAATTAGGTACCTTCACAGGTTGTAATTATAAGGACACATTCTTCAAGAAACCGAAGTCCCAGAGTAGGTAACTGGTATTTAGATAAAAATTGGAAATTGCAGAAAATCGGTTGCCAAAATCAAAGATCTCTCGTAACTTTCGTGTGATGGAAAACCCTTGTCAGTTTCAAGATTTATACTGCAGCTCTCCAAGTCGTACAAAAAACAAAAATGTCGTGTCATGCCCAGTACCTACCTACATCAATAACTGCTTGTGATACGGCTTCATCTCGATACGTCTATATAGCTACTTATCTGTTTCTTTAACTAAGCCTTGACGTTTTCAAGAATCAAGCAAAACTGAACAAAGTTTGCAAATTCAAATTAGAATGAGTTCATTACAATTTATGCGGAATTATTCGTATTTTCTAACAAGCACCTACTTGGAGCAACGACCTCTCTAAAGTAGGTGTTGAGAATTTCTTCTATAATTGTGCCCTTCATTGAAACAAACGTAAGGGTCTTTTCAAGGAGCCCCCGACCCTCTGGGCGTTTTGGACTAGCAACTTACTAATTAAGCTTATTTCCTTCCCTTGTTTTGTCATTTGCTACAATGGCGTCTAGTTGAGTCAAGTGGACACGAAAATTATCTTTATGAGCATTTCAACCTCGCCAAATGTCTGGCACGTCTTTATTTTCTCAATTGGATAATATATTAGATTTCAAGAAATCGTCAGTCTCTTCCAAAGTAAACACACGGCTGATTGACTAGACATATAGCAGACACAGGGCTCACAGCCAACAAGCTCGAATAATTGAAAAGCACGTCCAGGAAGCCTATGGAATTGAAAGTAATAAAATACGTTCTGTCCATTTAAATTGGGTTCACATAACTTGTTTGCGATCTCTGGTTTGCAGAACGTGACCAGACGGTGGTGGCGAGGACAAAGATGACCGCGATATTTGTCAACTAGAAAATATATCTAGATCGCGACAAAATCGTAATAATATCTCTGTCAAAAATAACATCTTTCTGCTCTACAAACAAGAAATGGAAAACTTGTTTGAGTCACTCGGGGATACCCTTGCAGCTGTAAATTTGTTTTCATGTGCGGAAATTTCCAAAGTAAATAGGTATACCTACTATTATGAATTTATTACCATCATCAATCATAATGTTTGTCATCAACTCATCAACATAATATTCTACGCACAAGATGCTAAGCGAGATAGCAAGGATTTTCATCTTTCTTGTTATAGTAAACATAAATGAAATGACTCACAATTTGTTTCAGAAACATATGTTGAAAGCAGTGTAATAAAAGTTATTAATTGCCATCTTGAAATCCTTGCGACAAGGCCAAATGAACGGACTATTATTCTATTGTTTACATAAACGATTTACGTTTTAGCATTGACGTGTGAAATGATTATTGTTATCGACTACCAAATTAAAGATAGTAGTTTTATAACTTGCACTATTTTTATGGTTTCCACAATCCATTTGAAAATCGTTGACCTAAGTGTTGCGCAGTAGTAGTAAAAAAAAATTCACGCGACACTAATACTCTATTTTAGCCGGGATCCCAGGAGGCGTGTCTCCGGTATAAATACGACGCCAGCCGCGGATGACTCATATGCCAGTCTGAAAGCACAGTCTTGTCCCACATCCTTCATACTGGTCGGATTACTCACAGCCGGACCAACCCGGAACGCACGCTTATACGGACGATGTTTTGGTTTTGTCGTTTATCTTTGGACCGATGAGCAACACTTCAGACATGTGGATATTTCAATCTGACGTTGCTATTTTGATATCTTAATAAATTTGTAGAAAGCTGGCGTGCGAAGTTTTTATTTTTAAAGCTATGAGTAAGGCACTTTGAAGTGTTTTTTTACGAACTGTAAATGTGTCTTGTTTAGAACATTGAAAGAAACATATGAAATAATCTTTAGAAGTTCTGTTAAGTATAAGATAAAAATATCTTATCTATTAAGATACGCAGTTGCTGGGCTTATGTTGTGACTCACTGAAGTGACTGAGTATTATTATTTAACAAGATAGATCATTCAACTTACGGTAGTTTTAAAGATCTTGGATGCCATATTTATGACACAGCTGAAGATGGATTATTGCACATTTATGCTAATTTTATCTTATCGGACACTGCTAGAATATCAACAATATCTCATTTCCTTATTTCTTTAAGATTGTATGAGAAGGCCACGTTGATCTGTGTCTTTGTTTCATCTTGTCAACTTCCTTCCTATATAGACGATCAACTGATTTCCTGTTCTGTTCGCTGCGGTGAACGTACGGACTTTCATACCGATACCCGACTGGTTTTAAAGGTGCGGCATAAACACCTTTACCTGATCAATATCGTCATTCAAATACCTCGCAAGTGACCTTTGAGTTTCCTAGCCAGTTGCAACGTCCTCATGTTTGTATTACTCTTTTGTTTTGCTACTCTATGCAATGCAGCAATGACTTAAGTGAACATATTATCTGCAGGAAGTGAGCTGTTGAATACTAGCACCCCTATTATACGATACAACTGATGAATGGACAGACGTGAACATGTGTGCTTGAGCAGAATTCAATTTGATCCCTTTCAGAGCTAACCCTTACGCTTCGCTGGCAGCATTGATTTGAATCAGTAAATAAAATCAGTCTGTACGTGGTCTATACAGCTTATACCTATCTGTAAATATGGATTTCGAAATAAAACGACGAAGATGAAAACACGTATAGTGTGTATCTTTTCTTAGTGACGCTATATTTCATTTTTTTGCGCTATATTTCGTATCTTAACAAGATTTTCTCAACCAATCGTCTCAATTTGATCACGACAGGACGCTTAATGAAAGCAATTGCACGTATTTTTGAAAACAAAATTATTAGAATTTTAGAACCATTAGGGGCAGCATCGAAAGGCTTGCTACCAAGTAATGAAGCTGCAAAACAAAATATGCAAATAAAGAACAGAAATCTCTGTAGACATCGCAAATCAAAACGAGGGTAGAGCCGACGTTTAATTATGTAAATAAATTTTCATGCATAGCAAGGAGTCTTTAAACAATGCGCCAGATGAAGCCTACCCTTCCAGTGAAAGTTTGAATAAAGAGCACTGCCCTTAGGGTAGACCGGATCACGGACCTTTATTTTATTCGTCCTTTTTGTGATGCAAGCGACACAAGTAGGTAAACTATAGATAGAGCTAAATATACATAACTCCGATAATACAAAAACATAGTTACTATACATGTGTAGATTCACTAATACAATTGTACAGTCGGTTGTGGCACATAAGGTACCAGGGGTACTTCAAATGCATTGAATTATTTTTTTCTTGACATGTATATGTATTAGAAGAAAAAAATTTTTTTTTTGTGTATTAACTGGGGTTGAAAATAGTTCACTTCTTTGTACATGGGTATCGAAGTAAGTGTCTAATAAAAACTGAAAACGTGTTATTGTAGCTTTTGAATCCTTCGCAAATTCTGTTATCAAAATGACCTACGGTAATAGTTCTTCGTCATAACACTGCGTCTGATAGATGTGCGAAATAGCAATAACAATTAGTTACGTAAATGCATTTATATTACACGTACCGACGACGTAGGTAATGTTTTGAATACCATTTACTCATATACTTGTGTGCTTAAACATCCTTACACGAGTAATTCTGTTGGGCTTCCTCTAATTCAACCCTTAATAAGAGCTCTATACCCTTCGAGGCCGGAGGCGCGGAAGCAGGAACTCATCACAGACTAATGGCTCGAAACAACCCTTAAGCTAAACATACTTCAAATAAAATTAAATAAATTTTAATACTATGCGTCACTGAAAATATATGCGATCGGCAAAATTAGTACGCGATAGACAAATTGAGGTCAGTGTGCAAGGAAGCGATGTTTAAACATTCATAAATAGGTCTACCCCAAAAATAAACGCAAGGTTTGAATGAACGCGGAATTGGGACAGGGTAACGTGTAGATTCGCAATAAAAATTTGTCGCCGTACGAGCTAAATTTGGCGGCGTCGTCCCACGAAATGTTATCACCTCATAGTAGAGTCGATGCGGGCACAATATCTCATAATATTCTTTATATCCATCCCCATAAACACAAATGGGTCGTGGTAATGACGGCCGTCGAGGGGAGAGGACGTCTAAACGCCCGTTACGGTCGCCGGATATGTGACCGCTGCATTTTATCACCACTTTACTCTGCCACATAATCGACCTTCATGATGAAGGGCTTCTTTTGCTAATAGTCTTTTGGTATGCAATGGTCCTTTTGTTCCATATAGGTGATTTGTACCTGACTGGAAACGCCTACCTGCTTCTGTATCTAAGAGTTCATTATTTTAGAGTGTCTATCCCATTGTATCATTTTCGTAGTAATTTTTACTAATCTGCCTTTTCGTTTGTTCTAGGTTGAGTTCATAGAAGCGTACTGCACACCGCGGGACACAGCCCGCCGGTCCCCACAACGCACGCGCCGATCCAGAGAAACCCGCCGCTCGCCCGAGAGCACCAGATGGCGTTACGACTCCCGCCGGAGCAACTACGACTTTGACTCGTGCAGGCGCCCATACGAGTACGAATCAAGGAGATACTACGGCAGAGAGTTTGACGGAGACTCTGGAAGACGGCCTGAGTTTGACGCGGAGTCGGCCAGGCGAAGAGCTGATTACGAATCGGCCAGGAGGACGGACTTTGATCTCTCTGCCCCTGGAGTATCAAGGCGCAGTCCCGATAGTGCTCCTGAAGCGTCTGCTGAATCACCTCCAGAGCCAGCACCTTCTGCTCCTTTGAGGCACGAGAGACAGTCCCGTCATCGCTCTCAGCCTTATTACGAATCCGGTAAGTTAACAACTCGTCTGTCGCTTCATACTATAACAATTTCATTGGTTTTCAATTTTATTGTGGGTAGTTAAGGTTCAAAATTGTTGTCCTGCTCCCGGTACGTGACAGACAAGTGGTTAATCTTAGGTACACAGCTCACTTACAAAATCAATTACATAATCTACATTTTATCAAAACGTGTAATTTTAACAAACGCAGAATCCAACTCGTTTGGCTTTAGCGATCCATATTCATTCATTCAACGAAATTTGAATCCATACATCCGTTTGTGTTGAAACATAGAATCAACAATACACAGCAACAGTGGATTGTATTGTGTTGTTGGCAAAACTTCCTGCCAATAAAATCACTTTCAAAACAATGTGTGACGTTATGCAAGAACCGAAAGCATAATATTGTTCCGAAACTTCGTCTAGATCTGTAAAGGCTTCCTAGCTCATCTTTTAGAGCGTATCATGACAAAGCCTCTTTTCTTCTGAAGCAACAATCGTGGTTCCTAGGCATTGTTATGGAGAGTTTAACAAGTCGGGTATCCTTGTCCGCTTGCTGGAACTGTAATTAAAAGAAAAAATTAGTTTCTTATCAGCCATTGTCAAGATAATAATGCTCTCATTTCATATCTGTGCTGCCTGTTAAGTATCTGTTTGCCATAAAGGGAAAGAAAAATTTACTGGTCCTACTTTGACATCAACACATTTGAAAAAATGGTTTCAGGTTTCATTATTATTTTTCAATAAATACTCTAATATAAAAACTTCTAATTATTACGAACTGACACGAATATTAACAACAATGGCTAGTTTTAATCATCGCTTTTCTCGTTTGTCCGTCTGTCTAGACTCTGTCTGGGAAAAATGTTCCAATGATAAACCAGGCCTTTTATTATAGGTACTTCTACTAGCAGAGTACTTTTTTTAAATGCCATTGTGAGAAGCAGAAAAAAAAAGCTTTTTAATAGATACTAGGAAGATAATTACGACGTATTGGTAGGTAAATATTTTTTATATTATTGCAAACTGAGGATATAGAAAATATTGGAGATATTAATACGTATATAAAATATATTTAATGGCAGGGGGTTTAATCTATTGGATAAGATTTAGAAAATCATAACAAACAATATCCTTTATTGTATTGAAAAAGGTTAAAATACAGTTCAAACTAAAAATAATAAAAAACCAGGCGAGCTTATCTCTTATAGAGGTCTCTTTCTTTTCTTTTCGGGAGATTTCGATGACAGAAAAAATATATTTTTTAAATTTAGTTTCGTTTACCTGCGTAATACCTCTCACGTCTAAGCCAACACGTTTTCGAAAGACATTTAACACGTTAATCGCGACAATTTAACAAATTTCGTGGCGCAGGGTGCTGGTCATCCACGCGGAAAAGCAATTACGACACGTAATGACGTCACTTAACCCCCCACCTTACCCCCTCCACCGCTAATAGACAATTTGCACAGTTTTTGACGTCATTTTGTCGAGTGACGGCAACATGTTGGAGGGATTGTGCCTCCACTCCTCAATTGAAAATTGGAAAGTAAATTTTGTGATCAATTTTAAGAATGACGAGTAAGAGCGACAGTGAGCTGAAATGTTCCTCGCGTAATCGCTTTTGTAAGTAAATGATAAAAATACAGGGATTGCTAGGATACTACAACTGGCAATTAAAACTAAAGTAATAAATTACAACAACAAAAGGAAATGGTAAACTACACGTAACAATGCACAAGAGAAAAATGCAGCAAAGGTATCATAAAATACACAGCCGAAAACAATGCACACTTGCAAGACTACGGCTTAGAAAAAATATTAAAAGTATTTAAAAACAGGGAACCACTCTGCATAGGTTTCGTTAATACTGGTTTTAAACCCAGACTTTTTATATTCAAGATGCATTCAGGAGGACTCTTTTGTTGGCAGGAAGGAATTCTCATTAGGGTATTTCAGTGCCTTTAAATAACATTAGCTAGCATGTTCTACATAGCTTAGCGGGAATTTTTATGCATTCATTAACTTCAAAAGTCCTTCAGTTTGATTTGAAATGGAAATCCGTGCCTTCAAAGTGGAGCACATTGTGCTGTAAAGTCAAAATGTTAGTGTAAGTATGGGGTACGGTTTCGTGTGCATAATGTTATGAATTCATGAATCGGTTTTCTACATACATTTTATACTGACTTTAAAAATACCTAAATATGCGCTTGGAATGTTGGTTCAAGACAGCAATGTAGTACAAATAAAAATGTCCTATGTAGACTAGTAATGAATTCACATTTTTTACGATCTGTTGGATTCGAGAGTTATATTGTGAGGGTACGATCCGGATGCTCATTTACGCGGTACTCGAGACGAGCTTCGCGACTTTAGAAAATGCCAGTTTGTGAATATTATGAACAGTTACTTTGTCTTATTTTCACCCGTCGTTTATGGTTCTTATAGTATATTACATACATACATACATAAATCACGCCTATATCCCTGACGGGGTAGGCAGAGCGTTAACGGCCGTAAACGGTAACTTATAGTATATTATGTAATGATATTAGTTTGTTGTAAACGTTTTTTGTTGTTCACAGAAACATCATCGGAAGATCGATCATCGTCCACAGAAGAAGAAGGAGAAGACGAGTTTGGCGAATTTGATCCATTTGCTACTGGACCATCCTTGCATTCTCCGGACAGTGGGCGTTCAGACCCTCGCTACGCCAACGCTCCACGCAGAAATCCCAGCCCCTACTATTACGGAGATCTTTTCAAGAATCCACAACCAACACAGTCGGCTCCGTCTGCCCCGACGGCCTCCACAACTTCTTCTTCTCGAGGCCCCCGGTACAGAAAGTCTGCAAGCCTCGACGCTCCGCACGTTGCTCAGCGCCCTAATCTACCAAAGCGTTTCTCAGTCGCTGAAGATGGCTTCCGTGAGCTAGAACGGTCGTCTTCTTCGTCCGGTGAGAGCGCGTGGATGCCGCCAAGGCGTCGTGGGCGCGACGCGGCCGGCTGCGCGTGCGCCGCGCCCGAAGATGTAGAGGATCACCGGTCCTCTCGCAGCGTCTTTTATGTTCCAGCGCCGTTGCCCCGCTGGCCGCAAGAGATGACTACCAGACAGATATACGAAACAGCATTTGATTGCAAAATAGCACGGTCGGATGATGACTTGGATGACTTTGATCGTGTTAGCAACCATCCTGCTCTTTTACAAGCTGAAGAGCGAAAAGTTGTGTCCTCCGCGTCGTCTGCTTTTGAAGCTGTAGAGAGGAGTGAACCCGATTTCAAAGGTCGCCGTAAGGTGACTATGAAGACTGACAGTGTCAGACGATCCAAGATACCTACAATCAGGCAAAAGAGAGAAAATGAAACAAACCCTTCAGTGCTGTCGGAAGAATTAGAAAAGGTACACATTGACGAAGAAGAGCGTACCGCATCTACTTCTCAATTGCCACTACGAGGCTATACTCCTTCACCTCCGTCTACAGCACCATTACCTACAAAATTTCAACAGAAAGACGGCAACGCAATGAACAGCATAAAGAGTGCCCCTAATTTACCACAATCGCAACCAGCACATCCCCGTCTGAAGGATCTTAGATTGCCGGTTAAGTCACTGCGAGCTCGAGAAACGCCAACAAGCAGTGAAGCGAGCATGGCCGAGAATAAAGGCTTGGAGCTTGATGTTGGACAGCGTCTGAGGGACTCAAGTCGCGAATCTCGTGATGACGATGATGAAAGAGGGCAATCAAAGGACGGTATTTTTTTAGAGATTAAGGGCCGACCCACTTCCGATTCTGACACTCCCGAATTGAATCGGTACACTGGGCCAAAGGGGGTCGGCCCTATAATGGAGTTTAAGGGCAGGCCTAGCGTTGCACGTCCGCGACGCAAATTTTCAAGTACAGAAAGCATGGCAACAAGCAGCAGTGGTGGCAGTATGGAATCCTTAAGAAGTAGTAATAGTGAAGGAGATAGAAGTAGTAGTAGTTCCGAAAGCCGGCATTCATCTTCCCTTAGTTCACATAGCTCAGATTCTGGAAATGTTCCGTTTACAAAGTCACATCACCATATGCAACTGTCGGGGTTTGGGCATCACCCAGCTAAGCTGCACATTTTAAGCCCTATATCCGACAAGTCTTCTCAAGAACCTGCTTCAGAGACATCAGACAATAATAAAAATAACAACTCACAAAAAGTTTCCCCCGAAGATATTGAGACAGGAAACACCACAATACAAACTACCGTGGAAATTGTACCCAAACCTAAACGTCGAGCTCTTCAAAATAGAAACATTTTAAATCTCACGTTTAGACATTCAACGGCAGGAGACACGGAAATCCAAGGATCTGATAGTGGAATATCCATACATTCAAGAGAAGGTACTGATTCCAGAAATGCATTTATCAATTTCAAAAATTGCAATACTGAAGAAGAACGTAAGGATGAGGACTTTTCTGATCTCCCTTTTGATATGCCAAAACTGAGAAGACGGCGAGCCGAAGCTGAAGCCGACCTACGATCCTTGCCATTTGATATGCCGAAGCTTCGGCGCAAATTAAGAGGACAATCCTTGCAACTCAATAACGATTTTGGAGGGGCCATCTCAAATGCCTCCTCAAGCCAGAGCGTTCAGGATTTAAATGAAGGTTTGTACAGCCTATATATTTGAAATTTTACAAAAATAACTTCAATTTTACTTAGTAAGTACTTTGGTTTTCCCACCTTGAGTCATTAATCCTCTTTCACTTTATTATTATGTCACAAGGATTTACATGTCAATCTTGCTAGAGAAAGTCTACGGAGGGTCTGTCGGCTCACATCTTTTGGGCTTGCTAACTCGAAACGACTACCGCCGCATTATGCCGATTAAGACGTATGACTCCAGATTGCTCCACACGAAGCCTCTGGTCCGACGCCCTCCCAATATTTAATTTGCTTGAGTGCTTTTTGAGGAAACTTTTTCCGGTTCATGTTAGAAGTAATTTGTAACCGTTCAGTTGAGTTAGGTTTTCGAAGTTTTCGCAGATCGCACGCGGTTTAATGTAATTAGATGCGGCGTTTTGTTTGTATGGATCCTTATTTGTGTGACAAAAATGTTTATAGATGATTTAAATTCTTTTTCAGGCAACAAACACCGAGCCAAGTTATCATTGAACTTCGACAGCAGTAGTGGTAGCGGTGGATCATCTAATTCTAAAGGATTGCATTTGAATTTGGGACCCATCGCCCCGGCTCGGGATTTAGTTGATGCTTCACTTCCACTTGACAGACAAGGGTACGTATTTGAATGAACACTTCCAAACCATACAACACTTATTGTGTTTAAATACCATTTTATTTACAAATATGTTTGTCGTTTCAGCTGGTACCACGGGACCTTGTCGCGTGTAGAAGCAGAAAGTCTATTGAGGGATGCAGACGAAGGCGCTTTCTTGGTCAGAAATAGTGAATCTGCTAAACACGACTACTCGCTCAGTCTTAAGTAAGTGCAAGATGAATCCAACTCTTTTAATTAGTATGACTATGACTAGCAGTTTTCAAGATAATGACGTTGTTAACAACCGAATCCTAATGAATATTAAAGAATTCGGCCTTGACGCTTGAGTCACTTAACCGGTTATGTGAAGGAATTTAGGCTTGTGTTAAATTCTCTAATTTCATGTTTTGTTTGGCAGGTCTACTCGTGGTTTTATGCATATGCGGATTTGCCGTGGCACAGATGGTTACACCCTGGGAGGAGCTGCGACAGCTTTTCCAACTGTTCCGGCGTTGATGAGACATTACGTCACGGCCCAAAGGCTTCCAGTACGAGGCGCTGAGCACATGTCGCTCTCGACGCCGCTGCAAGCTGTGCTGCTTTGAACGCATCATGGATCAAACATAGATGAAGTTCGATAACCTTTAGAATGGAAACCAACGCTTCGAAGCCTGGCATATTCTTAAAGGAAGTTAATGTAAATAAGGAAGCAATCAGAACTTAAAGGACGTTTGATATGTTTTTGTTCCTTCTCGTTTTGATTGCTTGTAAAAGCACAATGGCGGAGCAAGAGTTATTTATTATACTTAGCTTAGTCCCAGTGAATACCAAAGAGTTAAGCTACGCTTGGCATTGTTTTGCTAAGAAGTGGGCTTGTTGTAATTGTTTATTACTAATGCTCATATAGTTGCACAATTTGTGCAGTAATTTTAATGCTAGTCCCACACCGCAGCAACCTGTATCATAATATTACTATTTATTCGCATGTAATGTTGTAATCAATTATTTCACTATCGTAACATAACAATAATATTTTTACATAGGTACTTTTTGTATTGCTTGGTATCACTTAAACCTGTCTAACTTGTTATCTCGAGATCTTTGTGTCAACTGTGTCCTAAAATAATATTTCCTTATATGAGGTATAATTTTTGAAACATTATTATCATTATCAGCTGTCAAAAAATAATGTATTTTAAAAACCACGGCCTAATGAAAATGAATCAATGACGAATTGTACAATGTGAAGATAAAAAACAGATTTTAAATAGGTTTATTTTGTAGAGATAAGTATATTATCAGAGTGACTCATAATAAATCTTTCCATTTTTAATCAACACAAAAGCCAGAAATGCTTTCGTATTATGTTTGTGAGTACCATTATTCAACAAGGTCAAAAACATATAAATTGCAAATGGCGGTGTATTAACATAGCAAACAGTAGTTGTATAAATATGTATAGATGTCACTTACACCTTACACATGATGTCGCATAGATAGTAAACCTTAAGTTGAACAAGGCAAGGTTGATTTTAATGCTATTGATATAAATACAACAATGACTCATCCAAAAGGTTGGGCAGTCACGAAAACTGTATCGATTTAGTTTCAGAATTGTACGCGAACTGTTATTTTCTTGGTCTCTGAAGTATTTATTGCAGATAGGCTACATTTTACTACAATACTAGAAATAATAAAAGTTAAGATACAAAAGAAAGATTTTAGTGAATCTGAATACAGAATACGATTTTGATATCTTTGTATTGCGTACAATAGAAGACTAGACACAAGAAAAAGAAAAAGAAATAGATTCGTTAAAATGTATAGTCGTTAAGATAACCCCATCATATTGTGGCACGTAATATTATAAGATCATAGAAGAAAAATGCACATGTTATGTAACGTACACATGGACTTATTTATATTTTTTGTTATAGTAGACCTTAAGTAGAATTATGGGATGGTGAAAAGGGGCCCTTAAATCTTAAACAAAACTTAATTATTATGATTTTAGTCGTCATGGAAAACCACTTAATTTTGTTTTCAAAGTAATCATTTTCGTTAATAATGAAATGATCCATTTAGATTGAAGCAGCTGTAGTAGTTTATAAAATAGTTTTTCTGTGATTTTAAGTTTGATAGAAGCCAAAAAAGTTGTGTGTAGTTAAGTTCTTAATAATGTATAATGTAATATCTTTGCTTTACTCTGGCATCCAGAACCTACTAATTAAATAGTTGGCTTAACAACGCGATCTCAATTCTCTTCCTCTGGATGATTTAGTTACCTTAGATTTAATTTTCATTGATTTGTACCTGATTTTATAAGTAACATACGTTATTTAAGACTTAAAATTACTTTAAAATATAATAATATAATTTTGTTATACAAAATAACTCTAGATTCAATAAGATTATTTAAATGGGCTGCGTTATGATACCTAAAATTATTTGCAGTAAATATTCACCAAACATCATGATTGTGCCAAGATTGAATGCGGTTATTGTATGTTCTTCTTTGAAAAATAAAATCTAACGCAGTCCAGTATTTGTGTATGGAAACGAGCGAATTTCGATGTATGTGAAACATTTATTGTATGTACTTTACTAAACCACCGCAGAAGCAGCTTGTGCAAGCATGCAACTAATTTTAAAATAGACTTTAAACTGTACTGTCTTATTATTAAGGATGTGGATGTTTACATAAGCGACGTAAGCGACGGGTTCAAAATTGAATGGGGCAACATTCGTGGAAAATTGCACACAGAAACTGTTATATCGCTTGTGTACAACTATCCTGTTTGATTTTGTAGTATTGCATAATGGAAGGTAGAATAAGTATGGAAAAAATCCTAAACGGGATAATTTGGAGATGTGTCAAAATTTTTCAAAACGACCTAGGTCAAGGTTGGCGGTTAGATAAAAGTTATAGCTTATCGTAGTTATAATCAATTGTAATTTTGAAGGTGTAGTTTGAATTTAATGATGAATAAATTACATAAAAAATACTACCTTGTTTACTCATCTTAAACCCTTTTCTCCAAATAAAAAAACATAAAAAATAGAACCTTAATCAAAAATAACAATTGTAAAATCAAATATTTAGGTAAGTACTTATAAAAAAACATAATTATCTGTATTATAATTTGAATAAAAGAAATGACAATGTGATCCTTATGAACACCAGGTTAAAATAGTAGCAATAAAAGCCTCTATGTCAGCAATTCATTGGTGTTTAGAATACATATTCATTTATTTTTCCAATTTCAATAAAAGACATTATCAAATTACATACATACATAAATCACGCCTATATCCCTTAAGGGGTAGGTAGAGCGTTAACTACCGTAAAACGGATATTAGCACCACGTCTGACAAAAGTTTGAGGGTAAATCAGATAACTGTGTATCACTAAAGTGACAGGTTGTGAGCCCATCGCCTAAAAATGCAATACACATCTAACCCTCGAGTCCCTTAGTCACCTCTTACGACACCCATGCGTAAGAAGTGGGTTGATGTTATTCTAAGCCGGCATCACATTATCAAATAACAGAGGTCATCAAAATATAGTGAAATAAAGGCTTGCATCAGCATAACTGATTTTAATATAATTATGGCTTTTAATCAGATAAGCTTTATCTACTTATTATTCATATTGGTCATGCTGTGGTCTAGTTATCGTGGTGATGGTACCTATTATTGTTAACTAGATTACCGCCCACCGGTTTCACCCGCTGCCACTCATTTCCCCGTGGTAAAAAGTGTACTATGTGATATTGCAGGTTATACACCAGTGTTTTAAATTTTATCCAAATCGGTCAAGCCGTTTGAGCGTGAAGAGGTAACAAACAAACATACATACACACACACTCACACACAAACTCTCACATAGGTATATAATATTAGTACGGATATAATATGCAGGTAATACGCCATCTGTCGTTTGTGACAGGAACTTGAAGAACATTAAGCAAAATGCGCCATCTATTGAAAATGATGGAACCTTGACAAGCATTATAAGGTGAGGTGATGTGCGTATAGTATTAGTACTTAAAATTTGACATAGATGTCCTTAACAATACTTTTGCAGTCCAAGCTAAAAACTATTGTTCTGAAAAAC
The DNA here is from genome assembly GCA_027580185.1 of Tuta absoluta. Classification (NCBI taxonomy): domain Eukaryota; kingdom Metazoa; phylum Arthropoda; class Insecta; order Lepidoptera; family Gelechiidae; genus Tuta; species Tuta absoluta. Next base: position 16,086,215 of record JAQAHW010000009.1, read on the forward strand.
ACGTTCAGATTATTATCCACTTGTTATTTAAATAGACATCGCGCGTGTTATTGAATTTTCTAAAAATCTTTTCTTCCATTAACTTTTATTTTTACTTCGCTCGCTATTTTTTATGCATCAATATATGAATATGTGTAATAAAAACATCTGGCAAAATACGAGCAAAACAAAGATTTTTGAAAAATTTACATAATTAGCTCTACTTATCGGCCCCAAAGTCCTACATAAAAAATTTAAAGACAATCGTTTTTACTCGTTTTAAATATTCAATATTGCTAGTAGGTTAGTACTGGTACTGTCAACAGTTTAAGGGATACGTGTGAAACAGAAATAATTTGTCGAAGAAATGTTTCGTAAACGATTCGTGGCTAGGTAATGTCTGTCCCTGGGCAAGCTTGCACAAAGTACGTATAAAGTCTCATATTGCATTGATTTCTGTATTAGATGATAAAATATGAATTGAAGGCATTAGGGCGTCAATACGCTTTGTTTATGGCGAAACGTAAGAGGAACAGGGAAAACCAGTGATGAGAAACCCCGGTTGCCAGATGATACTGAGACTGTCCCGTAGCCAAGATGTAAGAGGCGTCGTCACTAGTAATGGCGCTATTTAAAAAAGGAGTGCCAGTTAGATGGTTTTGCCGTTTCGTTTTCCGCTAACAGTTTGAAGAATATAAAATCACAATTTCAATAGACTGGTAATTGAGTTTCGATGTCATTTAATGACTAAAAATTAAAAGAAACAGTCCAGAAGATCCTATGAGACACTTGTCTTGCAGTAAGGAAGACCATGTTGCTCAGTCTTCAACCCATATCTCCTCATAAATTCAGTGCAAATATTTTTATGATGAGTTCTACTCGTTAAACTGAACAACTTTCCCCAGGGAACATAGGTGGTAATAGAAAATAATAATTGAATATCCCATACAAAGTGATTCATTTTTTGAACATTTGTATATGCGTTAAATTCTTTGGGAAGGTTGATCAGTTTCATGGGCTGGTTCATCTCAACCTTTACTTAAACTTTGCCAAGCGCAAGAGGCTAAGCGAGCGCAGCGCAATAATGTTGCATTCACAGGAAACGCTGCTGACCATTAGAATGAATTTATCCCTTCACGTGTAGAATTGGCAGCACCTAGTATTCGAAGATGTTTCCGCTACGCTAGGATGGTACCGCCTAATTTTTATTCTTCTTTTCGTGTGGAATTACGAGCCAACTAACAACCCAATGAACCCTGTTTCCAGAGATTTTCAACCGCCTACTACAACTAGTAGGCATCTGTCATGGTTGTGTAACAGCTGCCTTCTAAGTAATCATAGACAGCAACCGGAACTGACGGCTTAATATGCCCTTCGAAGCATGAAACCATCTTTCTCCCGGTCAATCAGGTGGTTAACGCTGCTATAGCCTTACCAGTCTCGAAACAAATTCACATAGCGATAATATCAACTTTGTGACTGCCCACAGGGAACCAAATCCGGAACTTAAGTGCCGCAGGCAGTCACACTACCACAGCGCCACATCGGCTATTCATTTTGACTGACACGGCAATATACCAAAGTGTTGCCGGCTCACCACAGTTAATAGGACTACTTTCGTCTTGACAGCAACCGTTTTCATGAACCTTTCAGTAGCTTCTTGTCCGATTCTTTGTTGATTGAAAGTAATTATTAGCTAGACTCGTAATACGATTTTTTATTACGAAAATGTTGGGGAACGAGTAAAGGAGAGGAAATTACCTGTCAAATTCACAGATCTTTAATGCTTTTTAGTGAGAGCTCAGTTATCTAACGATATTTTTATGATACTTTGATGTAATTTATTGCAAAATCTGTCGCTAACATAAATAAGTTATAAAATTCCTGGCGTACAAAATAAATTGCTCATGCGAAATACGAGTGTTTGAATCCATTGAGATCAGATTGGAAGTTATGAATGTTTGAAGCAAACATGAATTCGCTTTTTGCTTTGGTATCAGTATTATATTACTTTTGTCAGGATATTCGTTTTAGCGCATGTAATCGAAATTCATTGATATATAAGGCTGCCCACCCACGTCAGACTTTTTATAGGACCGATAATCGGGCAGATTTTTCCTCCGATTTTGTGCCCGACTCAAAGCACACGTCCGTCACTTTCTCAGTTGGTTTCGAGGGAGTAGAGTAGCACGCACGTCATGATGGACGGCCGACTGTCGGTGAGTAGTGTGCGTTAACGCATACATTTCCGAGTGTTCCATTTTTCACCGACAATCGGATCGGTCGGGATGCACCGATTTTATTTCTGACCGACTATTTGTAGGATGTGGGCGTTACACCATTGCAGTCAATACGTTCCATTTTACTCCAACAAAAAGTCGGTCACCGATTATCGGACGTGGGTGGGCAGCCTTAGGGTATATTTTAATAATTCCTTTGTAGTCTCTGTACAGTAGTTACAGACAGCAAAAAAGCGTGAAGAGTTCATTGACCCCTCTTAAATACTGATCTGCCACGTCATGGATTTCGTATGAGGTGTCAATAAACTTTTTACGAGTTTAAAACAAATGCAAGGAATAACTAAAGTTACTGAGTATTAGTATTTTTCTATTAGCCAGTTTTCTATTAGGACAATACAAAATTGTTATAAAAAAATATGTTTTACAAATTCTTTAACAATGATGGATCATGTCATCAATATGTGATAACACTACCCTACATTGAATTATAGTAATTTCATTTTCATTTTCACTCTTTGTCCCACACGAAAAGAAGAAGAAAGAACACTCTTAAGTATCGACTTTACTATTCATTCATTTTTAGTAAGTACCTACCTATGTACATACTCAATTCTAGAGAGTTCCCCAGCTGTATCTTACATATTGATGTAAAGTCTAGTTTCAAGATAATACATCAGCTACAAGTAGTAAAAGTAATGGACCTATTGGCGTCTTGGGAAATTCGATAGATCCTAGAAAATTCCAATATACGACCATTGGAATAACCAGGGCGCCGCTGGTTGCAGTAATAACATCCATTGGTATAAACCACTCTAAACTAAGAGCTCGATTTTCTAAGTATTCGACATTTGACCAATATTCTCATTCGTAATACAGTCTCTCACGAAATCTTATTAGCTTAATCCACACACACACACACATATTACGCCTATAATCCCTTGCGCGGTAGGCAGAGCGCAAACGGCCGCAAAAACGGACATTTACGCCACGTCTGACAAACATTGAGGGTCATTCGGAAATTGTGTATAGCCATAGTGACAGGTTGTCAGCTCATCGTCTTAAATTACGATACACACCCTCGAGTCCCTAAGTCGCCTTTTACGACTCCCATGGGAAAGAAATGGGGTGACACTATTCTTAGCCGGTATCACACGACAAATCCAGTTTTTTGTATTTCCTAAACAGTAGAATTTTGTACTGGCATTTTACTAAATCTCTGGAACTATCTCGTTATAAGAAATGTTGAGACCCCCTAAGAGAAAGTGAAGAGAAACGTACTCTAAAAAGTTATTGCGTCAAATCGTAGTCTTTGGTCAAATGCTTACCTTGTCATTTGATTTTGACAATCAGCTGATTTGGAGAGTAGTAAAAATTATTCACGGCTTTTTACGAGTGGTAAGGCCACTCGTCGCGAATCACTCAATCTGACGGGAAAATTCAGGGTTAGAAAATACCAATTTTGGAATTGCGCATGAGAAAAGGGTCATTACGTGTTGGATTTCAATTACGAATACTTGGAAAATAAAGCTTTTAGTCAGATCGCGTGATGCATGGTAGAATTCATTATGCTAAGATTGGAAATTTCGAGAAAAATTGCAAACCTTTTTGAGATCAAACGTCTTGACCGATTTGGAACATAGGTAGAGTATAACCTGGAATAACACATAGGTCACTTTTTACCGCGGCAAAACAACTATTACCACAGGAAAATGAGTGGCAACGAGTGAAACCGCTGGGCGGAAAGCTAGTTATTAGAATAATAATAAAGTTAATACTAGCCGTATGATGCCGGTTTAGAATAGAATCACTCTATTTCTTTCCCGCGGGTGTGGTAAGAGGCGACTGAGAACTCGAGGAACCCCTTACATGTGTGTTTTATGTGTATTACATAAATTAACTTTTTCTTTGTGCAGGCAAAGGCATTTTACCACTTTACCAAAAATATTAATTATTATTTAAAATGGTTCATACACTGTTATTTATCTAAGATTATTTAATTGAATTTGACATGTAATTTTCTATTACCAAATAAAATAACATAACATTGCGACGCCACGTCCGCAAATCTTAGAAAAATATTAAAAACAAAAATAAGTTGTATTATTTCCAAATTATGAATGGAGTTTTGAAACAAACCGTAATAAAGATCCGGCATTCCGAATTAAGAATGTAAAAATATAAGTATTTCTTATGTAAAAACACCAACTTGAGTTTTCAGAATTGGAATCGATGGTTACTTTGGTTAGCTTGGTATTTGATCAGACAACATTGTTTTTTTTCAGTTCAATAAATTTCACAAAACATTTGCACTGAAATTAACGAAGTTTTTAGAAAAAGCATTTCTGAAAACAAATGAATCGAAAGCAAATAAATGGAATTTTTCAACAGATTCAATTAGTTTCTGATTTGCCTGGGGCGAGGAAAATGTGCTTTTGTCGACTTAATTAGCGCGCAAAGCAATACTTTTAATTTATAATTATTTTTTTAGGTAAAGAAGAATGAAATAATATCGACTATTGGGTATCGAGTTACCTACAAGTAAATACTTACGTTATTTAGATGCAAAAATAATATTTATCTACACTCGTCTCATAATGTTCGAATTAAATTCGAATAAAGACCTGCTTTATGCTTTCTGACTATAGATATTATAGTTTAATGGAAATTACAGACGCGTAATGTCTTAATGAGAAGGCTCTTACTTCGATAAAGTTGAGAAATGAAACGAAGTTTTTTTTTGTCAATACTCAAATTGCCTTCTTTCGCCGCACCTGTCAGTTGTTGTGGTAAGGAAATTGTTCGATTGTTGTTCCGTTGTTTTATCAGATTGTTGAGCTGTTGTTCAAATGTTGTTCAGATGTTGTTTAGTTGTTGTAACGATGTTGTTCAGATATTGTTCAGATGTTATTCAGTTGTTGTTCCGATGTTGTTCAGATGTTTTTCTGTTGTTGTTAATTGTTGTTTAGATGTTGTTCATTTGTTTAGTTAAGTTATTGTGTAGACTCCACATCTGAACAACGGCTTTAGTACAGAATTTTCAAAAATACATATCAAGCCATATTACGTTCTTGAATTTGGCCTTGTATCGGGCCTTGCAATCGCCGATGCGGATGTTTGGAAAAGTGTCAAACTGAGTTTTGCTCCTGTCAAACTATTATCACACTCGCATTCTAATGGGGGTCCATTATATGACAGTTGGATAAATTACTATTATGGGTTAAACCAGTGTGTAAAATCGATTAATTTTTGTCCTTGGATTTTATATCGAAATACTTACCTATGTAAAGTAAGCAATTTTTTCGACTACCCGTACAAAATGGCTTTCTCGGCTGACAAATTTTGTACATATTTTGACCTTAGGGAAAGTTACTTGTAGCCCTGCTATAGTACTTTGAGGACAATTTTTCAGTTTCATGTACTGATTCATTTTCTGTAGTTTTTTCCAATCGTGTATATGCAACCTCATATCGGTCGCTAGCCACAAACTGGCCGGGAGCATGTAGAAAACCTATATCGAGCTTGACACTGGCAGTATTGCCTCCCCCGGTAAATGCCAGGTGATTATAAAAAATGTCGTTTCCTACTTCTCAAAAAATACTATATTCACTGGCGTCTACTTCTTCTTGATCATCTACCGTATCGTGTGAAATAGTGCAATATAAAATAAATACAGTCCACCAAGAATTCTGTGGCGGCGCGCATGCGCTCCACATACAAGTCCTGAAACGCGGTATAGAAGTTATTTCGCCGATCACTATATATACAACTTCCAAACATGTCCGATTGGAACAGTCGTTCCCCTGGTCACAACTCCCAACGGCGGGTAGCTACCCTTTTCCTCACTGTCGTCACTCGGCCTACTGGCCTTGTCATCACTCCTTCTAAAAGTCTTTCTATTGTAGCTGAGCATTTCAGAATTCCTTCCTTCAAATGAGATCTGTTTCAGCCAATATGTCAGTTTAAAGACCAGGTCAAGCTAGGATCTGATGCTGACAGTTCTATTCCCGATAGAAGATTGTCTTATAGTTTAAAGCTCGGATGAAATAACAGTCCCCTAGGGAACAATAAGCTCTGTGGAACACTGTTTACTCTACAGTTTTGAAGTCGAGTGAGAAACTACTGCAGCGTCATTTTAAAGTACCATTGAAACCTTTTGTGTTTGTGGCAGCACGGAGTGGTACACTTTAATGTCCTTAGCAGTGGAACTGTAATACTTTCATAACTTTTTTAGCTTTTTATAGATATACAAGCTACACCTTTGAGGAAACAACTTATACTATTAACCCTTAGGCGGTTTACTCACTTGTCGTCTGTCATTCCGTTTTGTTAACGCAACGTAACGCATGCGTCTGTCGGACTAAAATAAATTGGAAAGGAAAGGAACATAACGGAATGACGGACAGCAAGTGAGTGAACCGCCAAATTTTCACGAATGACTCTAAATAAGCTGTAGACATAATATTGAAAAAAAAAACAACTTTACTTTGCTTTTTAGATCCTCGACAATCACATATATTTTTATAGAATTTTATGGCTATAAACTGTCTAAATAAAACTGGTTGAAAAATCTTGCTTCCGCTACTATTATCCCCGCCTGAAAGCGGGCGGCTGCTGGTAGCGACTGGATGGCGAAAACGGTAGATTGTGCCTTATGGTCTTATATTCTGGGGGAGGCCTACGTCCAACAGTGGACTGCTTTAAGCTGATGTGTGATGTAATGCGAATAAATGCGGATGGTATATGCTCCAGCTACAAGAACCAAGCTCTTAAATATATGGAAGAAGCAGTCCATTTAGATGCTATCGAAAAACTAAAAAAATCTATCTTTATACACAAAATAGAAAAAAGAATGCACAAACTGCCAGTGTGTACAAAATGCAGTGGAAATACCGGAGCAGTACAGATATGCAAATGGGATTACTGCATGTTGGATTGCATGCTCTGCAGACAATTTGCATGCGATGCGATGCTGTCCACAAGACAAAAACCTCTTCATTTTAGTGACGTGTTTGTCTTAAAATGTACAGATAAAAATGTGTAAGGAATTTTCACGAGTGAACCGATCAATAATGAAAATGTCATCATCGTAATCATTGCAATAGTCCACTGCTAGACATAGCCTCCCCTACCCAACATGAACAGCCACAGCAGTCTACTGCCGGACATCCAGCCTCTCCCTATTGGGGGGTATAGCCATACTCATAACGCTTGCCAAGTCTAGCGGATTGGCGCAGTGCAAGATATGGCTTTCGTAGGGAACGCTGCTGTCAATTCCCTGGATGGGTTAATCCCTCTGTCGCTCTTTAAGACGCCACGGGTACAAATGGGATGCTATTTACGGCCGGCATCACACGGCTACCCTGGTTTTCTTTGTCGGCCCCCTTTTTTTCTTATTTTGATAATAAGTAACTTTGCTACCCATTCAGCTTTAAGAATCCAGGTGGAATTTATACACACACACATTATCACGCTTATAATCCCTTGCGGGGCAGGCAGAGCGTAAACGGTCGCAAAAAACGGACTTTTACGCCACGTCTGACAAACATTTGAGGGTCATACGGAAAATTGTGTATTGCCATAGTGACAGGTTGTCAGCCCATCGCCTAAAATTGCAATACACACCCTCGAGTTACGACTCCCACGGGTAACACATGTGGTACTGCTATTCTAAGCCGGCATCACACGGCATGTTCTTTATATTTGACAGTAATTTCAGCGTTTCAGCTGTCATAGACTAGACTTTGTAGAAGTTTTACATAGATACTTACTTACAAAGAACTTATACAGTGCTTAGGCGGGTCTTCCACTTGTCGTCCATCGCTGCTTATTTTTAACGCACCGTAACGCATGCGTCTGTCAGACGAAAGTAAATTGTAAATTCCGATCTTATTCCCTTCCAAATACGGCAACGATGCGTTTACGGATCAATCCATTTGATCAGCTAGCCATATTTGAATAGGAAAAAGACTGGAATTTGCAATTTCCTTTCGTCTGACAGACGCATGCGTTACAGTTGCGACACGTGGGAGAACCACGTAAATCACAAATTCAGGTTCAATACAAAAAGAGGCGGTGGTAAGATTGAAACTGAATGTTTGATAGCACTTGCACGAACACTGATGGTTGTACTGAATAGCTGATACTTCTATCAATCTGTAGTTTATTGCCGTGTGATGCCGGCCTGGAATAGCATCACCCCATTTCTTACCCATGGGTGCCGTAAAAGGTGACTACGGGACTCTAGGATTAGATATGTTTTGCAATTTTAGGCTATGGGCTGACAACCTGGCACTATAGTGATACACAGTTATCTGATTGACCCTCAAACTTTTGTTAGACGTGGTGTTGATGTCCGTTTTGCCGTCTTTGACGCTCTGCCTACCCCGTAAAGGGTATAGGCGTATGCAGTCAGACTAAATAATATCACCAAAAGGTATAGTCTGACTGAATAAGATTATTAATTAAATTTCTGTAGATCCTGTTTCGTCAACATTGTTAAATATCATTCAATATAAAACATTTATAATAATAAGAGCCCTGTCATGTCGGCTTAGAATAGCATCACCCCATTTCTTACTTATGGGTGTCATAAGAGGCGACTAAGGGACTCGAGGACTGTATCACTATAGCGACAGGTATCTGATTGACCCTCAAACTTTTGTCAGACGTGGTGCTAATATCCGTTTTACGGCTGTTAACGCTCTGCCTACCCCTTAAGGGATATATGCGTGATTTATGTATGTATGTACCTATGTGTTATTGGACCTATCACCTTAGCGTAGATACCTATCTAGATATCTCACTAGGCATTTTCATCATTTTTATTCCAGAATGTAAAAGAAAGAATATCAATTTTCTTTCAAATCTCTAGTATTAAACGTGACAGAGTTTATTATACAAAATAATCCAATTTTAAATAAGTTTTCAAAGGAATTCTTATCTTTGAACTCAAAATGTCTTTTACCAGCTCTAAAAGCAATTGAAACTTGATTTTGTTTATCATGGCGCAGTTTGTTGTTTAAGTTATTTAATCTATCTAAAACTGAAGTCTGTCTAGACAACTTAATCATACAATTTAAATAATTTCAACAAAAGCTCTAACCATCAATCAAGTAAATATTTAAAAAGCGACCAAGTGTGAGTCAGGCACGAGGGGTTGCGTAACATTATCCATAAAAATGGCAAAAACGATCAAATATGTATTTTATTCCCACAGGCGTGGCCTAGTGAACTTTGTAGCTCTATTCTTCATAATGCGTATACCAGGCTAGTCAAAGATTATAAAATGTTATCTAGATGCATCTTTTTCTTTAAATAAATACTTTTTCTTCTCTTTTATTTATTGTTATAGCGACAACTCTTAAGTATTTATTGTTATCGCGACAACAGAAATACATAATCTTTGAAAATATCAACTTTCTAACTGTCGCGGTTCATGAGATACAGCCTCCTTTACATTTTTGATAAATACGAGCAAAAAAGGTGACCATTTAAAAATAATTTTATTAAAATTTGTATGATTTCTTGTTACAGCACTCAGCAACGAAAATATAAAAAATTATAAATATGAAAAATTTACTGACTAACTATCGCGATTTAAGTGACACAGGTACGGAACCCTAAAAACGTTAAATACTGCGTTTTTTTGTATAAAGTTGTATTTCTTCGCAGATAAGGTTATCTTGATCTAATAAATTTTACTTAGCATAATTTCTAAAGAAATTATGTTATAAACCCTGAGTTACTTTTCTAGCTTATTTTTTTGGATTGACTAGACTTTACTTGAGTCAGGTAACTTGCATTGTGTACTACTGGCTCTTTGTTGCGTGCTTTTTATTTGGCCAAAAGTTATGACCCATGTGATTGTTTCACCATGATCGTTCGGCGAAATAAAACGATTATTTATCATTTATAACAACAGTGAACTATTTCTGAGGGCCCGAAGTCTGCTAAATGAAAATCATTTCAGTTGAATGTAGATTCCGTGTCAGTGTCATGCTTTTGGGCGTTTCGTATTCTGCTAACAGTTTGAAATATATAATATCACGGTGACAATAAAATTGACAGTTGAATCTGGGCCGTTTGATGCTACAGGGCTAAAAGGGCATTGACCCCTTAATCATGATTGACGTCAGTTTGTATTGCGCAGGTTGGGGGTCAATGCCCTTTTTTGCAAGATAATATCAAACCAGGTAAGTATTTTCTTTGGTAAAGGTGTTGTTACAGTTTTTAAATGCAAGCGACCTCGACTTTTTGACACGACTGATTGATTGGGCAAAAAAATGTTTTTAGACGTCTTATTTACCTACGTATTTATCCACTGAACAGATTCGAATAAAAATTGTATCGGAAGAATCCTTACATTATCCCGAGTGTCATATTTATCTCAGAAAGCAGTCGTGTTTTTTTATTTAAAAATGTATTAAGTAAATGACTAAGGTGTTAATCGTCATTATTTAGAATTTAAATTATTTTTGTTTCACCGCCATCTATTTCTTAATTGCCTAGCGTAACGTCCATTTCACGCAGAATGCTGAAACCGTATCTTGTGTAGTAGTTCTTGTGTTGTAAAATCCGAAATAAACACAACTTAAATCCGTTTAAAATTGATTTAATGTGAATAACGCTGCAAACAGTTGAAAAGAGGTCCTGTTTATCTATTTGTCCGGCGTGGTAGTATCGTACGGCAATACGTCAGTTTATCGATCGCTGTCGCGGTCAGGTCAAAGGGCTATTTTTATACGACCTTTTTAGGTTGGTTACTTGAATGGGAAATACAAATTAACCTACTTTATTGTCTTCAAAGGACAAAGTTGGAAGAGCGACAGATTAGTTTAAGTGGTTATGTAAAACTGCGTATGGATATTTTTTATACGTATATTACAGCGCCACTTAGCCCTAAACTAAGCAAAGCTTGTACCATGGGAACAATAATCAATACTGAAATACTTTTTTCTTTATATTAATACATATTTTCCATAGAAAACACCCACATAAAACAGAAAAATTTGGAAATTTATTTAACAAAATTTTTGTGTTGGGATGGAACCCACAACTCTCGGCGTAGCAGGCAGGGGTACTATCCACTACGCCAATGTTGAACTACCTCGAATTAATCATTTTGAACCTTGCTACGAATTGGTTTAGCGTTGTCGTGTGGCTGACTGGCCGTTGGCTTGAAACTGCATTACCTTATTTCTATCAAATTATAACAACCACTTCTGAATGACGAAATTTGTATCAGCGTCTACGAGCGCACTTTGCACTGCGCTCACCGACGCTCCTGTCAAGCAAGGTAAGTATCGCAGATGTCTTTCAATAGGGCGATGTTCATATTTTATGTCCAGCATTGGACTGTTGAATACATACATACACATATCACGCTTTATCCCTTGCAGGGTAGGCAGAGCGTAAAAGGCCGCAAAAAACGGACATTACGCCACGTCTGACAGACATTTGAGGGTCATTCGGTATAAATTGTGTATCGCCATAGTGACAGGTTGTCAGCCCATCGCCTTAAATTGCAATGCACACCCTCGAGTCCCTTCGTCGCCTTTTACGACACCCACGGGAAAGAAATGGGGTAATGCTATTCTAAGCCAAACACGGCAAACTGTTGCAATTAGGTATTACCCACCTTTTTTCATTACTTTTTAATTTAAGTGAGGGTAATAAGGTTCAAAATCACTGGTGCACACGCTGTACCACGGGTAGATAAGCGGTTAATGATTGTGGTACAATATACTTATTGTTTAAATTTAAATTTCATAAGGAATCGCCAAGTAACTTGAAAATTAATGGGCTCTCAAATTAAATTAGATAATATCTATTATCAGCCTCAACAGTCCACTGCTGGATATGGGCCTCCCCCTATTTGGTGGTGTTCCCATACTCATCACACTTGGCAGGTGGACTGGCGAGCGCAGTGTAATATGTTGCATTCACAGAGAACGCTGCTGCCGATTCCTCGGATGATTATCTCCTTAGTCGCTTTTTACGACTAGAATTGGGTCGATGCTATTCTAGGCCAATTAAATATCTTGATTAATATATACATACATACATATATCACGCATATAATCCCTTGCGGGGAAGGCAGAGCATAAACGGCCGTAAAAAAAGGCACGTGACGCCACGTCTGACAAACATTTTGAAGGTAATTCGGAAAATAGTGTATCGCCATAGTGTCAGGTTGTCAGCCCATCGTCTAAAATTGCAATACACACCCTCGAGTTCCTTTGTCGCTTCTTACGACACCCGCGGAAGTGAAATGGGGTGATGCTATTCTAAGCCGGCATCACACGAGAGATTTGATTAATTTCCGAACACAAATGCGGATTATTTCGCAAAATCCATGCTGTCGGCATGTGGGACAGATCCTTCACAAAAGGTTCGATCATTGGAGACCAATAAATTGGGATTTCGAACCTCATCATATCATTTCTATACGGAGCCAGATTAGAAAATGTAAGTACACGCTCGGCCTTTGGCGTCAGATTATGATAACCTATACTTCTGGGGAATCTGGTACATGTGTACAAAAATCACGCCTATTTCCCGAGGGGGTAGAAATAGATTATTCTGCCTTCCACTTACTGTTAATGTTAAAAGTATATAGGATTCTGATAAGTTCCCATTTTTATGTTTCTTACAGAATTGCACGTTATTTTTATATCAGATTACCAACAACATATAAAAGGAGTTACAAAAAGAGTATAAAAGCCGAAAATAGGTTTATATGTACTCATGAAGTTGAACAATTTTCCCCATGAAACCTAGGTCGAAAAATAAAAATAAAAATTGGACCGTCCATAATAAATTAACCGGCTGATTGGCATCTTTGTATTGGCGGTCCAATTTTTTTTTAATGATTCGACCCATGTTTCATGGGGAAATTTGTTCAGTTTCATACAATACATTGACCTATTTTTGGCTTGTTATACTCTTTTTGTTCCTCCCTGTATACAGGGTGTAAGGAACGGTGTACCGAAAACTTTGCAGGCATGCATGCTTTGGAGGTCGAAATACATAGCCTCCATAGAAAAAGTTCCTGATCAGACCATGAAAGACCTGAAAATTTTCGGTACACCGTCCCTTAAATCCCGTATAGTATATTATTATTATAAAGTCAAATTTGATGCACGTCAAATGGACGACCGTCGAAAATGAGAAATTTTGCTTTGATCTGTAAAACATGCGTGAATGAATATTATAGAAAAATAAAAAATATTCTTAAGACGAGTGTAGCCGTGAACGACCTCGACAGTGGAACTCAATGAAATATTCGATGCAATTTAAGTTCTGTCAAAAAGGGCCTAAAACGGCCACTTTTAATATAAGTTTAATTACAGCCATCATTTTATTGAGTTGGCAGGTTCAAATTCAACTTAAAGACAGGGCAACGGACATTCTGATAGTTTGTTTGTATAAAGATAAAATATATTGTTTGTGAAGTGGCGCCACTGTCGAGCTCGTTCACGAGTACACCCTTAAAAAAGGAAACTTTATCCTCAAGTATTAAACGTAGCGACAATCTTGTTGATATTATAGAACATGGCATTATGAGAGGCTTTTGAGATGTAATTCGAGCATAGTCAGTAGATTATGAAGTGACGGCTTCCTGTCGTGAAATATGAATTTAAATGAGCCCCGACACGATACTTGAGAGAAAAATCTCGCAATAATGTTACGTGTTCTCTTTTTGTGTAGTATTTTATGCTGAGTTTCATGAGAGTATTTAAAGTTAAGCAGGCATTGTCAAGGGCTTACTTACCTAAGTATTTTACGTATTGTTTTGCCGTGTGAAGCCGGCTTAGCATCACCCCATTTCTTTCCCATGGGAGTCGTAAGAGGCTACTAAGGGACTCGAGGGTGTGTATTACAATTTTAGGCGATGGGTTGAGTAATTTTATCACCACTGTAATTTTCTATACTTCATACTGTTAGCGTAATACAAAATGGCCAAAACCATCCAACTAGCACTCTATTGAAAAAAAAAACGCTTTTCAATTAGCAGAATACGGCCCCAGGTCGCTATTCTATGCTGCTACCTATCGAAAGCTTTCGATGTGGCTGACCATTGTGTATTAAATACAAAGCTGAAACAATATGATTTCGTATGTACCGTAAGCGACATAGCGTGCCGTTACCTTGATGTAACGACGGGCTATGTCGCGTTCTAACAAGAATGACTTGATAAAAGTTTGTGTAAATATTTTATTATAATTATTTTATTTAACTTTTTTGAACACGTTAAACACACTTTTGAGATTGCGATCCGTATTGATTCTCAATCCTGCCGGATTTTACCGGTTTGACACCATTCCGGACGGATCCGGACCGGATTGGCAATATGGTAATAAGAAGAAAAACACGCAATGTTATATTCATTGAATTTGAGCTAAGTAACAGTAAATAAATTAATAAAGTATTTTTTCGTTGAATTCACCTGCAGATTATTTGTTAACTGAAATTAATGATGTCAAATTAGAGCATTACGAAACTACTATTAAAATCAG